>CM038708.1:39469894-40069894 GCA_021613375.1 Megaleporinus macrocephalus
TGAGGATCTTTAAAAGAATACCGAAACATCAGTCTTATCAGCAGGGCAGGACACAGACATAAAGAAAAGGAGAGAAACATATCAGTGGAAAGAAGAACAGGTACAGGGTCACCATCCAGCTCTAGTCATGGTCCTTATATTGTGAATCTTTGAGTTCTAGTTATGATCACAATACAGTTTAGAAACTAGTTAACTTATTAGTGTTATTGTCTTCTATTATTGTTTAATGTTTTTGTTTTGTGGCTGTAAAAATTGCAGGAAACGAGGAACAGAGGATCTCTTTCCCAGCATGGAGGACAAGAGAGAGATAGAGGAACAAAAGAACGTCCTGGAGCGGAGTCCACATATCAATAGTCAGAGAGATATGAAGGACCGAGAGACCGTACTAGAGTGTAGTTCTCTCATCAATGGTCAGAGAGACACATAGGACCACAAGACTGTCCTAGAGTGAAGTCTACTCCTTCAATGACAGAAAGACATGAAGGACCAAGAGACCACTTATCAAGGACCAAGAGTCTGTCCTAGAGTGGAGTCCACTTCTCCACAGATAAAAAGACACAGAAGACAAATATATCAGTCTAGAGTAGAGTATACTCATCAGTGGACAGAGAGACCTGAAGGACCAAGAGTCCCAGTGTGGGGTCCAAGGGGAATAGATATACAAATACACATAAAAAAGCAAACACACATCACATATACACTTACAGACAAAAGACTAACAAACACAGATAAACATGAACAGACACACACACACAATAAGTGAAAAACAAAAATAAAAACACATACAAACCCACACACACAAAAGCTAGCTAAATAACACACAAACAAACCTGCACACACAAACAACAAAACACAAAGAAACATCAACACACACACAAACACACACACACACACACACACACACTCCGGTATTCTACTGAGAGTCTATGGGCTGTATTAGTGTTATATGGTGTGTTACAGTGGTATAATGTATGTAATTACACGTTTCTTATTGCCTCACGTATTTACTTATATAGAAGTCTTTTTCACGCTGGGAATGCCAGTTTTCCTTACATAAGCAAGCTCCAAGTCACTAACATAGCCAAGAGAGTTATTTTATTTGTGTCTATTTAGACATTTTGCTTCTGTGTGATCATCACGGCATCTCACTGTTAACAAGCCAATCAGAGCAGAGTTCAGCAAATTATTCATGATAACAAGGGCAACCGGCCTGGTCTGGCCTGATATTTTTGCTTATAGGGCCTGGCGTGGCGTGGCATGGCTTGGCTTGCCCGCTTAGGAAGCAGACACTGGTGAACTGGCAATACTTGGCACTGGCACTGAGGTAACAGAGTGCAGGGCTTAAGGGAAGTGACAACAATGAGGGGCTGGTGAGTGCGATAAAGATCAGGTACAGTGTGTGGGGTGGGGATACTTACAATAAAATTTGGTTTGAAGAAAGAATTCTGTGTAGTACCTTAAATGCTAGTTCTTTTACATTATTATTAATACAATACTTATTTTTCAGACTTTTTTCCTTTGTATGTTATGAAATAAAGAAAATCTGGCAGCAGGGAATGTCACGTCACAAAGAATATTTCTAATGACCTTTTTGCGCCCTCATTTTTAGGTCTGTTTTTGTTAGAAAAGAGCAACAATTCTTAAAAAATGACAAAATGCGTTTGGGGGTTGCATCAAATACAACAGTGTCCTCTTTTGGCTTTACAGGTGTCTGAAACTTCTCAAGGAATTCACTGTGGCAGATCAGAATAGATGAGTTCCATATGTGGCTATAACATCATGATGCATTGCATTGTAGGAAATGTTGTCCAAAGAGTCAAAGGATGCAGAAGGAAACCTCAGAGGTGTGACAATATCATGTTACAATGTATGTAGGATCACTGGCCTGCAGCAAAACATCACACATTAGCAGTAATGCTAAACAATCAGTACTCTGTAGCAGTGATACTAACCAATCAATGCTTAGTGGGAACAATGCAAACCAATCTGTACTGATAGCAGTAATGCTAACCGATCAGTGCTCAGCACTTAGTAGTAGCAATTCTAGTAACTGCTAATAAATCAGAATTCAGTAGCAGTAATGTTAACAGAACATAACTCAGATCTAACCAATCAGTGTTTAGTATCAATGATGCTAAACAATCAATGCTCAGTAACAGCAATGCTAAATAATCGGTGCTCAGTATCAGTAAGGCTAATCAATCAGTGCTTAGTAGTAGTTATGGCAACCAATCAGTGCTCAGTAGCAGTAATGATAAACAATTGGCACTCAGTAACAAAAATGCTAAATAATCAGTCCTCAGTAACGCTAACCAATTAGTGTAATAGTATCAGTAATGTCATCCAAATAGTACTTTGTAGCAGTAATGCTAAACAATCTGTTCTCAATAGCAGTAATGCTAATCAATCAGTGCTTAGTATCAGTAATGCTAACCAAGTAGTACTTAGTAGTAGGAATGTTACCAATCAGTATTCTGTAGCAGTAATGCTAAACAATCAGTACTCAGAAGCAGTAATGCTAAACAATCAGCACTTAGTAGCAGTAATGCTAACTAATCAGTACTCAGTAGCAGTAAAGCTAACCAATTAGTGTATAGAATCAGTAATGCCATCCAAGTAGTACTCTGTAACAGTAATGCTAAACAATTAGTATTCTGTAGCAGTAATGCTAAACAATCAGCACTCAGTAGCAGTAATGCTAACTAATCAGTACTCAGTAGCAGTATTGCTAACTAATCAGTGTTTAGTAACAGCAATGCTAAATAATCAGTACTCAGTATCAGTAAAGCTAACCAATTAGTGTACAGAATCAATAATGCCATACAAGTAGAACTCTGTAGCAGTAACGCTAAACAATTAGTATTCTGTAGCAGTAATGCTAAACAATCAGTGCTATCAGTAATGCTAACCAATTAGTGCTTATTAGAATAGAATACAATAGAAAATAAACTTGGAAAAAGACATTAACTTAATTATATAATGCAGCAATAAAACGGCTTTAAATAAATAAATGTATGAAATAAATGAATAAAAGTCGGGCACTATTTAAAATACAAAAGTAACACCAAAACATTCTCGCTAATGCTCCGTTAGCTCTACTGCGTAAGCTCTGTCAATGTGAGCTTATCAAACAGGCCGTTGATAAAGTGATGTACATTAGAGTTGTTTATTTAATTTAATTATTTTTGTTACATGTAAAAATGAATTTAATGTAATTACACAAAACATTTTTTTTTCTCAGGACATGTTGGAAATTCAGCCATTTTCCTTCCGCGCTGCTGTCGCGTCACCGCTTTTCACAACACGTTCGAGGAAGTTCCACGTCAGATGTGCAAGCGTCCTGCTGGAGCTGTTCACTGAGCGGAGACAGCGGCAAACTGCGACCAGAAAGAGCGACAAACAGCACTAAAATCAACATGGTGAGTGCAACACTGGTGTCACCTTGTAATATCAGCAGGTTTTTACATGTAGCTGTGTTTATGTGCTGCGTTCTCCAGCTTTGCGTGTGTTTTGTGAGTCTATATCAGTTTGTTAGCATTGCTAAGCTAGCTTTCTGCGCTAAAGGCCACATAGACAGACAGATAGCGAGACACGTAGTTCACCGTTTAATGAATTAAATGTGCACCTAATATATGATTTGTGACATGTATGTGCATATAACAGACTGTACCACGTATGCTATAACGTAGCAGGTCAGCTAACGAGCTGTACGAGTTAAATATTCTTTAGGGCTTCAGTTATTTAGCTACCTGGCTAACTGACCTGCTAACTAGCTAACAGTTAGGTATGAGCTGTCCATATGTAACTTACCTGCAGTATATTCGTGTTTTTTGACCTGAATATCAATACATATGTGCTTTAACGGCTATGGCTACTTAGATTACTTGGCATGCTGTGAAGGCGCAGTAAGGAAAGAAAGTTAGCGAACGTTTCTGTACATTAACGTTAATAAGTTAAAGGGCAGCTCCACCGATTTCTAAAAAAAATCTGCACCATCCACTGGTTGATATGTAAACAAAGTCTCTCGTATTGGTTTTATGTAAAATAGTTCAAACCCACAGACTTCCTCACAGTGGTGGTGATGGGGACCAGGAATCCTGATGTGTACACAGTTTTCTTTGGGAACTATTTTGCCTCACAACGCCCTGTACATATCCCTCCATCATGACTGGATTTTAAGCCTGAAATCTTCTCAAAGCTATTGTACAACGTTTCAGACATCTGGCTGTGTATTCTTAACCATTTCATGTCATAACTTTTTTTGTTTGTGGGGTGGGGAGGGGGTTGTGGGTGGTGTTAGACGTGGACTCCTAGTTCTTATCACCACCTATGTGAACAGTGTGAACTGGGTTGAAGCCTGTGTAGAAAAAAGCTATCATTTTTTAAAAATCGTATTCCTTCCAGTACAGCTTATGTTCACACAACTCTCGGGTGGACTTAATTTACCAGTCAGAGGCTTTTGCACAAATGTATGGTATCCATAGCTGCTCAAGTGCACACTGTCATTAAGGCCAAATGGGGACACACCACCAAATACTAAACCTTAATATTCATATGTAAACATTCAAAAGTTCTTTGTTTTTCTCAAATTGTTATGCAGATTTTAGGATTTGTAATAAAAACCTTTGTAGAAAATTAGAAAGGAATCTGACCTTGAGAGCCCAGTGGATCTGACGATACATGAACATTTAATGAAATATATAAATTGAGACTTGGATTAGCATTACAGAGAACTTTAATAGGTTGAGGGTTACAGATACCTCACCTATGTGTTCTGTTGGTTTAGAATACAATAATTATCTTAGAATATTTAACATTGTTTTTAAATATTGCTCAAATCAGGACATCTGGAATTTTTTTCTTCAGCAAATATGTGATCACAATATCATCCCTTGTAACGGTATGTGCACATACAGTTTTGAAAGCATACACGGTTCATACATTTCCTTTTTTTTTTCCTCCTGTAGCCTCTCAGGCTGGACATCAAGCGCAAGCTGACAGCTCGGTCTGACCGAGTCAAAAGTGTGGACCTTCATCCCTCTGAGCCATGGATGCTCGCCAGTCTGTACAACGGCAGTGTCTGTGTCTGGAACCATGAAACACAAGTGAGAAAAGGATATATTTGTGTGGAAAGATTTATCAGTGAACTGTAATGATGCAATTATTAAAAAATAATTCATAGCCAACGTGTGTTTTTTCATTTGTCTCAAAGTGTTTGCTTTTGTTATCATTATAGACGCTGGTAAAGACGTTCGAAGTGTGTGACCTGCCAGTGAGAGCCTCGAAGTTCGTTGCCAGGAAAAACTGGGTTATCACCGGAGCAGTAAGTAGAACTTTGTAATAGTTAGGGCCCATTTCATTGGAAAGAGTGTTGTGTCGTATGTAGTGGTGGCCAGTATGAGATTGTTTAAATTTTATTGTGATAAAACTTCTATATTAAAATTATTTGAAGACTGACTAACTACAAGAAAGTGCTATCATAATGTGATCATATTTAGACACCTTTTCATTAGATTTGGTGTTGAACAAGTTTTAAATAACTGAATACAGAAGTCTTTGTAGTCATTGATGTTGTTGTTTGATGATTGTTCTTGCTATTATTATTATTATTATTATTATTATTATTATTATTATTATAGTATTTTTAAGTCTGTCACTGCAGGTTTTTTTTAGTCTGTTCCAACTTTTTTAGATTTTTCAGAGTTAATATTATGATGCATGTTGTAAAGAAATGTCTTAAAGTGTAATGATCTATAATATTTCCTATAATGATCTATAATATTGTCCACCATGAGTAGTATGTAAACCTTAAAAAGTTTCAGACATACTATTTACTACCTGGTCTATACTGTCCATATCTGCAAATTAACCTGCACACATGGCCTGTTTGAATTCACATTATCTGTGCTGTCACAAAAGCATTCAGAACCTAGCTTATTTACATGCACCAGTCTTAAAAACACAGTAAGAATTAAACAGTCTGTTATATTATTAGAGAAAAAAAGAGTGCTTTGCAGCTCACACTTATGTTATGACTTGATCTCAGTGGGAACAATTAATAAAAATTAAACAAAAATAAATGAAAAAGAAACAGGCCTTTAAATGTAAACCAGTCATATTACATGCTAATATATGAATATGAATAAAAAGCTCTGTGTCTCTGTTGTAGTAAGAAATCTGACGGGACCTGCTGTCCTACTTTCCACAGGATGATATGCAGATTCGTGTTTTCAACTACAACACACTAGAGCGCGTCCACATGTTCGAGGCCCACTCAGATTACATCCGCTGCATCGCTGTGCACCCCACTCAGCCCTACATCCTTACTAGCAGCGGTAGGTACAGATTCTTTGTCAACTTCTCTAAACCTGCAGACTGCCAAAGGAGGAGGAGAACGTGATGGGAATCAGAGCATCAGTGCAAGTACAGGGAATAAGACTTTGTGTGTATGTACATGTGTATGCATTCAGATGACATGCTGATTAAGCTGTGGGACTGGGAGAAGAAGTGGTCATGCAGTCAGGTGTTTGAGGGCCACACGCACTACGTTATGCAGATAGTCATCAACCCCAAAGACAACAACCAGTTCGCCAGTGCATCTCTGGACAGAACCATCAAGGTATGTGATGGACGCATGCAAATATACTGGCATGGTTTTTCTTACAAACATTTGCTTTCCTGTTTTTTTGGTATACACATCATGCATGTACATGAGTGGCTGCACAAAGTTTATTTTGCATTCTTTAAAACATTGCAATTTCTTATAAGCATAACTAAAAAGTAGAACCATGTAATATTTACTCAAACTTAAGTGTTTCTTATTATTTGTATATTATTTGGGGACAAAGGTCCAGTGTGCACTGGCCAGGCATGACTCTGATCACTAATAGTAACAAAAGTCTCAGAGATGTAGTTCAGTCCATGTCAGAGACACCTGAACTGACCTCTTTGTACAAAGGCCTTAACGTCAGTCAGTGGGATGAAGTTGCAAATGGATAGCCAAATGCACAAATAGACGGGAAGGAGCATACAAACGCTGCGCTTGGCCAGATCGATAAATGGATGCAGGAAGCAATGTGTAAATGAAGGTGTAATCTTTGGGTTTGGATAAAGGAACGAATGGTGACAGAAAGATGATCTAGCTAGCTGTTAGTTATGCTGGATTTGTTTGGCCGGGCAAGAGATGTCAGCCTTCTGATTGATGTCACACTTTTGTGAATTTTTTTTTGTGGACATTTTGTGAAATACATGCAAAAAAACATTATTCAAAGGGAAAACACCAGGTTCCCATGGTCTTTGAATGTTGACCTAGAGGTAGTGCATCATCTTAATGTAGGGAGTTCTGTCAAAATTAGGGCACCGGGCTGCATCCCATCACGCAGTGAGGCGAAGCTCATGCCAGCTTAAATGACTGGGCCTTCTGTATATCAGTTTTGAATTTTAGGGGTACTGATTTACAGGGTTTTATTTATTAGTGGGTGGTGGGTGGAGTGGCAGACATTGTATGCAGACACTGTATGCCTGCAGTGTGTTAGCATTGATGTTGGATCACAGGCCATATATATATATATAAGATATAAGATCCGTTACGTGCAGTAGTTGACTGAGGAAGGGAAGAATGATTGATTGTTTTGATGATGTAAACAACCTCTTGTTTGTTATTTTGCGGTGCTGTAGGTCTGGCAGCTGGGCTCATCATCTCCCAACTTCACTCTGGAGGGACATGAGAAAGGAGTGAACTGCATTGATTATTACAGTGGAGGAGATAAGCCTTATCTTATTTCAGGAGCTGATGACAGGCTGGTAAAGATTTGGGACTATCAGGTATGGACTTTTTTTGGTTAATATAAGCGAGAGAGAAAAAAGCTAAACCTTTTTTAAAAAACATCTTGCCTTTACTGTTTACAATATTATATGATGTATATGTACATAGTTTATTGGGTTAAACCTTTAAAGAACTTAACATCCAAACAAGATAAGTAATAAAGGTATTAAAATGTATTAACAGTGTAGCGTGTACATTTAGTGTTTCCTATAAATCCTTTTCATGTCTCCTCAGAATAAGACATGTGTGCAGACGCTGGAGGGTCATGCCCAGAATGTATCATGCGTGAGCTTCCATCCAGAGCTGCCAATCATCGTCACAGGATCTGAGGATGGTCAGTTTTTTTAATATTCAAATGTGGCCAGCAACTTGTAAGGTATCAGGTAATGTGGTCCAGCCTTGAAATGTCGTGTTGTGTGTTTCCTTGCTGGTGTTTAGGCACAGTGCGCATCTGGCACTCCAGCACCTACCGCCTGGAGAGCACACTGAACTACGGCATGGAGCGGGTGTGGTGTGTGTGCGGCCTGCGCGGCTCCAACAATGTGGCTCTTGGTTACGATGAGGGCAGCATCATTATCAAGGTAATTTATGCAGTATGGTTATTGCCATGCAGTTTGTGATTATTTGAACTGGATGATATAACACGATCATGCAGTTTTTATTGCACAGACAATATTGAATTCTGTGAGGCTTCAGTGTTTACCTGATATAGAACGTGATGTTTGGCTGAAAATAACGATTTGCTAAGAAATGTTGTCTGTTAATCTATTTTTCTAAAAAATAATAACAACTGTAAAAACAGTTAATATCAGTGAAACAGTAAGAACTCATTCTAACTGTAAAAGGGAAAAAAACTATACAATCTGTAGAAGAGATAGAAGACCTATCTCTTTGTAAAGCACTTATAAGCACTAATCTACTGAAGCATTGGTATAAACTGTAATTACACTTTATCTTCTAGTAACTCTGGCAAAGTATTGCACTTGTACTCTATGTAGTCTTGTATTTATTCTCTTCTCTGTAGGTGTTCCAGTCTTGCTGGGTCTTGCATTGTCTTTTTACTAGGTATCAGCACTGGCCCTGTGTTTATGGCAGTGTTTAAGTATAAGAGTAGTTTGGACTTAAACCTGTTTGTACTACATAGAGATACATACTCTAACCGAACACTAAGCACTTTTGTAAGTCGCTTTGGATAGGAGCGTCTGCTAAATGCAGTAAATATAAATGAATAGAGTAAATCACCTGTGAACAGCTGTAGGGGCCCAAATTTTCAGGTGGTATACTTCACATAGAAATGTGACGTGAATCTGGTAAATTTACAGTGAATCCATCTGTAAAGCACTGAATTATTATTGGAGTAGCCTGTTAGCTGTTTGCTAAACTGTTTAGCCCAGACTTAAAGGCACCTCTTTAACTCTTTCATTGGCATGCATTTATAACAGCACACACTTTTTTTGCTTCTTATCCTCAGTTTGTAAATACAGAAATACATTAATTTGAGAGATTCTGCTGATGTGGCTTTCCTCTTTTACTTTAAAAGACAATTTGTGTGTTCAGACTGTGTATAGCTTGTTTAGTACCTTATGACTAAGCAGATTCAAGTGTTTTGGTGATTGATCAGTAATCGGTTTTAATCAGATCAGGTAATGGTGACAGTCCTATACTCATGTATAAGTTTTGTCAGCTCTTGAAATTTGAAGTGGTGTGCTGTTTCTCCCTGCATTAAGTCGTTCCATCTTTTGTTTGTTGGCCCATAATGACCGTCATGAGATTCAGTGTAGTAATTTCTGTGTTTTTTCTTTAGCTCGGACGTGAGGAGCCAGCCATGTCCATGGACACCAATGGAAAGATTATCTGGGCTAAGCACTCAGAGGTTCAGCAGGCCAACCTGAAGGCCATGGGGGATGCTGAGATTAAAGACGGAGAGAGGCTGCCGCTGGCAGTAAAAGACATGGGCAGCTGTGAGATCTACCCACAGACTATTCAGCACAACCCTAATGGAAGGTTAGTTCACGCAAAATATTTAATCTGAATCGATGCTGAGACATCAAAGAGCGTCTCAGGGGTTCTGTAACGAAGTAATATGGATTGCAAAATTGGAGAATGATGTTAAGCTTATCTAACAACTGCTAATTTAGTTGCTTTGGATATGTAGATATGTAAATTTGTCTCAGTTTATTCATCTTAAATGTGCTTGTTAGAAATATATTATACCAGAATATCAATAGAAATAAGACTTCCAGGCTCTACTTGCATATGAGGTTAACTATGTGGTTAAAAATGTCTGTGACTAAGTAAGTTTTATCTTAACCGCTGTCACTAGGTTCGTGGTGGTTTGTGGAGATGGAGAGTATATCATCTACACAGCTATGGCTCTGAGGAACAAAAGCTTCGGTTCAGCACAGGAGTTCGTCTGGGCCCACGACTCCTCTGAGTAAGAGTTTGTCATTTGTTTCTTATCGACGTACTTCTTTTCTCATCCCAGCAATCACTGCACTGCAGTGCTACAACAGGATGCATAAAAGAACGTTCTTGGTTTCTTGGAGTTTTGATTTTACATCAAATTAATAATAAGACTTTCTGCTAGGGGTGGGCGATATGGGTCTACAATAATATCACGATATTGCATGGTATTTTTGCGATAACGATACGCTTGGCGATATGACAAAACATTGAATTAAAAAAAAATATTTCAAGAATACACTACTGCAACAAAATGAAAATAAAATTTTATTATTGCATACGATATGATATGGCACACTGAGATATTAAAATATATTAAAAAATACAAGAATTTTCATCGGATTGTAACAGAAGTCAATGATTCAGAATGTCACGATACTAAATAATGCACTACAAACATCTGCATATATCCAGGACTGAAGTAAAATGAATGATACTGGACAGATCAAATCTGTCTCTAGTAGATATATAATGGGAAATGTGAAAAGTGTGAATTGTTCTTTTGATAAAAAAAGTAGTACCCTAATGTGATAATTAGGGATGGGTATTCATGATATTTAAAAATGTTGGCGATATTATTGTGTACGATACGATATAGCACACCCCTACTTTCTGCTCTGCAGGTATGCAATTAGAGAAAGCAACAGTGTTGTGAAAATCTTCAAGAACTTCAAGGAGAAGAAGTCTTTCAAGCCAGACTTTGGAGCTGAGGGTATAGTAGTCTTACCCTAGTCTGTAGTAGTCATTTGTATTCTTACTGATGTGTAATGCTGAGCAGTTGCTGATCTGTATATGGATGTTTGTGTTTATGTTTAGGTATCTATGGCGGTTTCCTGCTGGGTGTCAGGTCTGTAAATGGTTTGGCTTTCTACGACTGGGAGAACACAGAGCTGATTCGCCGCATTGAGATTCAGCCTAAACACGTAAATATGTTGAACATTGCTTCACTTCACAAAACAGGGATATTTGCAACGTACCTCTCATGCGGCAGTGTGATGATATATTTTCAAACTTGTCTGAGCTGACTTTTCCATGTGTATTCAGATCTTCTGGTCAGACTCTGGAGAGCTGGTGTGTATTGCCACCGAGGAGTCCTTCTTCATCCTGCGCTATCTGGCAGACAAAGTGGCCGCATCACAAGAGTCCAATGAAGGCGTCACAGAGGACGGGATTGAGGACGCTTTCGAGGTTAGAGGACTGTTATAGTCAATTATTTTAATTTATTGTTTTGAAAGTCATTATAGGTGGTTCATTAGTAATATTGGCCGTAATTCTAGAAGCACATTAGCAACAAATGAACTGTCAGAAATGATCAGCGTTTGGACTGCAGTGTAAATAGTGTGATTATTTTTTATCAATTAAACATCCAGGCCTTTTTTGGGGGGTCATTTCAGTCAAAACCATCATGTTCACTTAAAATATGCAATGCCTTGGGGTCTGTAGGGACCTGTATGAGAACCACTCCTTCACCTTATTAACAGATGGTTCACAAGCTCAGTGTTTTTGACTTAAGTAAATACATTTGAAACTTGTTCAAGGAGTCATGAGACAAATAGTCCAGTGATGAATTCTCCAGGAAAGATATTAAAATTTTACCATTTACTTAAAAGTCCTGGAAAATATGATCATGTTTCTGTAATCATTTTTATGGCTGTGTGAATATTTTCTAAATTCCAGTATAAGTCACTTCAACTATGCTGTGCGTTTTCATGTATTGTATGGCCTGTTGCTCTGTCTGTGCATGCAAGCCAGTATTCATTTCAAATTATTAACTTATTACAATTACAATGAAGTTCATATCTTATGCATATTTTTGGCTGTTGTGAGTGCTGGTGCGTTGCTTAGAACTTTAACCAGATTGCTCTGTGTCTGTGTGCTGCAGGTCCAGGGGGAGATTCAGGAAATCGTGAAGACCGGACTGTGGGTGGGAGACTGCTTCATCTACACTAGCTCTGTCAACAGACTCAACTACTTCGTAGGAGGAGAGATCGTCACTATCGCTCACCTGGACAGGTGCAGTAGAGGTTTATCCGTCGTAGCAGACCGTCACAGGGTTTTTGTTTTAGAGAGTAGGGGTGCCCAAACCATATACAGTTAAAAAGGTAAATGGGTTTTATAAACTTATGTCCTATTTAGATGCTGAAATGTTTTAAAAAAAACTCAGAGCAACGTAATCTTTCTGGCAGAACAAATAAAACATCCTAATTTTGGGCAGATCTGTCTTAGAGCATCGGATGTGTAGCTCAGTTAAAACGTCAGCATACAATCGTGACCATGACCTGCTCCCTTCAGGACCATGTATCTGCTGGGCTACATCCCTAAAGATGACAGACTGTACCTGGGAGACAAAGAGCTAAACATTGTCAGTTATTCACTCCTGGTGTCAGTGCTGGAGTACCAGACAGCAGTGATGCGGCGAGACTTTGGAATGGCTGACAAAGTGCTTCCCACAATTCCAAAAGAGCAGAGGACCAGGGTGGCCCACTTCCTGGAGAAGCAGGTAAGCTTTTGAATAGGGAGAAACCAACACTACCATTCAGAACTTTGTAATATATAGAATGAACTTAAAAACAATTATATAGAATCATTCTATACACACATCTGCAACACATCTGGTTTTATATAAAAATATAACTTTTAAATGGTCATTTGAAACTTTTGAGCAGCAGTGGTACGTGTGATGTCATGTTGTAATAATGATTCTTATTGTGTCTTACTATGGTGTCTTACTACAGGGCTTCAAGCAGCAAGCACTTGCTGTATCCACTGACCCAGAGCACAGATTTGAGCTTGCACTGCAATTAGGAGAGCTCAAGATCGCCTACCAGTTAGCAGTTGAAGCAGAGGTAAGATTTCTGTTGTCTAGCTCGAATGTTTAGGTAAGAGATGAGTAATCTCACAGTCAGGTTGTTTATCTAAGTTCTTTGACTTGTGCTCATCCTGCAGTTCAGCAGTTTGTCTATGATGCACACCGGCTCCCAGCCGCTAGCTTATTTCAGTTTGCCCTTAAGCAAGGAACATAACCCTTAAGTAGCTCCAGCGTGTCTTGGTTAATGAAAGTCACTCCGGCGTCTTGGCTGTCAGTGCAGAATCATGTTTTATTTCTTCTTCTCTAGTCTGAACAGAAATGGAAGCAGTTGGCCGAGTTGGCCATCAGTAAGTGCCAGTTTGGGCTGGCCCAGGAGTGCCTCCATCATGCCCAAGACTATGGTGGCCTGCTGCTTTTGGCCACCGCCTCCGGTAACGCCTCTATGGTCAGCAAATTGGCCGAAGGTGCTGAACGTGATGGCAAAAACAACGTAGCCTTCATGACTTACTTCCTGCAGGGCAAGTGAGTATATTGGGTTTGTTCTTTCTTACATTTTTAGCTTGTTTTTAGGAATAAAGTAGTTTCATTGCACACCCAAGGCTAAATTAGTAAGTTCTATCAAGTAAGTGTTCTCTCATAACCAGTTTGTCAAAATATAACATGCTTATGGTCGGTTTCATGCATTCCTCCTCTCAGGTTGGATCAGTGTCTGGAGCTCTTAATCCGGACCAATCGTCTGCCTGAGGCCGCCTTCTTGGCTCGCACATATCTACCCAGTCAAGTGTCCAGGTGCGTCCTCTCACACTTTCTTACCCCAAACATGTACTGTAATTGGCTGAACGCTCTATTGCCTCTCTGTCAGGTATCTGCATCAATTAGGGTTAATCCTTTGGGGTGTGTCCTATGCAGATGATATGTCAATAAAATCAGTAGACAGGCACACGCTGATCAAATTATGTTACTTTGCCAAGAAGTGAACACATCATCTACAGAGAACATACTTCAGCATGTTTTAATAGACAAATATTGTTTATTTACTGAATTAAACGTTTAGAAAAAATGACACATTAAATGTGGTTGACACATTAAACAGTTATGAGTGGATATGTGTGTGTTTGCAGAATGTTTAGTCATGTGTGATTTTAGCATACAACCAAATGGTTTATGGAATGATAGCTGCACAAATATCTGTTAACATTCTGTAACATATCTGTTAGCATCGTTAGGTTTGAAATGTTTTCATATATTAAGCTATGTGTGCTCTGCATATTTAAAAGTTAGTTATTATTAGTTATGATTCCAAATCTCACATGACGTGTACCGATACTTAAGGTGAGTGGGTATGTCTCTAATAATAAGTATATGCGGTACTGACAGAGTGGTGAAGCTGTGGAGAGAGAACCTAGCTAAAGTGAACCAGAAGGCTGCTGAGTCACTAGCCGACCCTACCGAGTACGAGAACCTGTTCCCTGGCCTAAAGGAAGCTTTTGTGGCCGAGCAGTACCTCCGTGAGACCTGCTTAGGCAAGACCCGACCAGCCACTGACTACCCACTGGTCACGGTGAGACTTGTTCACACTTCACTTCTGGCACTTTTCAGTGGCAGTAATTAACAATGCACATATTTTAGTTATACATTCCTATAAGAACCATCAGATGTCTAAGTTCCATATTCTGCCAGAAACAAGCTGCAGTTTTACTTTCTGCTCAGAGTACTGGTGTAGAAGATCTACTAAGGCAAGTTTAATGATTTTTGCGATCGCCATCTATTTGCCACAAAAGCACTGCTGTCGTTTCCCCATTTCCAGTGGTAACAAACATCCAGGAACCGAAAGGTCCTATTTCACAGATAGAGTGCATACCACCCTGCTCAATAACCAGCTTTCATTAACATTAAATAAAACTTGTTTTGTTTGTTGCACTGCTGTTAGGGTGATTGCAGGGTTACATTTGGTGGTAGGAAAGGTGCTGTATGAATAAAGACCTCATATTATAGATTTATTACTTGATAAGACTAATAATATCTCACATATTCCAATATTAATGCCTGTCCTTGGTATGGTGATCCCAGTTTTGATTGCTATCTGTCTGACTCTGTTTCTGCCTAGCCTAATGAGGAACGCAACATTTTGGAGGAAGCCAGCGGTTACGAGCCCAAAGGTGTTCTCTCCACTCCCGCACAGGTAAGTCTTTACTTTCACGCTATCAACGTGACCACACGGACTGATACGTATCAGTGGCTACGTTCACATGCAGCCTGATCATTTGTTAATAATCTGACTAATAGCTCAATCGGAATAGAATACATCTATGTATACACATCAGTCCAGATAGACTAGTCAGATTGAGGTCATTCTATTTCCAATTGCTCTTGATTGAACGAGATGGGTAAATAATCTGCTTAATAGAAAAATAATTGCTGTGTAAACACCTGTATACGATTACGTTTCCAAACGTAAAGTTTTAAGTACGTTCTGCGCATGTGCAGTTGCGTCATAGAGGAAGTTTCAACATGGTGGGAGGTAGAAACTGCTCTTCAGAAGAGACAAAGGTTGTGCTTTAAACCTTATAAGATTTAAAAACAGTTAGCAGAATGGATGACCATAAAGCTCGGTTCAGACAAAGACATTTAACACTACTAATCTGATACGGCTTTTAAGAGTACGTCACGTGGCTGAATACAGTGAGTATCAGCAAACAGCAGAGCTAGCACGCACAGCTAACACAAAACTAACAACCCAGAACACCATGCAGACCAGATCTGACCGGTACAAACAGTAAGCAGCAACAAATCAAGATCTACATTTAATGATAGCAGTTTTTTGCTTAAAATAATCAGAGTCTGCGTTTAAGGACTGCAGTTTTGACTGCATTTATTTCATTTTCTTTTTTCATTTTAAATTCAGGGTCTAAATTGAATGATTGCAGTATTGGGGATGTCTGTTTGATTGACTTTGTTTATTTCCTGTTAATTTTGTTAAAAATATTACGCATATTACACATTAAAAGTATTACGCATAAACGCGTTACGCGCAACAATATTACGCATAAAAATATTACACATGAGCTTGTTAAAAATGGTAATAAACCAGTTTAGACCATGTTTCGTGACTTGCTTGCGCCAATAAGTACATGTATCCCTGCTGTAGCATATAGCCCCGCCCTCTATTAGTATCGGCTATCAGTCGATTGCGCTGAAAGGTGAACGGCGATCGGAATCGCCCTCAAAAACACTGAACGGTCCATCTCTAGTTTTTTAGGCTGAGTTCGTTCTGTAGTCCTTATCTGCAGCATTGGGTCACTGATGCTTAGAATTTCCCTGATGGAATGTCATGCTCTGGGAAAGAGCTGCAGTAGAGATCGTGGGAGATTTTCTCTTACCACAACCTAATGGATTGTTAATGTCCTGTGGAGAAGAAGGGCTTACATGCGTGTGCTCTTGCAGAAGGCTGACGACACTGAGGAGGCTGCGCAAGAAGCCGGAGTATTGGCCTCAGTCATGGCTGCTGTTTCCGCACCTATCGCTGCTGCTGTAGCCAGTGTTGCTCCTCCAGAGCCTGAACCCGCTAAGGAGCCAGAGGTGGACACTAAGACGGCAAAACAGTTTGAAGATAAGGTGCACACTTACATTTTCTTGCACGGTGGCTTTCATTTCTGAATTTATTAACATTTACTAGCTTTTTGGTATTATTGTAAACTATTGTGCAAAAAGCCAGTGCTAGTGATGCAAGTTTTTATAGTTCCATTAGCTTCACTGCCAGATAACGTTTTTTCTGAGTTAACTGATTAATTTATTTTTTGGCTCTGCCTGTAGACTCTGGAAGAACTAGAAGACGACTTGGACAACATGGAGCTGGATGACATCGACACCACAGACGTCAACCTGGACGACGACTTCTTAGACGACTGAGCTCTGAATAGCAAAGCATTACGTTTTATTTAAGAGACCAAGCCCCTTTTGTATTTGTTCATGTCATTTGCCACACGAGTCCTCCAGAACTGAAGATATGAGATGGGGGTGAATATCTAACGAGGACTGAGGCAAGTATGGCTGCGGAAGGCCATGCGGATGAAAAGACGTGGAGAATTATTTGTCTTGTTGAGTTCAGATTTTTTACTTCATGTAGGACCTTCGGCTGTTTATCCTTTATTTCCTTGCCCGTTCACCACCTTGTATATTTGCATTCATGTTTTTCTGACCATGTTTATCCAATAAATCATAATAATAAATATCATCAATTTCATCTTCAGCTGTGAGCTTGGCACGTTTTCAGCATCTCCACATAAATGTACAACCAATACATCAAGTTTGAACTTTGTGTAAAAGCATGTGTCCCCTTTCAGAAGACTGATGAAGCAGTGATCTCCATCAGTCAGCAGCATAACTAAAAACTTAATAACAGTGTATTTTACTTAATTTGGTATCGTTAGGTTATGTTTTAAACAAGTTGATAGTTCCTGTGCATGCAACAATAACACTTAACCTAAAAGTTTACATTAAGTTGCATCAGTGTCTATGTGAATGATTTTTTTTCTGGGGGGGCTGGTTAGATCCAGTGTAACCGACCCACCCTCACAGTTAGTTACACCACAACTGTTGGTAATTTTAAAAACATTTTTGTTCAAACCGCACTGATCCTGTTTTAGATGCCATCTTTGAATTTGTCCAGCAAAGAGTGCCAGTGCCCTCATGATATGATTACCCTTCAATGGAGAGTAAGGAACTGTATGGCCAAAAATATGCAGACACCTGACCATCATGCTTATATGACGTTCTTGAATAACCCGTTTCAAAGCCATAGAAATGAATATGGCGTTGTAATCACCTCCACTCTTATGGGAAGGCTTTCCTCAGGATCTTGTAAGTGTGTCTGTGGGAATCTGTGCCCGTTCAATCAAATGAGCATTTGTGTCACAAACAATGTCACAATTCCATCACATTCAATACCACTGAGTGCAGAGAGACTATATGGGTCTGCTAATAAGCTGCAGGTGAAGGATTGTAATGGTGCTCAGGTGTGAGGGGGTGTGTGTGCTGGAATAAGACTCAGCAGAACGTCCAGTAACATACCTGAACACTGTATTACACTAATAAAGCCTGTAGACTCTCAGCAGAACGTTCAGTAACATACCTGAACACTGAATTATACTAGTAAAGCCTGTAGACTCTCAGCAGAACGTTCAGTAAAGTACCTGAACACTGTATTACACTAATAAAGCCTGTACTCTCAGCAAAACGTTCAGTAACATACCTGAAAACTGTATTACACTAATAAAGCCTGTTGACTCTCAGCAGAACGTTCAGTAAAGTACCTGAAAACTGTATTACACTAATAAAGCCTTTAGACTCAGCAGAACGTTCAGTAACATACCTAAACACTGTATTACATTAATAAAGCCTTTAGACACTCAGCAGAACGTTCAGTAACATACCTAAACACTGTATTACATTAATAAAGCCTGTAGACTCTCAGCAGAACATTCAGTAACATACCTGAACACTGTATTACACTAATAAAGCCTGTAGACTCTCAGCAGAACGTTCAGTAACATACCTGAACACTGTATTACACTAATAAAGTCTGTAGACTCTCAGCAGAACATTCAGTAACATACCTGAACACTGTATTACACTAATAAAGCCTGTAGACTCTCAGCAGAACGTTCAGTAACATACCTGAACACTGTATTACACTAATAAAGAGCTGTAGCATATTTTTTTATTACTTTTATATTTGCTGATTTTAGGACGTTGGGATTATTAGGACGAGGTTGGGTTGATTTTAGGTAGTTGGGGTGATTAGGGCGAGGTTGGGGTGATTAGGACGAGGTTGGGTTGATTTAAGGACGTTGGGGTGATTTTAGGTAGTCGGGGTGTTTTTAGGAAGATGGGGTGATTTTAAGAGGTTGGGGTGATTTTAAGGAGGTTGGGGTGATTTCAGGACGTTGGGGTGATCTGTCTATGTGGCTTTGATGTTTGGATGATCATCTTCTGTCATCGTGCTGCCACCACTCAGGTCTTGTCCACTTTCGTCTTCCACCACGTCTTTTTCGTCCTCCAGAACCCTCTCCCTCTCCTTGTGGAGGAGCGCCCTCGTCATTAGGATGGTGACGGGCTCCTCTCGGGTTCGGGGTCTGGGTCTGGGGTCCGGGTTGGTGGGTTTTATGCCACCCCTGATCAGCAGCCTCCTCCTTCAGCGGGTGTCTCGGCATTCTAGCACGTGTTCTCTGTCCTGGGTGCCGCTGCGTCCACTCTACTGTGGCCTGGTGTCTCGGTCCATGTAAGTTCTTAGTCCGTGGACGAGGAGGCTTTACCCCAGGACAGTCTCTGTTCACTCTGTGAGCTACAAATGCAGTTACACTCATGTTAGTATCAGTGTGTAGTTACTGTAGAAGAAAAACTTCTGGTCTCCTGAAGAACGTTCTAATGGAAGCTTCTAGGTAAAAGCATGATTAACCTTGTAGAAGCTCCACTACCATGTAAACAGAATCTCAGATCTGTTTTCTTTACTCACCCTGAGACGGCTGAGGCAGCTGAGGTGGCTGAGGCTGCTGAGGAGGTTGAGGCGGCTGAGGTGGCTGAATTTTAGGTGCCGTCCTCTTCAAATAATGCTTGTTGGATTCCGCTGGAGCCCCAGCTTCCTCCATTTTCTCGGTATGGTCTCGTGCTGTAACATGAAGAAACATCAACAGATGTCCAGATCCATCACTGTGGTTGGACCTGACTATGGTGTTTGTGTTGCTCACATACAAACTGGACTCCTCGTAAAATAAGCCAGAGCAGAATTAGTAGAGTTCAGGCAGATGAATATTAATAACTAACTAACAAATCCTGATGAAACATTAGCAATTATTATGATGATCATCAAGCTACTAGGTTCTTCTACTCACCCGGACATTCACAGTAATGGATTCTGGCGTGGTCAAGCAGGGACGCCAGCACCTCCACAATGTCCCGGTAGTCCGGAGCGGAGGACATCAAGTGGAGAAAGTCTTGAACTGATTTTTAATAGAAATAAATATTAGCAGTTGTTCAGCTGAGTCTTCATCACAGAACCTAGTAAAGATGGTGATCCTGATAATGAAGACTTGAGGATCAGCTGATCTGATGTTACTACTTCTTAAGCTCTAAAGATGATCAGCTCTTTCTGCTGATATCAGTCTGAGACCACCAGCTGTTACCACATGGGCTCCATATTTAGTTTCTGGTGCTTATTTGCTTTACTCACTTAGATCCTGGTCCCTCCCGGTGACTAGTTCCTCCAGGAGAATGTCCAAGGACGAGAAGATGATGGCCGTCCTGGAGTTGTTGTCGTTACTCACTAGTTCATTTAGAAAGAATGAATGAAAACAGCTTCATGTTAACATTAAACATGATTCCTACTTTTACCTGAATGTTATTATGATGACTCACCTGGAGGTTCTCCGGTCACTCTCCGGATGTAGATCAGGGCATCGGCAGCCAGCTGGACCATCAGCCCCGTCAGCATCTCATCCACTGGATTCACATTGATACACACTGTCAGTTTTCCAGCTGCATCGTTTTCACTCTTCAGATATTTGTACTGAGTGTTTCCGGTACTTACCAAAGTGAGTATATGTCACATCGAGGTGGGGGAGGAAGATCTTCTGCAGGGTCTCCACCTCTGCATCCACCCCCACCTCAGGCTGTAACTCAGTTCCTGGTTCTGAAAGGATCAGCAAATGTTCAGTCATATTATGGTGGGTTCTGATCATCAAGTCACATGACCAAAAGGTGCCTGACTGAGTTTGAGTTGTCATTGCAACTGATATAGTTACATCTGCTTGAATGGACCAACGCCAACCTAGTTTATTCTCCTGCCCTGGTGTCAGAGAAGGTTCTGGGTTCTGTTACTCACCCAGAGCTGTGCTGATGGGGCCTCGGATGCTGTCCAGATGTTTCGTTACCAGCGATCCAAGATCAGCATATTCAGGAACTCTCTGCATGACTCTCAGCACCTTGTTAACTGATTTAATAGAAATAAATATCATCACAGAACCTGGTGAAGATGCTGATCCTAATATTAAAGCTCTGAGTATCAGCAGATCTGATATTTCTTCTTTAAGATCTACTGACTCAGCCAACATGTCCATGTGGACCCCACATGGGTCAAAGATGGGCTGCCAATTGAGTCCCCTTGGGGCAACCTGGTTGGGGCCCCACAAAGATTTGCCCATAGCCTTCATATGGGCCCTGTTTGTGTTTGTCAATGTGGACCAATAACTGGGGCCGATCCAGGCTGCAAGATGGACCCATATGAACAATCAACCATGTGAACGGTCCCATGACTGGGCCCCCAACAGTAGCCTAAGTGGGGCTCCCAACTGTAACCCAAATGGGGCAAAAAGTTATAACCCAGCAGGGCTCCATGTATCACCAATCATATAGCCCCTACAAGCCCACGTGAAAGCCATACAGGCCAGATAAGAACCATGTGGGCCCCACATGGACATGTTGGCTGTGAAGTCTTAAATATCATCTTTAATATTTAGTGTTTATGTGCTTTACTCACTCAGGTGCTGGTCAGGTGAGGACGCTAGTCTCCGCAGCAGAGTGTGCACAACCTGGCAGGCGGCCTCGAGCATGGCGTTGGTGTTGTTCACTGATGTTTGTAGAAGATGTTCAGTGAGAGTGAGATGTTAAGAGATATTAAGATATTAATGTTTCTGCTTTTGCCTGAAATGTAGTTTTTGTAGTGAGTCCTTCTTTTACTCACCCAGAGGGAACTCGAGGTCCTGCATGTCAGATTCCTTCAAGTTTTCCTGCAGGTACCTGAACGCCTCTGCTGCAGAGACCACCCTGACCACCGTCATCATCTTCTGGTCGTCTTTCACAATAATAAACACTGTCAGTCGTCCAGCTGTGTTATTTTCATACTTGATATATTTTCACAAGTCATTTCCATTACTTACCGAAGGACTGGACAGTGTCATTCACGTGGGAGGACACTGGGGTCTTAGAAACTAGAGTCTCTACCCCTGTGTCCTCAACCTTTTCCATGACCGGAGCTCCTGATTCAGATTCTAAGAAGGTCAGCAGATGTTCAGTAAGGTTATGGTCAGTTCTGATGGTCCTTGCCAAGTCAGAAAATTATGACATCACCAAATGTTAACTAGTGCCTGACGGAGTTCAGGTGGTCTTCATTAACATGTTCGTTTATTACATCAGCAGGACTGGACTGTGCTGGAGTGGACCAACAGCAGCTGGTTTGTTCTGGTAATGTTCTCCAATGCTGTACAATTCAGAGTTAGCATGATGCTAATAGTTTATTCTGCTCACCCAGAGATGCGCTGGAGGTTGAAGGTTCCTCCAGCAGCGTTTCTTTCCTGGTCTCCTCCTCAGTGTGCTCGCAGGTCGTCGTCTGGTTTTCTGTTTGAACATCAATAAATATCAACATCTGTCCAGCTGGGTCGTTATCACAATATCCAATGTTTGATTCTTTTACTCACCCAGATGCTGGTCCACCACTGCTCCTCCAGCAACGTCCCTCTGCAGGATCTCCAGGAGCTCACTGGTGTCAGGAGCTCTCTGTTCTCCTGCTTTAATATTCATATCAGAATGAATATCAGCATTTGTTCTGTTAATGTAGAGATAGAATGATGTTCATCATGATAACAGGTTCTCCTACTCACCCAGAGGGGTGCTAGAGGGTGGTCCAGCATCGTCAGACTCCAGCGTCTCGGTATTGACGCCTATTTTATTTAGAATTGAATCATGTAGACAGATTAGAGTTTATAATCAGTTAACCTCCTGTTTTTATTAAATATTAAATTATATTAATAAATAAAATATATACACCACAACTAACACAGAGTAACCTATAACATTAACCCTAAACTTTACTCTACCTAACATTAACATTAACCCTACACTTAACCCTACCTATCCTTAACATTAACCCTACACTTAACCCTACCTATCCTTAACATTAACCTTACACTTAACCCTACCTAACCTTAACATTAACCCTACACCTAACCCTACCCAACATTAACCCCACACTTAACCCTACCTAACATTAACACTAAATTTAACCCTACCTAACATTAACCCTACACTTAACCCTACCTAACATTAACATTAACCCTAAACTTAACCTTACCTAACATTAACATTCACCCTATACTTAACCCTACCTAACATTAACATTAACCCTACACTTAACCCTACCTAACATTAACATTAACCCTAAACTTAACCCTATCTAACATTAACATTCACCCTACACTTAACCCTACCTAACATTAACATTAACCTTACACTTTACCCTACCTAACATTAACATTAACCCTGCACTTAACCCTACTTAACATTAACTAACTTTGTTCTGATTGGTCAACCAGCAGAGTGCTTGAAATTGGTAGAAGTCCCACCCCTACACTAAAGCGCTGTCTGATTAGTATGAATTTTTAAGTATCTTCTTTGATTTATTCACATATTACTCTGAATTTAGTGTTTATAATGAATTATTCAGTGGTTATTCAGTGATTATTCAGTAGCTGTTCTGATTTATTCATTATGTACTGAGAATCATTGACTTGTTCAGTAACTACTGTGAATTATAATGACATCGACTCATCTACTCACTCAGAAGCTGCTCAGTGTGTGTGCTGATGTCCACCGGCTCTGTCTCGGTTTCCTCCATCAGCACAGTCACGTTCTCCTCTGAAGGAGTCTCACACTTCTCAGCCTCATGTGGTGCTTTCCTCAATAAATTCCACTTTCCATCTCTACTCCTCCTCTTTTCTCTCTCTTTCTTCTCAATCTGTGCTCCTTCTTCCTTCCAGTTCTCCTCCTCTCTCTCACTCTCTCTATCTCCTCCACTACAACACAAAAACTTACTCCAGCTCATTTTTGCTTCTATCTTGTTCGACGCTTCAGCACAGACTGATCTGACGCTGAGACACGCGCGGAACTTCTTACATCTTCACCTTTATGACATCACACAGCCTCTGTTGTGACTTCACAGCGGAATGTTGAACACTCTGTGAAGGTCTCTGTTGGTAAATGAATGTGAGGCTACAGTTAATGGGCTTCATGTAGTGAAGTTCAGTGTGTTTAGGATTGGTATCCATCCATGTACACCAACCTGCCACTTTATTAGGTACACCTTCTTATATCTACACTCACTGTCCATTATATGAGCTCCACTGACCATATAGGAGCACATTACACTTTATTACCCTGTTCTTCAATGATCAGGACCACCACAGAGCAGGTATTATTAAGAAGGTGGGTACACAGTTTGTGTTCCTCTAGTCCTTCATCACTGGCCACAGGATGCTGCCCACAGGACAATTCTCAGTCCAGCCATGGCACAGTGTTTAAATACTCCAGCAGCTGCACTGCTGTGTCTGATCCACTCACACCAGCACAATACACACACAAACACACCATGTCTGTGTTACTGCAGCACTGAAAATGATCCACCACCCAAACGTACATTGGAGTCACATTATTATGACCACCACTTAATAACCAGAGCAACCACCGTGTGCAGCACAGACAGCAGCTAGACGGACTGGGAGACTCAACAAGGTCCTAGTAGGTGGTCACAGGTATCTCGAGTCATGCTGACTGCAGTGCATCCCACAGCTGCTGGAGGGAGCATGAAGGAGGATCCATAGAGCCAACACTACCATCCAAGTGGTCCCACAGATGCTCACTTGGTTTAAGTCTGGGGAATTAGCGGTCTAGGGTTGTACTTAGAGGTCTTGTTCAGCTCTTCCAACCAATGTGGAACATTGCTAGTCTTGTGACGTGTCTCATTGTCTTGCTGGAAGATTCCATCCAGCCCAAAGAAGACCATCAGCATGTATGGTGTATGTGAGCTGCAAAGATGGATTCAGACCCAAATCGGTTGAGAGGGTCTTCCACATGGATGAGTGGGTCCAGAGTGTGACATGAAAACATTCCTCAGACCATAACATTGACACCCACATGCTCAAAATAATGTGACTCGACTGTTCTGTGGGGGTCCTGTGGGGGTCATGATCATTGAATAACACCATAACAAAGTATACAGAGAATCAGATGAACTGCAGTCTGTAAGTGTAGCTCCTATACGGTCAGTGGAGCTGATAGACTGGACAGTGAGTGTTGATATAAGGAGGTGAACCTAGTTAAGTGGTGGGTGGGTGTGTGTTTGGTAGCTACATGTAAATGTATCATTTGATTAGTTGAGTCCAAATGAGTCCCTAATTATTGTCTGATAAGATCTTTTAACTGTTTCATCAAACAAGTTATTTTTGTTTTCACACAGTAGTTGTTGATGTTCAGTTATTAAGTGAATCTTAAAAATTGGTATAGAAGTGATCTTACAGAGAAGAACAGAAGAAGATGCTGAAAGCTGTATCAGAAAACACCTCAACACTGAAAACCTCTAAATTAATCCAACGTGATCATCACACAGTAAAGAAGTTCCACTGCAGAACAGGGAAGGTGCTCAGACACGTGTGAAGCAAAAGATTCAGAAATGTAGAACTCTGGAACTCAGAAGAACCAAAAGACAAGCTGCAGTAACACCAATGTCATCCAGCGAGAACATAGTTAAAGCTTTGGATTTGAAGAAATGAACAAAACGACTTACCGTAAAGTTTGAACAAACATTGTATGAAATATTGTATCTTCAGTGTTGTCCCATGAATAGATCAACATATTTACCACAATGTAAGGGGTGTAGTCACTTCTGTGAGATACTGTATATACATGTAAACATTCATATGTGATGATATTTGAGAGGAATATCATGTCTAAATATACATACTCTGAAGAAGTTTCAAAGTATGGTCAGTAAATCATGGTCTAACTCCTCTTTTCTGGTATTATTATATGCGCCTGCAAAGTATTTCTGCTCTACATCTTTTCAGAAAGCAGGTTTAACAAACTCTAAACCTAAGCCGTAACTCAGAGTTGACTTATCTCCCGGTGTCATAGTCTAAGTTTTCGGTTCCACAACAGCTGATCAGAGTTAGTTTAGTCAATTCTGAGTAGATTAAACCTGACTGAAGCACGTTCACGGTTACCCATAAATAGCCATTCACAATGGAGCTCAATTCATTATGGACCCCAATGATGAAAAAAAGAGAGCATGTTATTTCACACCTATAGAGCAGAAAATATTACTGCCTGCATACGCAGAACATTAATACATATTTAAACGCAACAGTAAAACTGTTATTATTAAATAAAACTATGACACATAATTTAACATTTAGCAAATGGATATGGCAAAAATATATATGGATATGGAATTTTTTTTTTCATTTACATAATAGAGGCATAATCCAAATGGGTGAACATGGCAGCAAATAAAGATGAAATCGAAATACATGGTATGACTTGTACATAACTGCTTAATGTTCTTACTTGTAACCAGCTTGCTACGGCTTCCAGTTGGTTATGGCTTTGTAGCTAATAGGAAAAAGGCAGAGGCATGGAAACCAGGAGGGGGACCACCACTGCTGCCTTTCACCCAGGCAGAAGAGCTGGCACTGTGAAAGAACAGTGTCTAGCCTATAACTAATGAAATCCTTAGAGGAAGCTTAACAGAGCCAGCAACCCCCAGAACATGACTGTTTATGTTAAAGGTATATTTACTACATTTATTAGTTATAGTGCATAAACTGTGGAATAGTGAGAACTGTATTTATCTAAACCAGTTTAACTCCATCTCTCCAGTGATGGGTGGTATGGCTCAAACAACCAAGTCTCATGCAGTTGTAAGTATGTAAGTAAGTTGTAAGTAAGAGGATGTTGCACTCCTCTGATGTTGGGCAGTACCACACATACCACTGTAATGTCATATGTCCTCTCTGGAGTGACCCAGAGCCCCTGCAGGCACTGAAACCTGGCCTTGAGAATCCCGACTGTCATTTCAACCCTTGCTTTTGTTTTGGATAGGGGCCAGGTTGTAGCATGACTGTGGTCCAGGCTCAGGGTATAGTGTCATCACATATGGCATACAGAGATACCCTCTGTCTGCAAGGAGGAGACCATCCTATTGTCCTGTAAGCACACAGAGGATGCAGTGATTTAAACTAAACAAACTAACCATACACTAATTGTGAACCACAGCAAATGTGTCCCAGACTCGCCTTGTTCAAATGTACTGTATAGTGCAAAAATCCATTCATCATGCACAGAGCCAGGCTGTCTGGCTCCAAGATTTCTAATTATGTCTGTAGCATCACATATGATCTTCATGGAAGATAACAGTAAGTCTATGTAACAACTATACTACCTGTATATTAATGCTGTGGAAGGATTTTCTGTTTCATCTTCTGCAGGTGCTTTAATTGGGATGCAGGTTCCATCCATACAGGATTTTGGAAATCCTGAAATGTTAAAAGATGCAGAGGGTTTCCCCTCCCCATTAATTTTATCTCTTTGTAATCATTGTTAAGAAATACAAATCTGCAATTCCATGGAATTCCTTTTTGATTTTCATTATAGGCTTATGCCCAGGGAACATCACAAAACTATATATCAAACGTTTTAATGCTAGCCATACTTTTCTAGCTAGCCTTCCCTATGTGTTCAGCATCTCCTACACTGTATAAAAAATAATCATTTAGGAAAAACCGGAGAGCAATGCATAACATTTGTGAAGAAGTTATCTACGATGTGTGATATTGGAAATGTATGGTTTAAGAATATTATTTAAGTATGTAATTGACTGTGAGGTTAAACAGTAACGTTAACGTAAAGTATGTCCAATCAGGGTCTAATCACAAAGGACTCAACAAATAATTTACGCTTTAATATCAACTGGATCCTCGAGGAAAGGAGGCGCCAGGTTTGCTAGAGAAAGGTGCAGGTGATCCCGGGTTATGTTTAAATTAGCTTCAGAGTGTAAGTTGCTATAGTAACTGACACCGGTTTTCTTTTATCTCGGTTTCTGGAACGTAAAACCTTGAGTTTTCGCAAGTTCTGAGTTAATTTACCCGGTTTTACCACTTAACCTGCTTTCTGGAATACACCCCTGGTCAACTACTTGGTTGAGATGTTGCTGCTCGAGCCTTCCATTGCATGATAATAGGACTTAACATGTGACTAGGTCAGATGTAGCAGGGGAGAAATTTCATGAATATATGGGGCAGGTGGGTAGGCAGGTAGATAATTGATCCTAGAGGGAAATTCAAGGTGGTATCTTGTGATGTTTTCTATTGTTATGTAATGTAACATTTTAATGGGATATTAATATTAAACAATTATTTAAATAACTAGTATAAGTGCAGTGACATGGTGTAATGTGGTGTTCAGTTCATGAGTGTCCTGCTCTGTTGTGGAAAATAGTGTGATAGTGTGATATTCATGATAAATCACTTACTGCTTCACCCCGATAAGCTGATTCAGACCGTCAGAGCATCCGTATTATTCTTTTTATGCTGGAAACATTTTCAACAAAGCAGCACAATCCATCAAAACACTTTCTGAGCTGAACTTACTTTCTCTCTTTACTCCTCCTGAGATAATGACTTTTCCTCCTGTCTGTTGAACACTGTTGAAGGACTGACCATCTAGGCCTCCTCCTCACCTATCACCAGCCAGCTCTCCTGTCCATTTGTACCAACTGCTACACCCTAAGTAACATCACTGTGCCATCCAGATGCACCAGCATTGAGATAGGATGGGACTGTTTCAGCTCACGCCCACTTTATAGAAAGACTCAGTCAGAGACTGCCTCAGTCAGAGACTGCCTCTGTCTATGCAGCTTCTAAAGCTTTGCTATCCAGATTTCAAACAGAGACTCTTTTCTTTGGTGTTCTGTTTATTAAACTGTAAATACTGTTTGATCAGAGGAGGATAGGTCTCCTCTTGGGTGTCTGGTTCCTCCCAAAGGTTCTTTCTCCAGTCCTTGCCACTGTTGCCTCTGGCATGCTCACTGGGGGATATATGTTGTAACTGTCTGTTTTTAAAACTTCTGTAAAGCTGCTTTGAGACAGCATCGCTGTAAAAAACGCTATACTTGAGTACACGTTCTCTACACAGTAGTGAGTGGGTGGAGGTCTCGGAGATGATGCTTTTGCAACTATTTTCTTTCAGCATGTTCTGCAGACAGAGTGACAAGTTCTTTTGCACTCTTAGAAAACCACCAGCCTTTAGACTCACGCCATGTTTCCCCTAACAGTGTAACCGCTAACCCTTTCATGTTTGTCTTCACATGTTGTACTACACACAGTAGAAATACAGACAGGAACACAAAACCACACATATAGTAAAGTATTGTACTCGTATTGTACAATATGAGTACTGAAGAAAATCTCCATTTTTTTATAATTATAGAGGTCTTCAAACATATTATCAAAGGTTTTAGCCTTTTGTTGTGCATTTATGATGCATAATATAAATAGTCCTTTTAATATTTGATTTTTGATTTAAATCTCTCTGTATTTATTATGTATGCATGTTTGTATGTATTTGGTATTCCCATGTTTTGTCCCAGTTTGTCTAATTTCACCCACTAGGTCTCGTTTACTAGTCAGCACCTGCGTGTTTTCTGCTGGACATCGCAACATACTTGGAGGAAGCTAACTGCCAGAAATAGTGTGCAAATATATATATATATATATATATATTTGCATGCCAATATAATGTACACAATGATATTTTTTGTGGTGGCAACAGAAACATTTTCACCACATTTGGCAGCTAGCTGGCAGACCAATCACAGCATCGATAAGAGAGCAGGTGCAACTGCCAGATTCCTCCAGATTTCTCAGTCTCTTAGATTAAGACCATGCTTTCCTCTGTACCTCCTCTTCTTCTATGCATTTTTTCATATATTTCATACATACATGAATTGTAGATTTGCTTCCGAATCGTTAGAATTGCAGTTGCTTACCCATCAGTCTACACGTGTTTACAAATAATAATGAAAACATGTTCTAAAAGCTTTCCCAGAAAAAATAATCTTCTCTTTTGTAGAGGCCCCCTTTGGCTGTGATCACAGCTGTTAGTCTTCTTGGATATGTATCTACAAACCTAGCACACCTAGATTTGGGCAGTTCATCCCATTGAATTAGATTGTTGTCAGCTTGAAAGGTAAAATTCCTCTTTATCTTTCCAGCAGATGCCTGAAGGTTTTCACCAGAGTCAACTGGTATTTGGAGTTGTTTATAATCTTCTACTGATTCATTACACTGCCACCACCATGCTTCACTGGGGGTGTGGTGTTATTAATCCTGATTAGATTACCTGTCAGGTGGGAAAATCTGCTTTTAGCTACAATGCACCAGTGAGCTGGAATTCACTGCAAGAAACTCTAAAACTCAGCTCGCTGGTGTCCCTAAATCATTTTAAACTTTTAGTTTCTAACCACCTTCAGACAGCCTGTACCTGTTTTAATTGAGTTTTTCTTTTGACTCCTAACTTTTTTATTTTTTCTGTCCTTATATCTATCCAATTGTGGTTTTACATTTTGTTTTATTTTCATCATTTACTTTCTTCATAATTTTTAATTTATATTTAATTTATTTGTATTTAATTTACTATTCTTTTTAATTTCATTGTTTTATATTTTTAGCTTGCCCACTAAAACTTTTATTTTTAATTATTTATTTCTTAATTAAATTCTTATATTGTTTGCCTGTTTTTCTTGTCTTATGTCTTATGTTTTACTCATGAAGTTCTTTATTTTAGCTTTCTTGATTAAATATTGATTCTAATTTTAATGTATTTTCAGTCCCTTTAAGTTGTAAATGCTCGGATGCATTGTAAATGTGGGTTACCCTCAATGTATTACAGAGGGAAAATAAAGGTTGATTGATTGATTGATTGATTTAGCTAACAAGCTGTGTTACTTTGGTGCCAAACGTTCTTTACGAAATAATGGATGACACTTTGGCCTCGTCGGACCATCGTTTTTCCACAATGTTAATGTGTGTGAGAGAAAAGCTTTCATTTTGCAACCCCACCACACAGTCCAGGCATTTCAATAGTACTCGTGTCGCCATAGGCCTCTTGGCAGCCTCCTTGACCCGTTTCTTCTTGTCTTCTCTTCACTCTTGGACGCACCGTCTTGGCATGAAAACTGATGTTTCTGGGAATTCAATGACCTTCACACTTCTCACACGTCTATGTGCAGCACCGACCACTTCTAAGCTGTCACGGTGTTGGATATTTTTGGCTACAGTGCACAGACAATTACCTGGAAATGTCCAGGAACTAATTTTGACTATAACGACATGCTTATGTTTACTGTCATTGAAAAAAAACACTTTTGCATGAACTCAAAGCTACACATTTCCATTCAGTCAAACAGGGTTAGGATATCGTCCCTGTCCAATGAAAAACTACATTTTTGTAGATTTTTAGTTTTCTACATCATTTAAACATGGCAATGGTTGTTTACATTTTGTGAAAATGTCATGAATTTTTTGATGAATGGACCAATAGAAGTGCTCCAAAATAGCTTGGAGAAAATTCTGGTTCCATTGACTTACATTGAAAGTAAAGTAGGTTTTTGCTCTCTCCTGTAAAGTTGCAATTTTGAAGATACTTGTTTTCATTGGACAGCGACGATATGCATGTTTTACTACAACAGAAAAAAAAATTGCACTCAAATGTCCAAACTGTTGCTGTCCAAAAAAACCCTAGCTTTTAATGCATGTTAATGTAAAGATGTTTTATTCCAGGAGATTTTGAAGAATTTCTATTGATCCATTCATCCTGAAACTCACCCTAAAGAGTGGCTGTCGTGTTTAAATAAAATAAATGGAAATACATGTTTTTCTTTGGACACCAACAGTATTTTGTGCAATTAAGCAATATTATATTAGAAAGAAACTGTTTGGAATAGTCAATATCAATATATCAAAAATATATATTATTGATAGAGAAAGATGAATTTTGATTCAATTCTCTTAAATTAATCATAAATAACTGATTTGGATGTAGGTTTGATTTAGACCTATACCACAATATAGATAACATGCAGCGCTATGCCTGGTCTTAAATCTTCCCAAGTTCACTCACTTCATTGTTGCATTAAATTTAAAACTAATGTTCGTCTACAAAGCCAAGAATGGACCAGCCCCTCTCTAGCTTATGGTCAAAAGTCAATCTGTACCTCAAGCCCTTCAGGCTTCAAGCACAACTCAGCTTGACCTGCCATCCTTCAAGATGCACTAAGGACAAGACCCTTCTTTGACTTGGCATGCAAATGGTGGAATGAATTCTACTGGCTGTCCGGTCAGAGGACCCTTTTGTGGCCTTCAAACGCAGACTGAAGATTCATCTCTTTGTCAATCACTTATGAGCACTACACTCAGTATTTACTGATATGTATAGCACTTAGGCTGCACTTAACACTTCATCTTCTTTCTAGGTATAGGTACAGGCTGGGTATCACACTTACTATGTATATACCTCAGTAATAGTATCAGCGCTGGTCCTTGTTTTTGATGCTTGGTGGCTTGGTGGGGCCAACGCTCCCAGGGAGAGAGATGCTACTAGGTGGATAGGTACTTGCCCTGTCCTCCAGAGTGAACACACAGGAGACAGCAGGTGTGGTACAATGGGGACCATTTTTGGGCTTGGGAGCACCCACATGCTACATCATCACAATCTAGGATAACAGCAGTAGGCAGAACGTACAGGCTACAACCTAGAGCTAACCACCATACATGCATACCTGTTGGCATCCCTACTCTCTCACGTGTACGAGTATTAACATTGTAGTGTGCATGCACCTGCTCTAAGGCACTTAAAGTGACCATCACAAATAGTTTAGACTCTAAGGATACATACTGTGACTGAACACAATGCACTATTGCTAATTTACACCTTTTAATTGGTTTCTTCTCCATGGCATTCTGACCTTTGCTCTCAATTTAATCAATTAATTAGCTGCCATCCGGTGAGTCAACATTGAAAAAAGTCAATGATAGCCAAAGGGGAACTAATTTTGAACCAAATATGTCTACGTAATTAAATGATTAAGATGTAATCCATTCATGCATGCAGGGTGCAGTGATGTTACATTACAAGAATGGCTCCTGATTTCTTCACAGTATATTTTCTCTTCTTGCTGATATTATTAAATTCTGAGCTCCAACCCAACAGCTTTTTGATCAGTCGTACGGTTTTCGTGCAGTTAAAGTTAAAAGATTATTATTTTTCCTCCCAAATAAATAAATATGTGGCAAAAGCTTAAATCATGATGATTAACAATATAATCAACACCATGTAGGATGTCATAGCAACAACCAAACAGCAACAAAGCTTGTTAACACATCTCTTTCTCTCTCTCTTTCTCTCTCTTTATATATATTATATCATATTTACAAGCTGGGCACCACAGTGTCGTTGTAGTCAGTGCTGTCGTCTCACAACAAGGAGATCTGGGTTGGATTCCCGGTCCGAGTTTGTATGTTCTCCCTGTGCTTGAGTAGGTTTCCTGCCACAGTCAACAGACATGCATGGTAGGGTTATCAATCACTTTAAATTGCCCCTAAGTGTGTGTTGGCCATGTGAAGGACTGGTGACCTGTCCATGGTGCCTTCTCCTAATGATGCTGGGATATATATATATATATATATATATATATATATATATATATATATATATATATATATATATATATATATATATATATATATTGATAGTTCTTAATAGATAGATAGATAGATAGATAAATAGATAGATAGATAGATAGATAGATAGATAGATAGATAGATAGATAGATAGAAAGAAATTCAAGGCATTCAAGTACACAAGGTAAGACAAAAAATAGGACAGTTACAACAAAAAATTAAGATAGAATATAAAATAAATAGAATATACAATATAGCAATAGGAAAAGTCTCACAGTGTGTATGTGAGCGTGATGACAGTAGTGCAGTTAACCAGTGTAAACAGTGCAGACCCCTTCAGTAGTGCAAATACGCAGTTATGCAGTTAGCTGTGCGAATATGCAGTATAGAGCAGCAGTACTGTTTATATGTATAGACTGTATATATGTATGAGACACTGCTGTCTTTACACACTAAAATCCCTTCTTCTTCTTCTTCTTCTGGAATCTTTTAATCACACTGTGTGACATATCCAAATCCCTTTCTATCTCTCTTTGAGGAACATTGTTTTTAAACATTGTAGTCATGCGTCTTGGTGGTCAATCATGATCACCTGTGGGCATTACCTGTTTTAAATCATGTCATTATTTAACTGTGTTACCTCATTGCTAGCCTGAATTTGCTCAGTTGCTTATTTCTGGTTTGGAGTATGTTCCAGGCCTTGAATGTATATTCAGAAATGAAAGCTGAACTGATAAAAAAGATACATCTGTTAATATTATAAACATGATAAATCCTATTACTGTGGTCCAAATTTCTTATTATCCAAGTATTTTTCATAAAGATCTTTTCCTTTCTACAAACATCACAGTACAAGGCCTGGGTATTTTTGCCATCCTCTCCAGAAGGTGGTGCTATAGTTCCTCTGAAGTCTAATCAGCCACCATAAAAGCTCAGAGTAAGAAGAAGCATGCAGTTTCAGCTCAAAGTCCACCAGTTGGAGGGGAGAGAGTAAACCTAGCTGGTTTGTAAGGGATACCAACTACTTTAATGCCACCTGTAGAAGAGATCATGCTGAATTAGTCTGATACCTGTAAACCTGCTGATTGGCTTGTTTGGTGAAGGTGTAGGAGGATGGCTGAGAAGAAGAGAAAGCAATCACCTCCTGAGGACTCCATCTGTGGACTGTGTGATGGTGGTTTAACCAGCCCTGTCATTTTAAGATGTCACCACAGATTGTGCAGAAGCTGTCTACAAAGTTACTGGGAGTCAGCAGGGTCGCTCAGATGCCCTGTTTGTTTGAGAGCGCCATCATGCAAAGTGCTTTTACACGGCTTGGGTTCCATACCTGTTTTGAAGGGTGGTGCCCTTCTTGTGAAGAGGAACACAGTAAGTAAGATGGTGAGTTTATGATGTCTAAAGGCCAACATACTGCTTAAGGTTTGCTTAACTAGGCCTAAAACTTTATTACTACTACTTTATTTCTTTTATATTTATGAAAGAAAATGCAAAGCACATGATCTCCTCCAGGGGGAAACCTGCATGTCTGGACCTGCCTGGCCGGTGTAGACGCTGCTCAGGGTCAAAATCGCAGGAAGTTGTGATATTGCTCAAGATAACATTCTCCAACAAAGTGCTGTTAGTTGCCCGATTGTTTGCAAATTTGAAACCATGAAACCTCTAAGAACTAGTTTCATGCTTAAAAGGTTGTTTGCAAAGCAATGTTAAATGGTTCTGCTATTGTTGCAGTATCAAACCACAGAAGAACCATTTTTGGTGGAACCATATGCTTCATATTCTCCATCGGTCTGAGGAACCATTTCACCATGCACACAACCATTTAAGCATGCAGTTGGTTTTTTGAGTGTTTATTGGTTTCAGACTAGATTTGTTACAAGTCTACATTGGGTTCAAGTCTACATTGGATTCTGTGTGATGCCTGCTGGAAACAAATCAAGACATAGAACAATATTAACGGTAGTTTCTTAAATATATATATATTTTTTTACTTTACAAAAAGGCTTATAAAAGAAGGTACATGTTGCTGTACAGCTCAGTCTCACACATCTAATGGCAAAGCAGCACAAGATGCCCAACTTTGGGTCAACTTCCAATGAGAGAACATGTATTTTAACTTCTCGTTTGTTTATCCTCTTATTTGTCTTTTGCAAATTCAAATTTTTAGATCACTTGACCCTTGACCCAACACAGAGGTATCAACATATATATATATATATATATATATATATATATATATATAGTGTATATATATATATATATATATATATATATATATATATATGTGGCTAATAGAGCATAGTTGGTGGTACATGGGCAAATGGAGATTTTTCTGTGAACAGACACTTTTCTCCCCACTTATCCCTTAGATGCAATGGTATGTGGCTTGGATCACAAATTAGGATATATCTAGGTATTTTTCAGTTGTTTAGTTCAGTCACCACTAAAAATACAGATCTGATTGTGTAAAAATGTAATGCTAGTTGCTATCAGGCTGTTTTGTTTTTCTTTGCTCACTATAAACATGCTAAAGTAGACCACCACCTAATGCTTAAGGAGTCAAAATAAAGCATCCAACAGGTGAAGCACGTCCAGTTCACAACTACCTCACGGTGGTGTTTTCAATCTCAGCAGGCACAACCAAAGCTGGGGCCTCTGAAGGCTGCAAGCACTGTGGCATCAGCTAGAAATGGGAAGAGTGGTAATGTAAGCCAGATGTGGATGGAGATTAAATATGAACCCAGAGATCAGAAGATATCGGCTACTCTCAACTTGGAAGAAACCATAACATATGGTCTTAAAGCAGAGGGTGTTGCCCATTTAAAGGTAATGTAAAACAGTACCAATAGGAGAAGCAGAAATTTTACCTGTAATAGTTCACCATTATCATTAACAAGCTCCTTCTGTTTTTAGATTGAAAAGTCCAAGAGAAACAGGTAAGTGCAATGTTAATTATTCCCCTTCTTTTTAAATTGGCCCATACCGTGCTGTGCAAGTCACAGACCAGACCTTTATTTTTATGGTACGCGCTGTTTATTTAGGAGATATTTTTATTAATAGGAAATATAGAAAAATGGACTACTGACCGGCATGTACACGGCATGAAAGAATGAACCCTTTCTGTCATCTTTGCACCTGTAAAATCTGATTGAATTTTATGTAATTACTAGTAGAGAACCTTTAACTGTATTATTTAGAAATGTGACGAGAAATTTATGACCAGTTATTTCTATATTTAAACTTTTCACCTCCACTGTTGGTGGAGGCTGTCTGGCCAAAGAGTAAAGACTGTAACCAGCAAGAGCCAGGGTTCGTGATGGTGCGGGTCAGTATTTCAGCAAAAGTAACTTGCATTCTGTGATACTGAAAAGTTCACAGGGATTCCAGAACAACATATGCTGCCTTCAAGATGACGTCTTTTTCAGAGACGTTCTGAATTTTTTACAAGACGTTCTGCATGTGTTGCATGTCTGTGGGAAAAAAAGGGTACTGGACTGACCTGTCTGCCATCCTGACTAGTCCCTAGAAGCGAATGTATAGTCACATCGAAGTCCACGTACTGCTGCACACCTACAAAACTTCCACTTGAAAGTCTTCCTAAATATCTTTTAGGTGCAAAGAAACATCGACGTTGCAAATTGCTCAGCTGTCCCAACCTTTTCTGATTTGGGACTGTAGTTATTGAGGCCTCTGTGTATTTTTTTCTTTCTTAAGTCAGTTTTTCTTCCCGATGCTGGAAAAAAATGTTATGAAAAAACTCAAGTTTGGGAGAAGGACCACGTCCAAACTCCTCCTTTCCATCATCACACGCTCTAAATAAACCACTCCTCTGCCCACGAAATTTGCACCCCATCACCTCCCCAGCTCCTCCATCTCTTTCAAATTGTACTCAGTCTTTGCTTGGCAAAAAGGGGGCGTCTGGCTTCAAAACCTAGCAGCTGAAGCCACCCAGAACTCCTGCCCCAAGTTTCTCAGAGTTCCCCCTCCTTGCTCTGTCTCAGTGGTCCACACTTAGCAAATGTAGTGGGAAATAAGTAAATTAAGGGTGGTCTTTGACTTTTGCATAGTACTGTACATATAAAACAGATATGGATTATGCACAACTACCTAACCACCCAACTCTTATTTCCCACTTTTTTAGATTTAGGAATGATGACCAGCCTGCACATTTAGAAATTTCAACTTGCAAGCAAAAATCAAAATCCGCTGTCAAGCCGGCGTCAAGCACATTAGCGAGGAGTCCGAAAGCACAACCCTGTCCGAAAACCCAGTCTTCTGTTACGGGTTTGAGGCCCAACTTGTGTACTGACTGTGGCATAAGTTTTAAAAGCAAATCTGCCCTAAAAGCCCACCGGCGGTCCCACTCCCTATGGCGGCCGCACAAGTGCCCCACCTGCAGTAAACAATACGTTGACAAGCATGAGCTTGCGGTGCATATGCGGCTACATAAGAACGAGAAGCTGTTCCACTGCCCATACTGCAAGAAGTTGTTCACCAGGAAGAGTGGCCTGGATGCCCACGTACGGAGCCACACTGGAGAGAAGCCCTTCACCTGTTCCCTGTGCGGTAAAAGCTTCAGTAAGAAGACCACCCTTAAAGTCCACATGCAGCGGCACGAAGGTGTGAAGGCGCACCAGTGCGATTGCTGCGGAAAGCTCTTCGTCACGGCGGCCGCCTTGAGGGTCCATAGGTTGGTACACACAGGAGAGAGGCCCTTTCCTTGCCCTCAGTGCGACAAGAAGTTTGTCCGGAAGTACGAACTAGATCTCCATTTGCTCAGTCATGCGGGGCAGTTGCCCTACAGCTGCGGGGTCTGTGGCAAGCAGTTTCTGAGAAGGCAGTGTCTCACCAATCATGAGGTCATTCACAAGGCAGATCGTCCCTACCAGTGTCTGCACTGCGAGAGCAGCTTCCGGAGAGTCTCTCATCTGGACTCGCACATGAAGACCCACTCTTCCTACATGCCGTACAAATGCAACTATTGCAGCAAGTCTTTCAAGTACCCCAACAGCCTCAAAATCCATGAGCGCATCCACACAGGAGAGAAGCCCTACGGCTGTGACCAGTGTGACAAGCGTTTCGTGTCGTCAGGAGATCTGTCCAAGCATCGGCGTGTCCACACGATGCAGAAGAACTACAAGTGCTCTCACTGCGAGAAGAGCTTCCGCTACGGGGCCTCTCTGACGGTCCACCAGAGGGCCCACACGAAAGACAGACCTTATCATTGCCGAGAGTGCGGTAAAACCTTTGCGGCCTCTTCGCATCTACGCTGCCATGAGGCAGTGCACAGCAACGAGAGGCGCTACTCTTGCCCAGACTGTGGGCAGGGTTTCAACAGCCACAGCACCTTGAGGTCTCACCAGTTGACCCATGCGCCCAGGCCGCAGTTCGAGTGCCCCACTTGCGGGAAGATCTTCACCCGCAAGGACACCTTCAGAAACCACCTGGTGATTCACACAGGCGCCAAAGTCTTCGAGTGCCCAGAGTGCGGGAAGCACCTGAGCACCTCCAGCAGTTTCCAGCAACACGTGCAGAGCCACATGCAGAAGACCATGTACCCCTGCATCGATTGCGACAAGAGTTTTAGCAGCAAGGCTTACCTCATGAAACACCAGCAGATGGTGCACACTACGGATACGCCGTATGCCTGCTCGCAGTGCGGAGAGAGCTTCAACTCCTATGGGAAACTGGCCACACATCAGCTGAAGCATTCCGGAAAGAGGGAGCATGTGTGCTCGCACTGTGGAAAGGCTTTTAAACAGAAAATAACCCTCCAGCGGCATGAGAAGCTGCATTCTGCCGTGAGGGAACATGCGTGCCAGGAATGTGGGAAACGGTTCACGAGGAAGGACGAGCTACGCAACCATCTGAAAACCCACGAGGTGAAAAACTGAAAGCTTTGAAATCTAGTTCTCATTTAAGATGACCGTCTTACGGTTTCGTTTTTTTGGGTGCCTCAAGTGTGCCCAGTTCTAAGCACCCCTGACGTTGCTGTTGATTTGCTAGGTGAAAATAATTTCTTCCTGTACCCAGAACACACTTCTACACAGTTTACAAATTTAGGGAAATGTGTCATTTGACTGGATATGTTCCTGGTTTAGCATAAAACTGTACCTGTTAATATCACTGGTCCCCCCCTATTATAGGATTTACTTAATAGGGTACATACGACAGACTAGTCTTAACATCTGTAAGGTGGAAATTTGTGTTTTGGGTTTTTGTATCTGGGGGAGTGTTTATGCTTTACCCTCCTCAATTTCTGATTAATAAATGCTCCCCCACCTCAGCTTGTGTTCCCTTCTTGCAGTGATGTCTTTTTGACACTAGATGGCAGTGTCAACATGTAAAATATGCAGTCAGGTGGAAAAGGCTCCCCTGTTTGGGCACTTGTGCTTGAATTCCCTGGTGTTGTAGATGCTCTAGGTGTAAATAAGTGAACATGTCCTGTACATAGAACTACACATTTTAGTACACTGTTATTGTGTATTTTCTGGAATTTAACAAAAGAAAAGTAAAAAAGCAAGTGTTGTTTGATTTATTAAATTTAATTAATTAAAATAAGAGAAACTATGCTCTAATGTTCAAAGAGAAATGCAATATTTAAATAGGCTCCTTGTAGATTAATGGTTTATGAACATATGGGGACAAAATATATTGATGTGTATAATTATGTAAATAAATTGCATTTTCGATATGGTGCAGTGGATGCTAAAATATATTCTGAAAGGTATTTTTTTTAAGTATGTGTCATCGCTGTCCAAAGAAAAACAAGAGACTCCAAAATGGCAGCTATACAGAAGGGGACAAAAACTGTCTTTACCTTCAGTGTAAGCCAACTGAACCAGAATGTGAGCCAACTGGAGCTTTGTTATTTTAAATATTTGTTATTATAAATACATTTGGTGGAAAATATTACTTTGGTGGAAATATCAAGGTGTGGAAATAGTCAAATTTTAGGATCTGTGTTCCAGTATCTTAAACTTAAAATGATTATTAATATAGAATTTCTTGGCAACACAAGTGTTGTAGGCGTTGATGCACTGTGTTCATGCACTTTGATGATCTTGTTTATTTGAAATATATTTTGTGTCACCGCAAAACACAGATCCATTCCTTTTATTTATGTGTACAGAGTTATCTGTTCTGAGTTATATCTACTCCTAAAACTACCTCCAACTGAGAAATATAAAATAACAAATTTATTTAAAAGCTATATCCTCGCTGCCCAAAGAAACATGTATCTCAATTTTTGTCGATTTTTGTTCCACATCATCTGAGCACATTGTGTGAAGACTTCATGATGAATGGACCAATAGAAATGCTCCAGATTAACATGGAAAAAATTCTGGTTCCATGGACGTACATTATAGGCAAAGACTGTTTTTGGACTCTTCTGTAAAGTTGTCGTTTTGGAGATACTATTTTTTTTTCTACATGTTAAATATCATTGCTGTACAAAGAAAAACAAGTACCTTTAAAATGGAAACTTTACAGGAGAGGCCAAAAAACATTAATACTTTTCAACACAAGTCAGTGGAACCAGAATTCTTTCCAGCAGCAGCTGTTGATGTAAATGTTTTATTTTTCTACAGGTTTTTGTTTGTAGAGCAACAAAATGTTGATAAGTATATTTTCAGTATATATGTTTCCATATGTTTTTACTTCTAGCCTTCCAGGCATTAAACCCTCTGCTATCGTGTTCTAAATATCTCACTGACTGCAGATATGCCTAAGCTGGTTCTCTTGCTCAGTGGAGTGGAGCTGCGGGGCTGTTAGGTGTTGTCTGTGTCGGGGAGGTATCTGTGGCGGCTAATATAATGAAGTCAAGATTAAATGAAGTGGAAACACCAAACACTATTTGGTGCACCCCTAGAGGTCTGCGTAGTGCAGTTTGAGGGCTGCTGTTGTAAAGGATGTATTAACCTCTTTTCGCTTAGAAACCTCACTGCAAACGTACTGCTTTGCTAACTTTCTCCTGTGGATTATAACCAGAGGCCAGACTCTCAAAGCACTTAGGCCAGCCTTCGTCATACCTGGCTGCTCCAGTGGTTCTCAAAGCTTTGCATGACCAGCACTGGAAAGCAGCTGGTGGGGAATAATATTTACGCTATAAAACACTGGATCAGATCAGCAGTAACATTAGAACCACCTCGTTATCCAATTTATCATCTCCATTTACAATCCAGGAGCACTTTGTGGTTCCACACTTACAGACTGTAGTCCATCTGATTCTCTGTATACTTTGTAAGCCTCCTGTCATGCTGTTCTTTAATAATCAGGACCCACAACGGGACCACCACAGAGCAGGTATTATTTGGGTGGTGGGTTGTTCTCGGCACTGCAGTGACACTGATGTGGTGGTAGGAGTGGATATATATATGTATATGTAATCTCTCCCCAGTGGTTGGACAATGAAACTGAAACACCTGTCATTTTAGTGTGGGAGGTTTCATGGCTGAATTGGACCAGTCTGGTGGCCAATCTTCATTAATTGCACATTGCACCAGTAAGAGCAGAGTGTGAAGTTCAGTTAGCAGGTAAGAGCACAGTTTAGCTCAAAATATTGCAGTAACACAACATTATAGGACATACCAGAGTTCAAAAGAGGAACTCTGGTATCTGTGACAAAGACAGCAAGTCTTTGTGATGTATCAAGAGCAAGACGAACCACATCCAACAGGATTAACTGTGGAGGAAGAGGAAGCTGTCTGAAAGGGATGTTGGGTTCTAACCCGGATTGTATCCAGAAAACATAAAACCACGGCTGCCCAAATCACGGCAGAATTAAATGTGCACCTCAGCTCTCCTGTTTCCACCAGAACTGTCCGTCAGGAGCTCCACAGGGTCAATATACACGGCCGGGCTGCTATAGCCAAACCTTTGGTCACTCGTGCCAATGCCAAACGTCGGTTTCAATGGTGCAAGGAGTGCAAATCTTGGGCTGTGGACAATGTGAAACATGTATTGTTCTCTGATGAGACCACCTTTACTGTTTTCCCCACATCCGGGAGAGTAACGGTGTGGAGAAGCCCCAAAGAAGCGTACCACCCAGACTGTGGCATGAACAGAGTGAAGCATGGGGGTGGATCAGTGATGGTTTGGGCTGCCATATCATGGCATTCCCTTGGCCCAATACTTGTGCTAGATGGGCGCATCACTGCCAAGGACCACCGAACCATTCTGGAGGACCATGTGCATCCAATGGTTCAAACGTATCCTGAAGGCGGTGCCGTGTATCAGGATGACAATGCACCAATACACACAGCAAGACTGGAGAAAGATTGGTTTGATGAACATGAAAGTGAAGTTGAACATCTCCCATGGCCTGCACAGTCACCAGATCGAAATATTATTGAGCCACTTTGGGGTGTTTTGGAGGAGCGAGTCAGGAAACCCTCTGACCACTGTGCAGGACTTGTATATGTCATTCCAAAGACCAATTGACGCTGTATTGGCCACAAAAGGAGGCCCTACACCATACTAATAAATTATTGTGGTCTAAAACCAGGTGTTTCAGTTTCACTGTGCAACCCTTGTGTGTGTATATATATATATATATATACACTTTGGGTGCCCATATAATCAGAATTGGTCCTAATGGTACTTCTACTGACAGTAGATATTGTTTTTTTCCAAATGTATTTTAAAAATGTGTTTCTTGATTGGGACTCTGAGGCACAATGTTCAAGTATTTCTCTCCAGTCTTATTATAACGTAATAGTTACGTCTCCTTTAATAAGATTGCAGCATGGCTACATAGGATTTGCCATATTGAGCAAAGCCCCAGTTTATGCTGCCACTTTGAGTTGGGAAAAGCTGATAGTTTGTTGTGTAAGGGTAGCGAACATGCCAAGGGGTAAAATTATTGTGATCCAAATGTTACATTTGCTCGATGATTAGCTTGAGGCTAAGGTGGGAAAATGTTGCGTTTAGAGCTCCAGCAGTTTCGTCAGAAGTTTTGACGTTTAGAACTTGTTTGTGGTCACGTGAACACTGGAAGGCTCGGTGACCTTTGGGGTATGATTAATGCAATGCACCATGAAGGGGAGTCACATAGCCGTCTCAGGGATTTTCTCCACTCTGTAGAACACTGCAAAACATGGGCCACTGTTTATTTATGTCTCTGACCACATTCTCAGAATCGCATACTACCAGTCGTTCAGAGTGGTTTGGTATGAAATGTTCTGGTCTAGCCTCCTAAGACCCAGAACAATCAAGTAATTTCAGTAAGCTCAACATAAAATAAGTCTACTAGATGAAAAAAAACATGTACTTGTTATTTTTCATGGAATGTCCTTTATAGTGGACAACAGGACATTGTTGATGTCATATTTCTTGTTTTCTGTTCTGCATTAGTCCAAAAACCCTTTACAACATCAGCACCAACTCAATCCGAGAAAATAATGTGAATTAAAACTGATTAAACAAACATTGTTTACCTTTTTTATACCATTTCCACTTTTGGAGTATAAGAACTATTTCAAATGCACTGTATATGAACATAAACAGGAACGAATTATAAACCATTCCAAAGGTTACAGTTACTTAGATTAAAATCTAGGTTTAAACAGTTTAAGTTTAGGCACGCTAGCTAAACCTGTGTTAATCACTCCAAAGCCTGAGCCAAAGTTGCACACTTTCCACACATAGTACCCAACTTCTCTTACGGTCCATTTCATTTGAATGTTCTATTTTTAAATGTACAATTACGTAACATTTTTTAGTAAATTAGGAATAAATTAAATTAGTAATCAATTTAAAATAAATTGGTAATGAATTTACATGTTTACATGTTTACAGAGCTTACATGTTACAAAATGATCTCAGCCTTTTCTGTGACAGCATTAATTTCATATAAAACCAGATTTGGTAAATCACAATGTCCACTACGAAGGACAAGAAAAAGAAGTATGCTGTTAGGCATATCAATATAAATTGCTTTGAGAACAGCTACAACAGTTTTATACCTAAAATATATCAATTCTAGGTTTTAGAAACATAATAAATGTGGTAACTGAGAGGCAGCCATTTTTAAAGAGGCAGAACTTCTGTTGTGAATGACACACCCCAACATATGATACATCACTGGAAAGACCAGGAAGTCCTCTACATGGCACAATAGGTTTTGAGAATATTGTGACTGATAAACACATTAATAGATTTAGACATGAAAGGTTTTGACCTTAAAATCTATTCACGGTGGAAGGATACGTGCAGGGTACAACACCGAATAGTACTATTTTCAGATTTACATGTTGATGATGGTAAATTACTTAAAAGACACATGTGGGTTCACTGGTGGGTTTGTATAGTAAATAAAGTGGCTTTATTGGTGTTGTAGACATGGGGACCCCTGGTTTCTGTCACCTCCACTGGTCGAAAACGGTCAATTTTCAAGTTGCAAGTGAATCATTTCAGGTCCAACAGCTCCGAATGACTGGAATTTTGTGGAGTTCCTTTTAAACACTGTATGCCAGGAGGAGCCACTGGCCCGTGATGATACTTTGACGGTCATAAAAATAAATCCTAACTCACACAGTAATCAAATAAGTCGTGCTGCCCTGAACTTCACCCGTGACTGAATTCACACTACTTGTGTTTAAATGAAAAATCTGTTGATCATGTGTATGTACAACTTCATCATTATTATAATAAATCATTACTGATCACTGATATTAAAATAAATCAAAACTGATCACTGATATTGTAATAAATCTTTACTGGTCAATGATATTATTATAAATCATTATTGATCACTGATAATATAATAAATCATTACCAATCACTGATATTATAATAAATCAAAACTAATCACGGATATTGTAATAAATCTTTACTGATCATTGATATTATAATAAATCATTACTGATCACTGATATTATAATAAATCATTACTGATCACTGATATAATAAATCGTTACTGATCACTGATATTATAATAAATCGTTACTGATCACTGATAATATAATAAATCATTACTGACCTCTGATATTATAATAAATCAATACCGATTACTGATATTATAATAAACCATTACAGATCACCGATATAATAATTCAATACAAATTATTGATATTATAATAAATCATTATTGATCACTGATATAATAATTGAATACAAATTACTGATATTTTAATAAATCATTACTGATCACTGGTATTATGATAAATAATTACTGATCATTATTATAATGAAACAATATTGACCAGTGATATTGTAGTAAATCAATAATGATCACTGATATAATAAATCGTTACTGATCACTGATACTATAGTAAATAGTTACTGATCACTGATATTATAATAAATCGTTACTGACCACTGATAATATAATAAATCATTACTGACCTCTGATATTATAATAAATCAATACCGATTACTGATATTATAATAAACCATTACAGATCACCGATATAATAATTCAGTACAAATTATTGATATTATAATAAATCATTACTGATCACTGATATAATAATTGAATACAAATTACTGATATTATAATAAATCATTACTGATCACTAGTATTATGATAAAGCATTACTGATCATTATTATAATAAAACAATACTGACCAGTGATATTGTAATAAATCAATAATGATCACTGATATAATAAATCGTTACTGATCACTGATATTATAGTAAATAGTTACTGATCACTGATATTATAATAAATCGTTACTGATCACTGATATTATAATTCACTAAAATACTAATAGTTATAAACCGAAGCTGTTTAGTGCTGCAGATACTCGTGCTGTAGAGCGGTGTTTGTACTGCTGATGTAGCTAAACTTCATTTAGAGTCACTGTGCAAGACTCTATTCTGGGTCGCTGTAAAGAAAGCCGGTGAGTTCCTCAGTACCGTTTTGCATTCTTCCATTTTTTTTCAGCATCAAATACACAGTTTGTGTGCTTGCTGTTTGCTGGCGTGCGAGCGAGCGCTCCCGTTTGTTCTCCACTGAATGTTTGCAGACTGATATTCCACGCCACCCGTCCACGAGTCCCAGCTGAACAAATAAACATAGTAAGAAATTCTGACTCAAGCCAAGGAAGAGTCACACTTGGTCTCCCTGACGACAGTCGCCAGGCAACTATCATTTGTCATCCTCCTCCTCCTCCTCCTCCTCCTCCTCCCTCACCTCACGTCCCATAACCAACCATCTGCCCTTAGGGTTCAGTCTTCCAGGCCTTGCCCACACTACAGCGCATCTCCGTAGCCCAGGCTATGCCACGAGGCAGCTCGCTGAGCGAGAAGTGCTTGCTGGCCAAATGTCTGGTGGGCACTTTGAGTGTGGATAATGTCGAGTTTGTTTGGTCAGCTGAGCCAAGTCAAGGAGGCGAGCCAGAGAAGAGACACACGCACGGATTACAGAACAAATTGTTTTTATTTTCACTTTTTTTTTGTTTTTCTCTTTTTATGACAACAGTGTGAGGAACGTTAGTCAACAGTGAGTAACGCGTGAGCCGGTGTTGACTTCAGAACGTTTCCAGAACGTTTTTCTGTTGCATAAGCCTGTTTGGCCAGCCCCCACAGCAGCGCTCGATCCCACAGCCAATGCAAGAGACCCAACAAGATGTGAAAAGAAAAAAGTGAAGGTGTAAAACATTGCAACACACAACTGGCTTCCCGGATCTACTTTAAAGGGGCATCCTGGCCCTAAACTGGCATCAAATATGCTATTTCCTGTGTTGTGCTCACTATAACACCCAGCATGCACTGCCCAATAGAAATCCTGACTGCTAGCATAGACACTGACAGAGTAGTTCATACGTACACAGCAAAATTCCGCTGTTTCGTCATGTTAGAAATCTGCTTTAGCCACTTAGGTCTTCCCACCTTTATCATACATCACCAAAAGAGTAGTTTTCTAGTGTTTCACTCAGAAAATCTCACTCTAGATGCTCTTGCAGGACAGCTTTAGGCAAGTATCCATGTTTACAAGCCATGAGATGATGGTAGCATTCCTAATTTTGGCCGGAGTGCCCCTTTAAAGGAAGCCACAAGCCTGGCTATTAGACAACTGGCTATTTGAAGAACACCAGTAGTAGAATCTATCCTGTAGGGATATACATGTGTGGGATATTGATTGTTCTTTAAAATATGGTGTGGACATTAAGTGGGACTTTCTCAGTATTGCTTCCTGGTATGTGGTCAGTTCAAACAAAAACAAAAAAAAAGACGTCCATGCGTTTGTTAGGGAACAGTGGCTCTCGGAGCATGGCTGTAATCCAAGAGGAGCATGTGGTGAAGCTGCCAGCCAACTGCTATAGAACCTCTGAAGCTCAAGCAAAATGACAGATAGAAACGATACAGCCCTGTGGTTTGCGTTAGGGCTCAGGTGAAAATTAAAGTACAAGAACTCATTAAGATGGCGAGCGCGCGGGCTTTTGTATCTTTCTGGCTAACGTAAGTGCCAGAGTTCTCCCCTGATATCTCTGAAACAGCATGTCAGAACATCATCAACTCAGTACTCGGTGGGACATATACTTAAACCCAGTGCTGCTTTGAGGTGGGGATAGTTCAGCGACGTGAACTCTAGAACCAAAAGAAATATGTGTATTACTCACAAAGCATTGTCTAATTATCTGACAATGTTCTCTTAATACTGCAGTGCAAAAGTTGATGGTGGTTAAGGTTTGTATTAAGCCTGGCAGACTGAAGGTATTGTGCAAAAGTTAAAGACCACCTTCATTTGCTTAGTTCATGGTCAACAAGCAATCTTTTCAAGAGCTGCTTACCTGCTGAGGTTAGTTCAAACCTCAGTCTAACATGCTGCAGTTCCTCTTATAATAAATAATAATAATAATAATAGGTTACACTTATATAGCGGCTTTCACAAACCCAAGGACGCTAAACAAACTAAGAGAAAAAAAAGTTAGAGAGTGAAAGAAAGAAGAGAAAAGGTGGGACTTGAGCTGAGATTTAAACATAGAAAAAGATGAGCGAATAGAAAGAGGTAGGGCATTCCAAAGAGTGCAGCAAAGGGGGCAGCAACACTGGAAGATCTGCCTCCCATGGTAGATAGCCCAAACCAAGGTACAGCCAAGAGAGCAGAATCAGCATCAGTTCTAACACTAATGCGACTTCTGAAATTGTTTACTTGCTGGTTAGAACTAGCTTTTGTAAGAAGGAAAAGGTCCAGGATCAGAGATGCACCTTGTCATTTCATGGATCTAGTATCTGGATTGTATCCTGATAAGATTTTAGCCACATGCATGGGAGAGATTTTAGGTGCACTAAGAAGATTTGGTCATACTGGGTGGAGTTTTGGTTGTACTGGGAAGGGTTTGGATTGTACTGGGAAGGGTTTTGGTTGTACTATTAGGAGTTAGAGCTGTACTGAGAGTGTGGCTCCAGTGCATCTGAGACCACCTCCTGAAGCAATATGAGTGAGCAGGTTTGTAGCTGTGTTAATGCGTCTTGGGTTTGTTTAAACTTGTATTTTGTCTTGACCAGATGTAATCCCGATACTCAAATCGCATGAAGTGACCAGGTGTAAACTGGGTCCTAGTTTCTAGACCACCAAAACTGTTCCCAACCGATAAACGGGACTCTTATGTTTTAGAACGAGGAGAACATCAAGCTCCACTCTTTAATCTGAATACATCCACACGTGTTTCTGTCCCTGAGCTGTTCAAGAAGCTTCTCGCCCTCAATGTCACTGAATGTGAAACCAAGGTGCCAAATTTTGCTAATTTTTTTGAGAGGCTGAAATCAAGTCTTCCAAAAGGAGCAGTAAAGGTCAGGAGTTGATGCACTCAATACTGAAGAATTTAACACTGTATTTCACCGTTGATGATTCCTGAAGTTCTTAGTGGCAGCTTTGACCGAAAAGTAATTAAAACAAATGACGTGGTCTTTGACTTTTGACTTTTTAGGGCGTTTTCACACCAGTAGTTCGTTTCACTGGTCCGGATCAGCTAATGAGTTTTTGAGCATTAATGAGCATTTCCTCCTCGGTTAAGTTTGTTTTCACACAAGCAAAAACCGAAACGCACCACAATTCGCCCCAACAAACCATGTGAGCACGTTGTCTCCTCTGATTGGTCAGAGCTATCTGGCGTGCGAGCAAGAAAGTAAACACAGGAAGAAGATCCGGTTTTCCCAAACTACTGCACATTTCTTGTAGAGCGTAGCATGGAGCAGCGGCAGAGAGAGCATCTGTTCATAGCTGTAATAATAATCTAATATACCAAACTACAGTCCACCTGCAGAACACCCAGCTCACTCCAAACATCAAGTAGACAACGTCCCTCACTGGTAGTCCAAGAGAGACCTCGCTTCATTGTCCTCGCCCTGTTAGCTGATACAGTTCTCCAGTTCTCTGTTTATGCCATCTGCCGCATCCCATAATGCAAAGCACACCTGGCTGCAGGAGATGTTTAGATCAAACGTGTGGAGTACACCTAATACTTTGGTCGGATTGAGGTCAGATCATGTTCTCACCACAAACCGCTCCAGAGTCAGTTTGGAACCGCAGCGAGACCCTCGAGAGGAGGTGGTTGTTTTGGTCTGTACCCGAGTGCGATTACTGTTTTCACACCTGCCAAAACAAACCGCACCAAGAGTGCAAACGAACCAGAGTCCCTTTTAACCGGACTAACTAGTGCTGTTGTGAAAACGCCGTTAGTGTATTTCAAATAATACATAAATTACACTTACAGTAGGATCCCTGTTTAGTATGGAATAGTGTCAACTCCTATTGCTCTAGTATGATTTCTTTACACATTAACATATCCTCTGTGAAAGCGTAATGATTCTATGAATGAGTGAACAGGTTGGGATCTAGACTGATGTCAGAAAGGAAGTAGGGGTTTATTCAGGTGCCTACCACTTTGAAGAAACTACAAGCCGTTAAAGGGCTCAGCATTTCTTTTAGGTAATCAATCCTAAAGTACACACTGTTATTAAAACATACAGTCAAAAAAGATTTGGGGCGTTAGATCCCAACAGCTGTCCGAGGGCGTCTGGCCTTGCTCTGTCTGATGGGTAGAATCTGCGCCATCACTCGAGTGTTAGCTGACATAACAGAATTTCCAGGTGGCTTTCTCCTCCAAGTGTGTTGAGCTGTCCAATGGCGTTGTTTTAACAACAGTTTGTAAAGGAGCTTCTCGAATCTCAGAGCAAGATACCATTCACCTTTCTTGCTTGGTAGAACTGTCCATGACTAAAAATAGAGAGAAAAAATAGGAAAAATGCAAAAAAAAAAAAAAAATTATAAATTAAAAACCCTCCCAAAGACCAACCTCTGTTTCTTCTAGAACGGTGTTCTCCAGCCATAATTCCTGCAACCTGTTTCCAAGAATCTGCTTCGTCTCCTTACTTAACTCTAATACATCTGGTCTAGCCAATCAGAGAAGAGGCTGATTAGCTGGAAAACTTAGATCTAGGCTCTGCAGGAATGTAGATTTCCAGGACAATGGTTGGAGACCAGTGAGTTTACTGAGGCCTAAAACTAATAGTGGGTGATCAGAAGAGTAGTGCAGTATAGCTACAGGTCCATGCACTAACTACAATACTGTGTATTACCCTGAGCCTTCAAGTCTTTTAGTTTCGACAGCATGCTTCTGGACAAGGACTACTCTATAAAGGGTCTATGCTAGAACCGCTAATATCCTCCAACATACAGTACTTTAGTGAGTGTGCGGCTGTGGGTTAGTATTATTTCTCTCCTCCCTGCATTGGTTGTGAAGTTGGAAAGACGAAAGACGTTCTCTTTGATAATCAGAGTCCTCTGTGAAGTCTACTTACTCAACCTTCCTGTCTGCTGTCATCAGTTTAATCCGTTTGCAGTGCTTCAGCAGTTTCCTCTCTCTGCTGAAGTGTTGCAACAACCCTCTCCATCGTTCCTCCGGCTAACCTGTCACATTCGCAATCCTTTCATCTCGCCGCCGCTCCTCGGCCTCATCATCCGTTCTCTTTAATTCCATTTGTTATCTTGCCATATCTTCTCTAATATTCCCGCCATATTTCCCAGTGCAGTGTTCATGCAGCGCTGGGCGCGGCTCCAACTGCCAGACTCCTGTTTGCTCGTTGATGAAAAGCTGTTTCACCAATTTTTCATTGTTTTTCTACATAATTCAGTCACTGAGATGTAAACAGTCATGCAGAGTTATGGGAAATGGTTAACTCTGGAGAACCTTACTCATGTCTTCACAGTGGTGGTGACAGGAACCAGAGGTTGTGATGTTGACATCACATATTTATTATTATTATTATTATTATTATTTTTACTCTACAAAAGGACCCGAACATGTTATATATAACGCTAATAAGGGGAAATAGTGGCAGTGTGAAAGAAAAACAGTTTCTTTGGGTAAAAGTCCAAAGTTTGCTTCCATCTAGGCTAAAGACGATCAAACTACTAATTTCAGGTTAACGCACTTTTTTTTTTTTGAGCATCCTTGTTCAAATCAGAGGTGAGTTTAAAACAATTAATTTAGGAAGTTACTGGAACCGTTAGAGCCAGAAACTTCTTGCTCTTAATACCAAGCAACTCTGCCAAGACGTCAAACAAATTGTAGATCTCCACAAGTTCCCAAACCACATATAGCGGTATGCAAAAATCTTTGGAACGTACTCGAGGAATGTTCTCTGGCCAGATAATACAAAAAATGGAACTCTTTGTTCATAAGGGTCAGCTCCAATTCAAAGAACACTATTCCAACTGTGAAGCACAGTGGTGACAGCGCCATGTTGTGATGGTGCATTGCAGAAAAAGGGACTGGTGCACTTCCGAAATCATATAGAAGGAAGATTATCAAGAAATACTAAAGCAACATCTCAAGACATGCACCATTATGGGAATTCTGGGCCCAAATCCTACATTTTACATGTACATATCTTTACATCTTGGGCAGGCAAAGCCTACTGTACAGGCCAATGTGTACCGGCCAATAGTCCAACACCACGGTTTTTCAACGGAGGTACCAACTTAAACCTGTTTTGATAATTATTCTAATCATTTTACTTAGCATTACGACAGAAAGGCAGCCAGTACCCCGACAATAACCGACATATGTAGTTACATTAAATAAAACCGTCACTGTGAGACTGTTTGTTGGACTTTAAATCCTGTTCTGTCACTTACTGTGAAAATTAACTGGCACATAGAAACAACCAAAAATACAACTGTTAACTCAGATGTTTGCTGAGTGTGTGTACCTTAGCTGGTTTAGGTCTGTCTTGGACACCGGGCTCCCGAAGTTGGAACAGGTTAGTTGTGGAGCGAACTTTAACGGCTGCTTTCTTACAAAGTCTACAAACTGCAGTCTTCTGAGCAACGTCAGTCTTTTCAGATCCAAACCAGCTCCACGCGAGTGAAGATGATCCTTGCCTCAGAGTTATATCTAAGGTGGTAGAACAGTTAGCTCTCAATGCGCACTTGCAGCAACCTATACTATAGCCGAAAGTCGTGAATAGAATTCTGAATAGAATTGCCTGATTAAAAAATACATAAATAAGGAGATAAAAGATCGTTAGAACTAAAGTAACGAGTCTGTTTTCAAACTGTAGTGAGTAAAAAGTACAGTTTTTTCTTTTGAAATGTAGTGCGTAAAAGTAAAAAGACAGAAATACTCAAGTAAAGTACAGATACCAAAAGAAGTACTTGTACTTTGTTATTTACCACCTCTGGAGAGCAACAATTTGATGTGGCAGCCTACTAAAAAGATTTATTTTTCTATTTTTAATCATAAATCAAGTCACATGTTTATTCTCTGCTTGGTTTTTATGGCATATTTGAATTGTACTGGACACGTACACCATACTGGGGTACTTCTACATATATTAGGCAGCTTATTTGCAACTGTGCTGTGTAATGGCTTCCTGTCAGGCAGTTTTTAGTGGCTTTAAACTCTATAGGCGTTTGGTTCCCATCACCACCACTGTAAACAGCTCTCTAGAACAGAGTATTTCCCATCAAATTCATTCAGATATTTGGTTTCCATCTTTCAGACTGAAAAACATCAGAAACTAGAGTAAAATTGGTGGACATTTGAAGTACAGCCTACGTGGGCCTAGAATTAAGCCTTTTACTGTATTGCTTCCTCATATATGGTCAGTTTTAACGTAATAAAATAATAACAAGCAGATGTATCCTTCGTTTTTTCCCTTCTCTTTCTCCCGAAATATCCCCGCACTATGAGGTTTTGGGAGACTGTGAGAGGACTTTTCATCGTATATTCAGTAAAGGGTCAAAAAGTGTAACTTTCTCAGTATTGCTTCCTCAAATGTGGTCAGTTCTGATAAGCAGCCCGACTAAGAGACGTGAAAACGTGTGTTTGTCAGGGAACAGCGGCCCTCATTGTCAATTATTTTTGCTGTTGTTCATTCAAAAGTTCTTTCTGTCTCTGTTTCTTATTCGTCTCTCTCTCTCTCTCTCTCCGTGTTACATCAGGGCGCTGAGGTCGTGGCATGAGCGGGACTTCTGTCGCAGCATCCTGCTGGCACGGTGCCGGCTGAGGTCCCGTTCTCGGTCCCTGTCTCGTTCCCTGTCCCGCCCGTGGTACGACCGTGGCACCAGCCCAGAGAGGAAGCGTTTGGCCCTGCTGGTCAGGCTCTCGCGTCTTCCGGCTCCTGGGGAACCCTCTGTCCAGCCGGGCCCCAAGCTGTGGCCCCGGGCAGCCCGCACCGCAGCCTCCAGCAACTCATTAGTGCGGTGGTCCAGCGAGACGGACAGCTCCAGGTACAGGCAGTCAAACACCATCGCGCTGGAGTGAGCCTCTGAGAGAGAGAGAGAGAGAGAGAGAGAGAGAGAGAGAGAGAGAGAGAGAGAGGGAGAGAGAGAGAGAGAGAGAGAGAGAGAGAGAGAGAGAGAGAGAGAGAGAGAGAGAGAGAGAGAGACTTGTTATTATAGACTTATAGATTTACAGATGTGTGTCTGATCTGTGATGGACCAGTGGCCTGTCTAGGGTGTTTTTTGCCTTCTGCCCAATGAACACTGATATAACTGATCCCAGCACAGTAAAAAATAATCTTGTAACACTGTTATACTCCAGACCTCTATATCAATTATCAGACACTGTTATACTGCAGACCTCTATATCAGTTATCAGACACTGTTATACTGCAGACCTCTATATCAGTTATCAGACACTGTTATACTGCAGACCTCTATATCAGTTATCAGACACTGTTATACTCAGGACTCCTATGTCAGCTATCAGACACTGTTATACTCCAGACCTCTATATCAGTTATCAGACACTGTTATACTCAGGACTCCTATGTCAGCTATCAGACACTGTTATACTCAGGACTCCTATGTCAGCTATCAGACACTGTTCTACTCAGGACTCCTATATCAGCTATCAGACACTGTTATACTCAGGACTCCTATGTCAGCCATCAGACACTGTTCTACTCAGGACTCCTATATCAGCTATCAGACACTGTTATACCCAGGACTCCTATGTCAGCCATCAGACACTGTTATACTCAGGACCCCTATGTCAGCTATCAGACACTGTTATACTCAGGACCCCTATATCAGCTATCAGGCACTGTTATACTCCGGACCTTTATATCAGTTATGAGACACTATCATATTATATATTTATTTCACAGATTTATGTGTATAACTGTATATTATATATACTATACTATATTAACTATGTATAATGTATATATATGTATCTATCTATCTATCTATCTATCTATCTATCTATCTATCTATCTATCTATCTATCTATCATCTTAGCTGCTGCTTATCGTCCCACACTGTAGACGTACTGTTAAGTTCTGTTTACTGGTGCACATGCCTGCATCAGTGTGTGTGTGTCAGAAACTGCTTTGTGGTGGCGGTCACACGTATCAGTATTGCGTCGATACTGATACCATATAATCATCAATGCAACATTACTAACCAGTTTCAGCCAGGTAGGAACGGAAAACAGCAGCTGCAGCTCTAAGTTACAACTCACTGCAACATACATGGTACAGTTTATATCAAGGTCTGTTACAAGCTTTAGGTAAAACACATGAAAAGTGCTTTACCAGGTTAATATCAGTATTTAATGTAGAATTATCTTAGCATTATCTTAGCACTAACATACTATTAGACATCCCATAGGGATGCTAGCAGAAATTCAATTTATTATTATTAGAGTAATTTTGGCCTGAACTGATGATTTGCCACTTCCCATACGTGGAATTTGAACCTGACCCCAAGCCAATAAATATTTGAGAAAGACCTGAAGCAATAAGGTAGTGATAGTAGTGATTAAGTGCTTTCCCAAATGATGAAAAAGCAAGCCGGTCATATTTAGCATCCTGTTGCTAGCAGCCCTCCATTCCGCAGCCCAACCGTCATCTAGGAAATACCCACTGGGCTTCAAACCGGCAGCCTTCTGCTTTGATTCTTAATCCACGTTTAAGAGAACACTTGACCTAATCAGCTAATCAACAAGCCCTACCAGATTAGTTTAATCAGGCGTCTCCGAGCGGGGAAAACAGAACAACGTGCAGGGAGGTGGGCTGAGGACCCCTGCGCTAGGCTCTTTAACACCTGAATGCTTTTCATTGCTCTGACGAGGAAGCTTCGTTGACTTGATGTCAGGCAACACATTTTTCTGCTTATTTGATTTGAAAGCCCGTATGTGTGTTTGCCGGTGGGCGCGCGAGAGTGAGTGATCTGTGTGCGTATCGAGCTTGACAATCCTCTTTCCAGCTTAGTCCGGGACAGCCAAGTGAATTGAATGGGTCTAAGTGGAGCAGAGGAGAGGTGAGAAAGACATGATGGAGCTGTGAATGGAGGAGGGAGGGATTGGAGGAGGTTTGGATACGGATCCGTGTCTGATTCAGCAGGACAGCGAGTGACTCCCCCAACACCTCAGCTGTGGAATGACACGGCCGGAGAGAAAGAACAAGAGAGGGTGAGGTGGGAGGGGTGCGCTTACTAGGCCCGATAGAGATAGAGAGAGAGAGAGAAAGAGAGACAGAGAGAGAGGGGGACAGATTGGCTGCATTTATCACCAGGGCAGTTATAAAATAGCACATCGTGCCATAAAGCAGAGGGAGGCTCCTCGCCGGCTGGAGTAAAGTGGAGATTTATTGCTGTGCTGGTCGACACTGTGTGTGTGTGTGTGTCTTTTATTGAAATGGAGAAGTATTGTTGCATGCTGAGTGAATATGTGAAGATGAGCTCATAGTCTTGAAGCCAGCACTCATTACTAACAGGTGCATAAAGTCAAACACAAAGCTATGCAAACTCTGGCAGATGGGTTGTACTGAAATTTCCACCTTCCTAGAGCTGCCCTGGACAACTGTAAGTGCTATTATCGTGACAAGGAAGCGTCTACTGGCAACTACAACTCCGACTACAACTAGATCAAGCAACTTGCTTCACTGAATATGTGCCATCTGATTTACATTTTTGTCAGGGAACCTGAATCTAATGTTTTTCTTTCTAATGATCTCTAATCTTACCTTATCTAAAGAACTTTGCTTATTCAGGTAACGAGTAAATATCTACTGTAAACTCTTTAAATAATGTTACAGTAACAAACAAATGGCTAAAATTCCAGCCTCGTAGAGCTGCCCTGGACAACTGTAAGTGATATTATTGTGACAAGGAAGCGTCTACTGGCAACTATAACTTGAAAGTGCTGTTGCATCTATCCTCCCTAGATCTAGAATTAAATTAAGCGAAAGCCCAACACTACAACACTAAAGAAATAAACGTGGTTCACTGAATGTGTGGCAGCTGATTTACATTTGCATTCAAAAATTTTGATTAGCCAGGAAACCTGAATCTTTTGTTTTTCTTTCTAATGACCTCTAATGTTATATTTCTAATGAACTTTGTTTATTTAGGTAAGGAGTAAACATCTACTGCAAACACTTTGAATAATGTTACAGTGACCAACAAATGGCTGAAACTCCACCCTCCTAGAGCTGCCCTAGACAACGGTAAGTGCTATTATTGTGATGAGGAAGCGTCTATTGGCAACTACAGTTGCGCCAGGAAGTGCCGTAGTATCTATCCTCCCTCTGTTTGCCTGTGGAAGCAACACAAGCACAAGAACTACATCAACCTTCTCAAGCTTTGGGCCATCTAGTGGTCTGCAGACCTGTACTCATGAGGAGGCACATGGGCTTGTAACATCAAGCACAATGATCTGATCGTGTACTGTCCCTGATTCTCAGCTATTTAGTTTCAGCATTTACGAAAAGTTTAACTTCCATTATAGTGCTCCTGTGTGCCTCTGCGCTATGTAGCTATAGGCAGGTGGTTTGAAGAGAAGAATAAAAAGTTGAGAACCACAGATCTAGATCACTATGTTCAATGCCAAACGTCAGCGGAAGTGGTGTTAAGCATGTCACCACCAGACTCTAGAGCAGTGTAAACATGTTCTTTGGAGTGATGAATCACGCTTCACTATCTGGTAGTCCGATGGATGAATCTGGGTCTGGTGGATGCCAGGAGAACGCTACCTACCAGAATGCATATTTTATTATTTACTCATCTAAGTAACTTATTTTTCTGAGTCGTGGGCGGTGCTGGAGTAGAACTCATTTGGGCAGAAGGCAGGAAAAACCCTGGACAGGTCACCAGTCCTTCACAGGGCAGACACACAGACATTCAGACCTAATTTAGTATCTCCAATTCGCCTGACACAGGGAAAACATGCTAACTCCATGAGCCTCCCAGTTCCAGTGAAGGGTGATGTTAATGCTACAGCATACAAAGACCTTTTACACGATTATATGCTTCCAACTTTGTGGCAGATGTTTGGGGAAGAACACTTTCCTGTTTAAGTATGACTGTATCCCAAAAAAACTACACAAAGCTAGGTTTTGGTCACATCAGGGAAAAACTGTAAGCCAGGTCTTCTTATGGTGGCCTTACACCATGCTATTTCAAATTTCCAATGTCAGAACAAAATCAGGAGAGTCATGAGAGTTGAGTCGCGCTCACGTCATCTTGATCGTTTAGTGTAAGGTGGTCAAGACTGCAGGTTTAAGTCATAAGTCATTATCATAAGTCTTAAGTCTTGGCTCATGCAAATAGAGACGTGAACATTGTTGACAACCAATAGGAGACCTCTCTTCATCACCAAACAGGAAGCCATGAGGCAAGTACAGGAATGTCTGGCGGGTAAAGAAGTTAGACATGGAGGGGAGCCAGCGAGGGTTCGGAAACTCCTGGACTGTACAGAAGCAGGAGAAAGTGGTGGAGCTGTGGAGTGAGCTGTGGAGTGAGCAAGAGTGTCTTTTTGTCGTGTCTTCACATTTATACCATGACAGAGTGGAAAAGGAAAAAAGGTGGACAGAAATTGCTGAAGCCCTCAAAATCCCAGCCGAACCGGGCTACAGTGTTTACAATTAGCCTAGCAGTGAACCATACATTTAGCTGAATATGCTAGCTTCAATCATATAAATGGGAAATAATCTCAAAAGGAATCTCTGAAAGACCCCCAGTCTTTGCAAAATCATAGCCTGTGACTAAAAGTCTAGTCTTGGCTAGTCTTTAGATGTGAGAGGGTGTCAGGGTTTAGTCCATTAAATGTCTTTTCAGAGTCTTTTAAAGTCTTCTAATGTATGGTCAGCATTATCCAACATCAGTACCTGACCTCACAAATGCTCTTTTGAATGAACAGGCACAAATGCCCACAGACACCCTTGGGCCCTGAGGATGGAAGCATTGAAATCTTGGAGAAGACCACTCCCATCAGGATGGAGCTACTTCTGTAGATCACTTCTGATGGCTTTTAGACCCCTGAACTCTTAAGCGGTTACCTGTCTTTGTAATGAGGGGATTGTGCACCTTAGCTCACTACCATATCGATTTTTAATGTTTCTGTGGACAGACTGCATTCTCAGCCACCTGAGCAACGGCTAGTCTTCTGATTTCCCCTCACAAAAGGCACTCACTCATGAGCATCATGCACCCTGAACAATTTCAACCCTGTTTACTGACGTCTTTCCCAGAGATCTAACCGCAGATGTCACTTTAGCCACTGTTCCTATTGGAACACTAGCCAGAAGAGCAGACTTGCCATCTGTGCCCCAATAATGAACCCTCTTTCAAAGTCACTCAGAAGTTGTCCTCCTGCCATCTTGATCCGGAGCATGGCAGGATGTTTATTGTGTCTACATCTGCACTTGTTAGGCAGCTTCACTCATTTACTCAAGATGTTCCTTTGCCACAACAAGTCATTCATCTAGAAGCGAAAGCTTGACACAAAAACACTGAAGAAATAAACTTGGCTCACTCAGTGTGTGCCAGCTGATTTACATTTGGATTCCAAAAAATTGGATTTGTCACATTTAAAGCTCCAGGGAACCTGAATCTAAGTTTTCTAACCTTTTTCTTTCTAATGACCTCTAATGTTACTTTTTCTAATGAACTTTGTTTATGTAGGTAAACAGAAAACATCTACTGTAAACCTTTTGACTAATGTTACAGTGACCAACAAATGGCGTGACATGGTGGTGTAGTGGTTAGTATGGTGGTGTAGTGGTTAGTATGGTGGTGTAGTGTTTAGTACGGTGTTGTAGTGGTTAGTACGGTGGTGTAGTGGTTAGTATGGTGGTGTAGTGGTTAGTATGGTGGTGTAGTGGTTAGTACGGCGGTGTAGTGGTTAGTATGGTGGTGTAGTGGTTAGTATGGTGGTGTAGTGGTTAGTATGGGGGTGTAGTGGTTAGTAAGGTGGTGTAGTGGTTAGTACGGTGGTGTAGTGGTTAGTACGGTGGTGTAGTGGTTAGTACGATGTTGTAGTGGTTAGTACGGTGGTGGTGTAGTGGTTAGCACGGTGGTGTAGTGGTTAGTACCGTATGTTATACCGCATGCATGTTATGTTGATCGGTCACTCTAAATTGCCCGTAGGTGTGAGTGTGTGCGTGAATGAATGTTGGCCATGTGATGGATTGGCGAACTGACCCTGCCTTCGCCCTGTGATGCTGGGATTGGCTCCAGACACCCCTGTGACCCTGACTAGTGGGATAAAGTAGGAAATAATGGATGGATGGATCTTGTCCCAAGTAAGCATTCCCTAACCAATCACAAGGTTGACATATTTCTTGCCCCGCCCCCACAGCAGAGTCAGAGAAATCTTAGTGTCTATTGCTACCTGTTCATTCCTTTATCCCTACACTAACAGTGTTGCTTCATTGACAATGTTGGTGTAGGGTGTTAGTGTCCTTCATCCATCCATTTGGTCCTCCATCCATCTGCATGTCGGTTGGTCCATTGCTTCGATCATGTGTTGCTTTGTTCGTCCATCTGCAAGTCTCTTTGTCTGTTTCTTCATTCGTCCATTGATGCTGTTATAATATGATTGTTGTGCATGAAGGTCGGAGTAGGCTAGGAGTGCTGGACAGAGAGCTGTCAATCGAGCTGCTCATTAGCCACGCCCACACAGCTCTCAAATAGGTCTGATCTATATCTTATATTTTTAATTCAACATTTGCTGGATGTTTAATATAGCACTCAAGCATCATAACATGATACAAACACTCCTAATGTTTTATTATTGCACTCCCTGTGGCTTTTACTACTCTCTCTGAACAGACTCACTAAACGTGGCCTGAATGATCATCAATCTCTTCCCTTTTATGGATATTGTATGCATATGTGATCCAAGCAATATCCAAATCAAATATCCCGAGGAACCCGAACGGACGAAAGAAGAAAGGAGGGAAGACGAAATAGCATCCCTAAAATTTCCATACCGATGGCCACATTACGCTAGAAGAGACTGTGCTGGGGGCGGATAACCCCCTTGTGTCCTCTCCTCTCTGCATGCCACACCCACCTCTTGTGCAAGCTTCAGCAAAGTCTAGACTCTCCAGTGAGTCTTATTTTTAAACTTGCGCTGCAGCGTACCTTTGACATCCTTCCCCCCCCCCCCCCCCCCGCAGACGCCGGCTTTACTGTTATCGGCACGAGTACACAAAAAGGTTCAGCTGTGATTTAAACACTCTCGGGCTTATTTCTCTCTCTGTCTCCTCTTATCGTAGTCCTGCAAACACAGCGCAAGAGCGTTAGCCACACCATACAGAGGAGAGAGACAGAGAGAGGTGTTTGCACATGTGTTTGTCTGTGTGTGTGAGTGTGTGTTGCGGCTGGAGGACGCATAAGGCAAACACGCTCACGCACATTAAGATAGTAACACCAGGACTCTGTGGGTGAAAGATAATCCCAAGCAAACAGATAAATACCCCTAAGACGAGAGTAAACACAGAGGACATGAGCCCCGGGAGAAGAGAGACAAGCACCAACCTGGAGGCTCTCCGACAGCTGATTTAAACAGTTCTGAGACGGCGCAGCTTGCTAAGTCACGTTACTTTCAAGAGCATGTGGGTCTGGTGGGACTGCAATCAGAGTCGCTAATTAGTCTCCATTTATCTTCCCACACTGTTTACCGTGCGTGCGGACAGCTATTGTAAATACGCACACTTGTGAATTTCAGAGTTTGCCGCACTCGAACGGCTGACGGCGTCGTAAATACAAGTGGTAAACTTGGGCAAGGTCCATGTTACCAGAGCTAGAACAGTCTCGGATACCACATGTGCAGAGGTCAGGCTGGCAAATGATGTACCATGTTTCCAAAACATAAAACAACCTAGCAGTGATCTAGCAGTGGGTGAATTCTGTCTGGCATGCATGTAAATGCAGGTAACATGACATGCAAACAGTGCAACACACACTCATTCCCAAAAGCCAGTATCTTAGTGGCCGGTTGGTAGTAGGGCTTTGTATTGCCAAGAACCTGGCGATACAATATCATAATACAGGGGTTACAATTCAATATATCACTGCGATATTAAAAGCGATATAGAAACTATTAAAACACACCACTACATGAACAGATTTGCCAATGCTTACAATAGCATTGCGCCCTTGTGCTGCTTGTTAATGTTGGAGTGGAGCTGAAAATGGATTACAACACTGCCATCTAGTGGTCAGAGGTTTAAACACAACACACAGGAATCTGTGTATCGATACTGTGTTTTGATATTTTCTTACACCCCTAGCTGTTAGTCTAGCATAAAGACTGGCCAGCTGTTGTCCGCCGAGAGGCTCTGCAGCTCCTCAGCTAAAGCTGATGAATGACTTCTAACGTGTACGAACATTCCAGCCACATCTGACGCTCATAAATGAAAGCTCACATATGAGACAAAGAAATTTCTGTCATAAAGCAACATTAGGGACAGTTTTTAAGTGGTTGACTAAATATCAGCCCCACCGATAACCTGAAATTGGCTTCCTGTTAGCCAGCTGCTTGTTCAAATGTTCCTATTCCCCCTTACCTGGTATTTCAAAACTCTCAAAAGTCTTAGTTATGTCAAGATTACCATTTTTGCCCAATAATAAGTGGTTTCCAATCAGGGCCATACTCAGACACTGGAGCCAGTGAGGTAGAGATCGTCCGATATATCGGGCCGATATTTGCCATATTTTAATATATCAGCATCGGCCGATATCAGTGTTTTGCAGCGCTAATTTAAAGTCATGCACGTCAGCGGGCAGCCCTGTGTTATTGCTGCAATGGAACGTTCTGCTGCCGCTTAACATGTTATTGTTACACAGCAAGTCTCACAGGAGCAACCAGAGCTTCCCAGATATTACTCAGCTTCAAGCATTGGAGCCAAACATAACTACACAAAACAGAACAGAACTGCAACCATCACAGCACATCAGCGTCTCTCTGTCTATCACGTTGCACGCTGTTTCTCTCTCTTTCGCATTGCGCGCTGTCTCTCTCTCTCTCTCGTTGCGTGTTGTTTCTCTCTCTCTCGTTGCGTGTTGTTTCTCTCTCTCTCATTGCGCGCTGTTTCTCTCTCTCTCATTGCGTGCTGTTTCTCTCTCTCTTTGCGCGCTGTTTCTCTCTCATCACGCGCTGTTTCTCTCTCTCATTGCGCGCTGTTTCTCTCTCTTTCTCATTGCGTGCTGTTTCTCTCTCGTTGCGCGCTGTTTCTCTCTCTTTTTCTCTCATCGCGCGCTGTTTCTCTCTCATTGTGCGCTGTTTCTCTCTCATAGCGCACTGTTTGTCTCTCGTTGCACACTGTTTCTCTCGTTGCGTGCTGTTTCTCTCTCTTTCTCTGTCATCGCGCGCTGTTTTTCTCTCTTGTAGCGCACTGTTTCTCTCTCCTTGCACACTGTTTCTCTCGTTGCGTGCTGTTTCTCACTCGTTGCGTGCTGTTTCTCTCTCACATCGCGCGCTGTTTCTCTCTCTCATTGTGCGCTGTTTCTCTCTCGTAGCGCACTGTTTCTTTCTCGTAGCGCACTGTTTCTCTCTCGTTGCACACTGTTTCTCTCTCGTAGCGCACTGTTTCTCTCTCGTAGCGCACTGTTTCTCTCTCGTTGCACACTGTTTCTCTCTCGTGCGTTGCGTGCTGTTTTTCTCTCTCTCACGCTCGCGTGCCCTGTTTTTCTCTCTCGTGTGTCACGCGCAAGCTGTTTCTCTCTATGTCTCTTTCTCTCCCCGAGTGCCTCATCCTCCTTAAAGAACCGCAGTTTTATTACAACGCGATAAAACCTGAGCGTGAAGTGAGGCTTTCTCTGTACCTGCAGTAAACATGTCTGCTGTGTGGAAGTATTTTTCAATGCTCTTCTACTTAGATAAAATAGTTTTGGGTATGAAGACATGTATGTTACACTCTTTCAGCAGTGATGTGGTCACACTGTATTTTTTGGGGGGCAGATAAAAATATTTAGTTTTTTCTTGCTATTTAGTGTTCAATAAATGATATTAAGTTCAGAAATGTTGCATCCACTTATTATTAGTGTGATGTTTTAACAGCAAATAAAGCAGAAAACGTCTAGACATCGTCCTAAAAATCAGCAGCACATATCCGCTGACCCGACCTCTAAACAATCTGCATTAGCTAGAGAAAAACCCATATCGGTTGATCTCTACAGTGAGGTCCATATTGCAGTAATGTGACCCACTTTACTTTACACAGTGCATAAACAGAATCATTAGTACCAGGCAGAATGAAATATCCTGACACTCCAGTTTCTGTATCCTAATGGGCGATAATTATTACAACATTAAGCTTCCATGCAGTTCAATAGGCAGGTCTTGTGAGTAAGCGACCAGTAATACATCTTGTTTCGCAGTGAGCATATGGTTAGTGTTCACATGATGAATTTACCAGAAGATGACCACCCAAGCACAAACAATCACTGAGACGGGACTGCATTACAAAACATCATGTTTCAGTGATGGATATGACCACATGAGCTCAGGAATACATTGACAGACTGTTGTCAATAAACACCGTCCATCACCACATCCACACACCAAATGCAGGGTATACACAGTGGGAGTCCCACATCAACATGTCCAGAAACTGAGCGGAAACTTGTTTGGTGGACTGACGGGCCAACCTTTCAGATCGTTCTCCGGACCAAAGAAGAAAAGGACCAACCAGATTGTTATCAGCATAAAGTTCAAGTATAGCCAGCATCCGTCATGGTATTGGGGTGTGTCAGGGCTGGGCGATATGGACCAAAAATAATATCTTGATATTTTTAGCTGGATGGCGATATACCAAAAATATCTCAATATTTTATTTCTTCCCATAAGGTAATAACAAAAAGGCACTTCTGGGTCAAAGCTACACGTCCCAAATGTCACACAGGCACTTTTGACTAGGGCTGGGTATCGTTTGAAACTTTTTGATACCGATATGATAACTTTTGCTGAATTATAACAAAAAATCTCATACTGTCACCATAATCTACATAATCATAATAACCATAATCGTGTTCAAACAATAAGCATCTTTGTGCTGCGTTATTAAGAACAAACATTAGCATTACTTATGCTTTACCTATAAAACTATGCAGCCCTTTAACAATAAAATTGGTTACTTCTCTGTGGCGTTCATCACTTCTCTCAACCGACATGTTCAGCTTCTCAGCTACAGTGAAAGGAGCTGCTTCTCAATACGGAAGTAACTGTTAGTTAATGTCATACTTACAGAACACTAGCGATACCCAACAGCGTTACAGGTATATTCATACGCTGACTGGATTTTAGCCATGTGGCTAGCTAACTAGCTAATATGTGCTGGTGTTGTGCTAACGTTAGCTGAATCATAACTGCCCTTCAGCACTAACAGACGGCAGTAAGAGTGTTAGTTTCTCTCACAAAGCAAGAAAGCAGCCCAGTGAACTGTTAACTTGCCTGATGATATTTTTGTCACTGGAAACATTGGTTTAGCGTATTTAGCCCAGATTCTCAAGTCTCCGGCAGCACCGTACTGCTGTTCCTTAAAGGGAACCCCGGCTGGTAACACAAGTAAGCCTTAATATGGTGTAATGACTCTAAATTATTAAGACACTTTGTTAAAAACCACAAAAAATAACAGATTTATTTGATTTTCTGTAAAATCTGCTACTAATCAGTCTTCCCACTGCCTTTCCACTGGAAATAACATCCAACAACAACACAGTGTGGCATGATTTTCTTTAAGCTAGGTTAGCTAACTAACATTCACTCCTTCTAGCCAGCATCGACCAGCATCTACCTGCGCGTCAGAAATAATTGCTGCGTCCATATGTTAAATATTCAGAATAAAAGCACTAATTTATAAATAAATCTGCTACTTTTGTGATTTTTTTGTAACGTGTCTTAACAATTTAGAGTCATCACACCATATTAAGGCTTACAAGTGTTACCAGCCAGAGTTTCCTTTAAACCACTATTTTAAAACATTTGCTGCAGCTGCAGTTGAGCCAAACTTTTGAGCGCTTCAACATGTTTAACTAGCTCAGTATGTGCTCCCCACATTTCTGCGTGTCACGTTTTTAAATTTTTTATTTTGCGTTATACGCAAAGTACCGAAAATATGCCTGCATTTACGCGTAAAGCGGTTGGGGCAGGGTGAGCTTTGTGAGGGAGAGAGGCGCATCTGGTGCATCTACAAGTGTAACTGCAGCGCAACACAAACAATATATTGATACAAACAATACTGTCTTAATAATTTTGAGTCATTCCACCAAATTAAGGCTTACTTGTGTTACCAGCTGGGGTTACCTTTAAGGACAGTTTATAGACAGTGGCTGATCTATTATCAGCCCAACCGATAACCCACATTAAAGCATTTTTCCATTATCCATTTTTGTAGTGCCTTTAGTTTCATATGAGAATGTAGTAATCACTGCTTTCTGCTTCTTAATCAGAATTATGCATACTGTCCTAACTCTTTTGGAACGAGGGCCATACAATGGTGTGGATACAGCTGAGATGAACCTCAGCAGAAATCAGCAGAGTCAGATTCACAGGTAAATACGGATAAACTAGGACAGCAGTTCCTAGCCTTAGTCCCGAAGGCCTCTGTGCACAGTTTAAAGTTTTCCCCATGAGCACACCTGATTCAGTACAGCGGTCCCTCATGGTCTCTGCACAATCACTGGACAGGAAAAGATGAGGCTAACATTGAGGATAACTGAGTTTGCCAAGTGTTGCATTATCGTCATAACCAATATTAGCCCTGCAGTGCAAAACAAGTCTAGCCTGATTGACCATGTTGGAAATTGTGTATATTTTAAAGAAGTTTTGTGTAAAATCTGGAGCAGATCTCGACTTATGGGTAATTTAGAGTCAGAGCACCACCAACCACAGCCCTCACCTTCCGTGCTGATCTCTCGGGAGCGCACCAGGTCGCTCTTGTTGCCCACAAGGATGATGGGAGTGTTTGGCTGGCTCTCCCTTAGCAGCAGGCGCAGCTGAGCTATACGGTGGAAACTGCGTCTGTCTGTCAGGGAGAAGACGAGGATGCACACCTCGCACTGCAGAGTGGACAGGTCCTGTCAATCAAGCAAACACACACAAACACACACGTCAGTCAAAAACATACACATAATTATAAGAAGCACATAAACTACATGACCAAAGGTGAGTCGTGCACATCCAGAGGGGCTTGTTGTTCATCCTATTTTACCACTATGGGCAACAACATAGGGACAGATGTTGAGCGTTATGACTTGGGGTCTGGGTGTTGGGTGGTTCCCCCTTTTTAAGAACGTCTTACTATCACCAAATATTACCAAGGTATATGTGATGCTAAAGGCAGCACGGTGGTGTAGTGGTTAGCACGGTTGTGTAGTGGTTAGCACTGTAGCCTCACAGCAAGACGATCCGGGTTGGATTCCCGCTTCGGGTCGTTCTGTGTGGAGTAAATATAAAAGCATATATATATATATATATATATATATATATATATATATATATATATATATATATATATATATATATATATATAATTTAAGAATGCTAAACAGTGCAGTGAGTAGGATAGGGCTGCTGGTTAGCATTAGCTATTCGTTTAGCTAGCACAATAATGGCTCTTCTCACCATAGTACATGTTCAGAAGAAGTTTAGATGAAGATGACTCAATTCTGAGGCATTGAAAGAACAGAAAGCCAAACGTTAGCCTGTTTTTGGTGTCTGGATATGCAGCGTGATTGGTTACCTTAATGCTAGCTTAGCAAGCAGGCTACAGACCCAAACAGTGCCACAGTACAGGACTGATTTGGATTAACCGGTCAACAAGTTTAGATAAACGAATGTTTGACAGAATACAGTAGCAGACATCTGAGACTGAGCCTGTAGAGTTTGGAATTGTAGCATTTCAGTTAGCAGGCCAAGCGTCAGCTAACTGATGCCAAAACAACACCACTTTGGAAAACATCTGAGCGCGTTAAGTCGATTGACTGGGTAAAAGCTAAAAATCAATCACGTTCTGAGGTGTGTGTAGCTGCCATTGAGCTACTACAATGCTTGAAGACCACTGCACACCAGCCCAGCAATGTCCAAACCATTGTTTTGATGGTGCGCACACGGTTAATGCTGGTGCTTGGCACGTTCCAGTGTCTCAGCACGTCACTGCATGGTGTTTTTGTCATTACTACATTAAATTAAAGCCATGTAAAGTGATAGTAGATAACATCTGGCTTAAAATGTACACAGAGAAAGGCAGCCAGTCTTTCAGATAAACAGATCTCAGCTAACATTACAGCCTACTATAGTAGAGAGCTGTCTGTAAGGTAGTAAACTGATGCCAGTACGATTGTGGTAATGCGGTTACTGTCACAGCCCTAATGGAGTCTGCATTATAATTTATCACTGAAGTGAGGGTGAAGTCAGTGCTCTGCCTGCAGGACAGCCACTGTCATGTTGCAACAGGAAAGGGCTTGACCACAAATTAGAAGCCCACAACTCTTAGCTTGCCTCGGTGGTGTCTCATTATATGCAGCAGTAGGATTTCCCTCTACTGGAACAAAGGAAACTACATCACACTACTAATCAAATGCTTAGTGCCGAGTTTGGTACAAAGGTGTGGACCTGTTGTTTGTTTGGACTTTGCGAAAATTAGACCGGTGAATGTAGGGGTAAAAGCGTTCTACCAACTTCACACTGGTTCTTATTGTTGCTCTGATATCTTTGATTAAGGAAGGAAAATCCAATCTTGCTGCTTGTATAGCAACTTGTAGCTCATTCTAGCCTAGTCGTGATGAACGTTTAAAGGGATAATGTTGCATCTCCTTCATTTTAGTACGTCTCTGTGGTAGAACTTATATTAAACTCACATGCATTGGAAATAACTCGTGTTCTTCAGGGTTCCACTTTGGGCAGGTTGTGTTTTCCTACTAGTAAAGCTACCTACAATTCATCTACCCAGGAAACACATTCTCCTAGCTCCAGAGTTCAACAGAGATACGTTCTACACCAGGGGTTCATAACCTTTCCCATTCTAAAGCCCACTTGTTCATAACTACAGAAAAACTAAAATCAACCTTTCTGAATATAGTTTAATTTTTCTTGCTGATACTAAAAAGCTCAGATGTTGAAAAAGTTCTGATTGGCTATTAGAGGGCGTAGGAAAATATTGAAATATCAAATATCGGGATATTAGGCTTTGTGATACTGTATCAATTCTCAAAAACACAGTTTCGATACACAAATTCCTGGAAGACAGTGAATCCGTGTGTGTTGTGTTTAAACCTCTGACCACAAGACGGCAGTGTTGTAATCCATTTTCAGCTCCACTCCAACATTAACAAGCAGCACAAGGGCGCATTGCTATTGTAAGCTTTGGCAAACCTGTTCATACATAGGTGTGTTTTAACAGAAGGATTTGAAAAATGTAAAAAAGAAAAAAGTGTGGAAAAGGTAAAACGTTAGATGTGGGCTGAGATTTGGAGTCATTTCTCTAAACGTATTCCACAGGCATTCCCACAGGAGGAACAGTTTAGTTTCCTTAGTTTTGAAGATTTGTGTGATTCATTTGAAAGAGTTTATTCACACTGACTACACTCGCTGGGCCTTTGGAGCATTGTTGATGCTTGGCCAAAGAAAAATAAATCCATGAGCTGAAAATCAAACTCAGATCTCCTCTATTATTTTATGGCTCGTCTGATGTTCTCGACAGCGGAACATCAGACTGCAGGAATGATGTAAGAGCAGCGGGAGTCTGTAAAGAGTTAGACATTGCAACAGCCAGATTATGCTGAGGGTGCAGCGACGACGTGCTGCTAGAAGAATAGAAAAGTGAACTTTATTGATCAGTCCCCTCACTTGACCATAGGATGCGTTTTTTATTAACTTGGTTCCACTGTTTGTTGCAGACATGAACATAGCTGGAGTTAAAACTTTCAACTATTCAACTGCGTTGTCTCAAAGTGATGACTTCTATTAGGTCTACTACTACGACATTTACATTTATAAGACTTAATATTTATGTTGGTCATACTTTGAAAATGTTTGACTGAAATCTAATTCAAATTAATTATTAGTTAGTTTTTCCATTCTCTACCTCAAATCCCCCCAACCACCTCTTCCAAGTACAGGCCCCGTGGTCCACTACATGGTGTTTCACTGCCCACTGGTAGTCCATGGCTCACAGAATGTGAAACCATGTTCCACTCCAGCCAACGGTTGTCCTATCCTAAATTCCTCCCTGCTGTTGTCTATTCTCCTGCAACTGTCTTTAGACTTTGGATTGTATTCAACTGTTATAGTGGATATTGCTGAAACAGCTAAACTCACTACCTAGAAGAGGTGTCCACACACTTTTGGCCATATAACCTACATATAAACATATATAGATTACATAAAAATACAAGAAGGCATAAAAATTCTTCATTCCTAAAAGAATCTTCTATCAAGTTCTTACCCAGCACTGAAATGCATTTTCTACTGGCAGGTCTGTTTTTCTTTTTATTTGGCTCTTTAAAAAAGGATTGATAGGACAGTGATGACCTAAAATCTACAGTCAGGGTCTGTGTTTATAGTCCCAGAGGGCTGAGCTCAGGTGTGTTGTGCAAGTGCTCCAGTGTACGCACACACACACACACACACAAACACAGATGCCTCTCGCCCATCGGTCTCTCCCCCGTGAGTGTCATGTCACATCACCTCATCACACTGCTATGCTTTAAAGGTACAAGCGCCACAGCCAAGATGAAGTAGGACAGAGCCATCCCCCCACCGAGCCATGGCATGACAGACCAATTCACTTTGGGTTCCGCATGAGCAGTGAGAACAGTTCAACAGGCAAAAAACCCGAATCATTCTGGCCCTAGAATGGAACCTTGGGGAACGCCCTCGCTTATCACCAATGTATGTGTGGTTAAAATAAGTTCCAGCACTGAGACGCACTAAAACGCCCTCAGCAGTGGAAGGTACACTGCTGCAGAAAGTCACGGACACAATCCATCTAAACTTTCTCGATGACTGGGCTAAAAACCAGGCAGCAAAATCTATTTTCCTCTGTCTAAAAATTGCTGCACAGGCAATACAAGCTGGCGAATTTCCCTTTAATCAAAGATATCAAAGCAACAAGAAGCTGCAGTGTGAAGTAGGTAGAAGACACTCGCCCCCCCCTACTCTTGGTCATGACGAGACCTTCTCTGCCTCTCTTACTTTTCTTCTCTGAAGCACAGGAAGCCAGGCACTTACTTTTCGAGGTTTTTCGCCCTTCGCCTCTTTATCCCAAGAGGAAAAGAAAAAGAGAGACAGAGAGAGCAAGTGGAGAGAAGGTTGCTCTCTTTCCCCGTTTATATATTTATTTCTATCTTTTTGATGCTGGCCTACATCCCCAGCCCTGAAGGTGAATTCCTGCCCTCTGAAGAGCTGCCTGAAAAATTCACATCTGGGCTGAGCCAATCAGATCATGTCCCGAAGGAGGAAATTTGTAGCCCCGGTTCCTCTGTGGTGAGGGGGGAGGGAAAATTGGCTGAAGGAGACGATGTAGCTGAACTAACAAGGGCTGGGCGATATGGCAAACAAACAAACATTTAATTTAATACATTTTCTTGCTTCAGTTCTAGTCTATTATAATCAGATGGGAGTTGCCACCATCGTTAGACGCCTTCTTTCAAAGTTTAACTTGACTAATACCACAAAGTTATACCACATGACTACAATGACCACACCTACTACGACCTACTACAAGTTCATCCACAGAACACATGTTGCTTGGGTGCATCCGAAATCGCCTGCTTGCCTACTACTCAGTAGGCGAAATCAGTAGACGAGTGCAGCTAGTATGTCTGAATACTCAGTAGGCATTGAGTAGTAGGCGAACGGTACCCTGATTACCTACTGTATTGGCAGCCACACTGTGCTATCCCATGATTCACCTGGAGCTGCGGATGAATTGAAAGCGAAGGGAAAAAAGGTGAAAAGCGTAACGTCAGCTGTGTGTATGTAGCTATGGCTAGTGAACCGCTTCTCTGAGCTACAGCTCGACACCATGTGAGTACATATTCAGACAAAAAATGCAGATCAGTGTCACAAAAAGTATCTAAATCAGTCAATTTTTTAAACTGTATATAAAAAAAACTTTTATTTACTTCAACTTATTATTATACTTTATATATTTAGTAGAGATGGAAGGAGCGATCTGCCAGGTATCGGTATCGGCCGATTTGTAAGCAAAATATGTGATCGCCGATCGGCCAATATTTCTCCAATTTAGAGAACCGTGCAGACCAGATCTGACTGGTACGAACAGTACAGCAGCAGAAACAGCCAGAGAGCTAAAGAAACCAGCCAGAGTGATTGAGTGTATAGTTCTAGATAAGCAGCTCTTCTCGGCTGTAGAAGACGTTTATTCTGCCACTTAATATTCCACCTGGATCCACGCTCTGCTGTCCTAGTAGGAAATACTTTTCAGATGTGGCTCTTCCGGAGCTGTATCAAGCGGTTTACTCCCACATAGACCAACTTCTAATTTAGTAAAAAATATTATGCTCTTTCACATGAGCTCGTTAAAAACGGCAATAAACCAATTTAGACTGTTTCATGACTTGCTTGCGCTAATAACTACATGTAGCCCTGCCGTGGCATATAGGCCCGCCCTCGATCGTTATCGGCTATCGGCCGATCGCGCTGAAAGGTGATCAGCGATCGGAATCGACCTCAAATACACTGATCCGTCCATCTATAATATTTACTATATATTTTTATTATTTCTTTTTTTGTTATCTTTATCTATTGGTGAATTTAGGAACAGGAAAGTAAGAATTTCATTGTACACTGTCTATTCTGCTGTGCATATGACAATAAAACTCATGAATCTTGAAAACGTCAGTAAACAGGACTTTTAAATGAATGGCAGGACTTTTACGGTGGTGGTCAGAAGTCTTGCGTCACAGGACACTGGCACAATGGTGAACGTAGTACATCAGAGATTGTGTGGCTACTAAAACTCGTCTACTGAAACTAAATACAAATTTGCCGCTCCCGCACCCCTTATCTCGGCATAAGCTAGGATAACAGCAACACTATGGCACCCACCTGGGATGCCATAGTAATTGCCCAGCAACCACTTAGCAACCACTGGGGATAACAAGAGCAATGGGATGACAGACCAATTCACCCTGGGTCCCGCATGAGCATTGAGAACAGTTTAACAGGCAAAAAAACGAATCATTCTGGCCCTAGAATGGAACCTTGGGGAACGCCCTGGCTTATCACCAATGTATGTGTGGTTAAAATAAGTTCCAGCACTGAGTTGCACTAAAACGCCCTCAGTGGTGGAAGGTACACCGGCTAAGCTAGGGTAACAGCAACACTATAGCACCCACCTGGGATACTGCAGTAATTGCCCAGCAACCACTTAGCAACCACTAAGGATAACAAGAGCAATGGCCTTGCAATACTGTAATGACCACCTAGAGAAAATAGCAACAGATGAACTGAAATAACCTGGGATACTGTAGCAATGGCCCAGTAGCATCCTAGCATCCACTTGCACTGGCCTATTAACACCTTAACAACCCCCCCAGCAACAAAACACACAAGCACATCACAGTCCACTCAATCACTCAGTCCACATCAATCACAATCTACATGCAAAGGTTTGGGTATGCTGGATTATGTGAATGCATCGCTTCATCCAACCTTGCACAAAAACCTCTGTGATTGGTCAAGAAGCTCGCAGTGCACAACAAAACATCCGGCGTGTTTGCAAATCACAGCGTACTGCGAAGTACTGTGCAGCCTTGGATCGCATTAAAACCTTGCCACGAATTAAAGCATGTAGTCGTGTGCGTCGCTCGGCTCTACCTTCCCCTAATCTGTGGGGAGGAATGAAGGAGAGGGGGGCGGGGGTGCAGATGGGGAAGACGCCTCCTCCCTTCAGGGCGAGACAGTAATGTTTGTCGCACATCAGGGCGGACGGGGGAAGAGCGGTCGATAAGTGTGCGGCGTGACAGAGGGCTCTCTGGGGCTTTTCTGACAAAACTAAAAGGTCTTTTCATCAGGAAGGGGCGGGGGGGCGCGTACAGTAGCATCCGCCTCACCGTGAAGGGACTCTACACTGCTTACTGCAGAGCGGGCCATCTGTCAGAGCCGGCCCGCTCACGCATTCACACACACGCTCACACACTAGCACAGTCATATCTTGTAATAGTCATGACTATAAACGCGCTGTGATGGCTTTGAAAAGTCACATCTCTGTCCCTCTCTTCCTTTCTCTCCTTCTCTCTAGCAGTACGCATACACTCACAGCTACACAGTTACATTTCACTTCTCGCAGGCCTCTGCCCGGAACAGTCTCCACCTATTTGGGTACGTACGTGTAAAGTAAGCTTGGTGAATTGTTAGTCTGGCCGGGGTTCATGGTTTAATGCAGGATTTGGGGGTATCCCCCCTGCCTCTTGCTTTACCTGTTACAATACAAAGCTCTTTATGGAGCTAGCTTGAAACTCACTCACTCACATTTAGCAGGTTGAAGGTTTCCAAAAGGGGGCATCACTGGCGAGGCAACAAGCTTGTAATGTTTCCCGACAGCAGTGCTCTGCATTGACAGCTATGTTCAAATTCACTTTCTGCACAAATTGCGAGCGAGTAAATGAGAATGCGTTTAAAAACAAAAGTGATGATGTCATTACAAACATAACTAGTTAAGAATGGCATAAATGTAACTGAAAATGATAGACTACATTAATCATTGATATACTTAAGTAGAAGTAAAAGTATTACTATTAGAAAATTATCAGCAGCCTACCTAAATCTTGTTAATATTTATTTATTCATTTATTTATTTATTTATTTATTTATTTATTTATTTATGTATACACTACCAGGCAAACGTTTTAGATCACTACCAGCCAAACGTTTTAGACCACTGCCACCAAACGTTTTAGATCACTGCCAGCCAAACGTTTTAGATCACTACCAGTCAAACGTTTTAGATCACTACCAGCCAAACGTTTTAGAACACTACCAATCAAGCGTTTTAGATCACTACCAGTCAAACGTTTTAGATACACTACCAGTCAAACGTTTTAATACACTACCAATCAAATGTTTTAGATCACTAACAGCCAAACGTTTTAGATCACTACCAGCCAAACTTTTTAGATCACTACCAGCCAAACGTTTTAGTACACTACCAATCAAATGTTTTAGATCACTACCAGTCAAACGTTTTAGATACACTACCAGCCAAACGTTTTAGTACACTACCAATCAAATGTTTTAGATCACTACCAGCCAAACGTTTTAGATCACTACCAGCCAAACGTTTTAGTACACTACCAATCAAATGTTTTAGAACACTACCAGCCAAACGTTTTAGATCACTACCAGTCAAACGTTTTAGATCACTACCAGCCAAACGTTTTAGTACACTACCAATCAAATGTTTTAGATCACTAACAGCCAAACGTTTTAGTACACTGCCAGCCAAACGTTTTAGATCACTACCAGCCAAACGTTTTAGAACACTACCAGTCAAACGTTTTAGATCACTACCAGCCAAACGTTTTAGAACACTACCAGCCAAACGTTTTAGATCACTACCAGCCAAACGTTTCAGAACACTACCAGCCAAACGTTTTAGATACACTACCAGCCAAACGTTTCAGAACACTACCAGCCAATTGTTTTAGAACACTACCAGTCAAATGTTTCAGAACACTACCAGCCAAATGTTTTAGAACACTACCAGTCAAACGTTTTAATACACTACCAATCAAATGTTTTAGATCACTAACAGCCAAACGTTTTAGAACACTACAAGTCAAATGTTTTTATTACACTACCAGGCAAACGTTTCAGTACACTACCAGGCAAACGCTTTAGTACACTACCAGTCAAACGTTTTAGATCACTACCAGGCAAACGTTTTAGTACACTACCAGTCAAACGTTTTAGTACACTACCAGTCAAACGTTTTAGTACACTACCAGCCAAACGTTTTAGATCACTACCAGGCAAACGTTTTAGTACACTAGTCAAGTCAAGTCAAGTCAATTTTATTTATATAGCGCTTTTTACAACGATGTTGTCTCAAAGCAGCTTTACAGAGTTTTGAAAACAGTTATAACATATATCCCCCAGTGAGCAAGCCAGAGGCAACAGTGGCAAGGAAAAACTCCCTCAACTGGAGGAAGAAACCTTGGGAGGAACCAGACTCACAAGGGGAGACCCATCCTCCTCTGGTCAAACAGTATTTACAGTTTGAACTAAATACCAAAGAAAGGAGTCTCTGTTTGAAATCTGGATAGCAAAGCTTTAGAAGCTGCACAGATAGAGGCAGTGTATGACTGAGGCAGTCTCTGGCTGAGGCAGTCTATGACAGTCTTTATGTAAAGTGGGCGTGAGCTGAAACAGTCCCATCCTATCTCAGTGCTGGTGCATCTGGATGGCACAGTGATGTAACTGAGGGTGTAGCAGTAAATGGACAGGTGAGCTGGCTGGTGATGGTGGGGTGATGGCCCGATGATCAGTCCTTCAACAGCCTTCAACAGACAGGAGGACAGTCATTTCCTCAGGAAGAGTAAAGAGAAAGAGTTAGTTGGGCTCAGGAGTAAGACTGTAGAGAATATGAATTTTCAGAATTTTAGAGTGTGGTTGGTGACTCCGGCAGATCTAACTATAACAGCCTAAACTAAAAGGAGAGAACCAGAAGGTAACATGGACATGAGAGTACCCTGAGACACTGGGGTCCCCCCACTCCACCATCAACAAACCTGTGTGATCGCGTGAAGTGGTGGAACAACAGCACCAACATCTCAGTTTACCATAAACCTCTGTGTCCAAGACTAAAACGTTTGACTACCAGTCAAACGTTTTAGATCACTACCAACCAAACGTTTTAGTACACTACCAGCCAAACATTTTAGATCACTACCAGCCAAACGTTTTAGTACACTACCAGCCAAACGTTTTAGTACACTAACAGCCAAACGTTTTAGATCACTACCAGCCAAACTTTTTAGTACACTACCAGCCAAACGTTTTAGATCACTACTAGTCAAACGTTTTAGATCACTACCAGGCAAACGTTTTAGATCACTACCAGGCAAACGTTTTAATACACTAACAGCCAAACGTTTTAGTACAGTACCAGCCAAACGTTTTAGTACACTACCAGCCAAACGTTTTAGTACACTACCAGTCAAACGTTTTAGTACACTACCAGTCAAACGTTTTAGTACACTACCAGTCAAACGTTTTAGATCACTACCAGCCAAAAGTTTTAGTACAGTACCAGCCAAACGTTTTAGTACACTACCAGCCAAACGTTTTAGTACACTACCAGTCAAACGTTTTAGATCACTACCAGCCAAAAGTTTTAGTACACTACCAGCCAAACATTTTAGAACACTACCAGCCAAACGTTTTAGATCACTACCACCCAAACGTTTTAGTACACTACCAGCCAAACGTTTTAGTACAGTACCAGCCAAACACTTTAGAACACTACCAGCCAAACGTTTTAGTACACTACCAGCCAAACGTTTTAGTACACTACCAGCCAAACCAGTCAAGATAAAATCGCAATTTTAAGTAATATAATGTACTGAAAATGTATCCTACTTGTTTAGGAGTCTAATGGTAAAGAAAAGTTTCAATGCAACACAAAATTCACCACTGTCTGCCACTAATCTTAAATTATAAACTATTAAATTTCATTAAAATTAAATACTGTCTTTTTAAGAATTGATACCATATAACAAAACATAATATACAGGCCATATCATAGATATTTTCTTACATCCTTTATCTGAACTGTTACACTGATTTCGATGAGAACTTGCTGTCTTACTCCAGCTTTACTCTTTTTCTCCTAATTTCATGATGTACTCATGTGAGCTGGATCCACAAACAGTGGAATACGTTTGTCTGATAAACTAACATCGGCTCTAGTAGTCTAATAAGCAATGAAGCTGTGTTAAATCAGCAGTTTTAGCCTGACCTACATTAACTCCTGTTCAAGTACTCTTACACTGACCCAGTGTAAAATACACTACCTGGCCAACAATCGGTGGTGGACTCTAATGTTGTGTTGGACCGCCTTCAGCTCTGCTTACAGTGCACAATTAGCGGGGCATGTTTTCAACAACCTTACGCAACATCACAGCACTGGTTTCCGTCCAGAGTTGCATTAAGTTCCGACTGAGATCTTGTTGTGATGATGGGAGAGTCTAACCACTGTGTCACAAGTCGTCTCCGGCGCGTCCCAAAGACGTTCCGTGGGGTCAAGGTCAAGACTCTGTGGTGGCTAGTTCATGTGTGTAAATGATTTCTCATGCTCACTGAACCCCCATTGATCCCGATAAGACTACGCCCATGGTTTGATTTGGTCCGTCTCGCCTGCGTCTGGATATAAAAGCCACTTAACCAGCGGACAGTCATCCCAAAAGATCAGATCTGAGATGGGGATCCGATTTGCCTGCAGTCTAAACACAGAAATACAGAACTTCCTGTGATGAATCAGCAACCGCTACACATCCAGCAAATGCCATCACAGTCATATCGCTGCTGTCCAATGAGAACCCAATTTTTTATGGATTTTCAGTTTTCTACATCATTTGAAGACACAAACTGCCTTTTACATTGGCTCACAATTTCATGATGAACGGACCAATAGGAGTGCTCCAAAATAGGTTGAAAAAAATTCTGGTTCCATTGACTCACATTAAAAGTAAAGTATGTTTTTGGTCTCTCCTGTAAAGTTGCAATTTTTGAGATACTTGTTTTTCATTGGGCAGCAGCAGATAAACATATAACGCCTGTCACGCCCTGAAACACTCTCTCTCTCTCTTTCTTTCTCTCTCTCACATGTAAACTCTAACCCAGAAATCACTAATAGGCGGACCACGGTCCGGGTCCAGACCCAGACGTTGTCCAATGCAGACCCAAAGCGATAAACTATTGAGAAGGATTTAATTTCGATAGGTTGTTTTTTTAACGGCGGATCGTTTCTAGTCTTTACGGCAGTGGGGAACCGTCATGGCCCTCTATGCACTTTCAGAGGGCCTAAAATATTCTTAACACACACATATATAATTTTATTTTATCTATTTGACAATCAACATCTAAACAATTACAAAAATATAGACAAACGTGTGGAAACCTGTGAGTGATGCCTCCGCAGAATGTTGGTGATTGGTGGTCCTGCTGTTCATGTACAGGGGGCCAGGCACTTACCAATATCAAATGACAATACCAATTTCAAATGACAGTAAAACTGACCAATCATCTCTTCCCTCTAAGTGGGTGGGCTTAACTGTATGATAATTGGGGCTGAAGCTTAAGGCTCACGGTTCGCTACTGCTTTACGGTACGCGGGCTTTGCGGCCCAGCAAAACTCACAGATCAATCATGTGCGTTGTGAGATCACCATAGGCGCTCCTCAGCCAATCAGATCTGGGCTGATTCGAGCGTGCAGCGAGCACACAGGCGAGGTACGAAGCAGGAAGCCGCAGTTGGAGAATGAAGCGAGTGAAAAAGAATAACGTACTCTATAAAAGAACCAGGAACGGACCAAAACTTGCTCACTTAGTTTTGGAGAATATTGCTATGTAAATGCCAATCTGTGAAACTGAGTTAACAAAAATACACACATTTCATTTACTGTTTCCTTTTTTCAAAAGCATTCTGTTTTTGTTTAATGTAGCCCATGTTTTAACTTGAAGTGAGTTAAAAACATTTATTAGAAGTTCATAAATAATTCATTCAGTTCAGCATTTAAACAGTAAATATACTGAAATATTCTGAATGGTATGTGTGATGTGTTGGTGTTTCAGTAGCTGATTGTATAGGACGTTGATACTAGGCTACTTCAGTAAACACGATATGGCACTGAATCAGAACACAAGTTAGAAATGATGATGGTCCGGACCCTGGCCTGAGGAAATATCCTCTAACCGGACCTTACTGAACTCTAATTAAACACCCCTGCTCTAACCTAATAACTCATTAGCACACTTACACCCAGCTGCCCAATCATCCAGCAAATGTGTTTCACTTCCCTCAAACTCATAAAGTCCACAGATGTTCTCCAAGCTGCCAGCAAATGAGCCATTACTGTGTACAGAGATTATTAGATTAGACACTCTAAGTAAAAGCTACGATGAATTAGCTTGCCTGAATCTGACGCGGCTGTCGGATGACGTCGAGCGCGCGAGCTTATTAGAGCTAATAATCTGATATAAAGCAGTGCACATTATGTAGCCTACTCGTTTAACTTTGGTCTAATGAAAATGTACCAGTGCCGCCCTTTTAAAAGACAAGCGCAGACTCGAAATCCAGGTTCGGTAGATTATCCAACCACTCGAGATAGCAAAGCTGATTCAACACTGCTGTAATATGTAGAGCCGCAAACATCACCTTTTCTTTTTTCAGGATTTTTTTATTTTATTTAGGTCGCCGACTGTCACACTACCAAGGCTGCGAGGACTCTAGACACTGCGACGCACTCTGAGGTGAACCCTAACTGCCACCTCTGTTCTGTCAGCTAACAGAGTCTCATGCTTGTCAGCATCACAATGATTGATGGGGGTGAGCGACAGTTATCCCTCCCACCTGAAGAGAATGAAGCCTATTCGGCTCTCGTTTATCATATCGGAAATGTTGAGTTGCGTGGGGCTAATACGCCCATCCACCACACCACAGTGTCACCGCTGGACTAAGAATAGTCCATCAACCAAAACTATCCAGCCAACAGTGTCCTGTAGGCGGTGTCATGTGACCACGGATGAACACAAACTGTGTAGCAGCAGATGAGCTACTGTCTCTGACTTTACATCTACATGATGGACCAGCAAGGTAGGCATGTCTAATAGAGTGGACAGTATGTGGACAGCACTGCTATGTCTGATCCACTTGAACCAGCGCAACACACACTAGCACACAACACCACCACGTCAGTGTCACTACAGTGCTGGGAATGACCCACCACCCAAATACTACCTGCTCTGTGGTGGTCCTGTGGGGGCCCTGACCACTGAAAACAGAGAAACAGATGGACTACAGTCTGTAAGTGTAGAACGATGAAATGAACAATGAGTTGATAAAATCAACAATGAGTGTAGATACATGAAGGTGTGTGTGTGTGTGTGTGTGTGTGTGTGTGTGTGTGTGTGTGTGTACATATAATATGCCGCCGCTGTCCAAAGACAAACATACATCTCCAAAACGGCAGCTTTACAGGAGAGGCCAAAAACCTTCTCAACATTTACTGTAAGTCAATGGAACCATACATTTTTCCTAGCTATTGAAGCATTTCTATTGGTCCATTCATTATAAAACATTAGGACAATGTAAACAGCAGCTGTCGTGTTCAAATGATGGAGAAAAATAAAAATCAACAAATATGTAGATACAAGACAGCCACGATATGCAACCATATATAATAATATTTTAACCAGAATAAACTACTGTAATTCTTGGGATATATATATTTTTTATAGAGGCACATGCCTATAATATTCACACATTCATTAATATATTTAGGTATTTGGTGGGTATTATATTAAGTACCTTGATATCAGTGTGGGTACTGCATACAGCATATCACCGCTAGCTTTGAAATGCTAAATACAGTTATAGTGCATTTTATATGTTTATGAACTGAGCAGCCTGGAGGAGCCTGCTGATATTTCTAAGACCTGTGAGTGTATAATAAGGTCTACCAGTGGGGTGCCCTAGGATCAGGGAAATGCAGTGCACCACACTTCATGCTTCTAAACTTTCATGATGACTAAGCCACTTCTAGCTATATAATCTATATAATCTTTTTTTTTCCCTTAAAAGGGTCCATTTAGGCAATGCATGGTTTCTGTCATAGCTCTGGCCTTTCATTTTTCAAGACCACAATAATTGATATTCAATATAAGCTACAGTCAGCTATAAAAAGTGCTCTACAAAAAAAAAAAAAAAAAAAAAAAAAGAATTGATTAAGTGCCTCTTAGTCTGGTTACAGGGTTGGTCATGTTTTTTCCCTCTGCCCTCTCTCTGGTTGTAAATGACATTATCTCTGCTTGGGATAATAGACGACGTCTGCCGCCCTTTTCATTGACGTATCGAAAAAGCCTCTGACGCATCTGTTCGTTCCCTGCTGCTAAATAGACTGTCGCTTAGTCGGTTTCATGCCTCTGCACGTAAATGGCTTCGGAATGATCTAACAGACTGATCTCGATTGTGTGAAGATAGGCCGATGTGTCATCATACTTTCCGCAAATAGCGATAGGTGTTCCACAGGGATATATTCTAGGTCCTGTCTTCGTTTTCTATTTATATACGGTGGTTGTAATATTCATCTATATGCTAATGACAGAGTGCTGTTACTGTGCTGAATCTGTTCAACATGCTGTTCCAGAACCTTCTGACTTCACAACTTTAAATACTCTTCACTTGTGCCTGCCAGATACAGGAAAATATGTTTGCCATTATAAGTACTTGGAGATTTCGCTTAACAGCAAAGACGTTCTTAAAATATACACTGGCGACGTAATTGCTTTCCACTCATCTGTAGAAAGAAAAGAGAACCCTTAAAGCAGAGGTCACTAATAGGCGGACCACATGCACAGGTGAGGTACGAAGCTAGAAGAAGCAGTTGGAGAATAAAGCGAGCCAGAAAGAATATCGTGCTCTAAAAATAGAGAAGTCCATAGCAAACCAGGAATGGACCGAAACTTGGTTGCCTAACATAGTGGAGAATATCACTATGTTAACCCAACAGGTCTAAATGTGAAGCTGAGTTAACAAAGGCTCACGTTTTATTTACTGTTTCTATAAATAAACACTTTAAGATGCACTTTTTTAAAAAAGCATTCTGGTTTTTTTTTACGTAGCCCTTGTTTTTATTGGAGTAAAACATTTAAAAGTTTATCAAATATACTGAAATATACCGAATGGTATGTGTGATCTGAAGATTATCACAGCTATAACTGTACCTCTATATCTGAGTTTAGCTGGTTGCTATGCTGTTGTAATAATGTTGTTTATTTTGCTAGATACTGTTTACACATAATGCTGTTGTACCGCTGCGCTGTTTACTGTTGTCTACCAGTGATGTCACACGGTTGCATTCAGGAATTTTCACAGTGAGCTGGGTTTTTCTTTCTATTTCATTAAAATTGTCTGTTTTAAAGCTAATTAAGCAGCGAGGCCATGTTTATGCATTTTCAGTATCTAAAACAATGTGAAATCACCAGGGGTATCCATAATTTGTGCTTAGCCTTTACAAAAAACAAAAAAATGGTCTTTGTTATCATTTAAGATCTTTATAACTGGTGAGAGTGTCATTACATATCAATATGTTTTATAACCCTAATTTCAAAAAGTGTTGGGACACTTGGGAAACAGAAAGCAGTGATTTAAAAATTAACTTTTATCTTTATTTGAGCAAATGCAGAACAAAAGACAAGATAACTATTGTTCTAACAAAAAAAGAATGCCTGCAACAGGTTTCAAAAGAGGGTGGTCTGAATTTAAAACTAGGAACACTGTGAAATGTTGCTAACAACCGAACGGCTGTGGCCTTCAAACTGCACTGCATTAGAAACCAGCATGTTTCTATGATCTATATAATTACATGGGCTTATTACTACTTTAACAAACCGCTGTCAATAAACACTGTCAATCCATGCCTCTACAAATGCAGCCATATAACCACAACGTCCAGAAACACTGCTGACGTCTCTGGACCTGATCTCATAGGAAATGGACTGATGCCCAGTGGAAACATGTATTGTGGTTTGATGAGTCAACCTTTTGGACTGCTTATGTAAATAATAGACGTTGTGTTCCCTCAGGGGTGTAATTAGTGGGCAAGCTGCACGTGTAAACATACAGAACCATTAACACTGAACACACACAGTAGTACATGCTGGCTTCTAGACTACGTCTTTTTTTTAGAGACTTCAGTGATTATTTCAACTTGACAATAACCAGGAACCATGCTGCTCAGAGAACGTGGGTGATAAACTGACCTGTCTGCAGTCCAGAACTGCCTCCCACTAAAAACATATGCAAAACAACAATAAAGGCCCTGCAGAGCTGAACAAATTACAAATGTTTGTTACTCTTTAGTCCTCAAACGAGTGCTGTTAAAAGGGAAGATGATGTAACACGGTGGTAAACATGATCCTGTCCCAACAGGAACGAGGGTATAACACAATTTTATATACCATCCCAACATATTTGGAAGTGGGCAACATCAATGTTGTTTATTTATAAAGCCCTTCTCCATAAACAGCCTTCATATATCACATTGGAGGTCAATACTTACAACACCTGAACAGTGCAGTGGCTCATGCTCGATATATGTCAGGTTCAATATGACCTGAGAGGGTGTGTTTTCTTTACATCCCTAGAGTAAACCTCTGAGTACCTTGAATCTGGAAGCTGTTATTACATTGAATTCTTTTAAATATTACCAATATTTGACTGGCTGCACTGACTCTAACTGTTTAACTTTCAGTTCTTAATATTTTATGTAAATTGAGAGCATTAAAAATGCTGAATTTTAATGAATGAATAACTTACATAACTTTTTTCTGATAACCCCTCATTTTGATTCAGTCCACTACTTCAGTGTTCTACTTCTTGCTGCTGCAGTTAAGCTGGTGGTTTAACCAAAACAAAGTAGGTTCATGTGGGGTCAGAACAAAAGCTGATTAGAATCTTTACTGCGCATGGCATGCAATTAAAATACCCCCCATGCCAAATACCCAACTGACCCCACTCTCCTGTGGGCCTCGGTGCACATACACATCTTTTCCTAGAACACAGACTAGAGGCTGGCATGGGAAACAAAAAAGATTAGACCAAGGCCGTTGCTTCTGGGCCCGAGAGAGAGAGAAAAAAAGAGAGGTTTGTTTGCCTGAAGAGGGAGAAGTAAAATCTGATAATTGGATGTCGGGGCTTAGCCTCGTGCAGGTTTTTTTTTTTCTCTGTAATGTAATGAGGAGCCACACCCACTAGGACAGTCAGAAAGGAGACCATCTGTCCAAGCCTTCCACACTAAGCCAGCTCTCTTTCCAAACAAACAAACAAACACACAAAGCTTGCTGTCCAACAGTCTGGTCACCCACAAAACTCTTTTTTCAAAGATATTTAGTCACAACTTGAAAAGAAAGCACATCTACCTCCACAGATACAAAAGCCTAGCCTTCCAGCCAGGCCTGCTGCTTTGGACTTCACGTCAACAAGCAGCTTTCCAACTACTTAACTACTGCATGAGTACTGAGCCATGCATCAATGCTATGAACCTAAAGCCCTGTATACAACTTCAAAACACCAAGCATACAAACACTGACACTGTGAGGGCATCAACAAGGTATTGTAAAGTAAAGCAGTAGCCAATATATACTGAGTTTGTCACATCACAGAAAAATGTGTTATTAACCAGTCAATCAGTTTTGAATGTTTTGAAAAAATCACATTGTACATAAAATAAAAAAAAAATGGTGGGTATATCTGCTGAAGGTGCTGAAAACACGCCAGGCTTTCCGCTAAGGAATGTAGCCGATGGGCACTGAGCTAGCTCAAACAGCCCGAAGGGTCTAGAGTTGGCGGACTGGCTGAGAGTGCTGTAGTGCTGAAGTGGAGGACCGACAAGCTGTAAAGGGGCTCACAGTGTAGCTGCAGTACTCCATGGAAGGTCCTTCGATTTCCAGTGAAATGCGGCTGCTAGGCACTGAGCTAGCTCGAAGGGGCTAGAGTTGGCCTGCTTGGCTAAGAGTGCTGTAGTGCTGAACTGGAGGATTGGCAAGCTGTAACGGGGCTCACAGTGTGGATGCAACACTCTGTGGAAACTTGGCCCTCAATTTTCTAGTTAAATGTGGCCGCTGAGCACTGACCAAGCTGGAGTACACAGGGGCTCGAGCAAGGCAGGCTGACCGGCATAGAAGATAGCGCCTTAGCTTAGCTGAGTTAGCAAGATCAGAGGAGTAAACAGCTGCTAAACTGATTAGGGTCGGAGCGATATATTGGCTGACGGATAATATCAGACGATACTGACATCTCAAACATTTGTTGGTATCAGAGAAAATGCTGTGCTGATATTTATAGCACGTTTCTTGCCACCAGGATTCAAACTCCTGAGCTACTTACTACAGGCCTGTAGTGTAAATAAGCCACCACCACCTATTTATGATAAGAAAAATTGATAAACTGGTCAATCTATCACAAAAACACCATCATGATTAGTATGAGGTAACATGGCTCAACACAAAGTACCATTTTTTAATGGAGAACTAATGAAAACAAAAAAAATACAGATATCAAAGGTGTAGAGTCATTCTAGCTATATTTTTTTTTATGTTATTTAAGATTGGAAGTTTCTGCTGCTTACAATTATGGAATTAGGCACTCTTATCCAGAAAGACTTACAGCTTACATGCACACAGGTAGGTGAAGGTAGTGTTGGGAATCTTACCCAAGGACTTGTATTGTTATAGCGTAGACTGGTGATCTACTACACTATACCAACCACAATTTATTTAAGTTTAAGATGTGAGACAATTTAATCACCTTGAAATTAACTACAAGATTTCCAGATCAGTCAGATTCACCCTCAGCCAAAGTGTACAGTGGTTCTTTCTGAATATCATTTTGCTCAACCTTTTATGAAGAAACTTTGAGAACTACACTAAAATGTATGGTTTATGATTTGGACCACTGTATTTAGTGGATATATGGTAGCAGGTAGATACATTTGCCATTTTTTATTATATCGGCCGATATCAGTGTTTGGTAGCGCCGATCAAAAGTCAGGCACGTCCGCGGGCAGCCCCGTGTTATTGGTGCGGTGGAACGTGCTGCTGCTGCATGTGAAGGACCCCAAGCCGAAACTTTTGGAAGGGTGCATCCGAAATCGTGTACTTCCATACTGAACAGTACGCAAAAGCAGTACGAGAGAATGACTAGGGTGTCCGAATACGTGGTACTCGTCGAGCAGTGCACGAAAAGCCCCCGGATGCTGTACTGCACCAGCAGACATTTTTAAGTATGCAGCCCCAGAACACTGTCCTATCCTATGATTCCATCGGAGCCTCTGAGGAATTAAAAACGGAGGAAAAAATGGTGAAAAGCAGTACGTGGGCTGTGTGTACGCAGCTACGGCTAGTGAACTGCCGCTACAGGAGTTAGCACTGCTTCTGACGTAAACAATAATGAAATTCCTCCTCACTCGCCTTCTCCAAGCTACAGCTCGACACCATACATATTTAGACAAACACGCAAATTAGTGTCACAGTCTCTAAACCCATCAGTAACTAAGCTTTTAAATAAATAATGGTGGTGGTCCGACGTCTTGTGTCACAGGACATTGGTAAGATGGCGGACGTAGTGTGTCCGAGGTTGCTTGGATACTAAACACTCACACACTGAAAGAGCATACTGCTTTAACGGGCAGGCATTGCGCTCTAGCTTCAACTAGTGTTGCACTGATACCGACACTGTATTGGTATCGGCGCCAATACTGGCACTTACATACAGTAAAAATTGCCACAATGCAGAATCATGTGCAGCCATTTAGTTAATAAGCTTCATGGTATCGGTGCTCTCTATTGCCGATAGCATGAAGCTTTCTGGTTTCTGCATTGTGGCAATTTTTATTTTTTCATAGCTTTGAAACTTTTTAATGTGCAGTTACTCAACCAGTAAATTGTGTTCTTTCAAGGTTATTATATCTTATTCAGGATAAGACATAAAAAATACAAAAAAAAATACATATATCAAGCATTTAAGTCAGAGTTATCAGTATCGGTACTCTGTATCGGCAGATACCTGAAAAGCTGGTATCGGTATTGGTATCGGTAAGGAAAAAGTGGTATCGGTGCATCCCTAGTTCCAACTAAGTTCAGACGCACCTGAACTGTTGTGCATCTACTTGTTACTACTAGTGAGACATTTTAGCTGCAAATAAAGCAGAAAACGTCTAGATATCAGCTCTAAAAATCAGCAGCACATACTGGCCATCGGCTGACCCTGACCTCTAAACATCAGCATCGGCTATAGTCAAACCCATATCAGTCGATCTCTGGTAGCAGGGCCTCATAAAGTGGGCAGTGGTTGGAAGTAGAATGCAGATGTTTCTAAGAAAGTGGTACCAAAAGCAAACCACGTCCAGCCCACACAGCAAAGTTAACCGGACTATTGATTTTCTGCCCAAGTGTAAACCACGCTGAGGTGTTTACAGGCATTCGTCCGTAGAAGCCCCACGTAACTAATCAATATGTTGCTTCCTGCTTTCAATGTGACGTGCCAAGGAAGGCAAGATAAATGCATTAATTTCTACAGGCCTACACTGCACGCTGTTAACGCCATTAATAATTCACATACAGACGTCCTTTCTCCTGGGTGTCCCGCGGGGAGGGCATCGAGTAACTTCCTGAGGAAGCTCGCAACTTTCCAGGGTTTCATGTTCCCACAAACATCTTTAAATCTTGAGCACTGTTTAATGCTAACTGGTGTCTACCAGCTTTCACCTCTTATTAGCTTCTCCAACTCTATATAACCTACACCAGTAAAAGATGGTCTGTAGGAGCTCGAGGTCTACAAGGGCTGAAGGAATACTTTCACGACAGAATCTGATTTGCATGCTAAAACCGCTCAGCGCAAGCAAACAGCCCCAAATTAGCATTATGAAAATCATGTCATGCTAATTGGTGTCCACTAGCTGTTACTTCTTATTAGCCATTCCAGCGCTGTAGCTGCCGAGTGTCACGTCCTGTTTCCTCTTTCCCGCCAAACGAGCCAATCATTGAGATTCAACTTACCAATTCAAATCTGCTCATTAATTTCTGAGACCTTGTGAAATGTATTGAATTTGCCCATTTAGAGCCATTCGGACTGACCTGCAGCCTGTTGCTTGACCCCTTACAGTAATAATGAATAGATATTTTGATCAGAATTAAAATATCAGGCTACTAACACTATACTAAAATATAGTCCTGAATTCTCATTATGTAAATGATGTCATGCTCACTGGTGTCGACTAGATATCATCTGTTATAAGCTGTTCCAGCATGTTTAGTAGACCTCCGTGATCTCCATCAATTTCACCTCCATCATTAACAGAGATACTTTGGAATTCAGTCCCTCGTCTCGAATCTTGGCTTATATTTTAGAGTAAATCTTGGGGAATGTACCAAATTCGCCACTTTAATGCAATTTGGCATGCGCTTTGCCTGCATTAGATTGCAGTGGGACTGCGGTAATGTCATTCTGTATTCGAGTGGACTCTTGACAGTCAGTTCAAGCTAAAAGCACACCGAGGTAAAAAGAATACTTTGAACTAGGGATGGAGATGAGTAACCCGCCAGGCTTGAACAATGTCATGGGTTAAAAAAAATGCACTTCATTTCCAACAAACAGTTGAATAGGGTTTATCATTCAAGGCAACTAGTTCTGTCTGATAGGCCCACTAGAACATGAAGCGCAGCCAAAATTAGTGGATCACGTCTTTCCAAAAATGTTCCAAACTGAACGCAAAAAAGCGGCAAGAGAGATGACTGTTTCATCCATGATAGAAAGTCTGACGCACAGCGATGTGAGGAAATATCATATGGACATGCAAATTACAGAGAAGGGCCTTGAAGAGCCCCGGTCATAGCCCTCATCTTCCCCTCAACATATGCCTAGTTCACACTACACAATTTCAGCCTGGTTTTTCAGTGTTTTTTGTAGATCGCTGACAAAAACCTCTGCTTGTAGGCAAATCGGCGATCCCTCGGCGTTCGCTCAGTCGTGTAATGTGAACTGCTGAAAGACGCTGGCCGAGCCCTCTCGCTGACTAATCGCAGGCGCCTGGCAAATATCTAGCATGTTTAATATCTAGGCCAGTCGGCGACTGAGAGTCAACAGCAATGTCTAGCTACAGCCAATGGGATCGTGTAGACAGAGAATCGCGTCACCCTTCATGCAATCTCTCTGCGGCTGTGGGCGACACGTACGTTTTCATTGATAACATATTTACCTCCAACTCTCTCTGCAGAACTCTATCTTCTCATCCATATTCATTCCTTTTTCTTCTTTCATCCTTTTATCTGCAGATCAGCGCAGTGACAACTTGGTTTGCTTGTTTGTTGATGTCAGTTTTGGAAATAACGTATGTTCCAGGGTTATTATCGTTAACGATAACGAACGAAATAACGAAAACTGAAATTGAGAAAACATTTTCGTTAACTGAAATAAATAAAAACGGCAATTAAAAGACAAAACCGATAACTAACTGGAACTGTATTATGCGTTTACAAATCTAACTAAAATGTACTGGAATTATAGATAGAAAGCCCTTCGTTTTCGTGTTTGTCCATTTATTAATAAGCCTTGAAGATACTAAATCGTTTTTTCCACTCGAGCAGTTTTACGTTAACTGCCGGCACCGTACGGCACCCTGACGACACTTCTTGTTAACAGTCTGTTCCTGCTCACGACGCTAGCCTGAAAAATGACCACAGCAAAAGTTGGGGGAAAGCAGAGAGTCCTATATGGGATTTCTTTGAATATGACTGCCAGAAAGATAAAAGTGTCTTGTTTTGGAAACAGGTGATAAAATATGTGGAATAAGTGGATGAACCCCACAAATCTCAAAGTCCAATAGAGAAGCGCGTACAAGAAGGCTAATTGCGAGTACCTTAACAAGCTAGCCCCTCTGAGTAAGCTCCCCCCAACAATAACAGACTGCTTTCACCGGCGACCAAGCTGCTGGTTAGTTAATACGCAGGAGCACTGCGAGCGTGAGGATGCATTGGTAAATATGTTTATTGAAACTGGGATGTCCACATGACTATGTGACTTGATTGCCTTTAAAAAGTTTAACATTTCACTCGAACCAAAATTCAACTCACCCGGTGCTGCAAGAGTGAAAAACCTTATTGGAGCTAAGATGGAAAAGGCAAAGCACAAACAGAAGGAAATCATACATTTTTTTAAGTGGTATCTTTTGTTAAGTTTTTATTACACAATACTTACTCTGACTTTTAGAATCCTGCATCTGAAAAATAGCACAAAGTATAAAAAAACTTCTTACTAATACTAGAACTAGAACTAATGAAAACTAAACTAAACTAAAACTAAGCATTAAAAAATAACAATAACTAATAAAAACTAACAAACCCACCCTCTAAAAACGAATTAAAACTAACTGAATTAGAGTCACAACGAAATAAAACTAAACTATTATAACCTTGCTATGTTTTATGTGATATCGCTAGTTCTCACATACGTTGAGTTCTAACGAGAGTTTAGTTTTTGTGTGTTTTCTCGTGACTTGTTTTTGGACAGCTGCCAGAGGAGTCGTCTCTTCCCTAGAGTGAAAGTCGTGTAATTCGTGACCTGAGTCGCCGATCAGTTATGTAGTGGGAAAGCCACGACAACTGAAAGACTCGATATTACAGCACAACCAGTCGTGTAGTGTGAACGGTACAAAGACCTGCCGACTCAAAAAGTTGTGTAGTTTTAACTAGGCATTAGTGAACATTTCAACAACACTACACTTAATTACGTACACCTCTTTGTAGATACATGTTTTTTCCCTTTTATTAACTTCAATGACCAAATAGGTAGTTCTACAATTACACACCATAGTCCATCTGTTTCTTTATATACTTGTTACCCTCTTCTTTAATGGTCAGGACTAGAGATCTATCGATACATTGGGCCTTATTTTATATATCGGCATCAGATACTTTTGGAACTGTTCAGTCAAACAAGTGAAAATTAATAATTTATAGCAAACAACGACATTTTTAATGACGTGGTTACGTGTTTCTAGTTCCGGCCGTAGACGTGAACCAGAGCGGATGTTGTACTGCTTAGCTCCGGGGCTAAAGCTAACTGCTCTAGTGTAGTACACACATTAACACGTTACTGTTACACAGCGAGTCTCTCCGGAGCAGCCAGAGCTTTCCAGATATTACTCAGCTTCCAGTACTCGAGCTAAACGTAACTAAAGAAAACAGAACAGAGCTGCTGTGTTCACAACCATTACGGCATATCAGCGTCTCTCTTTTTTTTCTCTCTCTCTCTTGCAGTCTCTCTCAATTATACTACAACGTGATAAAAACCCAAGCGTGAAGTGTGGCACTCTCTGTGACTGCAGTGAACATGTATGTGTGGAAATATTTTTTAATGCTTTTTCAAATAACTTGTTAGTTTTGGGTATGAAGAGATGTATGTTACACTCTTTCAGCAGTAATGTGGTCATACAGTATTTTTGGGGGGGGCAGATAAAATTCAGTTTTTTTCTTGTTAATTCAGTGTTTAATAAATGATGTTAAGTTCAGAAATGTTGTGCATCCAATTCTTGTTATAACTAGTGTGACATTGTAGCAGCAAATAAAGCAGAAAACTTCTAGATATTGACCTAATAATTGGCAGCACATATTGGCCAACGCCTGACCCTGACCCTGACATTGGCATCGGCTATAGACAAACCCATATCGGTCGATCTCTAGTCAGGACCCCCCACATGACCACCACAAAGCGGGTACTATTTGAGTGGAGGATCATTGTCAGCACTGCGGAGACACTGCTGGACTGAGAATAGTCCACCAACCAACGCTATGCAGCCAAAAGCATCCTGCGGCCAACAGAACACCAACTGTGCAGCAACATATTAGCTCTTCACTTGACATCTACACGGTGGACCAACAAGGTAGGAGTGTCTAACAGAGTGGACAGTGAGTGGACACAGTGTTTAAAACCTCCAGCAGCACTGCTGTGTCTGTTCCATTTACACCATCATCACGTCAGTGTCACTGCAGTGCTGAGAATGACCCACCACCCAAGTAATACCTGCTCAGTGGGGGTCCTCACTATTGATGAACAGGGTAACAAAGTGTACAGAGAAACAGATGGACTACAGTCTGTCATTGTAGACCTACACAGTGCTCCTATATGGTGAGCAGAGCTGGTAAGATGGACAACGGGTGTAGAAATAAGGAGATTTATCTAATCAAGTGCCGCTGGGTGTATACTCTATTTATTTTCGTCCACCTTTAGTTCCTATAAGACTAAAAAGCCAGAACTATTCATACAGTAATTGATATTCTGATGGCTGCGGACTCGTAATGCTCGATTACTGGTCAAAAGAAAACTGCCTCAAAGTAATATAAAGTAAACAATGTCATGCTTATTGGTGTTTACTGGTTTTCATCTGTTATTAGTCTTTCCAGCATTTTAGTAGACCTTCATGTTCTGTTTCAATTGCACTGATAAATGCTGCTGAAATCTAGCCCACCCTCTCAAATCCTTCCATTTCTTTCGGAGTGGATCTTGGGGAATGTACCCAATTTGCCCACTTATTGCAATTTTCCCTGCACTCCGTCTGCACTACCCTGCAGCTGGATTGACCCTGTAGCAGGTCTGTGGATAATGGAACCTCTAGAAGCTCAGATCATCTAAAAATTAGAGAAAAATATTTACAGCAGATTGTTAACAGAATGAACAGGTCATAGGCACTGGGGGCACAAAAAATAACCCAAAATGAGGCGACCTGGCTGACAATATTCACAGAGACAGGAGGTCAGTCTGTAGTCCTGAAAAAAAACAAACACCAACCATCTTATGATATGTTTGTTTTTGTATGTTTATGTATGTTTCTCAGCTGACTTTTTACTTCTACTCCTTACATTTACAAACCAATATCTGTACTTTCTACTCCTTACATTTACACTCCATTATCTGTACTTTCTACTCCTTACATTTACAAACCAATATCTGTACTTTCTACTCCTTACATTTACACTCCATTATCTGTACTTTCTACTCCTTACATTTACACTCCATTATCAGTACTTTCTACTCCTTACATTTACACTCCATTATCTGTATTTTCTACTCCTTACATTTACACTACATTATCTGTACTTTCTACTCCTTACATTTACACTCCATTATCAGTACTTTCTACTTCTTACATTTACACTCCACTATCAGTACTTTCTACTCCTTACATTTACACTCCATTATCTATATTTTCTACTCCTTACATTTACACTCCATTATCAGTACTTTCTACTCCTTACATTTACACTCCACTATCAGTACTTTCTACTCCTTACATTTACAAACCATTATCTGTACTTTCTACTCAATACATTTACAAACCATTATCAGTACTTTCTACTCCTTACATTTACACTCCACTATCAGTACTTTCTACTTCTTACATTTACGCTCCATTATCTGTACTTTCTACTCCTTACATTTACGCTCCATTATCTGTACTTTCTACTCCTTACATTTACACTCCATTATCTGTACTTTCTACTCCTTACATTTACACTCCATTATCAGTACTTTCTACTCCTTACATTTACACTCCACTATCAGTACTTTCTACTCCTTACATTTACACTCCATTATCTGTACTTTCTACTCCTTACATTTACACTCCATTATCAGTACTTTCTACTCCTTACATTTACACTCCATTATCAGTACTTTCTACTCCTTACATTTACACTCCACTATCAGTACTTTCTACTCCTTACATTTAAGCTCCATTATCTGTACTTTCTACTCCTTACATTTACACTCCATTATCTGTACTTTCTACTCCTTACATTTACAAACCATTATCTGTACTTTCTACTCCTTACATTTACACTCCATTATCTGTACTTTCTACTCCTTACATTTACACTCCATTATCAGTACTTTCTACTCCTTACATTTACACTCCATTATCTGTACTTTCTACTCCTTACATTTACAAACCATTATCAGTACATTCTACTCCTTACATTTACACTCCATTATCAGTACTTTCTACTCCTTACATTTACAAACCATTATCTATACTTTCTACTCCTTACATTTACACTCCATTATCAGTACTTTCTACTCCTTACATTTACACTCCATTATCTGTACTTTCTACTCCTTACATTTACACTCCATTATCAGTACTCTCTACTCCTTACATTTACACTCCATTATCAGTACTTTCTACTCCTTACATTTACAAACCATTATCTATACCTTCTACTCCTTACATTTATACTCCATTATCGGTACTTTCTACTCCTTACATTTACAAACCATTATCTATACTTTCTACTCCTTACATTTACACTCCATTATCTGTACTTTCTACTCCTTACATTTACAAACCATTATCAGTACTTTCTACTTCTTACATTTACACTCCATTATCAGTACTTTCTACTCCTTACATTTACAAACCATTATCTATACTTTCTACTCCTTACATTTACACTCCATTATCAGTACTTTCTACTCCTTACATTTACACTCCATTATCTGTACTTTCTACTCCTTACATTTACACTCCATTATCAGTACTTTCTACTCCTTACATTTACACTCCATTATCAGTACTTTCTACTCCTTACATTTACACTCCATTATGAGTACTTTCTGCTCCTTACATTTACACTTAATTATGTGTACTATCTCCTCCTTACATTTACAAACCATTATCAGTACTTTCTACTCCTTACATTTACACTCCATTATCAGTACTTTCTACTCCTTACATTTACAATCCATTATCAGTACTTTCTACTCCTTACATTTACACTCCATTATCAGTACTTTCTACTCCTTACATTTACACTCCATTATCTGTACTTTCTACTCCTTACATTTACAAACCATTATCAGTACTTTCTACTCCTTACATTTACACTACATTATCAGTACTTTCTACTCCTTACTTTTACACTCCATTATCAGTACTTTCTACTCCTTACATTTACAAACCATTATCTATACTTTCTACTCCTTACATTTACACTCCATTATCAGTACTTTCTACTCTTTACATTTACACTACATTATCTGTACTTTCTACTCCTTACATTTACAAACCATTATCTATACTTTCTACTCCTTACATTTACACTCCATTATCGGTACTTTCTACTCCTTACATTTACAAACCATTATCTATACTTTCTACTCCTTACATTTACACTCCATTATCTGTACTTTCTACTTCTTACATTTACAAACCATTATCAGTACTTTCTACTTCTTACATTTACAAACCATTATCTGTACTTTCTACTCCTTACATTTACAAACCATTATCAGTACTTTCTACTCCTTACATTTACACTACATTATCAGTACTTTCTACTCCTTACATTTACACTCCATTATCAGTACTTTCTACTCCTTACATTTACACTCCATTATCAGTACTTTCTACTCCTTACATTTACACTCCATTATCTGTACTTTCTACTCCTTACATTTACACACCCATATCAGTACTTTCCACTCCTTACATTTACACTCCATTATCAGTCCTTTCTACTCCTTACATCTGTACTTTCTACTCCTTACATTTACAAACCATTATCAGTACTTTCTACTCCTTACATTTACACTACATTATCAGTACTTTCTACTCCTTACTTTTACACTCCATTATCAGTACTTTCTACTCCTTACATTTACACTCCATTATCTGTGCTTTCTACTCCTTATATTTACACTACATTATCTGTACTTTCTACTCCTTACATTTACACTCCATTATCTGTACTTTCTACTCCTTACATTTACACTCCCTTATCTGTACTTTCTACTCCTTACATTTACACTCCATTATCTGTACTTTCTACTCCTTACATTTTAAACATAGTCTCGTTACTCTTATTTCATTTACAGCTTGTTTTCATTCATGTACATTTACATTCCAGTAAAGGTTTTTGACAACATGCATTTGAAGTTTGACCTTTTGCACAATTACAATACTTATAGACAACTAGTCATCATATATTCTGCTCCATGAAACACATGTTAATGCTCAGTAGTACACAGATATGCTTCTTTAATATATTTACATTGTAATAAACTACATTCATTTTCAATGGATGTATATGCAACTGAAACAGGAAGCCTAGTGCATTCCAAATTTATCAACATTAACATTTTAATATACCATTATTGTCATTATGACTTTTAGAAGATTGATTTTTTCGGGAGTTGGGCTAGTGCACTATAGACCCCTTTGGTGCGGCCTAAGCTTTTGTCCTTAATGGCATTTTTCCCTTACATTACTTTTACTTTTATACTTTAAGTAGTTCTGAAGGCAGTACTTTTATACTTTTACTGGAGTAAAAAGCTTGACTTGATACTTCAACTTCTACAGAAGTATTTTTAAACTCTAGTATCTATACTTCTACCTGAGTAATGAACGTGAATACTTTTGATACCTTTGACTCTGAGCTACATTATCCTCTACAGTGACACTGTGAAAGGTGAGTTAGTCGACAGCAAACATGCTTCACTCCATCACATCTGTGCAAATCGCTGATCAAGCTTGTGCGAGGTGTTTATTAGCTTTTTACTCCTTTGCAAGACAGAGCTTCTCATCGACCGTGCAGTAGCCCTCAAATCATGGTTGAGATCATGGTAAGAGTAGATCTTAAAAGACTCTTGATATCCAGACACAGTGGAGTGGTTTGTTTTCTACCTGCTCCCGAAGCTGAAAACACATAAAAGGTCCAGTGGGTCTCGTGAACACCTGTGTTTGCTGAGAGCTGAGTAATTTATCAGAGTTTCAGGGGGGTTGCGGATATTTATTTCACTTTGCTGCTATTGTGTTTACTTCACAGATTTTTGCAGTTAGCAACGGGTTTGATATACAGTGCTGTGCAAAGGTTTTAGGCTATTGGGGACATTATTATATTCCAAAAGCCATTTTTCCAGACTGGAAGCTTTTATTTACTCAGACACTCAGACAACAGCATTAATAGAGTAAGCAGTGCTTTTACATATGACAGTTTGTTTATTTAACTCTTTCCAAGCTTCTCCTTGTGGAAACAACACAGTACTATTTACAGTTCTCATCTAATACCTGCTTTGACTGCTCAGTACTTCATTAAGCTAAATCAAGATTGCTGCTGAAGGAACTGAATACATTCATACAAAGTCTGGGGCATCCAGGAGAAATCTGGAACTACACTTTGTTCTTCAAACTGGAGCTCTGTTTAAATGAATGTGGTGTTCTTACTGGTGACCAAGGGCGTAGAATTAACATGGACTGAAGTGACGTGTCCCCACCAATATCCAGCGATTACTGAATTGTCCCCACCAATAATTTGACCTAGAGGAAATAAAGCTTTCCAGTCATGTGTGAGACTCACTGTGCAAGACTCAGGTGCAGTGTGGAAGACACATGGGTGTGAAAAGCGAGTGAAGATGGCAGCAGAAAAGAAGAAGGTGGACATAAGGAGCTATTTTTTTAAAAAGTCAAGTTCGCTAATGTAATGAGTCCATCGTAATAACGTTAATGGCGGTGCTAGGCTTTGGCGCGCAGCATACAGTGGGCTAACATTGTCTGCAGCTATGAATAACATGGTTTGGAAATGAACTGCACAACAAATCTACGCCCTTGCTGGTGACAGAGTTGTTGAAGCAACTCTGGTGTCTGTGCTGGATTACGGTGATGTGATCTACAGACATGCATCTGCAGCCACATTGAAACATTCAGCATTAAGGTTCACTACTGGTGACCCCTACAGCACTCATCACTGTTTGTTATATGAAAAGGTTGGCTGGTCTTCTCTTGATGTGTGTCAAGAAACAAGTTGGTTTCTTTTTATTTTTAAAGCACTTTCTAGCCGTATGCCATCGTATATCACAGCAATGTTCACTGAGAATAGTACAAATTACGGAACTCGCTCCAGTGATAGGATCACCCTTCAGGTTCCTGGAGCTTTTACTGAACTGGGAAAATCTGCTTTTAGCTACAGTGCACCAGCGAGCTGGAACTCACTACAGCAAACACTAAAGCCAGTGTTTTATTTAATTTTAGTTAACAGTTTTATGATTTTGATATTCAGTTGTTCTTTTATTTATTTATTTATTTATTTTCATTTTAATTTCCTTTTACCATTTTGTTATCTTAATTTGTATTACTCAATTATTATTATTTTATTATTATTTTTTTTACTATTTTATGTTTTACTACTACTATTTATATCTACTTTTATTTACTTACTTTTTATTTTTGTCTTATTTCTGATATGTTTCTTATTCAGTTTTTCTTTTACGATATATCTTAATTTTGTTTCTGTTACATTTAAGTACTCAGTATTATTACTATTATTTACTATTATTATTATTACATTTTTTTATTTTTTTACTATTTTATGTTTTACTACTACTATTTATATCTATTTATATCTATCTATTATTGACTTACTTTTTATTTTTGTCTTATTTCTGATCAGTTTTTCTTTTGCGATATATCTTAATTTTGTTTCAGCACTCATTAAAATTCATTTTCATTTATTTTCAATCCCTTTTGGTTTAATATTTGTAATGCTCGGCGACATTGTTAACGAGGGTCTTTCTCAATGTATTCCAGTGAAAATAAAGGTAGATTTATTAATAGACACTTACTGCTAAGGTAAACGCAGTAATGCACAACAATCGTTCTTATGTAGGTCAGTCGGTGGGTTTGAGTAATAATGCACTGGTGTTTTCTGGTGGGCAATCTCGTTCGCAATCCGTAGCCCATCCTGTTCAATTTCCAGACTCAGATCCATTCATTTTAGTGTCCAGTGGTTCCTGCATCCTGCCTGCACTTCAGCAGAGCGAGGCAGACCCCCCAGGCATGTCGCTGGACGAACTGAGACAAGTTGGTCAGGTTTCACCTGCTTTTCCTTGTGCTCGTTCAGATGACCTGCCGCAATGCATCTCTAGCGCGGAGAGCAGGAAAACAGGAGTAACTGCGCGTGACGCAAGCATGCACCGGCCCTGGCGGCTGAGAGCGGTGACAGGACGCTGGAGTGTGTGCAGCAGGACGCGGCTGACCGTATGATCGGCTATTTTAGGAAAGCGGATGACTTATTAAAACCATTCTTTCCTCCTGCTGTCAAAAGCATTCGGGGTCTCAGGGCAGACTGAAGCGGTCTCGGCTCCGGGGAGGGCGTGTGCGTGTACTATCTCTGCGGCGGGCCCGCGAGAGCATACGTCAGGCTAAGTGTGCGTAAATGAGGATGTACTGCATACATCTGCGGCTGCCGGAGCACGGGTGCTTGCAGCGTATTGCGAGTTTGTTTGGTTTATGCATGCGCTCCTCCACTGGGTCATGTGTTCGCAGAGGATCGGGTGACTGACTCATGTGTCCGGCAGCCTCAGTGAAGGTGAAGAACAAGGTGACCGATGCTGCTGACCTGAACTCCCACCAACTAAATCCTGTTTCCCACAATTCACAATTCCAGAAGCTTAACTCCAGTCAGATCTTGTATTCTTAATCACTGCCACATAATATTCTCAGTATATATGAGTCCAGTCGATTAGAGCTTCCATTCTTTTCAGGAGACCCAACTCCAAAATTCAGTCTCAGAAGCTGGTTTAGCATTTCTGCTTCTCCCAAACATGTTCTGGACTTTGGGGTGGTCAGTCCATTGTTCTAAGAACACCAGCAGCTTCTTTGTTTGATGTGTCTGTATCTTCTTTTCTCAATGAGGAGCTTCTTGAACAGCTACACAACCTTTCAGCCCCATAGTGTTCAGGTGTCTTTTGGTGGGTTTTGGTGGGTCTACCAGGTCTTCCAGGTCTTCCAGGAGGTTGTTAGGAGCCTCATGTTCTCTGTAATATTGTAGTAAATATTTCTTACATACTATAGTGTCTGTTTATACAAATGGGCACACTGAATGCTACAAGACGTTTATGGTTCCTTGGGGAACCTAGGAGATAACAACTTGGCCAGAAGGATCACATGGGCCAGATGGAACATGGGGGCAGGCCTATAAGACCGTGCAGTTGCCAAGACCATGTTAAACCATGTTGAGATCTGAACTGATGTAAATAATCATAAATACAATACCACGTAACATGAATATCTTATTGTGAAAGAAGTAGATCATATCTTGAGCTCCAGTTTGAAGAACAAAGTGTGGTTCCAGATTTCTCCTGGATGCCCCAGACATTGTATGAGTTTATTTGAATCCTTCACCGGCAATCGTAAGTGTTTTGCTGAGTACATAGAAGCTTCCTGTCTAGAAGAACAGCATTTTAAGCATAAGAATGTCACCAAGTGCCTAAAACCTTTGCACAGCACTGCATTTAATCAATTATAATTGATTCTAAAATGCTAAAATTGATATTACTTTTAGAACGTGCATCATTATGCATCCATAATGGACTAGCATAAGTAATTGGACAGTGTCACACATTATTATTTTAGTTATGTTGATTATTATGACCTCGAACTGTCAACTTCAACTACAAGGTCTTTACAGTTATATAAGGATCCAAGCCCTTGAAACACATCCCGGTACCTGATATAGCAAATCCCTTTCACATCTGTGTCGCGGATATGCTTGTACATTCTGGATCAGGTTAATCTCCGTATATCCATAAGATGCCCCAGAATTCTCTGCTTCACATACTTAGTGATTTGCAACCTTCTGTCGCTGAAGTATCTTTGACTGTAGGCTTCTCTTCGTAGAAGCCTTGAACGCTGTGTCTATATTTAGTGTTCCTGACCTGTTTTCTTCTTTGTGCTTGAAAGTATTCGGCCAACCACTATAGGATACTGTGGCCTGCCAGTTTGTTTGCTGTTCCCTAGATTGTCAAGGTGTTGCTGCCTTCTAAAGGGGAATTTGGTTTGATATAAAAAGGGGTCATGACGTCTACAACAAAAACAAACCCATTTTATTTACTATCAAATCCACCAGTGAACCAAAAAACAATGGAGAAAAAATAAAATAATATTTCTTTTTTGCTGACTGTTTTGACTTACAACGCTGTGAATGAACCGATCCACCAAAAAATATAGCCTTTAGGCCAAAAGCCCATTGCAAAACTATCATAAAGCAATGTCTCCATATGCATCAGGCCACATATATGTAAAAAAATCTTTCTATAAGAGAGGTGGACGTCTGGTTCCATTCACTTTTATTGTAAAAAAAACTCAGCCTGTTGAACTAGGCTTGAACTTTCTTTCTTTCTTTCTATCTATCTCTCCACTGTGAGACAACACCTCTGCAAATGGGTCTGAAAGGTTGTGTAGCTGTTCAAGAAGCTTCTCACTATGACAAGATATACGGACACATCAAGCTAAGAAGCTGATGGTATTCTCAGAACAATGGACTGACCACCCCAGAGTCCAGAACCTCAACATCACTGAATGTGTTTGGGATTACCTGGATGTTGAAAATGCTAAACCAGCTTCTGAGACTTAACTTTGGAGGCGTGGCTGTAGTATATTCAGTCATATTAACCGTGTAAAGACTCTGAATCACACCACAAGAATCAAAGTAAATGTTTGTGTGTTTCTCAGACTCTCTCACTACACTCCATGCATTTCTCCTTAGTATGTTTGTTCTATCCTTTATTTTTTTTGACACAGGAAAATGTGGCAGACCAAGTAGGGCATAGTAATGTAATGTCCTGTTGGATGGATGGATAGGATGAGAGGAGAGAGGGATGGTGAAACAGAGAGGGGGCCTGGCGCACGTCCAGCCTTCGCTCGCTCTCGCTGCTCTGGAGTCCGTCCAAAGCCTGCAGTCAGTCTCCGATACACCTCTGCTACTCACACACAATACAGACACGCATGCTCACACACACAGACACACTAAGGTAAGGTCAGAAGAGCTTTATGGCGGGATTTACAGAAATCTGGAAGGTGAAACAAACATCAGACACAGTCCACGTCTTACAAACAGGTCTTAGAGCTCGAGAGCATCACACAGTCGTATGCAAACGTTGGAACTAAAGGCGGGAAATCTCACAATAGCTATCGTTATTGTGATACATCACAGTATATCACGACAGGCTTCTCCAAGCGTATTGTAATATTATTTTTTCCAAGCTATTTTGGAGCATTTCTATTGGTCCATTAACCAATTGGTCCATTTTCACATAATGCAAATGGATGGCAGAGAATAGGTTCAAATGATGTGAACTGCATATATATATATATATATATATATATATATATATATATATATATATATAAAGGGAGAGAGAGAGAGAGAGAGATTTTAACAGGGGCACATTTATTGACTAATCATCAAAACCCTAAGACTGAAACCTAAAGTAGCCATAACTCCAACCAAAAACTATTCTACCCATTTAAGTATAAAGTTATAGAACCAATTGTTTTTTTGAGAGAGTGATGCAATTGAGAATGGAATCCTTTACTACTGTAAGGCCTGGCTTTATGTACCAAACATGCCGGCAATTCATTATCCAGCATCTCTTAGAATGAAACAGGGTATTTTCTTTACTGATATATGTTAATATATATGTTCATGTGCAGAGGTACAGAACCTATAATGAGTGTGTGGACTGTAAGGATTGTATAGACTGGGGGTGTATAGACTATATGGACTATATGTATTGTAAGGATTGTATAGACTGGGGGTCTATAGACTATATGGACAGTATGGATAATATGGACTGTGTAGACTGTAAGGACTGTACAGAGAGTACGGACTGTATGGACTGTGAGTGACTGTAAGGGCTGTATGGAATGTGTGGACTGGGAGGTGTATGGACTGTACAGACTAAGGACTGTATGGACTGGAAAGTGAATGGATTGTATGGACTAGAGAGTGATTGACTATATGGACTGGGAGGTGTATGGACTGTACAGAGAGTAAGTGACTGTATGGACTCTATGGATATTATGCACTTAGGGGAGTATATTACTGTATAGACTGTAAGGACTATATGGATTGTATGGACTGGGGGCTGTATAGACTGTATAAACTGTAAAGGACTGTATGGATTGTTTGGACTGGGGGGTGTATGGACTGTATAAGCTGTAAGGACTGTATGGATTGTATGGACTGTCTAAACTGTAAGGACTGTATGGATAGTACAGATGGAGGGATGAATGGACTGTACAGACTATAAGAACTGTACAGACTGTAAGAACAGTACAGACTGGGGAGCATATGGACTGTATACACTGAAAAGGCTGTATGAATTGTATAGACTGGGAGGTGTATGGAATGTTTAGACTGTAAGGACTGTATGAATTGTACTGACTGGGGAGCATATGGACTGTATACACTGAAAAGCCTGTATGTATTGTATAGACCAAGGGACGTGTGAATTGTATGGACTGGGAGGTGTATAGACTGAATAGACAGTAAGAACTATAGGGCAGTAAGGACTGGGGAGCATATAGACTGAATTGTACGGACTGTAAGGACTGTGTGAACTATATGAACTAGTAAATGCGTGAATTGTGTGTACAGAAGCGTATATGGGCTGTAAGGACTGTATGGACTATGGACTCCGTGGACCGGGGAGTAAAGATAAATGATGAAACTTCAACAGTGTTAAGGTATTAATACACTGCTTTATGTGAAAAAGAGGGCAAATGTAATTTCTATTATATGGACACCCTAAGTGTACGTTTTGGAACACACAGCTTCAGATTCAGATGTTTCCATTAAAAAACAGACCAAGCCTGAAAAACAGATGGAGGATGAGGGAGGGTGGTACAGCAGAATGGACAGAGGAGGGTAGACAGAACTGGAATGACCTAAATCTTGTTCAGTGTTTTGAAAGTCAAGGCGAGGACTAAAGTAAATTATTCAGTCACAAAGATGCTACGCAGGAAAACCACGATTCTAAATGCCATGATTCTCAGGGACAGGGTATTCCAGAGTTTAACTGCCATTTCAAATGAGGTTGAAGAGTCAATTCAGACACAACAATTGCTATTCAGTCAGGGAGAAAGCCTACAGGCCAAAATTCAGTGAAATGCTGAGAAGTACGACAGTATTGCTTACTGTTAACTATCACTGTTAACTCAACAACAATGATGTGTCAAATATATTCCATGAACCTCAATTACCAATTAACCAGATTCTAATTAATATCATGGTATGATAAGTGTCGATAAAGAACAAATCACTAAAGGTTGGAGAACCAATCAACTTCCATTACATGCATCATCAAGTATGACTACTATAAATGCAGCCGTAGCTATTCTCAGCAGAGTATGAACTAGAGATCGACTGATATTGGTTCTTCTATAACCCATGCCATTGTTTTTGAGAATCGATACAGTATCTCGAAACATAATATCCCGATATTCGATATTTTCTTACACCCCTAGTATGGCTCAGTGTTGTCTAAACATTTTAAATTTGTGTTTAAAATATCAAATATCAAATTAATCTGAAATCATTTATTACTAATAGCCTTACTGAGTATCACACTGTTCTAAATTTCAACTTATGTGAGATTTTGAGGTACGGAGAGTTCTTGTTTGATTTTTTAGGGATATTTTACATGACATCACATCATACACACATTATACAATATAGGGTTCCTACAGTAACGCAAGGGCACGCATGAAATTAATCACAATTCAAAAAAATCCATTATTTTATCCATAATTTTATCCATTTTCTTTTTTGCCCGATTTTTAGGACTATATCTAGAGGTTTTCTGTTTTATTTGCTGCCAAAATTTCACTAATAATAACAAGTGGATGCACAACCTTTCTGAACTTAACATCATTTATTGAACACTGAATAACAAGAAAAAAATATATATTTTTATCTGCCCCCCAAAAAATACAGCGTGACTACATTACTGCTAAAAAGTGTAACATACATCTTCTCTTTATACCCAAAAGCAGTTATTAAAAAATACATTAATAAAAATTTACCACACAGCCGACATGTTCACTGCAGTTACAGAGTACCTCACTTCACGCTCTGTTTTTTTTTTGCATTGTAGTAAAACTGCGGTTATTTAAGGAGGAGTGAGAGAGAGAGAGAGAGAGAGAGAGAGAGAGAGAGAAACAGCTTGTGTGCAGTGAGAGAGAGAAATAGAAACGTCATGCGCGCTCGAGAAAAAAACAGCACGCAACGTGAGAGAGAGAGAGAGAGAGAGAAAAAAGACAGACGTTGATATACTGTGTCGTAACTTTGCTTTTTGCCGTCAGAATGAAGAGGGAGACCAGTTCAGAGTTTAAGCTTTTTATTCGAAGGGCTTGCGGTACCGACGTTTCTCTGAGCTCTCACACCCTGCTCTGTCCTGGTCTAACCTGGTCTCAAAGATGACTGTTCTGCATGGTCTTTTATGGCCCTGGCTTTCTGCTTTTTTCGGCCCACCAGTACACCTGGTCAGTCGTTATTCTTTTGAGTGACCAGAAGTTTCCAAGATAACGCTGCAGGGTATATGGCCCTATATGGCGGAGGTCCCAAAATGCCCTGACCTTCCCGCAAGCTTTTCTTGGCCATCTGTCTAATAAGTTTTAAATACATGTTATGAGTTATACCGTGTAGATGTAAAGTCAGAGACGAGAGCATATCTGTTGCTGCACACTTTGTGTTGACTTCCCTATACTTCTCTAGACCCTCAACACTGAGCTGTTTAAAAACCCCAGCAGCACTGCTGTGCCTGATCCACGCACACCAGCCTAGTTATATCAGCGTCCAACAACTTTACAGAACATCGCATTTTATTTCTGTATCTACTTCTTAATGTTACTTTGACAAACTACAACGTTGGCACTTCACCTGAAGGGGCAGCCAATCGTTACTCAAGTCTTGTCGGACCATTTAGTGCTAAATGAATTTCCTTATTGCGAATGATAGATTTTGTTTTTAAATATACTAAACATAGTTCTAGATAACATTTTTTTAGGATTGTGATTAATTTCATGCATGCCCTTGCGTTACTGTAGGAACCCTATATTGTACAATGTGTGTATGATGTGATGTCAAACAAAATATCCCTAAAAAATCAAACAAGAACTCTCCGTACCTCAAAATCTAACATAAATTGTAATTTAGAACAATGTGATACTCAGTAAGGCCATTAGTAAAAAATGATTTCAGACTAATTTAATATTTGATATTTCAAACACATTGTTTAGGGAACACCGAGCCATACTAGGGGTGTAAGAAAATATCGAATATCGGGATATTATGTTTTTTGATACTGTATCGATTCTTAAAAACACACAATCAATACACAGATTCCTGGCAGACAGTGAATCAGTGTGTGTTGTGTTTACACCTCTGACCACTAGATGGCATTGTTGTAATCTATTTTCAGCTCCACTCCAACATTAACAAGCAGCACAAGGGCGCAATGCTATTGTAAGCACCGATAAACCTCTTAATATAGTGGTTTGTTTTAATAGTAGGTTTTAAAGAATCGGCATATATCACTTTGCTTACAATATCGCAGTATATTGCGATATATTGAATTGTGACCGCTGAATCACGACACGTATTGTATCGTCAGGGTCTTGCCAATACACAGCCTTAAGCCATACTGGGATTTTTCGCTCCCTGAAACTGGCCTGGCTCTATTATTGACATAGGCATCCATGTCTATGGGCATCTATAGCAAATCAGCAACTAGTGTTTAAAGTTCTTAAATGTAAGGCTTAAACATATTAAAAAAAACGTATATACCTGTTGTGTTTGATAGAATACGCCACATTTGCATGTCTTTAAATTCAACAGGCGCTGTACCTTCTTCGGCTTGCAGCCTTGTTATAGGAAGCCTGCTCTAAGTGGTTTGCTCGGCTCTGGTCCTTTCTGATTTCACGGAAAGATAAAACGTAGCGAGGACTTCAGAAAGCCCTCGGCTCTCGCTGTAACATAAGTGGAACAAATTACATGGGAAAGAAAACAATTTCTTCTAAAGAAAAGGAAACGGAGGGGAAAGAAACAACCAATAACAGGCCTGTCATTGCCTCGAGGTACTACACGCTCCCTTTCTACACGTTTCTTCCTCTGCTTTTAAAAAAGAACCATGAAAAAGAAAAACAACTGAGCTGTGACCAAATTTGAGATGTCACACCTTTTATTTACTTGTTTACAAACCGTATGACATTGCTGTTTTTTTTTTTTTGCAATAAAGGCAGTGTATTAATGTTTTCTAAAAGTGTTTGATGGTATATTATCATTTCCACTGTGTGTCTACAGTAAATAAAAGAGTCTAAAGCTGGCTATAGCAAATTTACTGTTCTTCATTGTATTATCTTTTTCCGTCATAGAACCCGGCCAGGAATACTGCACTTCTGATTAGGGGTGGGCGATATGGCCCTACAATAATATCACAATATTTCATGCTATTTTTGCGATTACGATACTCTTGGCAATATGACAAAACATTGAATTAAAAAAAAAAATTCAGGAATACACTACTGCAACAAAATGAAAATTTAATTTTATTATTGCACATGTTATGCTATGGCACACCCCTAACTGAGATATTAAAAAATACAAGAATTCATCAGATTGTAACAGAAATCAATGATTTAGAATGTCACGATACTAAATAATGCACTCCAAATATGTCCATATATCCAGGACTGAAGTAAAATTAATGATACTGGACAGATAAAATCTATCTCCAGTAGATATATAATGGGAAATAAGAAAAGTGTGAATTTTTCTTTTGCTAAAAACTGTAAAAAGTGGTAACCTGATGTGATAATTAGGGATGGGTGATATGGCACGATATTTCATGGTATAATATTGTTCATGATATTCAAAAAATGTTGCCGATATTATTGTGTACGATACGATATGGCATATCTCTATTTCTTATTTTTGGAAAGATTGCATGTGCAGTTTTTCATACAGCATTTATTAAACATTTTATTTGTGAAATGTTTATTCAGTCGTTTGTTACTGCAGTGGGCAAACGGCTCCTTAGCAACCACCTGGTCACAAGCAACAGTGTAGCAAGCAAACATTGAACAGCCAAAACAAACAGCATAACAACACCTTAGCAACCACCTGGCAACACTTTGGCATCCCACATGGGATAACATAGTGATCTAGTGATAAATTAGAAACCCTGGTATAACAAGCAACTGTCTTAGCAACAGCCTGGCATAATAAGAAAAGGTCTAATTAGCAACCCTGGGAATAACAGGCAAATACCTAGCAAAGAATTAGCAACACTGTCTTATAAACAAGCAAAGGTCTAATTAGCATAACAGGCAAATACCTAGCAATACATTAGCAAGCACCTGGAACAACAATCAAAGGCCTAATTAGCAAGCACCATGAATAACAGGCAAATACCTAGCAATAAATGACCAACCACCTGTAGCAACAAACAAAGGCCTACCAATAAATTAGAAACCACCTAGAACAACAAGCAAATGCCTACCAATAAATTAGTAACCGCCTGGAACAGCAAGCAAAGGTTTAATTAACAACCAACTAAAACAACAGCCAATACATTAATTAGCAATCATCTAGAACAACAACCTAAGACCTACCAATAAATTAGCAACCACCTGGAACAACAAGCAAAGGCCTACCAATAAATTAGCCACCACCTGGAACAACAAGCAAAAGCCTACCAATAAATTAGCCACCACCTGAAACAACGAGCAAAGGCCTAATAATAAATTAGCAACCACCTGGAACAACCAAAGGTTTAATGTACAACTACCTGGAACATCAGCCAAAGGCTTAATTTACAAACGCGTGGAACAACAAGCAAAGGCCTACCAATAAATTAGCAACAACTTGGAACAACCAAAGGTTTAATGTACAACTACCTGGAACATCAGCCAAAGGCTTAATTAACAAATGAGTGGAACAACAAGCAAAGGCCTACCAATAAATTAGCAACAACTTGGAACAGCCAAAGGTTTAATGTACAACTACCTGGAACATCAGCCAAAGGCTTAATTTACAAACGCATGGAACAACAAGCAAAGGCCTACCAATAAATTAACGACCACCTGGAACAACAAGCAAAGGCCTACCAATAAATTAGCAACAACTTGGAACAACCAAAGGTTTAATGTACAACCACCTGGAACATCAGCCAAAGGCTTAATTTACAAATGCGTGGAACAACAAGCAAAGGTCTACCAATAAATTAGCAACAACTTGGAACAACCATAGGTTTAAAGTACAACTACCTGGAACATCAGCCAAAGGCTTAATTTACAAACGCATGATACAACAAGCAAAGGCCTACCAATAAATTTGCAACCACCTGGAACAACCAAAGGTTTAATGTACAACTACCTGGAACATCAGCCAAAGGCTTAATTAGCAAACGCATGGAACAACAAGCAAAGGCCTACCAATAAATTAGCAACCAGTTTCTGCTCTGTAAGCGCTATTATTGTGAAATGGAACCATCTAGCAGCACCAGCAGCTCAGCCACACAGCGGTAAACCCAGCAAATGCTGAAGCTCATAGCAGTTAAAAATCGTCTATCCTCTGTTACAGCGTGCACTACAAACTGCCTCTGGAAGCAACAACAGCACAAGAGCTGTGTCAGCTTCACGGTATGGGCCTCCATGGCTGAGCAGCTACACACAAGCCTAAGGTCACTATGCGTCGGGTGTCCACTGGAGAGGTAGAAAGGGCTCATAGTGATGAATCAGGCTTCACTATCTGCCAGTCTTGTGGATGAATCTGGGTTTGGAGCATGAGTCTTGGAGAGCAAGTACCAGCTGTAAAGTTTGGTGGAGGGGGGATAATGATCTGGAGGGTTTTCAGGGTTTGGGCCTCTTAGTTTCACCAGTTGAAGGGTGATGTAAATACTACAGCACACAAAAAATTACACTATATACTACATACTGTCGTGCTTCCAACTTTATGGCAGCAGTTTGGGGAAGAATGCTCTCCTCCTTCCAGCCAGATCCACAAGGATAAAGTTTGATGTGGAAGAACTTCAGAGTCCTGAAAGAGTCCTGACCTCCAATCCACTGAACACTTGGTCTTGGGTTGTTTCCTTTTCACTCCTCATGCCATCGCACAGATGCTAATTTACACTGCCAGTGAATACCCGTCCGGCACGAGCTGGAAATCTGCATACTGCCGTGGTGGTGTTAAGAGAGACATGTAAATGAGTGGTGGTGTCAACGCAGGCGGCGTCAACCGATTCCAGAGAGCAGCGCGTGAGAGCGAGCGACAGATACACGGGCTCGCAAAGCTGTGCGCGCATGACTCACCTGCTTCCAGCTGTCGTACACCAAGATGGAGCTATCTTCATCATCTATTGTGACTCTCCGCTGATACCCCTCGTCTGCAAAACAAACAGATTGATCTTTCACCGGCGTCTCTCTCTCCGCTCCCCCATCATAAACAGCCTGCCTGAGAAGCCGCGCTCCCATCTGAACGCGAGAGCTAGTTATCGCGCAGCCTATTAAATCCACAAGACAGATGAAAGGCCATGCTATTAGGGTGAATGCCGTTGTGCAGTAACCCTCAGACTTTTCCAATCAACCCCTCGAGAGGCCCTTCCGGGTAATCTTCCCTTCATTTCGGGTCTGTCAGATGAGGAGCAGCAGATACTGACTCATAGAGCCAAATAGCCTTCTGGATTGTGCTTGACCCCTTCAACTGCAACTGCGGTACCACATAGTTTATAGGAACCGCAGATGGTGCTGATCGAATATCATTACTGGGCTGGTATCAAGGCTGATCGGACATTGAAGGGAAAGAAAATAATGGATCCAATCTTGTGTGACACGTGACAAGTAAAAGATAACTCTGGTCAATACTAGGGCTGTGTATTGGCATAATCCTGGCAATACAATATGTATTTCAAATATATATATATATATATATATATATATATATATATATATATATATATAAACTATATTGGTCAATGCTTACAACAGCACTGCGCCCTTGTGCTGCTTGTTAATGTTGGAGCTGAAAATGGATTACGATCGGCTATGTATTGGTATCAGCTGATTTTTAATCAAAATATGTGATCGGCCGATTTTTCTTCAATTTAGCTGATCCTAAGAGCCGATCGATGGCGTTAAACCAATCAGCCTAATTTCTCTATTACCAGCTAACATTTCATTGAAACCCCCTCCGGGCAGCTCCCTGCAATTCCTATCTGAACCGCTAGGTGGAAACACATACGCTTTCATCTTCCATAGACTGACTAAAGCGGCTAGCACAAAACCAATAACCCAGATAACTGTCCAGACCAGATCTGACCGGTACGAACAGTACAGCAGCAACAATTCAAGATCTACATTTAATGATTGCAGATTTGACTGCATGTATATTATTAGCTTTTTTTGTTTTAAATTAAGGGTCTAAATTGAATGATTGCAGTATTGGAGATATTTGTTTGATTTACTTTGTTTATTTACTGTGATTTTTGTTAAAAATGTTATGCTGTTTCATATGAGCTCATTAAAAATGGTAATAAACCAGTTTAGACCATGTTTCATGACTTGCTTGCACTAATAACTACTTGTAGCCCTGCCGTGGCATATATCCCCGCCCTCGATTAGTATCGGCTATCGGAAACCGGCCTCAAAAACGCTGATCGGTCCATCTCTACAAGAGTCACTACCAATTTAAGCCTAAGCACTGCATGTCATACAGCGTTGCAAACCACATAAGCAGTGTGTGGGGCGATTGTAGAGTGTGTTGTTGGCATGATATCAACTGCTGGGCTTGAGCTTCCAGTAATATCTACGTTAGTCTACGTTAGAAACACCAAACAGACACCAGGCTTATCCTGACTGATCAACCTGGGCTGGTAGTAAAATGCTGAACAAGCTATTTGGGCTGAACTGCTGGTAAATGTGGAAACGCTGACTCAGAACACAGTAAAGCGTATCTTACCGCTTGCTTGGGTTTCAGAGTCGACCGAAAGCGATCTGTCGGACAGCCCAGCGAGAGACAGCGCCAGCGAAGATTTGCCCACCCCATTCTGCCCCAGCAGAACGATCCTCAGGGGCCCGTGGTACTTTTGCGGTGGAGGCTTAGGGGGACACGGTGCGTCCTTGGCGTCACTGCTGCTGACTGTTGGAGGGGCGGGTTCATCCAGACCCGGCGTCCAATCATAGTCCTCCGAGACGGCCTCCTCCCGCTTTAGCAGGTGTTTGATTGGCAGCGGGGTGCTTCCTCTGCGAAGCGGGGGTGCAGCAGATAGAGTCAATCCATAGCCCTGCAAACACAAGAACGTTTGTAATAAAGTTTAGAAAAACTACAAACTTAGTTACACCAAAGTTGTGATGGTGCGTAAAACGCTAATACAATCAGAAAGCAGTAGGGAGTATAGGAATGTAAAACAAGGTTTAATCTTTGATAAGGTGTACAACTGGAAGGTTAGTTATTGTAGAACATGAAGTAACAGTGTTAGGCATAAGCCCAGCCCTAGGTCCATGTTTTTAAGTGTGCAGACCCTCGCAGATCCTCCTGGCAGGACTGGGACTCAACCGCTGGTGGTTGGGAGGAGAGGAGCGCACATAGATACGTCATCACCTGAAGGCAGCAAAGCACGAGCATGAGCTGAATGCTTTAAAAGACAGGTGGCAGCCTGCGATTGGTTGAAGTAATGGATGAGAGAGTGATGTAGCATTGGAGTCTTCCTGACAGAACTTTCACTAAAGCTTTCATTTCTGTTTGACCTGCATTACATTGCATTGTCATGATAGTCAAACTTCAGCTGACGATTAACTGACTTGTAATTGCAATTAAAGACTAAACTTTGTGTTCATCGTATCATTAACCCTCTAATGCCAAGTGAATCATATTTGATGCAGTTGTTTTGCCTTTTTTTCCAAAAAAAAACTTATGTTCACCCGAACTTTGCTCAAACCCACATGTTGTTCTACATTTCAGTGAAGAACCAAAGATTGTAGTAGATACAGAATGTGTAAAACACTGTTGTACAATATGGAAATACATACAAGTTAGAAAGTATTGAGTATACAGGGTTAAAACATTGTGTTCTGAATGTTTTCATTTGTTAGCAAAATACTGCAAATGTACCAAATATGATACAAAACAAAATTCATATATGCAGTGTTATTTAGTTTTATTATTATTATTATTATTATTATTATTATTATTATTTATTTGTTATTACTGTTGTGATTTTGTTGTTATTATTATTTATATAATAATAAATTATTATTATTTTTACTATTATTCTTATTTATTGAAGGTCTAATAAACACTCCATTTTCAGTGAATATGTTTCATGGTTTAAGCTTTAAATGGTTAAAGTACAAGCCTGAAGTGACCAGGCTAGGCAACAAACACTCATTCTTTCAGTATATAAGAAAAAATCCCAGTAAAATTAGCTACACGTCTAACAAATAAACAAACTTTACCCAGCACTGCCCTTTAGGCTGTTTTCATAAGCACCATGAGATCTTACTGAATGCAAAATACATTCTAATTTCCATTTATTTCATTCATTTTAATTAATATTTTGTTAGTAGCAACATATTAATGTAAAATTCAGTGACTACAGCAAATGTCTACAGCCTAACTGGTAACAATCCTCTTGAATAACTAACTGTAATTAGACAAAGTCCTTCGGGCTATCAATGTCATATTTTGCACTTCATTTTTCACGAATATTTTCAACAGGAGGCAGGCCGGTCAGTCTATCACATCCTGGACTACACAGCCATGCTGTTGTAACACATGCAGAGCGTTTGCTGTTGCTGGTCATAAAATAAAATAATCATGGGTGTCTCTGAAGAAGACGGCGTCTAGAAGGCAGCATGTCATCGCCATTCAAAGAAAAGCAAGTATCTGCAAAATGGTAACTTTACGTAAGAGAACTTTACAAAAACCTTTTTTGCTTACACAGTAAGTAAATGGAATGAGAAAAAATTTCAAGAAAATTTACAAAAAAAAATTTGGAGCATTCATCATATAATGTAAACAGCAGCTGCTGCATCCAAATGATGTAGAAAAATACAAACTGAATAAAATGGACATACATGTTACGATATGTGTATGTGTTTATAGATGTGCAGGTTACTCAATAATACAACATACTGTGACAGATACTGGATTTAAAACCTTATGCTGGGTATCTGGGTAATCTATTTCCTTCTTTGGCCCCAGAGAACATGATGTCCATTATTATCTGAAAGGCTGACTCGACAGCCCACAATACACGTTTTCACTGAACATCTGACCATTCCAGATGATCTCATGTCCAGAGAAGTCAGCAGTATTTCTGGACATTGTTTATATATGATTTTCAGAACGACGTACACTGTTTTGCCAAAAGTATTTACATGGAGGATTAGGTGTTTCAATCACTTCCATGGCCAAAGGGGTATAAAACCGAGCACCTTGTCATGCAGACTGCTTCTACACACATTAGTGAAAGAATGAATCAATGTTAGGAGCTCAGTGAGCTCCAGCGTGCAACCTGTGCAACAAATCCATTCGTAAACTTTCCTCACTACTAATTATTCCACAGTCCACTGTCAGTGATACTATAACAAAGTGGAAGCGATTGGGAACGACAACAACTCAGCAGAGGTCACCAGCTTTTTCCAGAGTCAATCTCTACAGACCTCCAAACATGTGGCCTTCAGATCAGCTGAAGAACAGAGCAGAGAGAGCTTCATATAAGGGGTTACCGTGGCCTAGTAGCTTACATCACCAAGCGCAATGCAAAGCATTGGATGCAGTGGTGCAAAGCACGCCGCCACTGGACTCTACAGCGGTAAAGATGTGTTTTCTGGAGTGACCAATCACGCTTCTCCAAAGGACGAGTCTGGGTTTGGCGGTACTAGTCTGACTGCATTGTGCCGAGTGTAAAGTTTGGTGGAGGGGGGATTATGGTGTGGGGTTGCTTATCAGGAGTTGGGCTCGGCCTCTTAGTTCCAGTGAAAGGAACTCTTAATGCTTCAGCAGAACATGAGATTCTGGTCTGTTCCAACATGACTGGTGCAGTCACCATTGCCCAAAGCAAGCTCCATAAAGAGATAGATGAGCGAGATTGGTGAGGAAGAACTTGACTGGCCTGCACAGTGTCCTGACCTCAACCTGATAGAACACCTTTGGGATACATTAGAGCGGAGACTGCGAGCCAGACCATCTCATCCAACATCAGTGTCTAACCTCACAAACGCGCTTCTGGAAGAACGGTCCAACATTTTCCATAAACACTCTCCTAAACCGTGTGGAAAGCCTTCCCAGAAGAGTTGAAGCTGTTATAGCTGCAAAGGTTGGACCAACATCATATTAAACCCTACGGTTGAAGAATGGGGCGTAACTCAAGTTCATATACGTGTGAAGTAGGGCTGTGCGATAAAACGATAATGATAATTATTGCGAAATAATCGTAGTCGACAGAAAGTCGATACAGTTAAGTTCCGTCCATGTTTTGAGAGACAACACCAATAGCCAATGAGAATGAGAATAGCGCCGCCCCAAACCAATCAGGTGGCTGAACTAGAGTTCCAGCCATTTCATGTTTGGTTGAAGCACGAAGTGTAGGCGTAGCGGCAGCTTAAGCCACGCGCTAGTAATTTGGTTACTGCAGGCGTCACAGTCGAGCCGTGACAACAAAATATGAGAAAATGACGACAGAAAACGTAACTACTACTGAAAGAAACATGTTACATGTGTTAATAATCTTAAAAAACTATGCTAAGATTTGAAAAACAAGTAAACGAGTGCTGTCTCGCTGCTGTGTTGACAAAGCTCTATGGGATGTTAGCGTACTGGGAAGTGCTTGTACTGTTGTGATCATCTCCGCAACGCAGAGCTGACAGAACACCACACTGTTGTGTTTCTGTGTGAAACACCCGCACAACTTCAAATGCACGCGAGTGATTGTTTGTAGCTGCAGCTTGCGCTCCAGATAAATCCATGCTTTCAGTAGACACGGCCATATTTGCAACGCATCGACGCACGTTATGCTAATCGATGTAATTTTGTAATCAATAAAGATAAATATGTATGTTGTAGGAGTTCCAGTGAGAACGCTGAGGCAAAGTTGACTTTATAACTAAAAATCCCAAGTAGGGAAACTATTTTCTAACGAAAACAGAATCGCAACTCCCCATTCGAGCCGACAGAGTCGACTCACCGCTATAAATGAACATAAACAGAGTCCTAGAAAATAAATCAAAACATAAAAAACAATTTAACGATTATCTAATAATTATCTTCACTTCTCACTTAAAGTAAAAAGGCAATAATGATTTGATTTATATCATGATATATATCGATATCGACCGATATAAAAAAATAATAATAATAAGATTCGATTTTTTCCCATATCGCCCAGCCCTACTGTGAAGGCAGACAAGCAAATATTTTTGGCAACATAGTGTATATTTACAAAGACGTTGATAGCATATTAATGATCTTGGGTTTGTACTGCTTTCATTTAAACACAGGTCAAAACAGATTTACTGCTGTTTTTGCATTTTATATGCTGTCCTAACAATTCTGATACTGGGTTTGTACCTTAAATGGAGTGACCCAATAAATAAACAAATAGCATTTTTCATTTCATTAGCAGTAAAGTCTACATAATTTGTTTACATTACTGTAAATGTCTTGTCAATTATGAAATAACATACGTCCACTAAAGTGTCCCCACTACTAAAACTAATGACTAAGCACAGCTTCTGGTCTGTTACTGGGGACAAGAAATGAAGGTTCGTCCTTGAGCAGCAGCGGTCAGGTTTCTTGCAACGGTCAGGTTAACAGCAGACATGTCGTCCTATTTCAGTGTCACACGACAAGCGGGTGACAGCGAGCTAGCAAGCTGCCTTTGAAGTCCTGTGTGAAAAGCCTGAATATTCAAAATACTGACCGGAGATGACTTCACAGGATGTGACAAGCCATATGTCCAGTCATATGACTATCAGCGAGCCAAGAATTTATGACCAATCCATAATTTAGGTTGCATCAATAATGTATTGATGTTAGTCTACAATGAAATGGAGTTGTGAATATTAACTGTGGGTTTGTACACTGTATACTGTATATATGGAAAATAGGTCACAACTGCACTGATGTTAAAATGGAATCCCACCAATAATTTCACTGATGTACACAGGGGTTCTTCAGGGGTGTAAATGTGAAATGTTGTTTGTTATGGTTGTGCATTGCTATATATTATATTATTATTCTTTTTTTTCATTATTATTATTTTCTGCCAAACCTTCATGAAGGTTTTCCCATAGAGAATGAATAGGATGGAAAAATACTTGCCCAACTAAGGTAACTCTTTTTCCCCTATAGAGTCCCATTCATTTACGTCCGAACCTAAACATCATGGTTTAGTTCCACCTATAGCCTTCAAACTGCATGTACTCGCTTAGGGCAGTTCCCCAAACACACTGACCCGCACTCCTCCACTTGTTGTCTATTCATCCCTCGTTCCTCGCACTGATTAAGCTGCGCAACCATCCTGCATTTCCTTCAGGAATGTACTTGTTTAGTTTATTATATTGTTATTCGTTTTTTGCTTTCTGCCAGATCTTCGCCACGTAACGTACCAACTCCAGATTGTCTGGTCTGATTGTGTGGTTCAGAATTATATACAGCTTTTTGATCGGATACACGGATTCCGGAAAACTACAGTTTTTTTCCAGAATGTTTTCCCATAGAGAATGAATAAGATGGAAAAGTGCATCCCAATCTTACTGAACTTCTGCTTGACCGAGAGGCACTCATCTGTTTGTTGTCTATTCATCCCTCGTTCCTCCCATAAGGGTCCCACTCCTTTTCTGCCGAACCCAAACATTACGGTTTTGTTCAGTCTACAGCCACCGAACTGCCTGTACTCACTCAGGGCAGATCTGCAGGCTCTGACCCACACACATACTGACCCACACTCCTCTATTTGTCATTTATGCGCAAACATGCTGCGTTTTCTTTTAGGACATGCACTTGTCTAGTTTCACTTATTATTCTTTTCTAGGTGTCGTCATTTTAAAACTATTCATTTTGATCAGTAGGAGGAGCTGTGTGCTTTATTTTATATTAAAAGTATAAAAGTTTTATACAAAAGTTTTATGAGCCACATAGAGTACCTATACCAGCCTTCACTCCTCTGGGAGGGCTATCTACGGGATTTTGGGCTGGTTTCTGTGGGAATTTGTGCTGATTTAGTCAAAAGAGCATTTGTGAAGATAGAAATTGGACTAAAAGCTCTGGCTCAAATTTGACATTCCAGTTCATATGGAAGTGGTTCAGTGAAGTTGAGGTCAGGACTCTGTGCAGGCCTTCACATTAGACCATAAGTCAATGAGGCTGGCTTTAGACACAGGGACGCAATCATGCTGGACCAGGAAAGAGTTCTTCCCAGAACTGCTGCCACAAATTTGGAAGCATATCTTCGCTGTCCAAAGATGTAAACATGTAAATAAACATGTAAACATGTCTTTATAAACAAACTTTATAGGGGAGGACAAAACTTTCAATGTAATTTAATGGAACCAGAGATGTTTTCAAGCTATTTTGAAGCATTTCTATTGGTCCAAAGCAGATTTTTTTTTAAATGGGCAAAAATGGAGATGTTTTCGTTTGGACAGCTGTAAAATGGTAAGGCTCCCAGCTCAACCCCCCCAGACCATTATCCCCCCTCCACCAAACTTTTTCATCACTCCAGAGAACACGTTTTCACTGTTCCAGAGTCCAGTGGTGGCACTTTACAGCCCTCCAGCTGACACTTGCCATTGTGCAAAGTGATCTCAGGCATGTGTGCGGCTGCTCCACTATACTAGCCCATTTTATGAATCTTCTGATGGACAGTTCTTGTGCGGAAGCTGCTTCCAGAGGCATATGCAAATTTTACTGCCCTGCTGTGTAAGTGTGTGGCTTTCCGCCTTATGGCTAAACTGCTGTTTTTTTAAATGCTAATGATTTAACACAAAAATGGCACTTACAGTTGACCGGGGCAGACCCAGCAGGGCAGAATTTTTTCCAGGGTCATCTCTGAGGTCACTGAGCTGTTCACTACGACCCACAGCTTCTCTATGGAGATTGCATGGCTATTCTGTGGTTGGGACGCCTGAACTCAAGCATTAGGAAGGGGTGTCCACAAACTTACGGCCGCATCAAATGATATTACCTCCGTCCAACCTGGATGGAGAGCATGTATACATGTTTCTACATCTGTTATGCTAACTGAAGGCTGGCAATACTATGGATGTGGAAAAATGCAGTCTTGACTATGGAACTGATGAGGATGCAGAAAGTGAGCGTGGGACCAAAGGTAACTCCAAGATTGCGAGCGTCGGCAGACAGCACTGCCACAACTTCATCAATATTCATACCGAGGCCTGGTCACCCAGCTTCTGCTAATGGCAAAGTTTTGGGTTTTTTTTTTTACTTTTTTTTAAACATCCATGACTTTATGTCAGTCGATTAAAGCAGGTGCTCTGAGCAAGGCTAACACAGGCCTGTCTGAAAGTGACTGCTCTTCATTCTCAAGAATCTATCCATCCACAATTACGCAGGTACAAACTGGGCAGCAGCAACGTGATGCTGTTGAGAGATAAATCCTCCCTTTTTCCTTTAAGCAGTAGTCGGAACCCGAGGAGCTCGTGCTCTGTTTACTGCTCTGGGGTTACACAGGCAACGGCCATCAATATTAATGCCGCAATTAACCCCAGGGCTTAGCGCTGCAGGTGTGCTGCGGACTGCATTAGGCCAATGTACTCAACATACACGCGCGCACACACCAATGCGTTCAAACCAATTAGGCTAATTGCTACAGGCTAATTAATTAATCATATTCTATTGTAAAAGAAGACAACAGGAGGAGCGGCTTTAGTCGACCTCCGTTAACAAAGCACTGCATTAATACACTGTAACTGGAATAATGATTCCATATAAAGGCATCAATTATCCCTATTACTGTCTTAGCTAGTAGCCAGAGTACTGAGTACAGAGTAATATGGTTATAATAATGGTACCACAACATGGCCTATTCATATAATGCCTTAACTATCCTTTACTGGGGTCAATAATATAAGTACGACACTCGAAGTCATATTTCTTTGAGGGCGCATTAATAAAAACAATGATTACATTAGCAAGGCCAAATGGTTCTTCTCCAAGTTGGCAAATACATATGGAACCTTCTGAGAAATGGCTCCCCTGCTGCCTCTTAGTCGCCTTTTCTGCTAAGCATGTACATAATAGTCATAACAGTGAATTTACATAATCACACCATCATCACTAACATTAACAGGATTTTTAGAACTGCAAAAATGTCATCGCAAAATGTTAATGCACTGATATAAAGACCCTGCTTACCATGCATACTGTCTATTGCCCGTAACAATATTGGGGTTATCAGGTCAAAAATAGACTTTAATAGAATTTACATAATGACACTATAATTTCTACCGTCATAGACATCAACAGGATCACTATTAATGGTCAATATTATTGCACTGATCCAGTTTATCATGAATACTGGCTGCTGTTTTCAACGTTAATATGGTTATCAGGTCAAAACAAGTCACTACACCTCACCTGTCCTACACTGTAATGTTATATTATATTTATTACATTATAATTATTACATTGTTATTGTTCACCATACGCCTAGGATATGAGCATAGTGCACTGTTTTTAAATTACACAGAACAACAAATGACACTAACACATTAGCTTTCATTCCTCATTTCTAAAGCAATATATATATATATATATATATATATATATATATATATATATATATATATAAATCAGTATCAAATATGGGACGTGGATGCATAATATATGGATCGCTTGACAGGTGGATGAACATGTGTGTAATGTATGGATCACCAAGATATTTTAAAAGAAAGACATCCTAATTAAATTGACCAGCAACACATAAAAAATAAAAAAAACCTTATATAACCTATAGTTAGTATACTAGTCAGAAACAAAAGGCCCTGTGTCTCCAAATCAATAACTTTGAAATTTGAATTTGACTGTTTCCAAATGGTACTTTTGAACCATTTTTATTTAGTCTTTTCATCATGAAATGTACACAATGATGTCATTAATTATGTCCTTATTTTTACTGAAATACATTCATTACATTAATGGCGAATACATAAGAAACACATGCTGCCCATATAGAAATGTTTTTGCTTATCATATATTTTTTAACAGATGTTGCACTAATATAATTAGATATATATTTGAAAATGACTAGTTATGAATAATATAGGTTTGATATATACAGGAAATGCATATATAGTACTATCTGTCATGTATATATATATATATATATATATATATATATATATATATATATATATATATATATAGTCTGACAGCTGGGTGAACACATATGCAGGATATATGGATGACAATAATAATAATAATATATATATATTATTTTGTAAATCCAGAATTTTTTCCAAGCTATTTTGTAGCATTTCTATTGGTCCAGTCATCATAAAAAAATCACACAATGTAAACAACAGCTGCCGTGTCCCAGTGATACAGAATACAGTTTTTCTTTAGGCAACGATAATAACATGAAGTTCGAAGATGTTTGTTGGAGTAGGACTGCAATATGTGTCCCATATTTGAAAATAAAGTTGCCACATGAAGAATTTACTATATATATATATATATATATATATATATATATATATATATATATATATATATATATATATAGTGTAGTCAATGATTATCCTCATATATGGGATATATGGGACATTTAGTTACTATACAAAGCATTTACTGTACTGTGCTCTCTCTCCCTCTCTCTCTCTCTCTCTCTCTCTCTCTCTCTCTCTCTCTCTCTATATATATATATATATATATATATATATATATATATATATATATATATATATATATATATATATATATAAAATGCTTTGTATAGTAAATGTCCCATATATCCTATATACGAGGATGCATGAAGCTAAATAAAGGTGTGTGCTGAAGCCCTCCTGAGGAAGAGGAGGGAAAGGAGGGTGTGTACACCACACAGGCAGGCAGCTGCGTCGAGAGAGAGACACAAGCGCTAAAACCCCACCGTGAAGCCCCTCATGAGCTCTTTACCTGCTCCGACATGGTCCTCAGCTGCTGTGCGCTCACAGAGAAGCTCCTTGGTGAGGACGCACTCCCTCCATCTCATGTTCAGCGAGCACCAAACCGCGAAACGTGCCGTCCTCCGTGCCGCCTCCCTCTCGCGCCCTCCTTCTCTCCTGTTTTCCGCCGGTGTTTCTGTCACCAAACCCTCTCACAAGCTACTGCATGACTTTCCGAGAGAAACGAGAGGGAAAAAACACGAGGGCCAGCGCCCTGGTCACCCTGCCCACCGCAGCTGAGCACAACCCCGCGAGCCGCGCGCTGGCTGTACTACACCTGCTCGTGCAAATCTTTGTAGTGGCTCGCCACGAGAAGGGCCAGGCGGAGCCACGCCCCCCACTCGGGCAGCTCCGCCAATCAACGCGCCGAAGTGGGCGGAGAGAGGCGGTGTTGGCCACGCCCCCGCCCTCTATGTGTATGTTGTGTTTGTGTTTTTTTTTAACACCTCATTTGCATACAATACTGACGCATGACGTCTTTTCAGACACAACGTCCATTTTCCTGTTCACGAAGCTCCGCCGCGACTCTGTGAGCCTCTTGAAGCTTTTAGTTTATGAGCCTCAGTAAATTCTGGGAATATTAAGGCCTGAATTTTCACACAGGTCAAAGTTTTTCCTGCTGGAGGCTGTTAAGGTGTGGGTACCAGCAGAGGGAAGCAAATCTGAGAAGATCCTCAAACAATCAGAGCACATCTGATTGGAGTCCACATTAAATGGGAACTCCAGAAGTATTAAAAAAATACACAATTGAATGATTAAGAGAGGTTTGGTGTGAAACGCTTTGTTCTAGAGAGTCAGAATAGTTCACCGTGGTGGTGAATGGAACCAGACGTCCACCTCTAAAAGCTCCCTCACAGGAAGTCAATACATGAGTTATGAACACAATGCCTGATGTCTGAGACAATGGTTTATGATAGGCCTTAAAATCTACTCATGGAGGGATACATGCAGGGTGTCCTAAGCCAAAATAGTTCCACAAATGTATTATTTTTGGATTTCCCACTACTTTACAATCAACATTCCATATAAAACTCACATGTAGGTTCACTGGAGGTTTACATAGTAAAGAAAATGGCTATGTTTGTGTTTGTTGTAGACCCCTGGTCCTGTTTACCATCACTGTAAAGAACATCTAAACGATTTCATACGATTCCATACCGATTTCATACTGAATTATGCAGACAAGAAAAGAAAATGGTGGGATTCCTCTTTAAGGGCTCTGTATTGTGCTTCTTAATGTTTATAAACAAGTAATACGATACGGGGGCAACATGTGCAAAATTGGGTTTGAGATGCTGCTGAAACTTATAAATGAATTAGTTTAATTAATAAATATGACTCATAATAGCTGAATGGCCAGTCACCACCAAACCAATGCGTGTCCTAATAGTCTTAACATTCTTGGCAGAGGCGGGGTAAGGAAACATTGAGGAACCAATAGAAATGCTCTTTTACTTGATAAGTCATAATTACACCCTAAACCAAAAGGTTAGTAGTGAACTGTATGAGAGTCGGATCACAGGTAACTAACCAGGACCCTGCTTGGGTTAGAATTGGGGTTTGGCCCTGCTAAAGACTAGCAAACACATTGATTTTAGATACTTTCTGTTATTATAGAAATAAAAAATAACTTGTATGGCAGGCTCTGCATATCTGCCTGGTTTCTCGACAAGTGAAACTATCTCAAATCTAATACATACACCTAATATTTCACAGTCCTAAAGTTTCAGTAACCTTATTTTAAGATTATTGTTTACATTTACATCATGTCCTTATGTACATTACCTATTTTACATTTATACTTTTTAAATAATCTTAAATTACATTAGGTCCAACTAAGATCTCACTAAATGGGGTGGGCACACTGCTGTGCCAGGGACTCAGTTGGTGCTAACACACCTGAATAGCTGGGAAATTACCCACTTAGGCTGAAATAGTTAGATTCCTGATAAATTCCTATATACTGCCTTAACGAGTATTCTTAAAATTGTTTAAGCATGAAATTGTTCAAAATCTCTTGGTCTGTTGAAGCATTAAGAGTTCCTTTCACTGGAACTAAGGGTCCGAGCCCAACTCCTGATAAACAACTCCACACCATAATCCCCCCTCCACCAAACTTTACACTTGCCACAATGCAGTCAGACAAGTATGGTTCTCCTGGCAACCACCAAACCCAGACTAGTCCATCGGATTGCCAGATGGAGAAGCGTGATTGGTCACTCCAGAGCTCTAGAACCCAGTGGCGGCGTGCTTTACACCACTGCATCTGACAGTCTGCATTGTGCTTAGAGATGTAAGGCTTGAATGCAGCTGCTCGGCCATAGAAACCCCTTTCATGAAGCTCTCTAAATCTAAAGGCCACAAGAAGTTTAGAGGTCTGTAGATATTGACTCTGGAGAAAGTTGATGACTTCTGTGCACTATGCTCCTCAGCATCTGCTGACCCGCTCTGTCATTGTTTGTGGCTACCACTTCGTGGCTGAGCTGCTGTCGTTCCCAATCACTTCCACTTTGTTATAACACCACTGACAGTCAACTGTGGAATATTTAGTAGTGAGGAAACTTCACGGCTTGACTCCTATCACAGTACAACGCTGGAGTTCACTGAGCTCCTGAGAGCGACCCATTCTTTCACTAATGTGTGTAGAACCTGTGGCTAAGTAAGCGATTGGAATGACTTAATGCAATGATTTGTATGGGTGAGTGAATATTGTTTCTTATCCACAATTGGATCATACTGCAGGGACAGTGATGTGTTGGTGGTGGTTCATATATATATATATGTATATATATATATATATATATATATATATATATATATATATATATATATATATATATATATATATATATATATGGTGGCCTGAACTTAAACTAAATCTGTTTTAATTAAATGAATAGTAATAATAATAGTAATACTAGTATAAATAAGGTTCTGATCTGCTCTCAGGAGATGTTTGAACTTCTGAACCAAAACCAAAATGAACCAAAAACCAGCAGATTTTATTTAAACCTATGCTCCATTGGTTTTTACCCTGTGGGCTGCAGCCCCCCACTGGGCCAGGGTGGCAATGCAGGGCTCTTTAAGTAAATCTATGTCACTAAACTCATTTAAAAAAATTATGATAATATGATAAATATTGTTGATTATTTGCAATTGATTGATTAATTGAGCTCATTGACTGCATGATGAGGACAAATAAAAAGCCATCACGGCAGTGAACCAACGTTTAATAGAATGCACAGATGACATCACTGTTCCATGGTGATGTATATAAAACCCCCTATGTTACACTTGACCTCTTACTGAAACACAAGACGTGCAGGCTTGCAAGACATATACCTTTAAAGAATAAAAATAGAAAAGAGCTAAAAATAGCATGAAATATGAATGCAACAGAGGTTTAGTTTTCATATTGGCACACGCTCTGCAGTCGCTATGGAGCAGTAATGTTCACAGCTCATGTTTCATGTTTTTCCTCTGCAGTGAGTCAGTTTGACATATGACTACTGTATCACTAGGAGATTGCTGATGTTTATATTAGAATTGAACTATTTGCCGTTTGTGTTTGCACACAGAGGAATTTGACCTCTGCGTTCAACCCATCTGTGCAGTAAAACACCCACCCACCCACTCATGATCTTATACACACACACACACACACACACACACACATTAGCGCTCTCAGGGGTGAACACACACAGTAGGAGGCAGTGAGCATATTTGCCCACTGGGCAGCCCTCTCCACAGCACTCATGGGGCACTTCAGTCGTGTTCAGTTGGTTTAGGAGACTGAACTGCTGACCTTCCGGGCACACGGCTGGTCCTCTGACCTCCAGACCACAACTGCCCCACAATTTTCAGGCCCAGCTGAACAGAAACAGAGAAACAGTGCAGTGATTATGAAGCACTGCATATCACCTGCCTGAGGACTAAGAGGAGCTCTGAGCTGGTTGTTTGAGGGTCTTTACAAATGAACCTCTGAAACCCACTGACTTAGACCACTTATGCAGCTGATGCACTTCCCGGGTGGTTGCTAAGATGTAACCAAATGGTTATTATGATATTTCAGTTTGCTGGTGTGGCTAGATGTAGCCAATAGGTTGGTCTGGTAGCCCAGGTGGTTGCTAGGTTGTTGTTAGGGTGTTGCTATGATAACCATGTGATTGCTAAGTGGTTGCAAGCATGTTACTATGATATCCCAGGTGGTTGCTAGTCTGTTGTTAGGTAGTTGCAATGGTATCACAGGTAGTTGCTACACTGTTGCTAGGTGACTGCTAAAGTGTGGCCATGACATTTCAGATTGGTGCTACTGTGTTGCTTGGTGTTTACTCTAGTATCTCAGGAAATTGCTAGGCTGTTGCTAGGTGGCTAGGATGTTTGTGATATCCCAGGTGGTTTGCTTGTGTGTTGCTCTGTAGTTGTTAGGTGACTGCAATGGTATACCAGGTAGTTGCTAGGCTGTTTCTAGGTTGCTGGCTGCTAGGGTGTTGTTAGGTGTTTGCAATGGCATTTCAGGTGGTTGCTAAGATGTAGCTAGTAGCTCAAGTTTTTGCATTATATTTGCAGTACTGATGGTTGTGTTTGGGAACCCCGTGTGGAGCCACAGTTCAGTAAGCATTAGCTGTTAGCGCTCTGTAGCACAGCTGTGCTGCCTGAGGAGAGACCTGAGATTCCCCGCAATCTAAGAGAGGCAGGGGAGCAGTGCCAGAGTGGCAGGCCAGGAAAAGGTGATACAGATCTGTTCCCCTGCCAGTCAAAATGGATGAACGAGTTAGCTGTGTTTGCGGAGACTGACCACGCTAGCTCCAGACTGAGAGGCCAGTGGTGAGTAGGAGGAAAGCAGTGGAGCTGGCAGTGTTCGGTAATTGATAGAGGGTGTGATGCTGGAAACATTGTTGTCAAAGAAGCACTCTGCAGCAAAAACATTTTAGTTAATAGCATGAGGCCATGATATCATGAGAGCAGTGTATATCCCTCCCTCTGCTAACATTGATGTGGCCCGCAATGTCTGGCATGGCCAGGCTGTAGACACGGCACCCAATCCTCCTTATCTCTGGGGCCTTTAATCATACCTGTCCATCCTCCTCTCTGCTCACATCCAAACAGTTTGTCACTTGTCACACCAGACAAGTGTTGCTAGGGTGTTGCTATGATATCCAGGTGACAACTAGGTTGTTGCTAGGTGGTTTCAAGGGTGATTCTATGATATCCATGTGACAACTAGGTTGTTGCTAGATGGTTGCAAGGGTGTTGCTATGATATCCCAGGTTGTTGCTAGTGTGTTGTTAGGTAGTTGCTAGTTGGTTGCTATGGTATCCCAGGGAGTTGCGAGGCTGTTGCTAGGTGTCTGCTAGGGTGTGGCTATGATATCTCAGGTGGTTGCAACTGTGTTGCTAGGTGGTTACTAGGGTGTTGCTATGATGTCCTAGGTGGTTGCTGGTGTGTTGTTGGGTAGTTGCTTGGTGGTTGCAATGGTATCCCAGGTATTTGCTAAAATGTTGCTATGTGGCTGTTCAAATCTGTTCAAATCCCATTTGTCACTTGTCACAGACAAGTGTTGCAAGGGTGTTGCTATGATATCCAGGTGACAAGTAGGTTGTTGTTACTTGGTTGCAAGGGTGTGGCTATGATATCCAGGTGACAACTAGGTTGTTGTTAGGTGGTTGCAATGGTGTTGCTATGATATCCCAGGTGGTTGCTAGCGTGTTGTTGGGTAGTTGCTAGGTGGTTGCAATGGTATCCCAGGTATTTGCTAGGATGTTGTTATGCGGCTGCAAGGTTGTGGCTATGATATGCCTGGTGGTTGGTAGTCTGTTGCTAGGTGGTTGCTAGATGGTTGCAATAGTATCACAGGTAGTTATCCCTCCCTCTGCTAACATTAATGTGGCCTGTGATGTTCTTCGTTCTGTCACGGCCAGGCTGCAGACACGGCACCCGATCTTCCTTATCTCCGGGGACTTTAATCATACCTATCCATCCTCCTTGTCACACCAGATACAAAAAAATGCTGGACAATATTTATGAAAGGATATAAACAAAAAGTGGGCGGATGGTCTGAAACTATTCTTTAGTAGATTTGATCAGACATCCACACACCCCCATATTATAATCATTCCCTGCTGCGACCCCCTTGTTTGCACCCCCAGTACACTAATCTAGCCCTATTCTCACCTCGCCATCAACAGCATTCAGCTCACAGCCTCCCCCACTGTTTCGCCACACCACCCCCCGACACTCTGTTTACATCATCCAGCCAGCGCACAGCCCCAACCTGTCCATCACAACACATCAGGTGAGGAAGGAGCTCAGGAGGATTAAGGTTAAAAGAAAATATTCTCAGTATATGTACTTATACAGATCTTAACCATGCTTATTGTAGAGTTTCAGCAAATGGCCTGTTGTTGCAGAGAGGTGATAACTGTCATTGAGTCAATTGGACATCAATTGGACATTGAGAGGATCACGTTATATAAGTGCTTGGGCGTTCACTGTTCAGGCAACCCGTACATACTTTCCAGAAAAGGACAGCGCAGACTGTACTTGTTGAGGAGGTGCTGTAATCGATGTCAAACTAATGAAGGATTATGTTATCTTATCCCAGGTGTTGCTATAGCAAGTGGGTTTGGGTGTGTTGCCAGGAGGTTGCTGTGGTAGGCCGGGTGATTGATAAGCAGTTGCTATGTAGTGGCTATGGTGTCCCAGGTGGTTGCTAGTGCAGCACCCTGGCAGTGTGTTGATAAAGTATTTATGAACGTGCTGCTCGGTTTCGCATGATTTCTGCCTCATTTAATCTCCAGCTTCATCAGTAACACCTCGTTCGGTTCAGTGATAAGCTTCATCACTGTTCTTACAGGGGATACTGGTGGTGTTCACCTCCCTGATCTCCCGACTCCCATCGCGTCTTCTCCAGGAGTGTGTAGCAGCAGATCTATGAGGAGTAAACTCAGTCAAATCCCATTTCCATTCATTAGATTGCATATGATATGCATGAGGTGATCAATATTAAACCTACAATATCGACACCATCAATACAATTATGCAGATCCAATGTAATTACAGAAGTGTTCATGTGAGACTGATTCAAGTTTCCCATAATATTAAATACTTTAATATGAATGCAGTCTCTTCAATATCATCCTTGGAAGCCTCAGCTGCGGCAGCAATCCTGCAAGCTGGACAGAAAAACAAAAGTCTGGTTTAAAAAAAGCTGAACTTGGAGTACATTACAGTAAACAATGTTTTTTTTCTATTTACAAGTAACTGTTTTGTCATCAACAAAAGTCATCCATAATCTGATTTCACAATTCAGCTACTCTGTGAAGTTAACACTAGCCTGGCAGTTCCATCGCTAACTTAAAGAAGCAAAACTTTGACACCAAACCTGTCTTGGCTGTTTGACTCCACCTGAGACGAGTGGGAAATTGTCTATATTATATTTTTTGCCAACCCACATCTTTAAGAATATATAGTTCTAGAATATATAACCAGTTATTGATTTAATTGGTTAGTTTACAGCTATTGGCTTAATAAGATAAACCGTAAGGGCACTGGAATAGCCCCATAAACAGATAATACACAAACGGGAGTGCTCTGGAAAAGACTTAATGCAGTCTAGCTTAATAAAAATAGTGATTAGCTGGCAGTCATTTAATAAGTGCAGCCTTAATAAGATCATTAAACTGCCCCTTGTAAGCTCTTATTAGGCCTGTAACTATTAATTAAGTGTTAATTCTACTATAATGAGCTGATTGATGTAATTATACCACTCTACTGAAATTAAAGACCTGTTTCTGCTGATGGACACTTTAATGTTAAATGTTTACCGTTGTTTATTCTTCACCCTCACCGTTACACCTCTCTGTAATCTGCTGAATCTGGTCCTCTGCTATCTCAGATGCTGCAGTGATCCTGCAGGCTGGGCACACATACACTGAGCCCTTGTTCTGCTTCACCTTGTTTCTCTGCACCATCTATCTCTCTCAGCTGTTCTAGCCACTTTCCTCTCTGTTGGCCAGAATCTTCTCACAGTCGGGTCTTTCTCAATGTTCAGGTGTTTGGGGTTCAAACTCATGATCTGCTAACGTTTGGATACATTTTGAGACCATATGTTTAACAGTACGACGGCCACCACACCCTCCGTGACTTTATGCTGACCAGAAGAAGACTTTTAAAATACTCTGAAAAAACGTTTAATAGACTAAAGTCTGACGCCCACTCACATCTAAAGACTAGTCACAGACTTTTAGTCACGGACTAGTCACAGGCTAAGACTGGGGGTCTTTCAGAGTCACTATTTACAAGACTGCTACTAGATTACTTTTGAGATTATTTCCCATTTATATGATACAGGAGTACAGGAGAACCACAGGAGAACCCTCGCCGGACTCCCCTCCATGTCTAACTTCTTTACCCGACAGACAGTCCTGTACCTGCCTTGCGGCTTCCCGTTTGGGGGTGAACAGAGCTCTCTTATTGGTTATCGACTATGTTCACGTCACTATTCGCGTGAGCCAAGACTGAAGACTTACAATGATATTAAACATGGTTGATTTTATCGGAACACTCGGACGAGAAAAAGACTTAAACCGGCAGTCTTGAACACCTCATACTAAACGATCGAGATGGCGCAAGTGCAACTCAACTACAGCAAGACACTCATGATTTTATTCAGACACTGAAAATTTGTCTGCAATCGTAAAATCGCTTGAAAATCGTTTGGTATAAGGTCAGCATTAGGGGCATTGAATGCAGAGTTGTATAGTGTGATGTTGGAGCGGTGGATATCATCGCTGTCCAAAAAAAGAAAAATTATCCCCATTTTTTTTCTTCTTTTAATATTTAGTCTATATTTAGTTTTGTGATAAATGGGCCAATAGAGATGCTATAAAATCACTTGGAACAAAACCTTGTTGCATTAACTTACATTGAAAGTTAAGAATGCTATGGCCTTCTCCAGTCAAGTCACTATTTTGGAGATACTTTGGACAGTGACGATACATTACATACATTACAATGACAATCCCAATGCCAGTGTAACGAATCAGACTCGGACATGACGGTATGATTCATATGCAAGGCTTTATTAACTGAAACAAGGGTATGAAATGTCAACACAAGGCACAGAGCTGGGCCCACGGAGGGGAGAGTCCCGGGAGACCAGGTAGGCTAGAGTCTGAGGCAGCCTTGGGGAGCAGCTACTGGAGCAGGTGAGTTGGTAGGTGTAGGAGTAGTTGGTAGCCACAGAGCCTCGAAGACCCCAGGAGTGGTACTCCAGTCTGAGCAGTGGAATACACAGTAGTACATTGAGTGCTGGAGAAAGAACCAGGAGCTAGACCCCGTCTGAACAGTTCAAACAAATAGAGGTTAATCCTTGTGTCGTTCCAGAGCTGGCCAGGAGAAGATCCTAGAGGGGGTTTACACCACTCCCTCTGTTCTTAGGTGGAGCGTAAGAACACACTTTATATTCGTTAGTTTCGAAAGTCACTTTCTTTCGAAGCTTGTTTGAGGGAGTGAGCCCAAATACAGTGTCCGGTGGCCACACCAACCTCACAGCGTGGAGACCCATGGGGTAGAGACACCAGGGGTGAGTTCAGACGACAGGAGCTGAGGCAGGTCGGCGAGTCTGCAGGCCTGCCTGACAATACCCCGCCGTGGAGATGGGAGGTTAGGTTAGACCTAAAGGGAAGCTCGTCAGACGCTGGCCTGTGACCGAGGAACGGAAAAGGTAATGTTACAATCAATGCCCTGCACTGAGTGTAGTCCATGGCTAGGTTCTATAGGCTGCGCTAATTAACCACTGCTGTGAGCTGTGATGACTGACAGGTGTGTGTGGTGATTGAGTGAGTGAGTGTGTGCAGAAGGGTGAGTGTGTGTGTCCAGAACTACCTAGTTTTCTGGAGACTGCGATCTCTGCAGGCCGTGGGAGGAAGTGCTTACAGCCAGACAAAGACTGGGAGAAAATATGGGATAAATAAATACACAAGGGCAGACAAGAAACACCTGGGAGCAACAAAGTAGGGGCGTGGCAAGATGGCAGAGACAAGGAGGAGCTATGAACCAAAATAAACACAAGCACATGGAAATGACAAGACAAACAAAAGCACATGTGACAAGACACAAACAGGGAAGGGCAAGATGAGATGCAACAAGCCATCATTAAAATGTAACTGAAAATTGTTTTTGAGTGGTTACACGGCTACAAAGTCATGAATCATAAATGACAACAGATTTAACAACAGAAGATAAAATGAGATGAAAGGGGATGAAAGATAGAAAGGCAAGAAACTGTTGGAAAAGTATAAATGGAAATAAAAGGATTGCAATAGTGGCGGTGTAGTGGTCAGCACTGTTCCTGGTCCCAGCCGTTCTGTGTGGAGTTTGCATGTTCAACCTGTGCTTGGGTGGGTTCCCTCCAGGTACGCCGGTTTCCTCCCACACGTCCAAAGACATGCACTTAGGTTGATCAGTCACTCTAAATAGCCCGTAGGTGTGAGTGCATGAGTGAATGTTGGCCATGCAATGGACTGGCGACTGTCCATGATGTACCACGCCCTCACCAGATGACGCTGGGATTGGCTCCACCGAATCCCCAACCCCCCCCACCCCCTGTGTGACCCCGACTAGCAGGATTAAGCGGTGGATAATGGATGGATGGATGGATTGCAATAGTACAACACTGGTACCACCAATGTCCACCTTGCTTCTTGTCTAGTTTCTTGTAGACCACATCCTTCACTGGAGCTGCACCAGCACTGTTAAAGTCAGTGTCCATTGATTTCTGCAGTAGCTGGTCCATTTGCTTATCAGATGTGGTAATGCTGGTTTTTATGTTCACTGGCAGCTCTGATAAAGAAAAACAACCTGAAGACTTGAAGACATTAACACATGTGCTGCAGTAATAAGCAAAGGTGTATTTGGGATTCCTTAATAAGATCTTTCACTAATCTTTCCATAACTGCAATCAGGAGCATGTAAACAGAGTGACTGGGAGTGGTTTGGTGTGAAATGGTTGATTTCTTTACAATGGTGGTGACGGAAACTAGAAGTCGCCTTATCTACAACACTTACTATTAAAACCACCAGTGAAGCTACACAGGTCATCTGAGCTTTTATATATGCAATGTTGATGATGGTCCTGCAGATAATCATACATGCTGATGGTCTTCTCTAGGGCGGATGGGATCTTCCAGCAAGACAATGTGACACATCACGCAGCTAGAAATGTCCCACATTGGTTGAAAGAGCTGACTAAGACTTCCAAATACTACCTTGAACCCCTAATTCCCCAGACTTAAACACCCTTTGAGCATCTCTGGGACCACCTGGATTGCTGCACACGGCTGTTACTCTGGATACATATTAGCTGGTGGTCATAATAATGTGTGTATATGTCTTGACTTATGACACGTATCCCTGCACCAATAATGTATTTCAGAACTAAATCCTATCGTAACATGATGTCTCGAATATCAGGCGACACGTTTTTGAAAACATATTGAGTAAAAGATTTGACAACGTAGCTTTTAAAGGCATGAAATGAACATCTGGTTACTATCACAATCACTTCTGACTCAGAACTGCCAGAAGAGTGTGAATCATTCTTTCACACTATCGTTCCTCCAAGAAGCTTCCATTTGATAATAATAGCACTTGTAGTTGTCAGAGGCACGTCTACCAGCGCAAAGGTGGCATCCTATAACACTGCCATGAGCTTCTTAGTACGACCCATTCTACTGCCAGTGTTTCTCTAAGGGGGACTGCCTGGCTATGTGCTTGACTTTTGTACGCTCGGAGGAGTGTCCACATAGTTTTGGACATGTAGGGTTGTATCAAAACCTAGTGAGGCAGCATACATAGGCAGCATTTTACATCATAGTATGCACTTCCAACATATAGGCTATCCCACTTCGTAGATGCTGTCTACTGAGGTACCTTATTTTGCCCTGATTTTAAGATAGAATCGAACGCTTCCTCAGCCGCTAAGGCAATCCCATGACGCAACGCAGGCAAATCTATGAGCAGTGAAGTCGTTTTAAAAGTTATTTCGGTTCTCTCTGGTGTTTTAATGTGTTTCTTGACATGTAATTACACAAACCAGTATTTTATTAACACCTTAATAACGAGTCATTGATCATTAGCGTTAATGCTACCGGACTTTTAAGCCTCGGGCTATTGTTTTGGATGCCGGCAACCAGCTAAAACTTAGCAACCAGCTAAAACACCGGTCGCGTGCTGCAGTGGGCGGGAACAAGCCGTGACGCAGTCTCTCTCTAACTAGAGCGTCTCAGTAATCTGTTTTATGAGGAGAGATGAGGAAAGAACGCTGCTACTTAAACAACTGCTACCTAGACAGCCTACTTACACACTCACTAGGTTTTGAGACAGACTCATAGTGTGACTTTAGAATGTAGAAAGAAACAACTAAGCTTCTTTCTATAGTCTTCTACTAGCCCGTCTTGCACTTCAGGCAGTCAGTGTCTGTGAAGAATTGGACCACATTGCATTTGAGGTGGCTCACAACTGTAGTGGGCTATGGGACCTCCATCACAACCCTTACAAAAAAGTTTATTCAAGTGTACCATTAGTTTACTTCTTTTAAACTAAAAGGAAATGAGTATGCTTTCAGTTTACTTTTGATGTACTTCTCAGTGATATACTAAACACAGTTATACTTAAGTATGCTTGGGTTATACTGACAAGTATAGAACAGTCTAAGTATATTTGGCCTTTACTTGTACTTAATCTTTTGATTGAGATAGTAGAAGTAAGTATTCTTGCTCTGCACAAAACATCCAATTTGATTTATAAATATTTATAAAGATACAAATATGTTTCTTAATCTAAGTGTGTCTTGTTTATTTTACGTGTGTCCACTGGTGAGTAAGTAAACGTTGTTAAGTTCTATTTTAAGTAGAAAAAAACTGTTAAACCTTGTATATATACTTATATAACTTAGTCATATACTTTAAAGTACAACAATAATATAAGCAGTAAATTACAAGTATTATGTTAAGTTCACTTAAAGAAAACGTACAAGCTAGTAAACTAAGAGTAAACCCTTAAGATTACTTGTAGTGTAGTTGCAGTACAAAAGATGTAAACTAGTTGTATACTTGGTTTACTACTCTTAAAAGTATACTTTTAAAAACTATATTACTATAGTTTTACTATATTAATATACTTCCTATACTTAAAGGTATACTTTTAAAAACTAAAAAGTGGGCCTATTTAGTCCCAAGAAGTATTAAAATAGTACATATACAAGTGTACTCCTAGTACAATGACATTAGTATAGTAATTGTATAAAGTATACCTAATAAAATACTAAAATATACTTATTTTCTGTAAGCGAACCCACCGCTAGTTTATATATATATATATATATATATATATATATATATATATATATATATATATATATATATATATATATATATATAATAATTTATATAAATCAGATTTGAAACCAAAACCAGGAACGAGGAATCTGACTCGAAAGAGACTCTAGAGATTAATCTGGCGTTGTGCTGTTCACACTACGGGTTGCTCCGGAAAATAGGATCCGAGCTTCCCGACCAACCAATTTACAATGGCCCAGAATGCTCTTTATAAGCATGTCGTATACACAGAGCTGACAGCGCCTGGTAGGCCTACCACGCCTGTCACAGCGGGCCGCCTGCGAGAGGCTAGAGGCGGATGATCCATCGGCTGCGCCGGGATCAGGACGACCAGGGGTTGCTCGTTGAACTGCAGCGTTAATTACGCCTCATCAGGCCTTGGCAGCCCAGTGTAAGTCTGAATGGGGTTTGATGAGAGCGATGACGAGTGTAATTATTCACAACCCCCCCCTTTAAATATGACTGCTCTAATTGCGGAACGTATCGAGAGCACTGAAGTGTGATAATGGGGCCCAGCTCTCGCGTGCGCCTGTCGAGTGGCAACGGCTCGGCTGTGTCACCGCACGCCCTCTCTTTCTCGCTGCTCAGTGTTCTCCTTATCTGGACTTCAATATCTGGACTGACCCCTCACCGGCTTCACCCTGCCAGCCTGGCGTCTTGAAGTTTGATGGGTTTACTCAGACAGATTGAGGTTGCCAGGTTTCAGCCTCGCTGAAACTGGACAGGCTGTGATGGCTGCGAGAGTTGCCTTCGCGAGGACGTCCAGCAAGTGATCCTATAATCTTTATCTTTTTCCAATGCCTTATTTTTTACGTTTTGTTTATTGTATCTATAATTATTTACATGTTAAACTCTTTATTGGGCCGGAATGCTCTTGGAGCTTGCTTTAAATAAATCTAGCTAAAAGATATAAGCCTTGCGAGAGCTACATGACTGCTTTTCCCAGCAATGTATTGATTTATTCTGCTGGGTAAGAGGTGATGATATATGCCTTTATCACCTGTTCCAGTGTTATCTTATTGGAGTTAAGGAGTTGATTGAACTAACTACAGGTGGACCCTTTTTGACTCATTGTCATTGTTATTGGCAAGTTTTAGGAATCTGCTCCATTGGGAGGTGGTTATTTTACAAGTGTCAGCCTACCAAAACAAGGCCTTTTGATAGAACATTACATTGTAGTTGTAATATAACACAGAAAAACAAAGAAAGGGTGTTCATGCATTCTGATACCATGTAAATACCCCCACCCCACCTCCATTTTTAAGCCTGGTCAGAATTTCATGGTTGGTCTAAACTTCTAGCCTAGTTTTGACTTGGTTGTCTTTTTTCACAACCTTTGGTGATGCTGCTTTGCTCCAGAATGCTGAAACAACCTTGCAACTGATGTGAGAGAAGCTTAAAACCTTGAAATCTTTAAGCGTAGGAGCGGGTTTAAAAAAGGGGGGGGGGGGGGGGGGGGGCACCCTCTCTTCCAAATATTACCTATAAGATGTAGGTAATAAGTAGCAAATCACTGTATGTATAGTGACGTACAGCAACAATTGTGGAATAACAGTAAATTACTAATAAATAAACAAAATCCAATTAAATAGATAAATCCAATTAAAGACCACTTTACAAACTAAACAAGATACTCCACATTGCATGGTACTTTTGTCAGAAAACAGTATAAACAGTAAACAGACCACCTGCTGCTGCCTTTTCATTGTTAAAATAATTGATTAAAACATATACTCCTTATGGTTTAAACATTTCCAACTTGTCAGAGACAAATTAAAGTTAAAAGAAAAAAAAAACGTTTTTTTACTATAATTTTTAGGGGTGCTGTGCTGGGACTCAATTTAAATCTAAACTAGGGCTAGCTACGCCCCTGGTTTATAGTTTGGAACGTGGCCAGAGAGTAATGTAACTTTTCGTTTCAGAGGGCTTTCTGACTAAAGTTAATATAAATAGCTAACCCAAACCCTCCTAGTCTGTTACCATAACAACACATTATACTAAAGCCGTTTTTAATGCAGTATATTTTGCTATTCACTGCTCTCATCACTGACCTCGCGTTTACAGCTGGCGCGAGCTACCCGACGCTCCAGCGAGGCGAGAGCTCCGGTCAGTGAATCTGCCGACAGCAGGATATTTCTGAACAGGCACCTCAACACAAGCCTTAACAAAGTTAAAGACCACCTAACACCCAGAGTCAGTTGCTAACAACAAACACAGCGTGTAAATTGCAAAGGCTGCCAAAACGCGCTTTTAAATTAAAGTGTTTTTAAATAATTTAAACAGACACACCCTCACCCTCAGAGATAGGGGAACCAGCAAGAGGAACCAGCTGAGGTGATTAGGCATCTGGTTAGGATCCCTCCTGGATGCCTCATTGTGGGGGTGTTCTGGACGTGTCCGACTGGGAGGAGACCCTGGGGAAGATCTAGGACACGCTGAAGGGATTATATCTCTTGGCTGGTCTGGGACTGCTTCAGTGTTGCCTAAAGGAGCTAGAGGGGGTGGCTGGGGAGAGGGAAGTCTGGGGTTTTCTGCTTAGACTTCTAGCCCCGTAAACCAGATCCCTAGAAAAGCAATAGATATGGATGGATGGATGGATGGTTTTTCAGAGGCGGCTAAAGATTAATTCCCAAGTGGCTCCACTATGGTGATGGAAAACACAGCTATTTAGATAAAGAACATGGCTTTGGAAATCCTGTGCAGTCGAAAGTATCTTGAGCAGGTCATCATCAATCTACATCAGAGGGGTCCTTTGAATGCAGAAGTTTTCAGTGACATTGGTTCAAATGAAGCAGCTTTGAAAAGATGTTTTCAAATGTTTTATTTCATATTAAAAAAAGAAAGTTGGCCATCACATGAGGACAGCTTTTACTGGTTGCAGGATAATTCTAACTAGAAAATATTGTGCTTATCGTTTTCAGCAGGCCCAGCCAGGGTGAGCACATACATTGCAGGCTTTGAATGTACTCCAACTTGCAAGATGTCAGCAAATAGCAATAAAACTGCAGCGTGTTCCGGTTGTGTCACATTATTATGACCACCAGCTAATATCCTGAGCAGCATTGACAGCAGCTAGACGGATTGGGTGACTCAATAAGGTCCTGGTAGGTGGTCACAGGTATCTGGAGTCATGCTGACTGCAGTGCATCCCACAGCTGCTTCTGGGAGCGTGGGGGAAGATCCATAGAGCAAACATAATGATCCAGGTGGTCCCGGTTGGGTTTAAGTCTGCGGAATTAGGGGTCCTTCCGCAGGGATGGATTCAAGGATGGATTCAAGTGAGGCAAGTGGTGTTGCCCATCACCAGAGAATATGAGAGCGTGAAGGGGAAATACTTACTCTTACCTTACTGCCTGTCCTTTAGCTGAAGGAACCAGCAAAGGGAGGCAGTAGGGATGAAGCTCACCCTTGAGGTGTGTTGTAGGGCCCAGAGCCAACTTAGTGGGGGGATGTCAAGGGTAAGAGGAGTTCTGTTCTGTTTTGTTCTGTTATGTTTGATTGTTGTTGCTCTTTTTGTTGAAGTGTAAGCCCATCCTGGTAGGACGGTCCCCCGATAGGTTGCAATGGTTTCAACCAGGGGTGGGCCTGTCCTATAAGATGGAGAGAATCCCAGTACTCAGAAGGCTAGCTCAAGAGTACTGACCACGAGCTGAGGTGCTGATGAAAAGCTAGTCAAATGGGGAAGTTCTATGGTCTTGCGACCAGCGACTCATATTGCCTATACTGAGTGTAAGTCACGCCGTATTATAGTTTTTGTTTGTAGATTTTTCTGTTTTGTTTGTAATACATTTCCGACACTGTTTTCACCTTATCCTCTGAAGTCCCTGTATTTTTCCACCAACATAAAAAATTTTTGTCTTCGCGACCACTTCACGGGAAATCGGTGAGGCATCGTCACAGAGCGTCTTCCATGTGGATGGGTGGGTCCAGAGAACACCACGAAAACGTTCGCCAGGCCGTACCGCTGCCACCTACGCATAGTAGTAAGTGGACCTAACAATGCGACTTGACTGTGCGTGTCTGAGTTTAGTCTTAGTGTAGCAAATCATCCAACAGAACCATCCAATGAATACTTGAGGCAGTATGGAAGTTGATGTCTGCTTTGGCTTTTAGAATCAGTCAGATCACCTCTGCCGCCTGAACCAAACAAACCAATTAGCCGCCTTCCTCAGGCGCGACTGAGCGGCTCCAATGACTCTCAATGACTATTTTATTCTCTAATAATGAGCGAAACCCACTTTCGCCCTGACTGCCTGAAAACCAACTCAGCTCAGGGCTTCTATGAGGCCTTTCTTTAATGTGCTGAAATCACAGGCCCAGCATTGGGAAGATTAAATGACTTGCTATTCCCCGCAGTATCGTAACCTAGGACGAGGGATCAACCGGGGCCACAGACTTAAAAGCTGGGTCGATTCTGAATTCACTTGCTAACGCAAAACCCGGTAGGCAGTGGCGTTGTGTCAAGTGGCGACATTTCAAATGAAAGGAAGTGAGTGATTCAAAAAGCTGTGGTGAATGCAGCAGGCATGAGCGAGTGAGAGAAGTCAGAAGAGGTCAAGTATAACTTTGTGGCCTAGAGCCCAGCTTGATTGTGTCAAGTGGTAAAAGAAGGCTGAATCATCTCTCTCTCTGATTAGTGTCGCCAGGCAGATGGAGTGTGGAGGAGACAGTACAGATGTAGTGAATGAGGAGAGGGAGCTGTAGCAGGCAATAGACGAGCGATGTATCTTTTTAATAATCAGTGTAATGATGGTTCATTACGTTAATAGCTTTCAATCTGCAATCATATTTGATATAATACTTATCCAGGTGATGATATAGTAAAAAATACATTGTTTACTTATCTGCACTCATCCTTTCATCAGCTCCACTTACCATATAGGAGCACTTTGTAGTTCTTCAGTTACAGACTGTAGTCCATCTGTTCCTCTGTATACTTTGTTCTTCAGAGCTCAGAACCCTCACAGGACCACCACAAGGCAGGTGTTATTTGGGTGCTGGGTCATTCTCAGCGCTGCAGTGACACTGATGTGAAAATTTATTTCACTACAGAATACAAACTCTTAGCTGTTAGCTAGCTGTAGCTTGAGAAATCTACCACTGTGCTACATGTCTGGTTCATCATTCAGTGGAAGCTCTGCCATAAAACCTTTAGCTATCTGCCTTTAGTTAGCATGTATAATATTTGCAGCTGACAATTCCACTAAGGTAGGCAGCTATCTATAACTACTAAGAGTTCGGACAGCCAAGCTAAGCTAACCAGTAAGCTGCAGACCAACAAAACACTTACTCCAAGATGCTTCATTAGGTTGGAAGTGGAATCTTTGAATGCTGAAAGCAAGGTAGTAGCTGGCTAAAAGTGTTGGGGTAGTAACTCAAAAAAAGTAACTCTGTAAATTACTGATTAATTATTACTCATTAAAAATTGTAATAGGATTACTTTACTCATTACTTCCGGGAATATGTAATCTAATAGCTCATTACTCAAGTAAGTTACGTCCTGAAACCCCGTCAAATATATTAAAATCAAATGTACAACCATATATGGAATGTACAAATCAATGAATATTTCTATAGTTTATTATATATTTATTTAGGAACAGATTGTACTTCACTTTACTTGGTGTTTCTTATTTCCTCAGAACAAGTCAGTGTATTTTAGCAATAGAAAAATAAAGTCCAGTAAAGCTTTCTTTAGTGGCACAACAAAACAAAAATGTCAGCATTTCACAACAGGCATAAAAGAACTGAGTATAAGAACTGAGTATATGAGTATAAGAACTGAATTCACAAAAATAAACTCTTTATAAATTAAATAAGTTCTCAGATTCTCAAGGGGCTCTTTTTAAACTAATTACAAGGTACTGGTACTTGTTACCTTCCTTCCTAGCGCTCAGTGGAAATCCAGTGTAGCTAGTTTGTTAGCTAGCTGTAGCTTGAGAAGTCTACATGTTACATGTCTGGTTCATCGTTCAGTGGAAGCTCTGCCATAAAGCCTTTAGCTATCTGCCTTTAGTTAGCATATATAATATTTGCAGCTGATAATTCCACTAAGTAGGCAGCTATCTATAACTACTAAGAGTTCGGATAGCCAAGCTAAGCTAACCAGTAAGCTGCAGACCAACAAAACACTTACTTCAAGATGCTTCTTTAGGTTAGCTTTAGCTTGTTTGGGTGCTATTGGGGGCACGCTCTTCTTCCATGCAGGGGTCTTTAGCGACTAGTTTTGTTTTTACTGTGCACCCTGATTAAGTGCCTTGACTAATTGCTTGTGGAGTTTCCTGCAGTTGAAATGTTGTTTAGGCTTGGACATAACTCACTAGTCACTGTAATGTTTTTATCTTTGCGTGAAACTAATTCTAAATAAGGAGAATATCTCCATTAGTGAAAACATCCACTCTCCTCGCCATTCACTCGCCAGTGTTGCCAAACTACACTACGCTCATCACGTTCTGTCACATGACATGCCCAACAGTCAACTGCAGCAAGGTGTCAATTCACGAAGTATGCAGAAAACAACTTCAGGAATTCATTTACATTTTGGGCATATAAAATACTGTTTATATATAAAAACGGGAGCAACGCAAGTAACAGTTTTTAATAAGATGGTGACTATAACGTGATTACAAATTATTTAGCTATAACATGTTACATTACTTCATTACAAAAACATAATCATATTACTGTAATGCATTACCCTGTACTGCGATATCCCCTAACACTGCTGGCAAACAGAGCTTGCACTGCACAATGATGTTATGCGCTCTTTTTCTTCCTTAAACTTGAAATAATGTTTTAATTTCTGAGAAAGAGACGCATTTCTCTCCTGGCTGGGTTAGGTTAGGTTAGTGTTACTATTCTCAGTCCAGCAGTGACACAGGAGGTACAGTACACTACCCACCGGAAAGCTTACTGCCAACTGTAAAGTTTGGTGGGCTGGAGAGGGGGCGGCTTTATGGTTTGAGCTTCTTATTTTCTGTGAAGTGTTATGTTAATGCTACAGCACACAAAGACATCTTACATGATTGTATGCTTTCGATTGTGGCGGCAGTTGAATGTCGATTGTATGCCAGGTCTTCTCATCCAGCATGTCTATCAAGCTCATATACGTGCGATGGTGTACTGTATAGAATAATTTATTGAGTTTGTTCATTGACCAATATCTGAAATTGTTTATAGACTAATGTTTCTTATTGTACTGTATAAAATGTTTATTGAGGTTGTATGTGGACTAATATCTCTTACTGTACCATATGTCTTTATTGAGATTATTTATGGAATAATATCTCTTATTGTACCATATATAAGTGTGTATTGAGGTTATACATGGATTATTATCTCCTATTGTACTGTATAACAGCATTTATTGAGATGGTTTATGGACGAATTCCCCCTATTGTACTGTATTGAATTTGTTTATGGGCTGATATCTCCTTTTGTACTATATAGGAGTGTTAACTGAGGTTCATTGTGGACGAATATCTTCATTTGGATCATATAGAAGTGTTTACAAAGGTTGCTGAGGTAGGAGTGTTTATTGACTGACATTTCCAATTGTACCGTATAGAAGTGTTTACTGAAATTGTTTATGTGCTGATATCCCCTATTGTACTGTATAGTAGTGTTTACTGAGATTGTATATGGGTTAATATCCCCTATTGTATTGTATAGGAGTGTTTTGAGATTGTTTACTGTATAGATGTGTTTATTGGGGTTATTTATAGACTAATATCTCTAATTGTACTGTATAAGATTGTTTATTTAGGTTGTTTGTAGGCTAATATCTCATACTTTACCATATATGTGTTTTTGAGATTGTTTATGGACTAATATCTCCAATTGTACTATATAGGAATGTTAACTGAGGTTGACTGTGGACGAATATCTTCAATTGGATCATATAGAAATGTTTACAGAGGTTGTTGAGGTCTTTTATGAGTGTTTATTGGCTGACATCTCCTATTGTACCATATAGAAGTGTTTATTTAAGGTTGTTTGTGGACTAATATCTCTTACTGTACCATATGTCTTTATTGATATTATTTTTGGAATAATATCTCTTATTGTACCATATATGTAAGTGTGTATTGAGGTTATACATGGATTATTATCTCCTATTGTACTGTATAACAGCATTTATTGAGATGGTTTATGGACGAATTCCCCCTATTGTACTGTATTGAATTTGTTTATGGGCTGATATCTCCTATTGTACTATATAGGAGTGTTAACTGAGGTTCATTGTAGACGAATATCTTCATTTGGATCATAAAGAAGTGTTTACAAAGGTTGCTGAGGTCTTGTATAGGAGTGTTTATTGACTGACATTTCCAATTGTACCGTATAGAAGTGTTTATTGAAATTGTTTATGTGCTGATATCCCCTATTGTACTGTATAGTAGTGTTTACTGAGATTGTATATGGGTTAATATGGGTTAATAATAATGATTTCTCCTACTGTACTATACAGGAATATGTACTAAGGTTGTTTGTGGGCTAATATCTCCTATAGGGCCATATAGAAGTGGTTCCTGAGGTTGTGGATGAACTAATATTCTCCTATTGTACTGTGTAGGAGTGTTTATTCAGATTGTTTATGGACTAATATCTCATATCGTATTGTATAGGAATGTTTATTGGGATTATTTAAGAACTAATATCTTCTATTCCCCTATCGATTCTAATGAAAAGAAGCTTGTAAATGTCATATACGCATTTATACTTTTATCTAAACTAAATTAAATAAAATTAATAAATGGAATCTTCCCAACTTGATACCCAACAGAAATGGCAGATGGATTTACCATCAGACATAAAAACGCTGAAATCATCAAGCAACTATAAGAGTTTTTGAGATAATGAATTTTGTTTTCAGAGCATTGACAACAGATTTTAAACTAAGCAGAGCAGTCTCTAAGTGCCATCAACATTAAAGTGTGCATTTTTTGATTGGAGGTCCTTACCCAAGTCATGTGTATGATTAAAAAACAAAATTGACCCTGGTATGGAATCCTGAAGGACACCGCTAGTTATTTCAAGAAAATCTGATTTGTGACTCTCTGCATAAACACACTGAGTTTGATCTTCAGCCTGAAGCTAAAACCAACATCCCTATGTTTGTTCAGCAGCACTTGATCTACTGAATCAAATGCCTTAGATTAGGGTGTAAACGAGGCTGTGCAATGCTGTGTTCTGTCCAAGGCACCAATGAGATCATTTATCACAGCAATAGGAGCAGTGATTGTACTGCAGCCGCTTCTGTAACCAGATTGTAAAACTGTTTTAACTGCAAGTTTACCCGGGATTCAATTTGCACTTCTGCAACTAGATTTTCATCCTATTGAAAACTTCGACTCCAAACTTTTGAACAGTTGCGCATTTCTCATTCCAGTCATGATATAATAAGTATCACACCGTGTCTGCTTAGAGACACGGTAAACAACAATTGGAATGCAATATGATTATTTGTTGCACTTATGATTAGGCTTGGTGCACAACCTGATAATGTGCATATTAAAATCCGCCTCAGGATATTGGAAACCTCATGTAAATGCAGCAGGTACTGGAGCAGGAGAGCCGACCCTTCTGCGAGGAAATCGGGTCACAGTCCACGGGTTGTACACATGCATCGCTACTGACAGTGTGAGACTGACACACTGTGAAAGTACAGGTGAGAAAGTTTGTGCGGGTGTCTGTGTAAGTGTGAGCAGCTGGTGCGCTACTGGAAGGGAATTTGAAAATGGAATATCAAAGCAGAAGCACTACAATCTGATGTTTCTACTCACTTCGGCAGTGTTACTAAGAAGCATCCAAGCATCTTGACTTGCTAGCGTCATATTCATATTACTACGGGGCTACACAGCATTTGTACCATGGTTCCCAGAGAAGCTAGCTTAACATTTGAGACTACACTGTTAAGTATGCTATGACTTAGAGGTTGGAAAACTCTATATATTGCTAAAGTCACATTTACATTACTACTGGGCTATCTAGAGTCATACTAAGGTTGATATGATTTTATACAAAGCATATTTACCAGGGATGCCAGAGAAGCTGGCTTAACATTTGAGACTACCGTTACCGGGACGTTTTTTGACGTTCGCAACAGGTCCTATTGTAGTCATACGGGGATGTTCGAAAAAACCCATTCATGGGACGTCCAGTAACGTCCCCAAATAGTCCCCCAAATTACGTTATTTTTGTTACCTTTACAGTACGTTCTGAGAACGTTTGCATATGGTCCCCTGGTGGTTACCCATATAGTTCCCGATCTGTTGCGTATGGGGACTATATGGGGACGTTCAGTAACGTCCCCATATAGTCCCCCAAATTACGTTATTTTTGTTACCTTTACGGGACGTTCAGTAACATCCCCATATAGTCCCCCAAATTACGTTATTTTTGTTACCTTTACGGGACGTTCAGTAACGTCCCCATATAGTCCCCCAAATTACGTTATTTTTGTTACCTTTACAGGTCCCCCTGGTGGTTACCCATATAGTTCCCGATCTGTTGCGTGTCATGACTCTAAACTCCGTTTTACTGATGATAAATCCGCTTATCACTCGCACTCATTCCACATCTTCAGTTTGATTTCAGAACCGATTCACATTTTATATGTGGTTTAAGGTTTTCATACTGGTCCGGTCCAGAGCCGCGAAGGGACACAGCATTGGCACTAATTCAAAATCAGCGCGAGGAGCCATAATGGGCACAACCAACGGACGCAGGTGGCAGAAGTCTGACTCAGCAAAGGTAGGTTACACTTAAGTGTTTTTAAATGTGTTTTTGTAACAGTTTTTTTTATGTTTTATAGTGCTGGCAATGTATTTGTGTTTTATGCTACTACATCTCCTAGCTCTTTATAGACAATCAGTTCACAGCTAGCAATGCTAGTTAGCTAATGGTAGCTAGCTACCAAGCCGAACAAATGCTGATAACATCAACTCTGCTACGCCTTAAAAAACAACAACGTATTCCTATAACGAATGAAGAGTCATGTTTAATGTTTAGCAGAGATTTATCATCTGACCACACGCTAAAATATCGCCAACTTCTTGTTTGAATTTTGCCGTTCCACCTTAAATAACACTGCAGTTACTGTCTAGCTCAGGGGTGTCAAACTCATTTTCACCGAGGGCCACATCGGCATAATGGCTGTCCTCAAAGGGCCAGATGTAACTTGTAAATGTAACAAAATGTAACCAAATGTAATAAAAAAAGAATGTAACTACTCCTTAATGTTAAATAACTCTAAATGTATTACTTATTCAATTAAAATATTACAGTTTTGAAATCCGCAAACTCCATCAATCAAGGATCAAACTATTCAAGTGAATAAAAAATAACATCAAACACAAGTTATAATATTAACTTTGATCAAAACGTTTGACACACTGAAATGAGGCTTAATTAGTATAAAATCAAAAATGGTGAGCTGCTAAGAACCTGTGTGACAGATAAAAAAACAGCCATGCATCAAACTAATGAGATGCTTTGATTACAATAAACACATAAAACCTGCAAACACTAAATACATTGCAACAGCAACTACACAGATCTGTGTTTCATCAACAACTAATGAAAAAGCTGTGTAGCGGTGTGACTCCCCGGCCAGCTGTGAATGCTAGTTCCTTAACTCGGTCAGCGATGGCGTTTCTTGACAAACTGACATTTTTAAAAGTGTGAATCTGGTCGGGACACACCTGCTCATACACCTTCAGCATGCACTGCTTCAAAAACACTCCCTCTGAAAAACACTTTGAAGCACGGACGATTTCTTCAGCCACAATAAAGCTAGCTTTCACTGCAGCATTGTTTTTGGCTTTCGTGAACAGATTCTGCTGCGACTTCAGTTTGTCTTTTAATTTGTTGCTGGTTACGTCCCCTGTAACATTTTGGCGACCCTACAAAGCGACGTTCAGGGGACATCCACAGTGTTGGTTCAGGGGCGTCCTGGGGACCTGTTTTTGTTAGCTGGGTTAAGATTCAAGGCTACACCGTCAAGTATGGCAATAACTAACTCCAGTTAATGTTAGCCTAGGAACCATGTTCATCGATTTATCTAAAATAGATATGTTAGAGCGCATGCACTAAATGCTCTTAAATAGTTCTATCACATCAAGTCTTACAATAAGCAACAACTGTAGCTAAAGCACCTAGCTTACCATTACAGGCTATAAAATCTAGCATTTTATGTCAAGGGCTAACATTAACATTAAGACCCCTGCTGGAAAACATGTTTTATAAAGGTCTTATGCTGGTCTAGTTCCTGATTTAGCCCATCATAGTCGTAGTGGTTGGCCAGCATATCCACAGCACAACATATGCTACTTTTGCTGCTGACTAGCATATTAGCATAAGACTAGCAAACAAATTTAAATTATTTGAATCATCTGACAACTTGTCACCAGTTAAGACAAGTTTTGTCATGAGTTTTGTATGTAAAAAGTAGGAAATACATTAATTGCAAAACGTCATATAGGATTTCATGAACATATTTTCTCATCTCACAATCCTATATTGCACAATTCATAGTATTCAACTGGCGTCACTTTCGGAAAGCAACTTTAGAGCACAGTGGTGGTTATGAGAAAACAAAGCCGTAACTTACCCATCAAAGGCTTTCAAAGCAGTTTTATTACATTTCCTGGAAGACTCTGTTTAAAAATAAATGCATATAATACATTTGGGTGTTTTATATTTAGGCTATGTATTTGATTTGATTTGTTTTTGTAGTGACAAACAATAAAAGGTAAAATCTTAACACCTCATATTTCCCACAGTTGTATTACCTTTTTTTTCCAAATTGCATACTAGTACACTCAAAAAATATACTAGAAATAGTACATATACCACTAGTTCAGTAGGTGAAGTAAAGAGATGTAGCTCAGCATAAAAAAAATCAAAGTTAAAGTTTAAAGTGTTTCTTGATTAAGGAGCATTGAATATGGCAAATTATTACATCTATTAATTGTTTGTCATTTCTGTTTAAGCCATCTATTCGTAACTACAGTGCCTTTTAATGTGGAAAACTGGAAAAAGACAAGATAAGAAGCTGACTTTTACATGTGAGAGTTTCTATTTTTAAAGCTTTGGCAGTTTTGGTCATCACATTTAGCTGTTCTTGTGAATGTCTCATGTAGGAATGCACTAAGTTTTTGGGAAATGCAGGCTACGTTGTACGGATCCACCAATTTAACCACCAATCGAATAAACCTGGTTCATCACACTTAACAGTTAGACGGGTTTTACAAAGACTTATTATGAAATGGTTTAAATTTAGGCATGCGTCATATTACAGCACTGCAGCTTATCTTGTGTACTGTAATTTTTCCTGTGGTGTACCACAAGGGTCAGTTCTAGGGTGTCTTGCTCTGCCCTGCCGCCTGTTTATTTATGTCCTGTGTTCTGTTTACGTTCCTGGTTGTCATGTGGTTCTGTGTGTTTTGATCATGTGCTCCTAGTGTCTCCGCCCCCCACCTCCCTGTTATCTGTAACCCCTCCCATGTCCAGGTGTTTTATGTTTCTTGTCTTGTTATATACCCTGTTTTCCCCTTACCTTCGTCCGATATTTTGTTGTGTACACTGTGGTGTAGTTGCTGTTTCGTTTGTCTGTGTATCTCGCTGTTTTGGTTCTGATCGTTTCTATATTTCCTGTATTCATCACTATGGACTTTATGAAACCTAGCAATTCCCATCTGCATGTGTATCCACCTCTTCAAGCTCTTCACGCGTTACATAGGGCCTTTGCCTTTCTCTTTGTACATGTCAAACAAGCTGTGTGTCAGATGTTGGATGTCTTAAAATTGGATCAACTAAATCAAGAAAAAAACTGAAACACTGATTCTTGGCACAAACACTTTAGTGCAGTTGGTACTAAAATGCTTTATGACAGAATCAGTTAGCAACGAATATCAAACCTGAAGTAGGAAACATGGGTGTGGTATTATCCCGCATGTAAACAGTTATTAAAATACATTTTCATTATTTGAGAAATATTGCTAAAATTTGGCCTTGAAACTTGCTCATGCATTTGATGGAAGCAAAGTTGATCACTGTAATGGTCCTCTTACTCATAACAGTCCTGTTTTAAAACACTGGCTACCTGTATCTGTTAGAATTAACTGTAAGCTCTAAAGCAGAGGTATTAGAATTCAGTATGGTCCAGTTAGAGGAGATTTCCTCAGGTCAAGGTCCGGACCATCATCATTTCTACCTTGTGTTATGATTCAGTGGCATATCCTGTATAGTGAAGTAGCCTAGTATTAGCATTGTATACCATCAGCAACTGAAAGACCAACAAATTACAAATACCGTTTAATACTTTACTCCAAATAAATGTTTTTCTCACTTCAAGTAAAAACAAGAGCTACATTAAAAAAAAACAGAATTCTTTTGAAAAAAAGAGCATTTTAAAGTGTTTATTTATAGAGAAAGTAAATAAAAGCTGCATCTTCTTGTTAACTTAGCTTCACAGATTGACATGTTTGTTGCACAGTTCAAGCCCCTATGTGCACAGATCTGATTGGCTGATCTGATTGGCCTTCGGTGATTATAGAGCGCACGTGATTGGTCTCCAAGTTCACTGCACCGTTAAACCTGTATACCGTAAATACAAGAAAAGCTCTGCAGCTCAAAATAAACACAGTCAAAATTCAATCATTCTCGATAGTTCATCGGTTTGGGTCCACATTGGACAACGCCTGGGTCCGGATCCAGACTGTGGTCCACCTATTAGTGACCCCGACTTTGAATCATCTAGAACCTGCTTACATCAAAGAATGTCTCTCTCGCGATCTTTGATTTGCAGATACTGACCTTCCACACATTCCTTCTATAAATTTTAAACAACGAAAGAGGCACATTCCAAGCACAAATGCTACCCAGTCCAGGAAAAATCTGGGAAAACTACTGGCCTATAGAGAAGCTTGACAGTGTGCTCGCTCAACACAACCTAATAACAAGAGCAGCCTTGAACACACCCAGCAGACAAACTTGAAGTGAAATAAACAACTCGCCACCTCCCAATGTGACTGTATGTCGAAAGTCATTGGGCAAGACGGCTAACACTGCAGTCTCTGACCTCTGTAACATGATTAAAGTGAAATATAAACATTTTATAAAGAGGACGGATATATAACCCCCTCCTCCTCGATGGGAAATAAGCCAGATGAGAGGGATGAAGATGCTATAGAACAAAACACCTGGTATTAAAGCAACAGCAGCAGCGTACCCACATATGCGAGCATGACTAAGTCTGGGAGTCAGATGCTCGTAGTGTAGATGACAGTGTGAATGTGTGTGTGTGTTTCTCACCATGTAAGTCATAGTGGATGTGTGTGAAAAACAAAGTGAGATACAGACTGTGGAGGTGATAATGGAGGCGCGCTATCAGCGGTGATGCGGGCTGACATGACGTTAATGATTTTCAGAGTCTAACAAGGCGAGTGTGGCTGAGGGAGAATGTTAGAGTATAGCAGCCTGCAGCCAGGAAGCCTCCATAGCGAGCGGGAGTTGAGCTGATTAAGGCCAAAGCCGAGTGTGTAGCAGAGGAGAAGAGTCATACTTTGCTGTGCACTTCTAAAAATGAAGTTTATTAAGTGGTTCCTGGACGTACGGTTCTAGAAAACATAACTTGCAGTTAGTATAGAACTTTTTATTATAGTGCAGGTTCCTTAAATGTTAAGACCTCTATAAGATCAAGAGGAGGAGTGAGCCACTGAGAGGAACAAAGGATTAAAAGAAGAAACACTCTATACACATGAGGAGGAACCACTGAGAAGAATCAAGACTCAAAAGGAGAAACTATTGAAATGCTTGCAGAAAAACATGGAGACTCAAAATGTGAAACACTAAAAGCATGAAGAAGAACCACTGAGAGGAACCAAGACTCAAAATGTGAAACACTAAAAGCATGAAGAACACCACTGAAAGAAACCAAGACTCAAAATGTGAAACACTAAAAGCATGAAGAACACCACCGAGGGGAACCAAGACTCAAAATTTAAAACACTAAAAGCATGAAGAACCACTGAGAGGAACAAGACTCAAAATGTGAATCACTAAAAGCATGAAGAAGAACCACTAAGAGGAACCAATACTCAAAATGTGAAACAATAAAAGCATGAAGAAGAACCACTGAGAGGAACAAGACTCAAAACGTGAAACACTAAAAGCATGAAGAAAAACCACTAAGAGGAACCAAGACTCAAAATGTGAAACAATAAAAGCATGAGGAACACCACTGAGAGGAACCAAGACTCAAAAGGAGAAACTCTAAGAGCATGTAGCAGAACCACTGAGGGGCCAAAACTCCAAAGCAGAAGCTTTCTAAGAACATAAAGAAGAACCACTGAGAGGAACCAAGAGTCAAAAGGAGAAACTCTAAGAGCATGAAGGACCACTGCAAAGAAACAAGACTCAAAAGCAGAACCATTCTTACAATATTAGGAAGAGCCACAGAGAGGAACCAAGAATCAAAGGAAGAAACTCTGTAAGAGCACCTGAAGACCCAAGACTCAAAATGAGAGATTCCAATAGTATGTAGGATCCACATTAAGCCACATTAGATACAAGTAGAGGTTTACAAGGAAGATAAATAGAGGCACTGGAATACACTGGAACAGATGAAACATCTGGGAGTTAAACCAGTCCCAGATGTCGAAATATGTCAGAAAGCTATCAGAGAAAGATGTACATCATAGAGTTCAGGAAAGAGAGACAGAGAGAGAGAGAGAGAGAGAGAGAGAGAGAGAGAGAGAGAGAGAGGGTGGCATTTATAACCACTCAACACATTTAGGTCTGGCTATCCGGCCAATTACACTGAGAACTGCCAGAACACATCAAATCTCTGACTCTCTTTTCAATGGAAACATCCTATCAATTCCCCACATGTGTCATTATTCATAACTAGATATGATAATAACAGTCATCCATCTAAAGCCATCAGATATTTGATTTCTTGGTGATTCTGGTCCATGTTGAGATTGTGACTTGCTTCAGATCTGTTATCTGCACATGAAAAAAAGCCATAACAGAAAAGTGTTCCACTGGGTTCGGGTCTGGTGACTGGGAAGAACACAACCTCAACATCATGTTTGCAAAAACCAGTTAGAGACGAGTTTTGCTTTGTAGCTGTTAGAAGATGGTCCCCATAAGGAGATGTGTGTGGTCAGCGACAATATTCAACTACGCTGTGGTCATTCAAGCACTGATTGAACCAACAGATCTCACTTTCACAGGCACATCTGGAGCTTCAGTTTCTGAGAACATTCAAGGGAATGTTAGTTCACTGATACAAAGCTGAAGAGCCTAATCAAGGAAGATAGTGGAACATAGCGGCGCTAAGCAGGAACTAAAAAAGAAAACGTAGCAGATGTTTGGGAAACACATGGAGAGTGTCAGAGTTTTGATCAGCTGAACTAGTTCAATGTTTACCATTTCCCAAAATTGCTCAGGGGGATCTTCTAGTGGCCTGGGATTCTAAAAGCCAAGTGATGATCCAGGCTTGGTGTTTTGCCTGATGAAGACCAAACCATTCACCAGAGTCCCAGTCTACCAAAGCTGCTGTAGAACGGGTGGCTGGGTTTATCTCCACCACTGCCATTCACTTCAAAGGTGAATTGCAGCATGCCGCCAGGTCTGAGGGAAAAGGTAATCTGCAATCTGCAATCTCCAATATACTCTAGGCTCCTGATAATCCTTAATCCTTGATAAAGTACCCTCTAAAGATTATTGCTGGGCCACTACTTCCAGAGCCAGTCAGCACGTGGACGTGTTTACTCCCATATCCTTTTCCCATCTGTATTATCCCAGTTGCTCACTTGATACTAACTATGCATGGTGTGTGTGGTTGTAGTTGTAAGTGTAACAAATGCTCAATTCATACTTAGAACCAGAACATTTTTGTGGGTACAGCAATGATAGACAATATTGTACCACAATCCAACGGGAAAATGGAAAGGAAGGAGCGATGACTGCTGTGGAGGTAGCACCAGTAGTAATGGTAAATAAAAGTAAGTTTAACCCAAATCTGTCAAAAACAACCTGTAAATAAACTAGAAAAGGATGGTTGTGCATAAACAACAAATAGAGGAGTGTGGGGCAGTATTTCTGTGGATTAGTGTTTGGGGACGTACATACAGTTTGGTGGCTGTAGGATAAACGAAACCATGGGTGGGTCTCAAAACCTAGTGAGGTCTACATAGGCAGCATTTTACGTCATAGTATGCACTCCCGACATGTAGGCTGTCCCAATTCTTACATACCGTAAACATGTGTCATCCAAGCAGCTGCTGCGACGGACCATGATGAGGATCCCTGGCCTCTGCTGGGAGCCAAACCCAAAGGGAGGGAGGTGAGCTGCTCCACGCCGCGGCTGATGGAACCGTGGTCCGCTACTGTTGGGTGCTTGCGCGGTGGAAGGCGGTCCGCTCGCCACACAGTTCAACACAAACTCCCGCTGAATAACAGGTTCTCTGTGCTGGAGGAGCTGGAGGATGTTCTCATCCCTTCCTCTCCTGTTTACTCTCTGCCCACTCGAGTGAGCCCTCCAGCAGTTCACGTTACACCGAACCCACCATGGAAGGCTTCGGAGCAGCGGATCCGCCACCACACATCAAAACCGCCCCGACAAGCCCCACAGCCGGACACGGCCGAACAACAGAAACACCGTTCTCAGCCGCAGGCCTTCCGCGGGACACCCTCAATGGCCTACTCACCGCCGGCGAACGACGCGCAGCGGCCCATGCAGGCCCCGCTGCCAATCTCGACCATGCAACGGGGACAGAGCACCTCACCTCCGGACAATGCTGCATGGCCTACTCGCAAACCAGCGCGGGCTGCTGGGCCACGGTCTGTCCAGCACCGAGCGTCTCGATATGGACTCAGACGACCAGACCAGCACACTCCACCAACAACTCTGATAGTAGGTGACTCTATCACAAGATTTCTCAAACACCACACAGCCGTGGTACACTCAGTTTCTGGCGCTAAAGTTAAAGACATTGCACAACAGCTTCCTGCTCTCCTTCAGAGATTTAATTCTGTACAGAAAATAATAATTAATGTCGGATGTAATGACACCAAAGATCAAAGCACATAACTGTTAAAAAGAGACTTTACAGACTTGTTGGCTTCCATTAGGGACTGTGGGAAATCAGTTTTTATTTCCGGCCCAATCCCACCACTGGGGAGAGGGTCAGGGTTTTTTAGTCGTATTTTAAACCTTCATACCTGGCTACAGAAGACCTGCCTCTCCTCTGGTCTGGCTTTTATAGCCAATTTTGACCTGTTTTGGAACCGACCCTCTTTCTATAGACCTGACGGAATTCATCCAAGCAGGCTCGGCTCACAGATTTTAGGGCATAACATATTTTACTCTGTTTCTAACCTTAGTTGACTGCCTAAAAATGATAGTACTAATTTAGTTTTTCCAATAGTCACTGTGTATAAACCTAGGACCAGCATTGTACAAAAACATAAGAAAGATAAAAATCATTCTAACAGTTTTATTAATACAAACAACTTAATATACATAGAGCCGTCTCCACTTACATTATGTCCCCTTATTAAATCCCCCATAGACCCTTTTAACGATCTTAATAGTTTTAAACTTAGAAAGGGTCTTGGAATTCTTCATTTAAATATTAGAAGCCTACATCAGAAACATAAACTGGATCAATTGAAAATTTTAAGTGCTCAGACTGATCCTGATATTTTAATCCTGACAGAAACCTGGCTCAGGCAACCAGTAAGTGACGCAGATGTAGCTCTACAGAATTTCACACTTTACAGAATAGACAGAATATCACGAGGAGGTGGAGTAGCGGCTTTTATAAAATCTACTATTGAAGTTGAAATTTTAAAGGCCATCTCTAAAGAAAAGTGTTTTGAGTTTTTAGCTCTAAAGGTATCCCCAAGAAAAAATGACTCCTTTGTCTTAGTAGGGATCTACAGGCCTCCTTCTGCTCCATCCTCTGCAACAGATGAATTAGCAGAGCTTTTATCTCACTATACAACATCAGAAATGCTGGTCCTAGGGGATTTTAACCTGAACTGGCTTTCTAATGCATCCAATCACCTAAAAGAAGTTTGTGGGAATCTCATCCTTACACAGCTAATCACTGAGTCAACTCGGCCAAACTTAAAGGACCCTTCCAAATCCACCCTGATTGACTTAATTTTTTCGAATAGAACAGATAAAATCATTGCCTCTGGAGTTTTTGAACTTGGAGTTAGCGATCATTGTCCGATTGGGTGCATTAGAAACAGTTCAAAGATACAAACAGGCTCTCGGATGGTGTTTAGAAGACATTTTAAAAATTTTAATGAACAGGCTTTTCTTTCTGACTTAGCAGTGAGCAAAATTCATTTAACTTTTAACAGTTCAGATGTGGATGTAGCACTAGAACATTTCAGGAAATCATTCCTCGCTGTAGCAAATAAACATGCTCCGTACAAAAAGCTGCGAATAAGAGACAGATCTAGCCCCTGGTTTACAGGCGAAATTTCCTCACTGCTACTGTCAAGAAATAAAGCCTGGTCTATTGCCAGACGCACAGGTGAACGTGAGAAATGGCTTGCATTCAGACAATTGAGAAACAGATGCACCTCTGCAATCAGAAAAGCCAAATCAGATTATTTCCTCAGCCGAATTTCTAATTCCTCAAACCCACAGGATTTCTGGAAAGCAGTAAACCTCCTCAAGAACAATCCTCAACAACCCACAACGAAAATTCTAGTTGATAATAATTTGATCTCTGGCCAGCAAGAATTATGCCAAGCTTTTAATGCACACTTTGCTGCAGCTGGTCAGATATTTAAAAACATTGACATAAACCTGCCCATAGATCAGCCTACCATCACCACTACTGCTTCCCAGAATCAGGATATCTTCACACTCCAGACCTGTTCCCCATACATTGTAGCTAATGCCCTTTCTTCTATTAATCCTCGAAAAACAAAAGGTGAGGACGGTCTGGACCCCAACCTTCTGCGTCTGGCAACCCCAGTTATTTTAGAACATGTTACATATATTTTTAATCTTTCTATTTTATCCTGCAGAATTCCCAGTATCTGGAAAACAGCACATGTTATTCCTCTGCATAAAGGAGGAGATGCGACAGATTTAAATAATTATAGACCAATCTCAAAACTCTCTTGTTTATCCAAAATTTTAGAATCCTTAGTAAATAACCAGCTTAAATCTTTTCTGTATGAAAACTCAGTCCTGTCCACGTATCAGTCTGGTTTCAGAGAAAGACACAGCACCATCTCTGCCACCATGCTGGTTTTAAATGATCTTTATTTGGCCTTAGACAGGAAAAAGTTCTGTGCTGCCATTTTTATTGATCTCACAAAAGCCTTTGATACTGTTGATCATGATTTATTACTAGGTTCCTTACATAAGATTGGTTTTAGCAGTAATTCAGTTCTGTGGGCCCAGGATTACCTTTCTGGTAGGAAGCAATGTGTGTCTCTCGGTAACCATAAATCAGACCTACAGCCTATAACGAAAGGGGTTCCTCAGGGCTCAATCCTGGGCCCAGTTTTATTTAATATTTTTATCAATGAACTTGCTGTCTCTACCTTAGACTCCAAATTACACCTTTATGCAGATGATTCAATCTTATACTGCTCAGCAGATTCAGCTCACGCTGCACTAGATAAACTCCAACATTCTTTTAACTCTTTACAGACTGCTCTATATAAACTTAAGTTGGTTTTAAATGCTAATAAAACCAAATTCATGTTGTTTTCCAGATTTTCAGATAGTGTTTTAGATTCCATAAATATTAATACCCTGACAGGATCCAGCATCGAGCGAGTCAGCGAATATAAATACCTTGGCATCTGGCTGGATGAAAAACTCTCCTTTAAATCCCATATAAGCAAACTCGCCATTAAGTGCAGACAGAAGCTCGGATTCCTTTATCGGAATAAATCCTGTCTACCCACGTACGCTAGGAAAAGAATAGTGGAGGCAACCATACTTGCAGTCCTGGACTACGGCGATGTAATTTATAATAAAGCGTCCGCCAGTGCCCTCAAACCGCTAGATTCAATCTATCACTCTGCTCTGAGATTTATAACTGGAGACCCTTACAGTACTCACCACTGCAGACTCTATGATAGAGTTGGTTGGTCCTCACTAGCTGCACGAAGAGAAGCTCATTGGCTTATTTTTATCTATAAATCACTCTCCGGCCATTTGCCAGCTTACATCTCTTCTCTGATTTCAATAAATAACAATAATTATCAGACTCGCTCTAGTGGCTGGATCACCTGTCAGGTACCGAGAGTTTTTAGTGAACTGGGAAAATCTGCTTTTAGCTACAGTGCACCAGCGAGCTGGAACTCTCTCCAGGAAACTCTGAAGCTCAGCTCGCTGGGATCACTAAACCATTTTAAACTTTTAGTTTCTAATCACCATCAGAAAGCCTGTGACTGTTTTAAATGAATAAATCTACTAGGATTTTATTATCTTATTATTATTATTATTATTATTATTATTATTATTATTTATTTATTTAATTTTTATTTTTATTTAATTTTGTTTTTTACGTTTGTTTTATTTTACTTTTATTTTAGTTATTTTTTTATTATTACTATCTTTTTATTTATTTATTTATTATTTGTATTATTTTTATTATTATAATTATCCATTTTTTTATCGTGATTGTTTTATTGAGTATTTTTTATTAGCATTTCAACTTTTTATTATCTTGGTGTATGTAATATGTTTATTTTATATTCTTTTATATTCTTTTATAATAATTTTCTAACATTTTTTACATTGTATTTTTAATGCATCTATATTAAATGTTTATTTAAAATTGGTATTTAATTTATTATTTTTGCTCATTTTGTTTTCAATCCCTTTAACTGTATATGCTCGGCTGCATTGAAAATGAGGGTCATCCCTCAATGTATTTCCGAGATTAAATAAAGGTTGATTGATTGATTGATTGATGTGTCTACTGAGGAACCTTATTTAGACCTGATTTTAAGGAAGCATCGAACGCTTCCTCAGCCGGTAAGGCAAATCTCTGAGCAGTGAAGTGGTTTTAAAAAATTATTTTGATTCTCTCTGGAGTTTTAATGTGTTTCTTGCCATAAAATCACACAAAACAGTGTTTTATTTAACTTTGTAACGAGTCGTTTACCATTTAGCAGTTTTATGCTCAAGCCAATAGCATTCATGCTAGTGGATTTTTAAGCCTTGGGCTATTGTTCTAGATGCCAGCCGGTTACTTAGCAATAAGCTAAGCCGTGATGCAGTTGCTCTCTAACTAGAGCGTCTCAATAATCTATTTTATGAAGAGAGATGTCAGATAGAACATTGCCCACCTACACTTAACTACTTAACAGCTCACTAGGTTTTGAGACACACCACATGATGTTTGGGATGTGACTAAAAATCAATAGAACTCAAACAGACAAACAACAAGCATATGAATGTGGGTCGAACCAACACTACAGTCATAGTCAGCTCAGTATATGGCGTGCACTTTTTTATCCTATTCATTCATTCTCTATGGGAAAGAATCTGGAGCTGGAACTGTGTTGATATTTTAAAAACCGTGGAAGGACTTACATGGCGAAGATATGGCAGAAAGCAACAAATGGCCAACAATATAGTTCATACCATATTTTATACAATGTCTGGGGGTCATCCAGAAGACATCTGGAACCAAACTTCTTTCAAAATAAGATACTTATGTTACTTTGTATTGTGTATATATACTTATTTACATCTGTTCTAATGATATCTGGTGTTCATACTGATGAAAATAGACTTATTGCTAAGATAAAGGCTTTTAAGCAATCAGCATAGGTGCCTAAGAGTGCAGAGTTTTGTCTATTCTTCTTAAAATACTGTACTGGAAAACAAATATCTGTGGCATTTAGATTTTTGGGAGAGACATCAGCGAAGACGGTTGGAAACTGTGATTGAAAGCGCATGTACAGGCACTGAGATGCTCGTGCACTGAGTAAGAATGTCATATCAGGACGTGTTCCGACTGAGTCAGAAAGAACAGTCCATCCACGGCTTCATAGAGAGAGATATTATAAGAGGCTCAGTGGTGCAAAAACAATTGGTCCTGGTCTAAAATGAAGACAGGGTTCAGTTCAGGTTCAGGCAGCATTTAGTAGCACTGTATGTTACAGTAAATGACTGGTGCAGATGCATTTTCAATCATTGAGGGACAAGCTATGTCTTAAGCTTAAAATGTACTTACATTTTCAGTACCTTTACTAAAGGTACTGAGGACATACCACCCGAGAGAAACAGTCAAGTGGCAAGAGGGGGCAAGTGAAAACAGGGGACAGGGGTCCCAACCCAGTGACGAGGGGTACTACCCCAGTGAGGGTTTGGTACCTTTTCTTCACATACTTCACATGTAAATTGGAATTTACATAAATTACCAGGTCTGCACACGTTCTAGTAGTCTAAATTTTATACAGCCCCAACTTCAGGAAAGTTAGGACCGTGTGTGAAAATGAAATAGTACAAAAAACAATATATGTTTGTAAAAATAGTTATTCCAAATATGGTGCCTGCAACATGTTCCAAAAAGCTGGGATCATGTTTACCACAGTTTTATATCAGCTTTTCTGAAGAAACTGATCCAGTTTAAAAAAAGTTGTTCATCTGTTCTGCAAGTCTTCAGTTGTTCAGCTGTACAGGTCCTTGGTGTTCACAGTAGGAGACTGATCTGGACTGCAGGCAAGTCAGTCTATCGCCTGTGCTCTCTGATTACACAGTCATGCTGTTGTAACACACACAGAAAGTTTGTTAGTGTTGGTCCAGTGAAAATAGTCATGGACATTTCTGAAGAACACGGTGTCTAGAAGGCAACATATTTTAATCAACAACTTGGTTAGTGTTAATGAGGCTTTCACAGATGTGTTGCCCACTAATACCAGGATTTGGAACTTTACGCTGGCAACAGTCTGGATGCTCCTTTTCTTTTTTTGCCTGGAGAACATGACGCCCATTAACAATTCCATAAACAGTATGAAAGACCGCAATATGTGTTTCTGCTGAGCATCGGTTCATTTCAGGTGGGTCCAGAGAAGTCTGTACATTGTTGCCTGTGGAAGTCAACTATTGACTAGCATTGAATTCTGGTTTTCAGCCAACTCAAGATACACATTGGAAATAACATGGAAATAACTTGTAACTTGTAGGGACACTGTCCTTCAATGACCACCAAAGGACCACCACAGCACTGTGATGACACTGATGTGATGGTGCAGTGCTAGTATGTGTAGTACTGGTACGAGTGGATCAGACACAGCAGTGCTGCTTGGGTTTTTAAACACTGTGTCAGAGACAGTAGCTCATCTGTTGCTGCTCAGTTTGTGTTCCTCTAGTCCAGGGGTATTTAATTAGAGTTCAGGAAGGTCCAGTTAGAGAATATTTCCTCAGGCCAAGGTCCGGACCATCATAATTTCTAACTTGAACATGATTCAGTGGCGTATTCTGTATACAAGCCTAGTATCAGCATCTTATACCATCAGCAACTTAAACACCAACACATCACACATACCGTTCAGTATATTTCAGTATATTTACTGTTTAAATGTTGAACTGAATGAATTATTTATAAACTTCTAATAAATGATTTTAAGTCAGAAGTTGTTGAAGATGTTGTCTCAAAGCAGCTTTACAGAAGTTTTGAAAACAGACATTTACAACATATATATATGTAACTGATGATGTAACTGAGGGTGTAGCAGTTGACACAAATGGACAGGAGAGCTGGCTGGTGTTGGGTGGGCAGGAGGCCCTGATGGTCAGTCCTCCAACAGTGTTCAACTGACGGGAGGACAGTCATTGTCTCAGGAAGAGTAAAGAGAGAAAGTTAGTTCGGCTCGGGAGTATGACTGTAGAGAATATGAATATTTAGAATTTTAGAGTGTGGCTGGCAACTCCGGCAGATCTAACTATAACAGCCTGAACTAAAAGGAGAGAACCAGAAGTTAACATGGACATGAGATCACCCTGAGACACTGCTCTCCCCAAACTGGACTTCCAAACAAGACAATCAAACAACTTCAGCTGATTCAACATGCAGCCAGAGTTCTCACTGGGAGCAAGAGATGGGAACACATCACCCCTATTCTTAAATCCTTACACTGGATACCAGTATGTTACATAATAGACTTTTAGGTCCTGTCTCTGCTCTATAAATGTCTAAATGGTATAGAACAGCATATTTATCGTCACTGTCCAATGAAAAACATGGGTCTTCGTTTTTCTCGATTTTAAGTTTTCTACATGTTTTGAACACGCCAATGGTCGTTTGAATTGTGTGAAAATTCCATGACGAATGGAATGCAAACATGACCAATGCAAAAGCTGCAAACCAGCTTGGTAAAAAATCTGGTTCCATTGACTTCCAGTGAAAGTAAAGTATGTTTTTGTTCTCTCCTGTAAAGTTGCGATTTTGGATGTTGGACGGTGACGCTATGTGATGTAATGCGGCAATATGAGCCGAGCAGAACTCTCTCTAGGACGTAGTCAGTTAGTCCTTCCTAAGGTAAAGACTAAACATGGGGAAGCAGCATTTGGTTGCTATGCTGCTGTTCAATGGAATCAGTTGAGCGAGAGTATTAGAAGATCCCCAACACTGGACCTCTTTAAATCAAGACTAAAAACATTCCTGTTTAAGCAGCTCAGTTTAAAACTCTTACTCTTACTGAACTTTTACTCTTACTGAACTGTTTCAGCACAGCTTTCATGTGTTTGTCTGCTATATCTTAACAAACATACTCTTTTTACTCTTTACTCTTCAGCCGGTCTCGTAGTACAGTCCCCAAAGACCTTGCCGACGTATATGATGATATAAGAGAAATCTAGGGCCGATGGGCCTAGCAGTATATATGGAGCTGGCTCTGGTGTGGTGCGGGAGTTTGATAAGGGTTTGATAAGGATTTGTTAATTGAGGACTGGTGGAAAGGTCGGAGAGTAATAAGAGTAATGATGTTTTATGAAAGATGAATGGACATCAGCAAACAGTCCAATGTCAATTTTAAACCTCCTTCTTCGTTTTTATGTTTTTCTTTCTTTTAAAAACTTTTCTTTTTACCTGAGACAGAGGCTTTCCCTAGGGGGAGTTAACCCTGACTTTGGGCTGAACCCGGGCAACCCCATTTTGAGAGAAAGATGGTAGGAATCGCCAACGTAGACTTCTACACAGTGTCTGTCCTTTCACATGACTGTCCACAGCAGCCTCTGCTGAGATATTACCTCTGTAACGTCTCAGACCACAGGCTGGCGCCTGGCAGGCTTCCTGCAGCGGCTTCCTTTTAAACCGCTACCCCGTAATGCTGCAGCTACAAAGAAGTCCAAACTGCCTCCACAATCAGATCTACCATTATTCAACCGTGGGTCAGGAGAGGTCATCTGCTAGGTAACAAGAAGGGATGTGTGTGGGTGCTTGAGTGACTGTCTCAGGATTAGAATACTGAAATTACTGTTTGGGTGTTCTTCACAGGTAGATGAAGATGATTCTAATTTTAGGTGTTTGCTGGTATTTGAGAGTTAGTATGATTCTCAATAGGGCGACATGGTGGCAAGATGATATTGCTGTTGTGTGATAACAAGTAGGTCTTGGATTTGATTCCCCGGTCGGAAACCCAGGGTCCTTTCTCTGTGGAGTTTTCATGGTCGTCTTGTGTCTACACAGGTTTCCTTCGGGTCCTTTGGTTTGCCCGCAGCCCACACAGTCCAAAGACGTGCCGTTAGGCGAATTGGAGGTGCTGCATTGCTCCGTAGGTGTGAGTGTATAACTGTGTGCCTGCCCTGTAATCGACTGCGATTGTTAAGTTGTGAACAAAGTCATTCAGAGACTCAGGTTTCTTTAAGAGATAAGATAAGAGGTAAGAGAATCTTTATTGTCATTATACGTGAGTATAATGAAACTTTGTTGACAACTACCCAAACAGCAGAGACAACAAGATACAAAAAAAAAAAAAAAAAAGAAATGAATAATTTACAATATTATATATATATATATATATATATATATATATATATATATATATATATATATATATATATATATATATATATATATATATAAAGCTGTTTCTGAGTCTGCTGGTCCATGTGCAGATGGTTCTGAACCTCTTCCCTGGTGGCAGCATCTCAAAGAGGTAGTGACCAGGGTGTGTTGTGTCCTTGCTTATATTTCCAGCTTTCCTCTTTAATCGGCTGGCATAGACACTATCCAGACTGGGGAGATCAGTCCCAGTGATCCGTTCTGCCGTCCTGACCACACAATGTAGTTCCTTTCTCTCTGAGACTGTGCAGCTGGAATACCACACACTCATACCTTGGCAAAGGATACTCTCAATGGTGCTGTGATAGAAGTTTGCCAGGAGCTTTTGTGGGAGTTGGGCTTTTTTCAGCTTCCTCAGGAAGTACAGTCTTTGTTGTGCCCTCTTTATGAGGTGTGTGGTGTTAGGAGCCCATGTTAGTTGTTTGTTTTTGTGGACACCAAGGAATTTCACCCTTTCCACACGTTCTACCTCTTCATCAAGTATGTGAAGGGGGAGGTGGTCTGACTTCCTTGTCCTCCTAAAGTCCACTATGACCTCCTTTGTCTTAGAAGTGTTGAGTGCCAGGTCGTTGGCTGTGCACCATTCACCTAGACTTTCCACCTCCTTCCTATAGGTATGCTCATCATTGTCTGAAACAAGGCCCACTATTGTTGTATCGTCTGCAAATTTTATGATATTGTTTGAAGAATGGATGGGGGTGCAGTCATAGGTGAACAGGGTATTGGACTCAATACTGCCCCCTGTGGAGTCCCAGTGTTCAGGATGAGAGTAGATGAAGTGTATTTTTTCCCCATCCTGGCCCTCTGTGGTCTGTCTACACAGGTTTCCTTTGGGTCCTTTGGTGCCGTTAGGTGAATTGGAGGTGCTGCATTGCTCCGTAGGTGTGAGTGTATGACTGTGTGTCCGCCCTGTAATCGACCGCCTATTGTTAAGTTGTGAACAAAGTCATTCATTTTATGATATTGTTTGAAGAATGGATGGGGGTGCAGTCATGTGTGAACAGGGTATTGGACTCAATACTGCCCCCTGTGGAGTCCCAGTGTTCAGGATGAGAGTAGATGAAGTGTATTTCCCCATCCTGGTCCTCTGTGGTCTGTCCGACAGTAAATCCATGACCCAGGAGCAGATAGGCCTGCTCAGACCTGGGCTTCCCAGCTTGGCAACCAGTTTGTGAGGGACAACAGTGTTAAAAGAAGAACTGAAGTCCACAAATAACATCCTCACATATGTATTTGGTTGTTCCAGGTGTGTTAATGCTGTGTGTAGTGCCACGGAGACTGCATCCAACTGATGCTGATCCAGGTCCCGGGGGATGATGGCTCTGATGTATGAAAGCACCAGTCTCTCAAAGCATTTCATGACTATTGGTGTCAGTGCGACTGGCCTGTAGTCACTGGGGTCTTTCACAGCTGCCTTTTTAGGGAGTTTGATAATTATGGATGTTTTAAAACATGTTGGAACTGCAGATAGTTGCAAAGAGAGGTTAAATATATTAGTAAATACCTCTGTCAGCTGCACAGCACAGGCCTTTAGTACTTGGCCTGATACTCCATCCGGACCTGCTGCTTTCTTGGCATTCACTTTTTGTAGAGTGGTCCTCACTTGATGGTGATGTAGTACTAATGCTGGTTCAGCATCAGATGATGTGATGTGAGGAATTTGCTTGTTCCTTCCATCAAACCATGCAAAGAACTGGTAGAGCACACCAGGTAGAGTGGAGTCATCACTGGCCTGCAGAGTGTTGGTCTTGTAGTCTGCCAATGCTTCAATTCCATTCCACATATTACGGTAGTTGTTATTCTCAAAGTGTTTTTCAATGCGGTACAGTATCTGCACTTAGCCTCCTTCATGCCTTTTTTGAGGTTTCCTCGAGCTGCTGAATATGCAGAATAATATGCAGAATATGCTGAATATGCTGAATTTACAGTGGTGGTAATAGAAACCAGGGGTCACAAACACGGACGTTTTATATACAATCCAAAACTACCAGTTAGTCTACACTTCTTTTTATAGATTGTTTTGTTTTTATATTAATTCCAAAATAAAGATGAATCTGAAACATATATTGTAATGTGATGTAATTTCTAACATAATTGTAACCAAGGGACGATGGTTACACACTCCCCCCCTCAGTGAAAAAAACCTCATTTCCATAATATTTCTTCAAATTAACTACATTAAAAGTATCTTCAACATGAGATTCACCGGGAAAAGACTTAGGGAAGTTAATTACCGAGTGTCTTTTCCCGGTGGTTTCTTTCAGTACTGTTTTGAACCAACAAACCTTGAATACTGTATTATAGTAAATCCTCTGTAACACAATTCATATTTGCACAATTGTACAGAAATTCAATACATTTAATAATATACAGTTAAATGTTTTAGATCACTACCAGCCAAACATTATTAGATCACTACCAGCCAAACGTTTTAGATCACTACCAGCCAAACGTTTTAGATCACTACCAGCCAAACGTTTTAGTACACTACTAGTGAAACGTTTTAGTACACTACTAGTGTAACGTTTTAGATCACTACCAGCCAAACGTTTTGGTACACTACCAGCCAAACGTTTTGGTACACTACCAGTCAAACGTTTTAGATCACTACTCGTAAAACTTTTCAGAACACTACCAGCCAAACGTTCTAGATCACTACCAGTCAAACGCTTTAGAACACTACCAGCCAAACGTTTTAGTGCACTACCAGCCAAACGTTTTGGTACACTACCAGCCAAACGTTTTAGTACACTACCAGCCAAACGTTTTAGTACACTACCAGCCAAATGTTTTAGTACACTGCCAGCCAAACGTTTTGGTACACTACCAGTCAAACATTTTAGATCATTACCAGTAAAACGTTTTAGAACAATACCAGCCAAACGTTTTAGATCACTACCAGTCAAACATTTTAGATCACTACCAGTCAAACGTTTTAGAACACTACTAGTCAAACGTTTTAGATCACTACCAGCCAAACGTTTTAGAACAATACCAGCCAAACGTTTTAGTACACTACCAGCCAAATGTTTTAGTACACTGCCAGCCAAACGTTTTGGTACACTACCAGTCAAACATTTTAGATCATTACCAGTAAAACATTTTAGAACAATACCAGCCAAACGTTTTAGATCACTACCAGTCAAACATTTTAGATCACTACCAGTCAAACGTTTTAGTACACTACCAGCCAAACGTTTTAGTACACTACCAGCCAAACGTTTTAGATCACTACCAGCCAAACGTTTTAGATCACTACCAGTCAAACATTTTAGAACACTACCAGTCAAAGTTTTAATATACTACCAGCCAAACGTTTTAGATCACTACCAGTCAAACATTTTAGATCACTACCAGCCAAACGTTTTAGATCACTACCAGTAAAACGTTTTAGAACATTACCAGCCAAACGTTTTAGATCACTATCAGCCAAACGTTTGAGTGCACTACCAGCCAAACATTTTAAGTACACTACCAGCCAAACGTTTTAGTACACTACCAGTATAACGTTTTAGTACACTACCAGCCAAACATTTTAGTGCACTACCAGCCAAACGTTTTAGAACACTACCAGCCAAACGTTTTAGATCACTACCAGCCAAACATTTTAGTACACTACCAGCCAAACGTTTTAGTACACTACCAGCCAAACGTTTTAGTACACTACCAGTCTAACGTTTTAGTACACTACCAGCCAAACGTTTTAGTACACTACCAGTCTAACGTTTTAGTACACTGCAAAGGCGAAGGTGCCTCCGCCCTAGTTGCATGCATAGCTTCATGCAGTCATCACGACGTGACAAAGCAGTGTCTGTTACTTAATCATATTCATAATTTCATGTTACACACACTAGGAATCAGGTTGTAATATATACAGACTGTAAGCTTGTCTGGTTTGTTTACTATGCCACATGTCATATACATGTGTGACTCATTAACAACCTCATTCCTAGTGTGTGTAACATGAAATTATGATTATGATTCAGTGCCAGACACTGCTTTGTCCTGTCGTGATGACAGCATGCAGCTGTGCGGGGTAAGGCTCCCAGGCACCTTCGCCTTTGCAGTGTGGCGGGCGGAGGCACACCTTGTCTCTCTTGCCAGGTTCCAGCTGGGCTCTGCTGCTGGGTCTCGCTGTACTGCTTCCTTCACCATCCTCCATAGCCAGCTGCCCCTCTCTCGGCTGGCTGGACCCCTGCCATTGAGTTTGTCAATACACTGCATCGCTTATTCCAGCTTGACCATAACCAAGTTACTGTCAGTTCCCAACGCCAATGACGTAGGAGAAAATGCACATATGGGCAAAAGAGCATGCAGTGTTCTGAGAGCATGCAGTGTTCAGAGCGCATGCAGTGTTCAGAGAGCATGCAGTGTTCCATAGCATGACATGTTCTGAGAGTATGCAGTGTTCCGAAAGCATGCAGTGTTCCAAGAGCATGCAGTGTTGAGAGAGCATGCAGTGTTCCGTAGCATGACATGTTCTGAGAGCATGCAGTGTTCCGAAAGCATGCAGTGTTCCAAGAGCATGCAGTGTTGAGAGAGCATGCAGTGTTCCGTAGCATGACATGTTCTGAGAGCATGCAGTGTTCCCAAGAGTACGGCGTATTCAGAGAGCGTGCAGTGTTCAGAGAGCATGCAGTGTTCCGAGAGGATGTTGTGTTCCGAAAGCATGTAGTGTTCCAAAGTGTGACGTGTTATGAGAGCGTGCAGTGTTCCGAGAGCATGCAGTGTTCAGAGAGCATGCAGTGTTCCGTAGCATGTCATGTTCAGAGAGTATGCAGTGTTCCAAAAGCATGCAGTGTTCTAAGAGTATGCAGTGTTTCGTGAGTATTCCATGTTGAGAGCATGCAGTGTTCCTGAGAGCATGCAGTGTTCAGAGAGCATGCAGTGTTTCAAAGCATGACGTGTTCTGAGAGCATGCAGGGTTCCGAGAGCATGCAGTGTTCCGAGAACATCCAGTTTTCCAAAGCATGACGTGTGCTGAGAGCATGCAGTGTTCCGAGAGCATGCAGTGTTCCAAAGCATGACGTGTGCTGAGAGCATCCAGTGTTCCGAGAGCATGCAGTGTTCCAAGAGCATGCAGTGTTCCGAGAGCATGCAGTGTTCAAGAGCATGCTGATTTCCCTATGCAATTTTTTTATATAATAGGTAATGTTCCGGGAAGAGGTTTTGGATTCTTTTAACGAAGCGGAATAGTCTGACATACAAAAATTAAAATCAGGTTATCGACGTGCTTCCAGAAACAAATTTATTATGTCTATTACATAAGACAGTCTTATGTACTGTATTTGGCGTTTAGCAGACACTCACCTGCTGTGACTTGTTATGGCATGATATAAAGTTGTAGTCCATTGCAGAGAGCAGTGCAGTCATCATCCTACACATCCCAGCACTCTGTATTAGAATATCAACTATAGCAAAACTTCCATACAAAGCTTCCCTATAAATCTTCAAAAACCTGTTCCCAACAAATAAAAGCAGCAGGCTCAGTGATCTGGAGTGAAAGAGAGTGCGAGAGGAGAATGTAGACAGGTGAGAATGAAGGTGTTACTTTAACAGACATTAGGCTACAAGCTCCCAGTGGACCTGCTTCTGCTCCAGGTACACCACATCCTTTAACACCGGTATTGGCAGTCAGGCAGGCCTGCTCTAAACACACACACATTTGTATTCCTATCATAGCACAGTGTGTCCTTCGCCTTCTGTGTTAAAATAGCTGGTCAAATCAAAGGTACACAATTTTCCATTACTGTAGTATTTCACTGGAGAGCTGACATGTGACACCCTTAAAGTATGGTCACATTAAAGTAATTATTTATTTTACATATATTTTATATATACGTTCCTTTGGGTTTTTGTATGGATTATTGTACTGTACTGTGATGCCTCCAGTCCTGTAGAGGGAGCTGTTGCCAGGCGGTATTTCACACACTAATTACACCCCAAACTAAACAACATTTGTCTGGTTTCTGCTTCGTGAAACACTTTTTTGGATTCCTTCCGCAGTGTTGAAACTACCATAAACACTACAACCTGACCTGCGCAGCAGTTTGCAAGACCTGGTTTAAGGAGATGGCTTGGACAGTGAGGGATATTATGTGTAAACTTGATATTCCTGGACTAAACTATTGCAAAAAAATATTGTGTTATTATAACCCAATGCTAATCACAGGAAACAAAACAAAATGAAATGTTATTAACGACCAGTCATGGGTGTTCATTACAAGCCAGCTAGGACACTTAGTGGCTTCGTGAGAATGTAGTATTTATTTAGCTTATTAAATATATTATACTATATTCTGTTTTATTGTACTGATTCCCTTTATAACAGCTTTTAAATACTTAAAGAGGTAAAAAGTTATTCCCTATTTTTTGCTACCCTCGTCCAGACCTCAACATCACTGAATGTGTTTGTGAGTACTTGGATGGTGAGAAGCAGAAACTGCTAAACCAGCTATTAAGCTGGGGTGGTACGGTGGGTCAGTGGATTGCTCTGTTGTTGTACTGCAGAAAGGGCCAGGGTCCTTTCTGGTTGGGCTTCTTTTACAAGTCCTAAGAATTGCTGTCACAAGAGTTTGAGATACTTGATAGCCCCTAAAAGTGAATGTGTATGTCTATTTGTCTGCCTTGTGACAGACTGGTGACCTGGCCAGGGTTTTTTCTTCTTTCCAACCAATGAGCACTGGGATCAGCTCCAGCACCTACCTGCAACCGAGAAGGATGAGCAGCTTTGATAATGAATAAATGAGCATTTAACAATAAACTGTGGAGGCTAAATGGACACACTAAATACTAGAAGAAGTTAATGTTTACTTGTTGAAGCAAAAACAATAGCAAACAAAAAATAATGAATAAATTAATTAATAAAAGAGTGGGCGGCACTGTGGTGTAGTGGTTAGCACTGTCACCTCGATGACGATCTGGGTTCAGTTCCCGCTCCCGGCCGTTCTGTGTGGAATGTGTGCATGTTCTCCGCATTCTTGTATGGGTTTCCTCCAGGTACTCTGTTTTCCTTCCACAGTCCCAACACGTGCATGTTAGGCTGATTGGATACTCTAAATTGCCTGTAGGTGTGAGTGTGTGTTGGTCATGCGATGGACTGGCCACCTGTCCACGGTGTACCTGGCCTTCGTCTCATGACAATGGAATTGGCTCCAGCCCCGACTAGTACAAGATGATGGATGGATGGATGGATGGATAGATGGAATTAAAAGAGTGGTTTTTTTCACAGTGATTAACATACAAATTTTGACAACAGGGGTCATGAGTCCCCAGTTAGGACGTCACCTTGGCCTCCCTAAACCCGGCATAGCCCCAACAAAGAATATCATTACATGGACAAAACAGCCCTACACAGAGAGAACAATAAAGTGTGGGAACGCACCTGTGTTCACCCCCTCAACCATCTGCCCACCCCCCCGTCCCTTCTGTCCCCCTCACTCTCTCACACACTGACAGGCCTAAAATGCTAATCCGCCGCAATCTCTCATCATCTGGGAATTGGAACCTTCATGTGTTGTTAAGGAGACATTCAAGAGAACGAAAGCCAATTAAAAGGAAGTGCTGGGGAGGAAAGCGAGAGAAGGATCTATAAATACTTAATGAGCTTGCAGCACCACAGGTCAGCTGGGACAGTATAATCAAACAGTTGATGAATGGAACAGGATAATGAATGAAATGCGTTTACTGGACTGGGTACCTCAGACAGTGCTGTAAGCCGTGTGGAATAGAGAACAGTGGGAAGGACTGTGACCGTTATTGTTCAAGCTCAGCGGTTGTCCATACTTGTCTGTCAATGATAAAATACATGGTACACATATGCTACATACTCAAACAATGAGAAAGAGATTTTTGAAATATACTCCAGTGGGTCAGAACATCATGACCACTCGTAGATGAAGCTGATAACATTGATTATCTTGTAATGGTGCTGGATCTGAGATATATTGGTATGTGTAGTCTGAGAAATAAGCAGGTGTGAAGACCTGAGTGGCTTAGACAAGGCCAAATCACTATAGCTTGGTTGGAGCATGTTGAGGGATACTTCTGGTCATTGGTGTAGGAACCGGGGGGATGGGGGGGACGTATCCCACCCAATATCAGAAACAGGTAGATTTGTCCCACCCAAAAATAAAACTGTTTGGTGTTTGCCGCTGTTTGTTGTTAGCAACGGGCTCTGGTTGTTAGGTGGTCTTTCACGTTGTTAAGGCTTGTGTTGAGATTCCTGTTCAGAAATATTCTGCAGTCAGCAGCTTTACTGACCTGAGCTCTCGCCTCGCTGGAGCGTTAGGTAGCTTGCGCCAACATTGAACGCAAGCTTAGTGATGAGAGCAGTGAATAGCAACGATGACCATATATACTGTAATAAAACAGCTTTAGTATAATGTGTTGTTATAGTAACAGACTAGAAGGGTTTGGGTTAGCTAACATTTATATTAACTTTAGTCAGAAAGCACTCTGAAACATAAAGTTAATTTACTCTCTGGCCACGTCCCAAACTGCAGAGTGCTACTACACTAAATATGTAAAAAAATAAAATATAATATAAAAATAAATAATAATTAATAAATAAATAAAAGGACACTGTTGTTAGTGCTGTCAGAAGTGCAGTATGTAATGTTCCCAAGGGTGCTGTTTGGGCCTAATGTTAATGTTAGTCTTGTCTAGTCAGGAAACCTTAACATACACCGTTTTGTCATTTCATTTCAGCAATATGCCAACAAAGAAAATAATAATAATAATAATAATAATAATAATAATAATAATAAAAATAATAATAATATATTTTTTTGTTATATGTGTATAAGATCCAGACATTGCATGTATAAATTGTATAAGTGTATACGTTTTCTGACAGCAGTACTATGTAATGTGGAGTATCTTATTTAGTTTGTAAAGTGATCTTTAATTGTATTTATCTAATGATAATAACAGAAGTACAGATAATGTTGTATTTTGTTTATTTATTATTAATTTACTGTAATTCCATAATGTTGTTCTATGTCACTATACATGCAGTGATTTACTACCTTACCTACAGTGGAATCAGCTTATCGGTAATATTTAGGGGATAGGGTGGGCAAAAATGGACCTTGAGCTGGACCTTGGTTGTCATGTCCAAAGAGTCCTGGAGGCAGATGCGGATAGCTGGGTATGTGTTTTGGTCGTTTACCTGGGAAAGTGATGGCCTGGAGAAGTGTGCCTTGCCACACCAAAAGCTCAAGGTGATCTCAATCTGATTCAGAATCTGTCGGATTGGCTGGAACAACATGTCCGATCCACGGTAACTCCACCTTGCAATGAAAAGGGGGGAGCACCATGCCTGAAAGTCCTCTTCCTTTAAGTATAAACCCCCATAAATTCCTATCCCTACCTTCCTTTCACCCAAGACAGTCCCCACCATCACCACCGGGCTACGTTCCTCAGCCCTATGTCAGCTGTAAGCAGCCACAAGCAGAAGCTGACTTAAAGGATCTACTGCTGGGGCCTATTATGATGATAGAAGACCCTTAGCAACACCCAGTAAGCCATAACCCTGATTTTATAGCAGCTACCAGCATCCGCCTGGGCTACCCGAGTAGCCAGATAGCAGGATCTTAGCAAGCTTTTGTGGTCACAGCATCCACCAGGTTTACCCAAGAACCCACATAGGAGGAAGTAATATTAATATAAAAAAAATTGTAAACTATTAGAAACTTTTCTCTAGGTTATAATTTGTCACCCACTTTATTTGTTTTTCACTGTCCCGGTATAAACTACTGCCTTATCCGAAGTCCACTAGACCACTGGAGGGCGCTTGGACCCAGCGGTTGAGCACCTGTTATTAATAAGTGTTAACAAATTTAGGCCACTGAGGTTACTCTGAGGGCGCATTAGGATGCGCTGGTTGTGATTGCACATTGCACACATCTTCCAGCTTGTTATTGTGTGTGTGTGTGTGTGTGAGAGAGAGAGAGAGAGAGAGAGAGAGACCAGGTATGTTTATGCCTGCATGTGGACGCGGTGGAAGAGCAATTACTGGCATGTATTTAAACAGCTGCTTTTAACCATTAGGCCTCATTATGCTCGCCCGGTGCATGTTTGCGTGTGAATGTGAGCATAAATAGACGTTATTAATGGAATGATGCATGGATGCTTCACGCCGGTGAACACAGCAGCTCTGAGTTAATGTCTGCCCTATATCAATCTGATAGATGAAGCCTACGTGTGCTGTGTGACTGAGAAAGAGAGGGAGAGTGTCAACATATGTATGCACTTTAAAAAACAGCTTGATATTATGTCTTTATATCTTAGTTATATCTCAGTTTTTACTTGTAAATACTTTTACTATTGCCTTATGAAATCTGTGTTTCATAAAGAACTTCCACCAGTTTTTTAAAAGTTTTTCTGCATAATATATAAGGATTTTTCACAGTGGTGGTAATAGGAATCAGACGTCCACCTAATTGTCTGGCCTATAACCTGTATTTCTAAAACACTGTCGGGATGGAAGGCTACATTGTGAGGCAAAATAATCTAATATATATTAAAAATATATTTATTACCTCAGCTGTTAGCGAGGTAATACATATACAGCTAGTGCTATACATCAAAAGCTTTCTAGAACATTACATCTCTGTTAATATATTACCTCAGCTGTTAGACTTATCTAGTGTTAAACACCAAGAACTTTCTAGAACACTACATCTCTGGTAATATAGTACCTCAGCTGTTACTCTTAGCTAGCGCTATACCTTAAGAACTTTCTAGAACATTACATTTCTGTTAATATATTACCTCAGCTGTTAGCGTTAGCTAGTGCTATACATCAAGAACTTTCTAGAACACTACATCTCTGTTAATATATTACCTCAGCTGTTAGCCTTAGCTAGTGTTAAACACCAAGAACTTTCTAGAACACTACATCTCTGTTAATATATTACCTCAGCTGTTAGCCTTAGCAAGTGTTAAACACCAAGAACTTTTTAGAACACTACATCTCTGTTAATATAGTACCTCAGCTGTTACTCTTAGCTAGCGCTATACCTTAAGAACTTTCTAGAACATTACATTTCTGTTAATATATTACCTCAGCTGTTAGCGTTAGCTAGTGCTATACATCAAGAACTTTCTAGAACACTACATCTCTGTTAATATATTACCTCAGCTGTTAGCCTTAGCTAGTGTTAAACACCAAGAACTTTCTAGAACATTACATTTCTGTTAATATATTACCTCAGCTGTTAGCCTTAGCAAGTGTTAAACACCAAGAACTTTTTAGAACACTACATCTCTGTTAATATATTACCTCAGCTGTTAGCCTTAGCTAGTGTTAAACACCAAGAACTTTCTAGAACACTACATCTCTGTTAATATATTACCTCAGCTGTTAGCCTTAGCAAGTGTTAAACACCAAGAACTTTTTAGAACACTACATCTCTGTAAATATATTACCTCAGCTGTTAGCCTTAGCTAGTGTTAAACACCAAGAACTTTCTAGAACACTACATCTCTGTTTATATATTACCTCAGCTGTTAGCCTTAGCAAGTTTTAAACACCAAGAACTTTTTAGAACACTACATCTCTGTTAATATAGTACCTCAGCTGTTACTCTTAGCTAGCGCTATACCTTAAGAACTTTCTAGAACATTACAATTCTGTTAATATATTACCTCAGCTGTTAGCGTTAGCTAGTGCTATACATCAAGAACTTTTTAGAACACTACATCTCTGTTAATATATTACTTCAGCTGTTAGTGTTAGCTAGTGCTAAATGGCAAGAACAATCTAGAACATTACATCTCTGTTAATATATTATCTCAGCTGTTAGCCTTATCTAGTGTTAAACACCAAGAACCTTCTAGAACACTACATCTCTGATAATATATTATCTCAGCTGTTAGTGTTAGCTAGCGCTATACCCCAAGAACTTTCTAGAACATTACATCTCTGTTAATATATTATCTCAGCTGTTAGTGTTAACTAGCACTGTACCCCAAGAACTTTCTAGAACATTACATCTCTGTTAATATATTATCTCAGCTGTTAGTGTTAGCTTGCGCTATACCCCAAGAACTTTCTAGAACATTACATCTCTGTTAATATATTATCTCAGCTGTTAGTGTTAACTACCACTGTACCCCAAGAACTTTCTAGAACATTACATCTCTGTTAATATATTATCTCAGCTGTTAGTGTTAACTAGTGCTAAATGGCAAGAACAATCTAGAACATTTAATCTCTGGTAATATATTACCTCAGCTGTTTGTGTTAGCTAGTGCTAAATGGCAAGAACAAACTACATTACATCTCTGTTAATATATGACCTCAGCTATTATCATCAGCTAATGCTAAATGGCCAAAGAAACACAGAGCATAAATACTTATTTCATTATTTCATCTGCAGTTTTGCCACTGACAGTTGGCACTGATTCCTTTTTTTGGAAAAGTTTTGGTGGCAGTTCTGAGTACTGATCCAGCTGCCCAAATAGTGTTGTATATGTCTTTATTATAATTAAAGATATGTATATAAAAGGATAATTATAAATAAATATACTTTCTCTTGTTAACCTCATGTAACCATAATAACAGCAAACGCTGTGTTAGTTAATGTCTTTGTTTATTTTTATTTATTTAGCAGTTAATTGCAGACATACAAAGCTAAATGCACCTACACACTTCATGACTACTGTACACTGCAGCAGACTGTAGGTGGTGTGTTACTGCATGTTGTGCTGGTGTAAGTGGATCAGACACATCAGTGCTGATGGAGTGTTTAAACCCCTCACTGTCACTGCTGGACTGATAATAGTCCATCAACCAAAACTATCTAGCCAACTTATGAAGATCACTGATGAAGAACTAGAGGAACACAAACTGTGCAACAGCAGATTAGCTACTGTCTCTGACTTTACATCTACAAGGTGGACCAGCAAGTAGTAGGAGTGTCTAATAGAGTGGACAGTGAGTGGACACAGTGTTTAAACACTCCAGCACCATGCCAGTGTCACTGCAGTGCTGAAAATGACCCACCACTCAAATAATACCTGTTCTGTGCTGGTCCATTAAAGAACAGAGTATACAGAGAAACAGATGGAGTAGAGTCTGTAAAGCTGCTCCACAGCACAGTCTTTGGCGCCCTCCTTTGTCCACAGCAAGAACTGCTTATATTAGTTGCCTTAAAGGGCCCATATCCTCCATTTGTTTTGCATTTCATTCTGTTTGAGGCTATCTCATAACAGTTTATTTTACATGACCATTTCCTGACCTCTCTTTATTCTGTTTAACTTACTTTTTTCTATGCCTGTAAATATGACATATGTAAATAAGCTTTGTTTTAATTGGCTGTTCTATATTAAGTCTCATTCAGAACAGCACACAGAGCTGAAAAAAATATTTAAAACTTCCCTATGAGTGGGTGGTGCTAGGCTAAATATATGTAAATTAGTTGGTTTCTGTGACATTACAGATACAGTGAATTCAAATCAGGCTGTTTTTGCAGGTCAGCGTCCATATTGATTGTATGGACTGTATAGACTGGAGAGTGAAGGTTAATGTTTGCAAATTACTTCCGATTTTAATTGATTACTGGATAGCTGGACTGTTGTTTGGTCATAAGCTGGCTGAAGGAGTTTCTTAATCACAATGCAGGAGTGAAGCTTTAAGAGATTATAAGTCTATCGCCATATGGCTTGACCTCAGGGGTCCTGGATGCTGTTTAAAAGGTGCACAGTGAACTGTTCTTAGAGGGTACGTCTGCAGTAGAGACTTTACTTTTAAACTGCTAATTTTACTGTGAGGACGGCTGTTTGACCACTTGTGAAATAGTGTAATGTCAGATGTTATTATTGTTCAAGCGTCACAGGCCTCAGACTGACCAAATAAAAAAGTTAAATAAAGAATAAAAATATCCCAAAAGCATACAATTATTGTTATAATAATAAATGTTGAAAAATAAAATAATGATAATTGTGATGTGTTATTATTTTCATTCTATAAATTATACTAGTATTATAAAAAACTGATATAAAATGTAAATGTTGTTATATAATTTAATTATACTTTATAAAACATAAAATACTGTATTCGTCTAATAAAATAATGTGCTAACAATAATAATCATGTTTTATAAACTAAGCATAGTAATAGTGATGTTTAAAGTCTTTTGCAAAAAAAGCCAATAACTTTAGGACATCTGTTAGCTTTAGCTAGTGTTAAACACCAAGAAGTTTCTAGAACAAAACATCTCTTTTAATATTACCTCAGCTCTTAGTGTTAGCTAGTGCTAAATACCAATAACTTTCTAGAATGTTACATTTCCATTAATATATTATTTTAGCTGTTAGCGTTGGCTGGTGCTAAGCCCAGTAAACTGTAGCACATTACACCTCCGTTAATATATCATCTCACAGCTTCTAGCGATAATTAGTGCTAAACGCCAAGAACTATCTAGAATGTGACATCTTTATTATTATTATTAATAATAATAATAATAATAATAATAATAATAGGTTGTACTTATATAGCGCCTTTCACAAACCCAAGGATGCTGAATTAACGAGGGGGAGGAAAAAAAAGAATGAAAGAAAGTTAAAGAGAGTGAAAAAAAGAAGGTGATAAGGTGAAAAGGTGGCACTTGAGCTGAGATTTAAATATGAACATCTTTGTAATGTTACCTCTACTTTCTTGAACATTAAATCTCTGTGAATATTTTACATCAGCTGTCAGCCTTAGCTAATGCTGAATGCCGAACACTTTCTAGAGCATTACTTCGTTGTTAATATATAACCTCACAGCTTCTACCACTAGCTAGTGCTAAGCACCAAGAACTATCTAGAACATTTGGTTATCTATTATAAGTGCTAACCGGCAAAAGTTTCTAAAACATTACAGCTGTGAATGTGTTACTTCTGCTGTTAGCGTTAACTAGCGCTAAGCGCCAAGAAGCTTCTAGAACATTATGTCCCTATTAAATTAGTACCTGAGCTGTTAGCTAGTGCAAATGAGAAGCTGACATTAGCTCACTTTGTGGTCAGTGCACACGTCCAAGCTTTTGCTGGTCGTAGCTGTGAATGTGTCCACTTAGGTGGACAAAAGAGCAGCACCTGTGATTATATGGTAGCTTCCACATAATACCAGCGTCTCCACAACTTGTGAGAAAAATGTGGAGGTAGATCTGAAACAGTGGGTGGAGCTATTCAAATGGGGACAGTGTTATTCTAATGATCACCACATGACATAGGAAAGGGAGCCAAATCTGCATGGCTTGTTGAATCCCCTGTTTTCTGATCTAGGCAGCCCGAAGGAACTGACTGTGTGGTCTTAATTCACAGTTTTTGGGCTGGTATGAACTCAAGATACCTGAAAAGAGCTGAAAAAGTTAGTTTTTATAATATATGCCTGACAAATATGACAAATCTTTAGTGCACACAGCCTGTGATCAGTTTTGGCATCATGTATAGACACATCAGACTAAATGCAACCAAGGAAAGCATGCAAGCTTATTCATGTTAAACTTGTTGGCTGCTGAACGTATACAGAGACCTTCAGACAGTTGTGTTCCCTCTTAACTCTTTTCAGTTCAGTTTACTTTTCCTTTCGGAATCATTCATTAGACTCGGGCTTCAGAGACCAGCCGCTGTGCATAGAGATTCTCCTTTTTTATTGATTTCACATTTACACCACCGTCAGTAGAAAATAGAGGTCATTTAAAACCAGCAAACTTCTCGCTCGACAGCATAAAATAGGAATCAGCCAGGTCGATAACGTGGAACAGGATGAGAACAGGTGGCGGCGATAAAAACGATCATCCGCTAAAAAACACAAAGCTTCAAATTCACGACAGCAATGCTCGGAATGGCCGTTACAGAAGAGAGCAGTAATTGAATGAATGATTAGTGCAAAATCGGCTCGCTTATGTATTATATGTACACGTTTCAACTCAAGTTAAAGGTACAATAAGTGGAAATCTCCATTAGCTCCGCTAACATAATGACGAAAGGAGATGCAGGAATGATTAAAGGGCCCATATTTTCCACCTGAAGTGGATTCTATTATAATAAGTGGATTATATTATAATAAGTTGATTATATTATAATGTTTGCGTTTGTTTTGTGTACCGAAACAACTCATTGGGCGAGGGCAGTTATCTTAAAACACAGTTCTATTTAGTTTGAATGGGTGGGGCCAGACTGTGGGCTGACAAAGCAAATATATTGTCGCTGTCCAATGAAAAAAATAGAACTTTACAGTAGAGGCCAAAAATGGTCTTTACTTTGAATATAAGTCAATGGAACCAGAATTCTTTCCAAGGGATTTTGAAGCTTTTCTATTGGTCCCTTCATCACGAAAATTGTACACAATGTCAATGGCAGCTGTCGGGTTCAAATGAAAAAAAAAAATACATCTTTTCATTGGACAGCGATGTACTGTTTATTTGTGACATCACAAAAGCGCTAGCTTCAAAACCGGTCGTTTGCACAGCTTGGATCGTACAGACTGGCTATCGATGTATTAGAAAGTTTACACGTTACATGGAAAGTCATTTATTTTAGAAGGAAGCAAGGACAGGTTCAGTTTGCCACGATATGGGCCCTTTAAAAGTTGAATGAAGGCTCTTGGCCTGTACACACGGACACTGGGATAACACGGGAGGTTACATTATATTCCGAGGTCGCAGCAAGCCAAGCAACACGTCAATAATATATGGCGTATGAAGCGCGGCATGGAAACGTTCCCCATTGTACCTTTAAAACGCAGGTATAGCTGTGTCTGGGATTGTCGGAAAGGATTGAGAGGCAGGATGGAGGATGTAGGGAGGAGGGAGGAAGGGAAATCGGATGGGCGCCGCAGAGAACTCCGCCCCGTAGATTAGGGGGTATGAGCGAGAGGAGTCTAGTGGAGCGCGCATGAGAGAGAGAGAGAGAGCGAGCGAGAGTTGGTAAAGCGGAAACATGATGGAGAGAAGGAGGGCAGGTTTCTGTCCATCCCCTGAGCCAGCTCCACTTCTTTTTTTCCTCCTCCATCTCTCTCGCATCCTGCTTCTTCTTCCCCTCCGTCTTTCTCTGCTTGAAAGGGCACCTCCTGCTCGTCAGTGCTGGTGCATTGGTCATGATGCTTTGCCATTGCTCGGATCTGGACTATGATTACCTAAAGAGAAAGAGAGAGAGAGAGAGAGAGAGAGAGAGAGAGAGAGAGAGAGGATGAGAGAGAGGTGAAAGACAGGGCCTTATGTTACCTTATTTACTAATCTGGCTTTGAGTAAAAGGTCAGCTCAGAGCCATCTGCTACACAACAGACACAAACATAGATATAGACCGGCCAGCCATAACCTTAACACCACCTCCTTTTATCTACTCTTAGTGTCCATTTTATCAGCTTCACTGACCCACTGGCGTAGGAACCGGGGGGAATGGGGGGGACGTATCCCACCCAATATCAGAAACGGGTGGTTTTGTCCCACCCAAAAATGAAACCACAGAAAAGCAGAAACTTTTTTTTTTTTTTTTTTTAAAGTTTTGGTCTTCGCAGTTCACGCACTGTTTGTTGTTAGCAACTGGCTCTGGTTGTTGGGTGGTCTGGGTCTTTCACGTTGTTAAGGCTTGTGTTGAGATGCCTGTTCAGAAATATCCTGCAGTCAGCAGCTTCACTAAACCGAGCTCTCGCCTCGTTGGAGCGTTGGGTAGCTTGTGTCAGCTTTAAACGTGAGCTCAGTGATGAGAGCAATGAATAGTATTGATGATAATAGATACTGCAGTAAAACGGCTTTAGTATAATGTGTTGTTATGGTAACAGACTAGGAGGGTTTGGGTTAGCTAACGTTTATATTAACTTTAGTCAGTAAGCACTCTGACTAAAACGTTAAGTTACATTACTCTCTGGCCACGCCCCAAACCTCAGACTGCTACTACACTACACGCGTAAAAAGTGAAATATAATAAATAAATAAATTAATGAAAAAATAAATAAGTGCTTTCAGTAGTGCAGTATGTAATGTTCCATTAGATACTGCACCCGTTTTCCTGAACCACCCGCCTTCTTGGTTACGCGTCTAGATATCTGATTGGTCCACAAACTTGATTGACATATTTTTAGAAAGAAGAAGGCGGGGCTTTCCAAAGGTATGCGCCAGATCACGGAAGTCGGAGTGTAACATATTTTAATACATTTTTCAATTCGATGGCTTTTATTCTGACCTCTCGGATGTCCAGAGTACTAATTATTAACGATTGGATTGATGGAAAAACACAAGTTTGGTCTCGTTTTGAAGCTGACAGTCTAAGGTATGTGGCTGGCTTGTTGTTGTTTTGGTGGTCCCTCTCTGTGGCGGCTGAGAGCCTTTACGCGTCACAACAATGCGGAGGTTGCAGCAGCTCTAGGGGGCGTGTTACTTTTAGGAAAAGCTATTCTTTATTTTTTATTTCAGTACTGCTACATTTCAAAGTATAACAGCTTACGTAATCCTGAGGGTCTCCCTGTTTGTTTGATGTGTAATATGTCCAGACTGGCCAAAAGATGGCTTTACGAAAAATAAAAATGTTCATAGTGTACCTAATATTTTGTCATACTAATGCTCTGGACAAGGTAGTTTTTGACCAAACTATTTGTTTTCTGAATGACAATAAAGACAAAATGACAAAATGACCGAAAAGTAGAGTATATCTTCAGATATATTCTTAAATATATTTATTATTGATTCCTGGCCAGGGTGCGTTAAGAGGTTATATATGTATTTATATGTAATGTGGAGTATCTTGTTTAATTTGTAAACTGATCTTTAATTGGATTTATCTAATAAAAATCTGAAGTACAGGTAATGTTGTATATATATATATATATATACACACACACACAGTGATTTACTACCTTACCTACAGTGGAATCAGCTAATATACAGTGGAATAAGCTAATAGTTAATATTTTAGGGGATAGGGTGGGCTTTCATTCCTACTAGCAAAAGTGTCCCCCCCAATGTCAAACTCGCTCCTATGCCCTTACACTGACCACATACAAGCACTTTGTAGCTCTACAATAACAGACTGAGATCCATCAGTTTGTTAGCCCCCTTTTATCCTGTTCTTAAATGGTCTGGTTAATCTAGGTATTGTTCTGTTATGAGGTTGCAGGTAAGATGATTCTTCCAAACAGATCATGTTTGTGTAGACAGCTCTGCACAGTAGAACAGTGCACCAGCACTCCTGCAGCCTTCGTTGTTATATAGAGGTTTAGCCTTTCTGGGTAGCATGCAAGCAGCATACGAGAGTTTTTTTGGTCTCCTAGATCTCAACCTTGACTTCCACACACAGATCCCCTTAACAGCTTTTCCTCGATGGCGTTCCACACAGTGGAATTAATCAGCTAGAAGAGCTTTGATATCTTTTCATAGACCTTCCTGCTTTGTAGGCATTGTTAGAGGAGTGTCAGCACAATAACTGAGGAGTAAGAATATTTCACACTCTGGATCTGTCGTCAGCTGAAAGCCTCTCTAAACGTTGCAAATTCCTTAATTAGTTAAATATATATTCGTGTAACTGGTCTGGACAGTAAATACAAGGAGGACATTTCTAATGAAGCGGCCAGATAGTGGAAGCACAAGTCTGTGAAAGTGGCCAGTGAGTAGAAGAACAAATTGATGTTTCTAGGAAAGTGGCCAGTGAGTGGAAGTACAAGGAAGGTGTGTCTAGTAAAGTGGCAGGTCAGTGGAAGCACAAGGTAGGTGTTTCTAATAATGTTGCCAGTGACTGGAAGTACAAGGTACCTATTTCTAATAAAGTCTCCAGTTAGTGGAAGCACAAGGTAGCTGTTTCTAATAAAGTGGCCAGTCAGTGGAAGTACAAGGTAGCTGTTTCTAATAAAGTGGCCAGTGAGAGAAAGCACAAGGGAGCTGTTTCTAATAAAGTGGCCAGTGAGTGGAAGCACAAGGTAGCTGTTTCAAATAAAGTGGCCCTGTGAGTATAAGTACAAGGTAGGTGTTTCTAATAAAGTGACCAGTGAGAGGAAGTAGAAGGTTGGTGATTCTAAGGTGCCATGGATGGTAAGCAGTATCTCTCCACACTTAAAAGCCAACATACCAGGAAAATCCAAAGATTTATTTCTTTTTGGAGGAAGTCTGGGTTTTTTCACAGGGGGCTTGGGGTCTGAAGACCTCTCCAGATCAGTGGGGCTGCCTTGCTCCATGCCTGAGCGACAAACAAGCACACATGCACGTTTTGCTTAGGTTTTGTATTTAAAGACGTTCTCACTCAGATGAATGAGAAAGATCTTGAAAAAGACTTGAAGAATATTATCTCTAAATATGATCACATTTAGAAGCAATATAGTAGCAAAAGAGAGCTGAGTGAGAAACGGAGGCTTACCTCCCTCACAGGAGTATGCCTTTCGATTTCTGTGAGGCTTTGAAGGACCTCCATTTGAGTTGGGCTCTTCATCATCACCTAACCATAAAATACCACGATCTTATGACCATCACTGTGATCAGTCCTGTCAGTGTCATCACTGTTTTATTACAGCTCCTCATTATTAATGTTTTGAAACCTACACTCACTGACCACTTTATTAGTAGCACTACGCTAATACTAGGTAGGGCCTCCCTTTTACTCGTAACACAGCCTCAATTCTTCATAGCATGGTTACCATAAGGTGTTAGAATTCTCCAGATTTTTCATGCTTCAGTTCTACCACATCCTAAAGGTGTTCTACTGGATTCAGATCTGGTGACTGAGAAGGCCTATGAAGAACACTGAACTCATTGCCATGTTCATGAAATTAGTTTGACATTACTTTGGTCTCATTTATCCAGTCACCAACTTTCCTGTTTCGGTGAGCTTGTGTCCACTTGTGGCCTCAGCTTTGTGTTTTTGGCTTACAGGAGTGGAACCCTGCTGTTGTAGACTATCCTCCTCAAGGTTGGACGTGTCTTGCAGTCTGAGATGCTTTTCTGCTCAACACAACTGTACAGAGTGGGGCTCTGAGTTACTGTAGCCTTTCTGTCTAGCCATTCTCTGCTGACCTCTCTTATCAAGTCCACAGATCTGCCATCCACTGGACGTTTTTAATGTATTGCTCCTTTATGAGTGAAATATATAGACTGTATATAGACTGCTGGGAATGAAAAAAAAAAACAATCATGCCATGCTTGAAATCACAGCGATCACATTTTCCACCATACTGATGGCTGAGGTGAGGTGAAGATGCTGACATGTATGTGTATGACTGTATATACACCACACTGGCTAATTAGATAACAGCATGAATGAGTCGGTGTACAGGTGTTTGTGATGAGCCAAAATGTTGACAGATGAAGTGAATAGGGTGAAATGTCTCATAACAACGGAATATTTGAAGTTCTGAAAATCATTTTCAAAAAGTTTCTTGCATTTCACCCACTGACCCAACCTTTCTGGAATTGCATTGTAAGGTGCATCCATTTGCTGATGGACAGTTTGTGTTAGTCAACTGGTCTGAGCAATACAATGGCCAGGTAGTGGAGGTACAAATTGGTGTTTCTAATAAAGTGGCCAGTTAATAGACATACAAGGTACAAGTTTCTAATAAAGTGGCCAGTTAGTGGATGTACAAGGAACATGTTTATTATAAAGTGGTCAGTTAGTGGAAGCACAAATTTGTGTTTTTTATAAAGTGGCCATTGAGTAAGTACAAAGTTGGCGTTTCTAATAAAGTGACCAGTTAGTGGAAGTACAAGGTATGCGTTTCTAATAAAGTGTCCAGTTAGTCGAAGTACAATGTACGTGTTTCTAATAAAGTGGCCAATTGGTGGAAGTACAAGGTAAGTGTTTCTAATAAAGTGGCCAGTAAGTGTTAGTACAAGGTAGGTATTTCTAATAAAGTGGCCAGTGAGTGGAAGTACAAGGTAAGGTGATTATGACTGTTACCTTGAGCGACAGTTGAATCGATCACACTAAACGCAGGTTTGGCCGAGGCGGGCGGTGCGGGAGGCGGAGCTTTATTCGCATTGGATGTGTCTTGGGGCGCTGAGACAGCAGGAGACTTTTCTGGTGAAACATTTTGCTGTAAAATGAAAAAAAAAAACCAACAATTTATTCAAATCTTCATAAAAGACATCCAATCAAAAGCTAGAGTTATATGAGTGAACAATACACGCTAATGTGCATGCTCTATACCTTTTCAGGGATGGGAGGAGTTTGCCCCTCTGCTTTTCGCTGTTGATCTTCCTGACATCTCATTTCCTCTTTTATACCTGCTCCCTCTTTCTCTCCCTCAGGGTCCTCTGTAGATTTGTCTGGAAAGCAAGAGGAATTTGTTAGAATGTAAACAAAGTAATTCTGAGTGTTTGGTTCAGAGAAGTGGTTTGTAGGGAAAACTAACAAGTCAGAACTGCTCACAGCGGTGGTGATAAGTACTGTGCATTGCCAAGAACCTGGTGATACCATATGTTTCATGATATAGGGTTACAATTCAGTATACTTCAATATATTGCAATACTGGAAACAAGGCAATCCATTTTTAATCTAATCTAAGTTAAATTAGTTTGTCAAGTTAAAGTGAATGAGGCTAAAAACAAATTACAACTCGACTATCTAGTGCTTTGGGCTTAAACACAAAATCAATCGCTGTTTGCCACAAATCTTTACATTAAACTAATAATCAAATATCAATAATGTGTTTTGAGAATTGATGTAGTATCACAAAACACAGTATATTCCATTTTTTGTACCCCTAATGTTCAACACTTATTGCCTCTTATAGCTCCCTCATAGAAAGCTCTTATGCAGAATGTTTAGGAATATGATGTCTGCTGCCTAAAACGTAGTATTACAATAGATTTAAGATAAGATTTTATCTAAAAAGGCATTGCATAATGAACAATGCACCAGTATTTAAGTGTTATTAACACTGGATAGAGAACTCAAAGGGAATAAAATGGATAGAAATCAAAGATCAACTGTCATATTTTGCATCAGAGGTCAATAGTGGTCTTACCAACAGACTGGAATGAGATCATAGGTAAATATTTCTTGTATCCTATAACTTTGTAGTTATTAGATTATGTTTTAAATGCTATTTGTCTTCACGTTTATCTTAGTTGTTGTTCATCATTTGACTCCAGCAGCTGCCATTCAGCCTGAAAATGTCATGATGATTGGACCAATGGAATAGCTCCAAACTTGCTTGGAATAATAGCTCTTTACATTAACTTCCATTAAAAGTAAGAAACGGTATAGCCCTCTCTTTTAAAGATTTTATTAATGGGATAAATTACTTACTATTTTGAGGATAACTAGAGATGAACTAGTTATATTATGGCTTATTTCAAGACATTGTACTATTTTTCTCTTATTAGATTGGCAGAGTTCTTTATTTAACATTCATATTTATCTTTAGTATATCTTTTCAAGTCTTTTTCTAAATGGCATCTGCAATGCAGCCCCTAAATTGTATTCATATTATACTTCAGCATACACTGTTCCTGCAGTATTACTAAGATCTAGGTTCTATTTAAAAGAAAATCCTAAAAAATTTCAAATATTCAGAACAAACTGCAGAAATGGTGTGAAATTTGTGAAACTTCGATAAGCTAAACTGAAACAGCATTACCTGAGCTCTCCTCCAGATGGCGCTGTCTGGTGTGGGCCAGGCTGGGCTTGCTGCTCTGAGGAGGCGGCTCTGGCCTGTGCCTGCTGTCTCGTGGCTGAGAGTCTGAGGCTGTAACTGCGTCTTCCTCCCTCTCAGTTGATGACAAGCTCACGCCCTGACCGTCCGACTGGTTGTGTCTGTCCACAGGGGGCGTCTGACCTTCAGCCTGTGACTCAGGCAGCCTGGATGTCTCTCTGCTGGCCAAACTGACCTCCTCCGAGGAGTCAAACACTTCACTATAGTCAGGGGACTGCTACGGAAAGAAGAGGAGCAGAGAGGATATCATATTTTCTCATTAAAAATCTAAAAGCAGATAAAGAGAACCCAATAAAACATATGCCAAAAGTATTCGCTCGTCTGGCTTCACATGTACTTGAGTGACCTCCTATTCTTAATCCATAGGGTTTATTATGATGTTGGCCCAACCTTTGCAGCTATAACAGCTTCAACTCTTCTGGGAAGGGTTTTCCACACAGTTTAGGAGAGTGTTTATGGAAATGTTTGACCACTCATCCATCTCTTTATGGAGCTTGCTTTGTGCACTGGTGGATAGTCATGTTGGAACAGGAAGGGGCCGTCCCCAAACTGTTCCCACAAAGCTGGGAGCATGAAATAGTCCAAAACCTCTTGGTCTGCTGAGGCATTAGAAGTTCCTTTTACTGGAAAAACAACCCCACATCATAATCCCCCCTCAACCAAACATTACACTTAGCACAATGCAGTCAGACAAGTACCATTCTCCTGGGAACCACCAAACCAAGACTCATCCATCGGATTGCCAGATGGAGAAGCGTGATTGGTCACTCCAGAGACCACGTCTCCACTGCTCTAGAGCCCAGTGGCGGCATGCTTTACACCAGTATATCCAACGCATGCCATTGTGCTTGGATGCAGCTGCTCGGCCATGGAAACCCATCCCATGAAGCTCTCTACACACTGTATGAGTATGAGAACCTTTGCTTTCAGGATCTGGTGTGACCCCCTCCGGCTAAAACCAAACTGGTAATCAGTCCTGTACATCGGCTTGGAGGAATTTAGCCCATACCTTCATACAACACAGCTTAGACTCTGGGATGTTGGTGGGTTTCCTCCCACAAACTGCTGGTTTCAGGACCTTCCACAACATTTCTATTGAACCGAGGTCAGGACTTGGACTTGGCCATTACAAAACATTAACTCTGTTCTACTTTAACTTTATTCTACTTGAAATTCAGTTCACGGACAGATGTCCTGGTGTTTCCTTTATAATTCACTGGTATAATTCATTGTTCCATCAATGATGGAAAACCGTCCTGTCCCAGAAAAAGCCAAACAGGCGCAAATCGTGATACTACCACCACCTTGTTTCACAGATGAGATAAGGTTCCTATGCTAAAATTTAGCGTTATCCCTTCTTCAGGCACAATGCTTCTCATTCAAAACCAATTAGCTGGGTCATATCCATCCACAAAACATTTTACAGTGGCCGTCCGAATGTCCTTATCTTAAAAAAAACTGTAGACGGGCAGCAATGTTCTTTAATAGAGAGCAGCTGCTTTCTCCTTGCAATCTTGCCACTCACATAATCGTTTGTTAGCTACCATAAGAGAGGCACATAGGAGCTACCCTGGGTTCCTTAACAACCTCACAGACTATTACACACCTTGCTGTTGGAGTCATCTTGGTTGGTAGACCATTCTTGGGGATTGTAACATAATTGGTGTGAAGAGTACAAACTATTTAAGAGATCAACAATCAACAACTTGTTTTCCAAGATTCCTCGAGATACACTTCAACAAACATGTGCCATAAAGACTTTGATAGACCCTGTTTGATAGATCCCTGCGCCCCCTCAAACGCGATCATCATCCCTTTAACTGAAAAAACCTGATTCTAAGTTAACCTTAACTGCTAATTCTAGAGGCTCAAATACTTTCACCACTTACAGATATGCAACATTGGATCATCATCTCAATAATTCAACGAGCAAGTCATTTGGTTCTCTTTATCAACTTATAGGACTTGGACTTAAAACATTTTAAAGGGTTCACAAAATATCAGGCAGCATTGTATATCAGCGCTGTCCAAAGAAAACCCTCTGTTTTCATTAAATGTTTACTTTTCTACATTATTTAAATACGACCGCCACAGTTTACACTGCGTAAAGAATTTATCACCAGAAATGCTCCAAAATAGCTTGTAAAAAATCTGGTTCCATTGAGTTACATTAAAAGTAAGGGTGCAGTTTTGGGCCTCTGCTGTAATGTTGCAATTTTGGAGATACAGGAGTTAACTGTTACCCTTAAGCACCACCCCACCCCCCAACACTGTTGGTTCCTCTGCTAATAAACTACAAGTCAAGAATCAAAAAATGAGAGTACAGAAATTCAACAAACAATAACATCTGTACAACATAGATAACTTCTTAAGCAAAATAAGGTTCCTCCTTATTAATAACCCAACATCACACAGCTCCATCTGCGCTTTAGAGGAATATGTAGATGACGCGCCTGAAGTAAAACACGCAAAAACGCAAGGTGAAAGATATAAAGCTGCATGTTTTAACACTTCACGCACGTAAATGTTTCACTCGTGAGCGCAAACGTGAAACTGGCTTTATTTACTCTTGTGATTTAATATTTTAGAGAAATGTTTGCGCTGGAGTTTTCAGATGGGGTGGTTTTGACAGTTTGGGGGCGGGACATGGGCTTCCATCGTGACCCAGCAAACTAGCTAGCGGTGGTTGCCTAGCACTAGCTAGCTGTTTCTACAGCTAGAGGGAAGATATGATTTTACTGTCTTTTAAAACTGATAACGCACTGAATTATAACTGCCTGGCCATCTGTACATGAACAGCGGGACCACCAATCATCAACATTCTGCGGAGGCATCACAGTCCTTATAGGGGGCGACACAGGCTCACAGGCTCCCACTTAACCCCTCACGTTCCAACACAGAGTGAATAGACACGTTTGAATAATTTATTTGCCTATATTTTTGTAATTGTTTAGATGTTGATTGTCAAACTGTAAGAAGATAAAATAAAAATATATATATATCTGTGTGTGAGTGTTAAGAATATTTTTGGCCCTCTGAAAGGGCGTAGAGGGCCATGACGGTTCCCCACTGGGGGATACTTGTTTTTCATTAGACAGCAACGATATGTCGGTAGGCGATGCTTCTCACATATCTTGTTGATGATCATGGCTGCTTTGTTTCTGTTTTGTGTGACTTTGAAGGGTTTAAGCAAGTGAATGGGAGATGAGTCCTCTCTCTCTCTCTCTCTCTCTCTCTTTGAAACAAGCCCAATGACATGATTTGTGTTGGGTTATTTTTTTTTTTCAATCCCAAATGGCAGCAAAAAACATGCTGGAATTGCTCAGTGACACCAAAAATTGCCAAACATGACTGTTTCCATTTCAATCTTTTCCAGAAAGTATTGCCTTTTTACTGCTACGACATGACTACACGATTAGGCTGAGAGAGGGTATCACATCCATAATGACTCCCAACCACTAATAAGCACTCAAAATCCCAGATCGCACCGGTATTACGAGCCACAAAGCTAAAAGCAGATTGAGTGCTTTGCTGCTCTCAAAACATGGGGATGCGAAGTGTGGATATCATTCTATTAGGTTTCTAGAAGTGGAGACACTTTTTATTAGAAACTGACAAGCCTGAGATTGGAGAGAGAGCGGGCTGTGATTATTGAGAAGGCCCTTACTTTACGGAGGCACAGCCCCGATTCAACAAGCTGCTCTTCTATCGCGGCGTATCTCTATTTTTTTCTCTCTCAGTGGCTGTTGTCGGAATCACTTGCTTTGAATTGCTTTGAATCACATTGGGCTGCTTTCCATTCCAATGCATCTGTAATATATTTAGTTACTACAGACTATACAGCATACCTGTCTCTGCAGGATGCAGGAAGAGCTGACGCCCTTTATTACCGGCAGTGGAATACTCTGAATGGACCGTCCTGAGAGCTGAGGGGTCCTCTGGGCTCCCGCCGGCCGCCCATTGGCGCCGTCCTGTGCTGGCTCCGCCACGCCGCGGTCCTTACGGTGTTGAATGACGGAGTACACATTCTCTGGGGTGACGCTGGGATTTGGAGTGAGACATGACATAAATAATTATAAGCAGAAGCATGAGCTCCTCTAATCAACTTGCTGAGGATCTGACTATGAAGCTTGATTTCCTCCCGTGTCTCATATAAGAAAGCTTTAAGCACGGCTTATCTGAGGCAGGAGGTTTTGTTCAGGAGTACCATTTACTCTGTATATTTATATATTTATATATATTCTTCTGAATCCCAGTTTTGGATTGATTTGGACTGGAAGAGTCTTAAAAACTAGATGTATGGCACCTTAACCAGGAGGCATCTGAACAGACTTTAAACTGGGGTTAGTGTCTGCAAACAGAGCTTACTTGGTGCGACATTCGTCCCCGCAGGCCCCGCTCCGGCCAGCAGGCTCTGGGTCTTGAAAGGACCCAGAATTGCGGTTCTTTCTGAAGCCTGAGAAGATGGACAGCATGCTACGCCTCTTCTTTCGTCTCAGAGCCTGGGCGTGGTGGTGGGATGACAGCTGACTGTTGGGACAGACAGGGACAAGAGGTCAGACAGGACCTGCCAGCCGTGTCCAGTTTCAACCAACATGCTAAGCTAAGGTCAGAAAGAAGCTGATGCTTTTTTCTATACTTCTTTGCTACTTCAAAAAAATACAGATCAAGAAGGTGCAAAGAAATGAAACATCAGTTGGTTATAACGTTGTAGTCTAGTTTAAACACTTCTGAAAACTCTCTCACTTATTACTGCTCTACTGCTGCTACTACTATGTGACACGAGGACCCATGCTGACCTGATATTATTTGGGTGGTGTATCATTCTCTGTCAGAAGTGGCATTGTATAGTATTGGAGCTTAATTGATGTGATGTTTGTAATGACTGGTGCATGTAAACAGAAGTTAACAGCACGTCACTGGTGTGGGATGATGGGCAGCAGTAAAAAAGCTCATGGTTAAATCTGTAATGCCAGTGTTTTATGGGAATGTAGTGGTCATGGGTGATACACCAGTTGGCATTTTTTCTAAGGTATTAGTTTCACTACTACACCACAAAGACGCAAAACATGCTCACTCACCACTCATCTCCTGCTGAGCAGCTAGTAATTAGAGATATATATTAGAGATATATACGGAAGAAATGGTCAGTCTTTTGGGGTAAGAATAGCCTTAAGCTTTGGTTTAGCTTTAAACACAGCAGACCCCCCAACCCCCCTCCTGCGGTGCATAAATAAGTACAGAGGTGTCAAGTAATAAAGTACAAATACTTCGTTACCTTCCTTAAGTAGACATTTTGCATTTACACTCCATTATCTGTACTTTCTACTCCTTACATCTTAAAACTAGCCTCATTACTCCTATTTCATTTCAGCTTTTTCATTGATGTACATTTACATTCCAGTTAAGTTATTGATAACATGATTTTGAAGTTTGACTTTGTGCACCATTACAATACTTATAGACAACTAGTCATCATATCTTCTGCTCCATGAAACTCATGTTAATGCTCAGTAGTACACAGATATGCTTCTTTAATATATTTACATTGTACTAAACTACATTCATTTACAATGGGCATATATATACGACTTAAACAGGAAGCCTAGCGCATCCCAAATTTATCAACATTAACATTTTAATATAACATTATAGTCATTATGATTTTTAGAAGAATGGGGTTTTTGGGGAGGTGGGCTAGTGCACTATAGACCCCTGTGTTGCGGCCTAAGCTTTTGTCCTTAATGGCATTACTTTTACTTGTACTTTATACTTTAAGTAGTTCTAAAAGCAGTACTTTTACACTTTTACTGGAGAAAAAGCTTGAGTTGATACTTCAACTTCTACATAAGTATTTTTAAACCCTAGTATCAATACTTCTACCTAAGTAATGAATGTGAATACTTTTTATAGCTTTAAATAAGTAACAGGTGTTCCTTAGAAAGTACTTGGTGTGTCTACACCTACTGGCCATAAGGTACGTCTCCTTGTATCTACACTCACTGCCCATGTTATGAGCTCCTCTTATCATATAGGAGCACTCTCTAGTTCTACAGTTACAGACTGCAGTCCATCTGTTTCTCTGTATAATTTGTTAAACTCTTCTTTAATGGCCAGGACCCCCATAGGACCACCACTATTAGGCAAATATTACCTGGGTGGTGGATCATTCTCAGCGCTGCAGTGACATTGATGTGGTGGTGTGTTGTAAGTGTGTGTTATTGTGAGTTTTTAAACACCTGTGAAGACTAGAAGATGACCAACACACAATGTGCAGCAACAGATGAGCTATTGCATCTATAAGGTGGACCAGCAAGGTAGGAGCGTCTAATAGAGTGGACAGTGAGTGGACACAGTGTCTAAAAACTTCAGGAGCACTGCTGTATCTGATCCACTCACGCCAGCACAACACACACACTAAAACATCACCACCACCTGGTCAATGGCACTGCAGTACTGACAATGACCCACTACTCAAATAATATCTACTCTGTGGTGGTCCTGACAATTAAAGAACAGGGTATACAGAGAAACAGATGGACTAGAGTCTGTAATTATAGAACTACAAAGTCCTACTATATAGTAACTGGAGCTGATAACATGGACGTATATGGGTGTATATAATAAATAAACATAATATATTTATTACTTAGGTTAGTTAGGTTAGGTCAAGGTAGTATCAGTATCAGTACTCAGTATCACCTGATCTGATATCGGAAGGAAAAAGTGTATTAGGTAAAGCGGTGTTGCAGGGGGTTTTACATGCATCAATGCCACCGACGGCCTTGGAATAATCCATCACCCAAAAGTATTCAGCAGAAAGCATCTCTGTGGTCAGAAACTGACCATTCATGAAGGAACTGAGGGTGACTAACTCCAATCATGCATGGAAAAACATGATCCACAGATTCAAGGTAGGCGTTTCTAAGAGACTTGTCCTCTGAATGTAGAGATCATAGTGCATTTTTACAAGCATTCAGAAACTCTTCTAATTAGTGAATTCAAAAACTGCAAGCTGACCCAGGCATTCAATTACACACCCACACAGCTTGCCAGACAAGAACCCCTCAGGACCTTCCAAGCCTAATAATTTCTGAGAATAAAAAAAAAACAAACTATGTGGTAGTATTGTGGTAGTACTCTTGTTGCTTTTAGGTTTTGGCTGGAAATAAACTAAACTGTACAACCAGCCACTAATAGGTCAGGGCATCCAGTCCATGATGTTGTCACTGTAGAACTACCAGAGTATACTGTCACTGTCCAATGAAAAACATATATCTCAGTTTTTGTCGATTTTCAGTTTTCTACAAAATTTGAACACAACAGCTGCCCTTGATATTGTCTACAATTTCCATGATAAATGGACCAATAAAAAGAAGTAATCCTGGTTCCATTGACTTACATTGAAAGTAAAGATTGTTTTTGGCCTCTCCTGTTAAGTTATATTTGTTTTCCATTGGACAGCGACAATATGTATAAAATATGCTAAACTAATCATCCAATTTCAGTACTTGACCTGAATTAACCATTAATGCAATAAATTCCTCACAGCAATGCTCCTACATCTATTGTAAAGTCTTCTCAGAAGAGTAAAGGCTGGTCTGGCAACCAAGTGGAGACAAACTCTCTATTAATAGCCCAGATTTTAGAAGAAATTCTGGATGAGCAGGTTTCTACAAACCTTTGGACATATAGTGTTATGTTTAATAATCTATGTTCTGGTTGATATGCAATACAGTTGCAAGCTGAAGAAATATGAAAAACCTGTCTGGTAAGACCCTCTTGGTGTAGAAATCTGGCAGGCCATCATCCAGTAGGTTGACTCCACCGTTCTCAGAAGAATGCTGCACAGAGAGAAGAAACAACACGATTATGAAAATGGATAAACGGTAACGACAAAATTCTAGCATATGGTTGCTGGGATCATAATAGATTTGTAGATAGTACTCTTCCTAATGCTTCACCATGTCATCTGGGTGCAGTGCCTGTGTTTGCGTGATGCAGTGATATGATAAGCAAAGGTGACACATCTGCAGGAAGAGACATGAACGTAGCCTGCAGCTTCTCAAGTTTAAGCGGCTGTGATTAAAGGGAGCGATGCAGAAGAACGCCAAGACTTTGAAGTTGTTTGAGTCTATTTCTGGCAGGGGGAAGGCTCTAAACTCACACAGACAAAACACGTTTAGAAGACAAAGGAAAGATCCGTAATTGAGAGCGGAGAGTGAACGGAGCGGTTAAAGAGAGATTGATTATTCACTGTGGGTAGAGGTTCTAACACCGTGTGACGTAGTATGCAGGCTTCCCTCCAGCTGTGAATTCTAGCAAACTGCTAATATAATGCAAATTAGGCTGCGTTTCCATCAGCTCTGCACGAGAAAACAAAACCATCTACGTCACATACATAAAAAGATAATGGGCTAAAAATACAGAGAACCTCTTCACCAATTCACCAGCTGCATTGTTACCTCGTATGAAGGCAGAAACACTGATCAACTGCAGGTCTGCCTGGAAAATGTGTGCCCACTTAATCTCCATTAGAAACTCTCAACTGACCATTTCACGGCAACCACCAGCATCCACCTAGCAGTCATCTAGCATCTACCCAACAACCACCAGCATCCACCTAACAGTGATCTAACATCTGTCTACCCAACAACCACCAGCATCCACCTAACAGTCATCTAGCATCTGTCTATCCAACAACCACCAACATCCACCTAACAGTCATCTAGCATCTGTCTACCCAACAACCACCAGCATCCACCTAACAGTCATCTAACATCTGTCTACCCAACAACCACCAGCATCCACCTAACAGTCATCTAGCATCTACCCAACAACCACCAGCATCCACCTAACAGTCATCTAGCATCTACCCAACAACCACCAGCATCCACCTAACAGTCATCTAGCATCTACCCAACAACCACCAGCATCCACCTAACAGTCATCTAACATCTACCCAACAACCACCAGCATCCACCTAACAGTCATCTAACATCTGTCTACCCAACAACCACCAGCATCCACCTAACAGTCATCTAACATCTGTCTACCCAACAACCACCAGCATCCACCTAACAGTCATCTAGCATCTACCCAACAACCACCAGCATCCACCTAACAGTCATCTAACATCTGTCTACCCAACAACCACCAGCATCCACCTAACAGTCATCTAGCATCTACCCAACAACCACCAGCATCCACCTAACAGGCATCTAGCATCTAGCCAATAACCACCAGCATCCACCTAACAGGCATCTAGCATCTACCCAACAACCACCAGCATCCACCTAACAGTCATCTAACATCTGTCTACCCAACAACCAGCAGCATCCACCTAACAGTCATCTAGCATCTACCCAACAACCACCAGCAACCACCTAACAAGTCATCTAGCATCTACACAACAACCACCAGCATCCACCTAACAACCCCCTAATAACTGCCCAGCATCCTCATAACAACCACCAAAGTCCACCCAACAACTGTCAGCATCCACCTAACAACCACCAGTATCCACCCAACGATTGCCCAGCAACTGCCAGCATCCACCCAACAGCCACCTAGCATTCACTCAACAACCACCAGCATCCACCTAACAGTCATCTAAAATCTGTCTACCCAACAACCACCAGCATCCACCTAACAGTCATCTAGCATCTACCCAACAACCACCAGCATCCACCTAACAGTCATCTAGCATCTACCCAACAGCCACCAGCAACCACCTAACAAGTCTTCTAGCATCTACCCAACAACCACCAGCATCCATCTAACAGTCATCTAGCATCTACCCAACAACCACCAGCATCCACCTAACAGTCATCTAGCATCTACCCAACAACCACCAGCATCCACCTAACAGTCATCTAGCATCTACCCAATAACCACCAGCATCCACCTAACAGGCATCCAGCATCTACCCAACAACCACCAGCATCCACCTAGCAATCATCTAGCATCTACCCAACAACCACCAGCATCCACCTAACAGTCATCTAGCATCTACCCAACAACCACCAGCATCCACCTAACAGGCATCTAGCATCTACCCAATAACCACCAGCATCCACCTAACAGGCATCCAGCATCTACCCAACAACCACCAGCATCCACCTAGCAATCATCTAGCATCTACCCAACAACCACCAGCATCCACCTAACAGTCATCTAGCATCTACCCAACAACCACCAACATCCACCTAACAGTCATCTAGCATCTACCCAACAACCACCAGCATCCACCTAACAGTCATCTAGCATCTACCCAACAACCACCAGCATCCACCTAACAGTCATCTAGCATCTACCCAACAGCCACCAGCAACCACCTAACAAGTCTTCTAGCATCTACCCAACAACCACCAGCATCCATCTAACAGTCATCTAGCATCTACCCAACAACCACCAGCATCCACCTAACAGTCATCTAGCATCTACCCAACAACCACCAGCATCCACAAAACAGTCATCTAGCATCTACCCAATAACCACCAGCATCCACCTAACAGGCATCCAGCATCTACCCAACAACCACCAGCATCCACCTAGCAATCATCTAGCATCTACCCAACAACCACCAGCATCCACCTAGCAATCATCTAGCATCTACCCAACAACCACCAGCAACCACCTAACAGTCATCTAGCATCTACCCAACAACCACCAGCATCCACCTAACAGGCATCTAGCATCTACCCAATAACCACCAGCATCCACCTAACAGGCATCCAGCATCTACCCAACAACCACCAGCATCCACCTAACAGCCATCTAACATCTACCCAACAACCACCAGCAACCACCTAACAGTCATCTAACATCTACCCAACAACCACCAGCAACCACCTAACAGTCATCTAACATCTACCCAACAACCACCAGCAACCAACTAACAGTCATCTAACATCTACCCAACAACCACCAGCAACCACCAAACAAGTCATCTAGCATCTACACAACAAGCACCAGCATTCACCTAACAACCCCCAAATAACTGCCCAGCATCTTCATAACAACCACCAAAGTCCACCCAACAACTGTCAACATCCACCTAACAACCACCAGTATCCACCCAGCGATTGCCCAGCAACTGCCAGCATCCATCCAACAACCACCAGCATCCACCTAACAACTGCCCAGCATTCACCTAACAACCACCACATATATATATATATATATATATATATATATATATATATATATATATATATATATATATATATATATATATATATACTATACTAGTGCAGTATGCAGTATTTCCCATCCTTACCATCTCCAAAGGGGCATGTCCTGCCCTGTGCCTTCTCGGAGGACGGGGTCTGACGTGGGTCACATGGCGCAAAGGTGCCCCCTGTGTAGGCAGTGTGGACAGACCTTCCCATGAGGCTGAACGAGAAAGGGGAGCAGCTGAACGAGGCATTGAGAGCGAAGGAGAGGAGTTGGGGTCATCACCTAGACCTGGAAGAAGAGAGGTGGGACGAAAGAGGTGTGAGCCTGAATATGCTCTACAACTACAACAACAATAAAGAAATACTCTGGAAATAATTGTGCAGTTACCTGTAAGACATGTTTGGTCTCTGAACTATGCGTCTCTAGCAGTGAAGCTAATGCAGCTAACAATTAATTGCAGATTAGCATTCTGTAAACTATGTGCTTAAATTGGACTTTTCCTCAGATCAGATGAAGCTGGTAATCTCAAATACATGGCAAGTCGTTTAAGCGTTAAATCCTTTTTTTTTTTAAACTTGAAACCAAATATGATGTTCTTGATATCACAAATTTGATTTCACTAGTAAGAATTACAGTATATTACAAGTGCTCTGTTTTTAATATCATAAAAAGAAGTAATGATTTTAGTAGTAAACATTATAATTTTAATATCAAGAATAAAATGAAGTATGAAGTATAAAATTAAGTATAAAATTAATTTTACCAATAAAAGGTACATTTTTTAAAATCATAAATTAAATATTTCACTTGTAAAAGTAAAATTTTTTATATCAAGAAAAGTTGTTTTTACAAATTAGGTCTCAACATAAAATATATTTTATATATATTTTTTTTTAAAATAAATTTTACTGGTAAAACCCACATTTTAAAAAAATAACATTTTTGATATCAAGCATAAAACAATTGTCTTGATATAAAGTATTAAAATTATTTTACTAGTAAAATACATTTTTTTAAATCCTAAATTAAATATTTTACTAGTAAAAATTTAATTTTTGATATCAAGATATTTTTTAATTAGGTCTTGATATCAAGTATAATATTATTTTAACCTAGTAAAAACTACATTTTTAAAATCTTAAATAAAATATTTCACTAGTAAAAATACAATTTAGATATAAAGAAAATTGTTTTTAAAAAATAGGTCTTGATATGCAGTATAAGATTAATTTTACTATTAAAAACTACATGTTTACTACCAAGAATAAAATATTTTACTAATAAAAATTACTTTTTTTTTTTTTTTAAGCATAACATTCTTATTTACCAGTAAAATCTACATTTTTAATATCAAGAATATATTTTTATTTACTAGATTTGTTTTTAATGTTGATATCAAGAATTAATGAGAAAATTACCTTTTTACTAGTCATAATTCAATTCTGACTGGTCAAAACAGATTTAGTTTTTATGTATTTGCCCATTATATTTGTCCAAAATGTATACATCAGACAAACTATCACTTTCAAGGCAATATAATACCTACAAAGGCGCATTATGAGCATCAGAAACCTCCTTTGATTCTCACTGAAGTTTAGGAACTTTAGGCCCCTCCTACCCAAACCCTGTCTAAAACAGCTCAGGTGTGATTCTCACTAAAGGCAGTGAGAGACGAATGGAGGAGAATGGAGAGATAATCTTAAATGGGCCTCTTGTGCCTGAGCAGTTCGAGTGGATGTGCTCTTCTCTTGTGTCGCCTGTTCGGCATTCTTCTTTTTCCATTTGCCAGAACTACCTTTGGGGTCTCCCTGGTGGTTTGGGGACCTAAGCATCTGCTGTTAGCAGGAAGCAGCCATGCCGCTCAATGACTGCTAACTCATGATTGAGTGAATGTGTTGCTGGGAGGCTGCTGCAGCTGTCTTGCGTGACTCACTCAGTCTGGTGGAGACGGGCCGGATGCGTCGTGTTCGGGAGCTGCGCTTCTTTATGGCGATGGTGTCCTGCGCACAGATGGAGTGGGTGAGTAAAGCGTGTGGGTGCACCAAAACACCAAAAACACAGAAACAGATGGCCAGGCCATGGAGGCATGTGGCCACGGCTACACAACACCAAAGCGCAGAGAGCAAGGCGAGTGCAGCCTGTGATGTGGAATCTAAGCAGCGCACTCACTATGCTGATGCCAAAGTCGTCCTCGGGGATGTCCATGGTGTCGCCGTGTCTGAGCGTGCGCCTGGCCGTGCCACCGTCGTCCAGCCGCCGCATCTGAGCGACCTGATGAAGCTGAGAGGAAAGAGGAAGGCACAGGCGAGGCTGCGTGAGGGAATGAATGCTAATTGCAGTTCTTTTGATTAGTCATTATACCGCACGGGTATCTGCCTTCTCAGAGATGATGCATTCAGCAGGAACACTTGAGATTTGTCAAGCTGATTCAGGCATGATTCAGCGGAACACTCGGAATACTCATCACGAAGAAACGAGATTGGACAGATGCTACGTGCGCTCAACCGAAAATGCCTGCAACTCACTTAAAGCCGAACTGAATGTTGGCTTTCCATGTGGCAATAATACTGAATGGAATTCATTGCCTTGTAAACATAACACATTTGATGATATGTTTATTTAAATTCACTGTTTGGCCCCTTCTTGTAATTCTAATCCAGCTAGTCTAATCATACAAATAATCAAACAACCTGTTTTAACCCCATTTCAACTCTTATTGTAATCTATCTTAAATGCAAAAAATAACTGTGATGTCATAGTGCAGAGATTAGAGATTAGTGATATAGTGATATACAATATGCACGTTTCATGATAAGATGTTATAATATATTTATTACTATATATATATATATATATATATATATATATATATATATATATATATATATATATATATATATATATATATATATGCAGTCTGATGCTGTTGCTGGGTTCTCCTTGTTTGCCTGCATTCTGGATCATTGTACCCACCATGGGGCTTCCTGGTGTCCAATGCTATGTGGAAAGCTTTGCCTGTGTGGTGCAAGCGCTCCCTGCTTGCTTACCCAATCACAGACGATTTTTCTTTTCTCACCTCACAATACACTGAGCTCCTCTCATATTCTTACTAATAAATCATCACTGCACGCTTCTGGCAACAGTTACTGACATTCATGGCTTATAAATAAACCTCGACTTCACATAAAGAGAAAATAAGTGTAAAGACAGAGGAAAAGTCCAACCCAACAGGTTTGTAGTACCAGGCTCTTGTGAGTCGCATAGAGTTCTTGAAGGATCTGGTCCACTACAGAATTGGTGAGATAGGAAACCACGGACAGCTTGACCTCCCTAAGAGAGACAGAGGAAAGCCACCAATTAGATAAAAACACCACTTAAAAAAAATCATGATTTACAACAATCTTTGTTTTGTCCATCACTGGACAGCTCCTCCCCAGTCCATGTTCCAACTCCCCACCCCTGTCTTGAAGAACAGATTGGAGCATGCTGGCAAAGCAAGCCACTCCTAATAGGGTTCTTGAAATTACTTGTTTTATGATCTAAGTTATACATCACCATGCAATAATATTAGCCCATTATATTATACATCTCCTCTCGGCAGCCCCGCCTTCACTTAATGACTTAAAATGTTTTTAAAGCATTCTACTAAATATTTAAAGCTTGCGCAGTTGCACAGCATCATATTACAATTATATGTATATCTCTGGAATAAAGGCTCTCTGGATCTTACTCCAGTGCACGGTTAATGTCCTGGGCAGCTCTCTCCATCAGTGCAGTGCGGATAGTGGAACGAGGGATGGAAACTCGCTCAGAGATGGAGGACAGAGGAGGAGAGACTTGTTCTGCAGCAACAGTAGAGAGTGGGCACAACTCCCGACACAGGGAGACCATGGAGTCCACGATCACCTGGAAAAATCAATCGATAAATGAAGCAATTAGTTCCCAGAGCCATCCAGCCAACTAACAGCTCTTTCTCCATCCAACCAATCAACCAACCATCGATAAAGCAAATCATCCCTCAATCTATCCATCCACACCTATCTTTTTATATCTTTCCTTGTAACCAACCAATCAACTACAGTATTTATCTATTCATCAATCTGTCCATACCCCCAAGCAACTATACAAGCATATATCCCACCATCTGTCCAACCACCCAATCGTCTATCCATCTGTAAAGCTCTCTATCTAACCAACCCAACCAAGCACCCGTTCATCTAACCATTAAGCAAACCAGCGATACACCCATTCATCTACCCTACCAACCAAACCATAATCTAACCAACCATACAATCAACTCCCCCATACATCCAATCATCTCTCTTTGAATCTAATCAATCAGCCATCCAACTATACATCCCACCATTCAACCAACCCCCTAACCAGCCATTTGTTCATCAAACCAACCATCCATTTGACAAACCAAAAACAAGTCTAACCAGTATGTACAACCAACCACCCATCTAACGAACCATCAAGCAAACTTATTAACAACAGCCATCTCTCCAACCATCCATCCACTGGTCTGTTTCTCCATCCTACTGAATGAACTGTCATATAACCAACCATACAACCAACCATTTGTCCATACATCCATGCATCTATCAATTCACACACACCCGTCCAGTAATCCATAAACCCATCTATCAGCCAATCTGTCAACAAACCAAGCAATCGTCCACCTAACCATACACCCATTCATGCATATACCATCCACATACCATCCAAAGACCTGTCCACCAAACTACCCAAACAACTTACCACGCCTCCCTGTGACCGTAACAGGGAAATATAAGAGATAACACTAAAACCCTCACTTGTAGCTCTTTGTCAGCTGCTTTGGCCAGTTCTCCAGCGAGGGACTCCAGCCTCTGTCTGACCGGACCATCCACGGAAAGCACGTGAGCCAGCTCACACAGAGAAGGGTAAAGCTGCGAAAGGTCAGAGACAATTACAGCAAAAAGAAAATACAGACTCTAACGACTATAAAGAAACATTCCTCTAGACCTTAAACTCTCCCTCTGATCTTCTCCACTGCTTACCGCTCGAGAGTTCCTGGCCTCCTTCAGAACCTGCCTGGCAGCCTGGAGCTCCTCCCCCTCACCTGTTCCTCTCAACACACACACCTGCTGCTGAACGCGCACACACAGACGCTCCATCACCTGTGAGAGAGAGCGAGTGCGAGAGAAGATGAGAGAGAAAGCGAGTTAGAGAAGGAGAGACTTGTCCCAACACAGTGAACCAGGAGCTCATATTACCATATTAAAGAGACGGGGCAGCCACAGACTGCATGTGTGGAGAATGCATACAGAATGAAACACAAACATATGTGAGCAAGGTCACCCAGGCCTTAACCTTGATACAGCGAACGCTGTGAAATAGATTCAGTTCACACTAGCCAGATTCCTTCTTCACGCTGCAGTCGATGCACGCATGCCATCCATCTTTTTGTTTAATACATTCATTTTTTGAACTGAAGTGGGTAGGACGTGTTTATGATAGCTGATGTGCTGGACCAATGTTAATGTCCCATTAGGCTCTTTTCACATTTTTATCAGAGGTTCTCTGGTTTACTCCAAAAAGAACACATACACTATATTGCCTAAAATATTCACTCACCAACCCAAATCATTGAATTAAGGTGTTCCAATCACGTTCATGGCCACAGGTGTATAAAACCAAGTACCTAGGCATGCAAACTGCTTCTACACACAGTAATAAAAGAATGGGTCGCTCTCAGGAGCTCAGTGAACTCCAGCGTGGTACCGTGATAGGATGCCACCAGTCAAGAAAATTCCCAACTACTAAATATTCCACAGTTGACTGTCAGTGGTATTATAACAAAGTGTAAGCGATTGGGAACTACAGCATAATCTGCAGAGTCAATCGCTACAGACCTCCAAACTTCATGTGGCCTTCAGATTAGCTCAAGAACAGAGCGTAGAGAGCTTCATGGAATGGGTTTACATCACCAAGCGCAATGCAAAATGTTGGATGCAGTGGTGTAAAACATGCCGCCACATGGAGACATGTTCTCTGAAGTGACCAATGTGACCAATCTCAGTTTGGTGGAGGGGGATTATGGTGTGAGGTTGTTTTTCAGGAGTTGGGCTTGGCCCCTTAGCTCCAGTGACAGGAACTCAAAGCTTCAGCAGAACAAGAGATTTGGACAATTTCATGATCCCGATTCATGAACTTTGTGGGAACAGTTTGGGGACGGCCCCTTACTGTTCTAACATGACTGCACACCAGTGCACAAATAAGCTCCATAAAAACATGCATTAGTGAGTTTGGTGTGGAAGAACTTGACTGGCCTGCACAGAGTCCTAACCTCATCCTGATAGAACACCTTTGGGATGTATTAGAGTGGAAACTGTGAGCCAGACCTTCTTGTCCAACATCAGCGTCTGACCTCACAAATGTGCTTCTGGAAGAACGGTCAAACATTCCCATAAACACTCTCCTAAACCGTGTGAAGTGCCTTCCCATAAGAGTCGAAGCTGTTATAGCTGCAAAGGTTGGGCTGACAAAATATAAACCGTATGGATTAAGAATGAGATGTCACTCAAGTTCCTATGTGTGTGAAGGCAGACAAGCGTATATATTTGGCAATGTAATGTAATGGCTGTGTAAAGTAGGGGCGCACGATACTGTACCCAGTAACTGTATTTGTCCAATATTGGCCAAAATCAGTGGATTAGATATCAGAAGAAATAATTTATAATCCGATATGATGAGAAACACCAGAGAAACGCTGGAGGTTCTTTTAATTATTAAGACACAGCGCTCCAGCAGAACTGAGTCATGTTGTTCTAAATGCATTTCTTGCTTTATAAGAGGAAAAGACCTGCTTCACTGCTTGATTATGATTTTATTATATATATCATTCAGACTGAAGGCCACAGCACACCCAGTGAATGATAGCGTAGCGTCGCTCCACTGTCCTATAGCATGCAGCCAGGGAAAGGTCATTTTACACTATGCTCATATAAATTGAATGATTTCAGATCCCTTATTACGCTTGGCATTAGTTTACTATCTACTCTTAGACTGGCTGTTTTCCAGCTCAAAGACATGAACAGAAAAGAACTAAGCTAGTAACATTTGCTCAGCTAATAGACTATTAGTATTTGTCTGTTTATCTAAAATACTGGGTGTTTTTTCTGAGTTGTGATGGATACAGTATGTGATTTAGCTTGTCTTGTTGAAATATGCAAGGACTTCCCTGAAAGAGATGCTGTGTGGATGGGAGTAGATGTTGTTCTAAAACCTCTATATACACCTTCAGAAAACCTCGTAGGCACAGTTTTTCACAATATTCTAACCAATTCCTACTTTCGATGTAGGTAGCAATGTTATGGTCTGGGAATGTTTGGCATTCTCTCTCACTGGACCCACTCATCCATGTGGAAGACACTCTTAACCGATTTAGGCTTTAATTCATTTTGCAGATTATGTACATCCATACAAGCTGATTGTCTTTGCTGGGACGGAGGGGATCTACCAACAAGACAGTGGGACATGTCACATGGCCAATATTGGATGGAGTAACTGACCGAGACTTCCAAGTATTACCACAGACCCCTAATTTCCCAGAGTTTAACCCAAGTAAGCATCTCTGGGACCACCTCAATCACTGGGTTGGCTCTATGGATCTTCCCCTATGGGACAACCTACTAGGACCTTATTGAGTCCCCCAGTCCGTCTAGCTGTTGTCTGTGCTGCACATGGTGGTTACTCTGGATCTATCTATCTATCTATATCCATATACCTCTTTCATTTAAACACAGTGGTTACTGTGTGTAGCACTTCATCCTCTCCATCAGGCTGAAGATGTTTCTCCTAATTTGAAGCCGCTTCAACGACAGCTGGCTGTAAATGGATTTTGGGCTGGAGTACAGAGATAGCTCCCGATACATACTAGTATCTGATCCTGAAGAGCTTCATGTCACAGTAATACCCACTACTCTTGGGCTCAATCAATAAATGAGTAGTATGTAGTGGCCTATTTTGAACACAGCCACAAATACCTGCTTTCAGAAACTGAGGGGAAGCTCAGCTCTGGGAGCTTTTTTACTGGCAGCCTAGTGGGTACGAGTACCTGTTCAGCAGTGCTGGTGACCAGGCCCTGGTGCAGCCTTAAAGCCTGCTTTTGTGAGAATCGCTGCGTCTGATTGTTCCTCAACAGAGCCCGCTGGATCTGACAGATGGAGCGAGAAAGAGAAAGAGAGACAGAAAGAGAAAGAAAAGGAGAGTCACAAACCGTGCATGTTCTGCAATGGCAATCATATTCAGATAAGCGTTCCAGTCATATGGAAACCAGCCTAATTAAATGCTTGATGAGTCAAGATAAGCATACTGTGAGTGGCCAAATCCTTCTCAAAGTCACCTTCCAAAGAAAAGTCTTTAATTTTCAGGTCCGCCGAGCAGCGATGAACCCACGTCTGCATAATACTGTTCACATACAGATACTGCGCATTGACAGGGCATCTCAAAAGTAAGACAACGCCCATATAATCCTATGAAAACCCTTTTGAGGAAATTGCATACACATAAATAAAACGTGGAACCTGGAAAAGTTGTATATCTTCTGTGGCATCAGTTGCTACAGAGATTGAAACCTTCTCTGGAAGCAACTTCAGCACACTGGCTGTCCATCTGGAGCTTCATGAAATGGGTCTCTTTATGGCTGAGCAGCTTACAAGTGTACAAGTTGAAGATCATTATGCCCAATGCCAGGTGTCGGCTGGAGAGGCGTAAAACACCATTGTTGGACTCTGAAGCAGTGAAACATTCTCTAGAGTGAGGAATCACGCTTCACTATCTTGAGTTCTGAAGGAAAAATCTGGATTTGGAGGATGCCAGGAGAACACTACCTACCAACAGTACCAACACGAAAATATTGGTGGTGAGGCTTCCAGCTTAGTGGTAGCAGTTTGGGGAGGAACTCTTTGTTCTTCTGACTGTACACAAATTGAGCTCATGGTGAAGACATGGTTTGATGAGCTTGGTGTGGAGGAACCTCAGTGACCTGTACAGAGCCCTGGCCTGAACCCACCTGAACTCCTTTGGAATGAACTGGAACGTTGGTTGTGAGCCAGGTCTTCAGTGTCTGACCTCACAAATGCTCTATAGACTGAACGGACACAGATTCCCACAAACACACTCTGAGAGGATGCGGCTTTGGCTGCAAAGTGGGGCAACTCCATATTAATGGCCATTGGTTTATGAGGTGGGATGTCCAACAAGCTTGTATAGATGTAACAGTCAGGTGTCCACATACTTCTGGCCATACTGTGTAGTCTAAGCACAGGATTCAATCCTGCTGGCACATGTGAGGGTTATAGTCACAAAAGCACTCTATATTTATAACCATAGCCTTTAAATTTATATGCATCAGAAGCTCCGTCCAATCACGTACTGCATTTAGGGTAGGCTTTAAAAGCCCTATATTATAAATGAAAGAGATCTGATTCACAATGAGTGTCTACAGGTTGGAAAAATAGCAGTTTAAATAGAATCCGACCTATTAATCATCAGCGTCACGACCTCCGTCCAGATGTAGATGTGCCATGCATCAATAATAGAGACATATCCAATTCATGACGTCGTTGTTTACATAGCCTTTTCTCACTGGTGAAGTTAAAAAAAAAAAGATAGCCAGGCATCAGAACTCTATGAAAGGAGATGGATGCTGGAACCCATATCTCAATTTACGGCAGCTGTGGAAGCCCACCACAGGAGAGGGATTTGAGCCAAATATAGAAGCCCAGCCAGAGCAGGAAGATGGCATGTGGGGGGTGGATAATACAGAGATTGCTAGATACTCCAGTATCCTGTATTGGCCTAGATCAGTGGTTCTCAACTCTGGTCCTGGAGCTTAACTGACTTTTGTTTTCACTGTTCTAGATAATGCAGTAAAGACATCAGGGTTGGAACTCAAGTCATCAGCTTAATCAGGGACTGAACATTGGAGAGTCTTATAGGCCTCGTATATGAATTCCATGCTGGTCTATGTTGGTCTAGTGCTGGTATAGTGGTTGCCCAGCATGGTCACTGACCAGCATACCAGCATCCAAAACACTACATATGCTGGTCTTTCAGGTGGTTTTAGGAGTCCCATCTTTCGGTAATCAGTTTCATACACTACTGTTTCTTTTTTCTGGCTCATAATATTAGGATATTAGTATCATAATATCCTAATATCCTTAGAAACATCTCCTGAAAATGAGCAAATCTGTACTGACAGATGCAGCTGGAGGTCAGTCCAGTACACTTTCTGTGAAATTCTCCTCACAGCGATTTTGCTGGCATTTGGCTTCTTGCTCAAAGTTTTCCGATTCCACCTTAAATGGTGCAGCGGTTAGGTTACCTTCAGGTGCCTCAGCTTCTTGGTGGAGTTTTCCCGTTCCACCTTAAATGGTGTAGCAGTTAGGCCACATTCTGGCACCTAAGCCTCTTGTTTGAATATTCTGTTCCACCTTAAATGCTGCACCAGTTTCATTCCAGTGACTTCTTTTTTACATTTCCCCATTCCACCTTAAGTAGTGCCGCAATGACATTCAGATACTTTGGCTTCTTGTTTGCATTTTCTCGTTCCACCTTAAATGGTGCAACAATTCTATTTTATGCACCAAGGCACTTGAATGTAACTGCAGCACCATTTAAGGTGGAACAGGGAAATTCAAACAAGAAGCCAAAGTATCTGAATGTCATTGTGGTACTATTTAAGGTGGAACAGGAACATTCGAACAAGAAGCTGGTGCACTGGAATGTAGCCTAACTGTTGCAACTGTTGCACAATTTAAGGTGGAACAGGAACATTTAAACAAGAAGCTGATGGACTGGAATGTAGTCTAATTGTTGCAACTGTTGCACCATTTAAGGTGGAACAGGAAACTTCGAACAAGAAGCTAATGCACTAGAATGTAGCCTAACTGTTGCAACTGTTGCACCATTCAAGGTGGAACAGGAACATTTAAACAAGAAGCTAATGCACTAGAATGTAGCCTAACTGTTGCAACTGTTGCACCATTCAAGGTGGAACAGGAACATTTAAACAAGAAGCTAATGCACTAGAATGTAGCCTAACTGTTGCAACTGTTGCACCATTTAAGGTGGAACAGGAACTTTCGAACAAGAAGCTGATGCACTGGAACATAGCCTAACTGTTGCACTATTTAAGGTGGAACAGGAAACTTCGAACAAGAAGCTGATGCACTGGAATGTGACTTAACTGCTGCACTATTTAAGGTGGAACAGAAAAGTTGAAATTAGACACGGAGGGACCTGAATGTAGAATAATTGCTGCAACAATTAATGGGGAACAGGAAAATTCAAAGAAGAGCCGAAGCACCTCAATGCAACTGCTGCACCATTTAAGGTGGATCAGGAACATTCGAACAAGAAGCTGATGCACTGGAACGTAGCCTGTTGCACCAGTTAAGGTGGATCAGGAACACTTCAACAGAGTTAAAAGACATTAAAAGGAAGGTTTCTCGGGGCGTTTTCACACCAGCACCATTAAGTTCCGATTAAACGGACTCTGGTTCATTTGCACTCTTGGTGCGGTTCATTTTGGCAGGTGTGAAAACAGTGATTGCACTCGGGTGCAGACCTAAACAACCGAGACCCTCGAGAGGAGGTGGTCTCGATCCGGTTCCAAACGAACTCCGGAGTGGTTTGCTTGTGGTGAGAACGTGATCCGACCATGATCCCACCTCGACCCAACCCAAGTATTAGGTGTACTCCACAGGTTTGATCTAAACATCTCCTGCAGCCAGGTGTGCTTTGCATTATGGGATGCGGCAGATGGCGTAAACAGAGAACTGGAGAACTGTAGCAGCTAACAGGGCGAGGACAATGAAGCGAGGTCTCTCTTGGACTAGCAGTGAGGGACGTTGTCTACTTGATGTTTGGAGTGAGCTGGGTGTTCTGCAGGTGGACTGTAGTGCAGGTATATTATCAGATTATTATTACAGCTATGAACAGATGCTGTCTCTGCCGCTGCTCCGTGCTACGCTGTACAAGAAATGTGCAATAGTTTGGGCAAACCTGATCTTCTCCCTGTGTTTACTTTCTTGCTTGCATGCCAGATAGCTCTGACCAATCAGAGGAGACAACGTGCTCACCTGGTTTGTTGCCTGTGTGAAAACAAACTAAACCGAGGAGGAAACGCTCCAAGTAGACAAACTCATTACCTGATCCGGACCAGTGAAACTAACTACAGTCCCATTCACTAAAGCTTGTGATGATGACTGTTTGGAATCACAGCAGCAACCAAATCTCAATCTAGCTAACATTTATGTTAGACCCATGCCTGGCCTGTATGGACATGTGAACATTTAAATGGCTTCCAATCCAACCACTCAAACCAGGACCAGATTACTGTTTAACTGTTAGACACTTGCTGTGTCTGTTTATTTCATGGTATTTGAAGACTGGCCAAGGGTTTACTAGCCATGAAGACCTGTAAACAAAAAAAACACTGCCAACTCACTTTCGTCATGGCCTGCTCCGTCTTCTCGGGGGCGCTGCGGTACGCCTGCGTGACATCATTGAGCGGGACGGGCATGTACTGCAGAGTGAAGTTACTTAGCGAGGGAGACAGAGAGAAAGAAAGACAGAGATAAATGCACGGCTTAGCAAACGTTCCTGTAACCTCCGAATTCATCTACAAAGCGGCGGCGGCAGCAGCACTCCCACCACACCGGCATACAAAACAACACAAGAGCGCGCGTCAGAGGGAATGCTCAGATACTCGGCAGCCTGCTTCAGAGCCTCAGCCACTTATTTTTGATAGCTTTGTCAGATGCAGTGGCTACACAGAGCTGAATGTGACTCCAAGGTCAAGTTCAAGTTGCAGTTTCTAGAAACGCCTGAGCAACAGCAGAACGGCTGGGTCCTCGGCGACTGAGTCACCGCCGAACGAGCGTATCACAAACAGGTCAGGAACAGGTGATGAAATGCCATGTAATCTCTTTCCCCCTCCTTCACTGTACTGTTTATTTAAACATATGCCAGGACCTCCATAACAGCACCCCATTAAAACGCTATAGGGTGCGATGGGTGTCGGTGGGAATATCACTGTGGGTGACTGTAGATTTGAACATGTTTAACATTGTGTGTGTGTGTGTGTGTGTGTGTGTTTTGGAGCCAGAAACTACATACGCAAGACATTTGTTGTAAAACATGCTGATATGGTTTAGCAGAGACACACTGGGAGACTGGAGAGGCAGACACATACGCAAATGTCTTGTGTTCTACACTGAAAACAGGACGTGTATACATGCTAATAAACTAACAGGCGGCGTAAGATAAACAGACAGGAACATAACCAAAAGACCAGACTGAAGGTGCGTCCAAAATCGTGTACTTGATCAGTATGTACTCTAGCTAGAGCTAGAGCTAGAGCGCACTACGTCCACCATCTTACCAACGTCCTGTGACGCAAGACGTCAGACCAACATTGCTATTCATTTAAAAGCCCCCTTACTGATGGGTTTAGATCCTGTTTGTGACACTGTGCTGCGTGTTTGCCTGAATATCTACTCACGCGGTGTCGAGCTGTAGCTCAGAGAAGACGAAACGGGAGGATGTTAATAATTATTTACCTCAGAAGTAGCGCTAACTCCTGTAGCGGCAGTTTACTAGCCGTAGCTACGTACACACAGCCCACGTTCCGCATTTCACTGCGTGTTTTCCTCAATTTTAAAGTTTTTTGCGGCTCTGATGGAATACTTAAAAATGTCTGCTGGTGCAGTACGTCATCCGGGGACTTTTCGCGTACTGCTAGGCAAATACTATGTATTCGGACACCCTAGTCACTCTTGCTCACTGCTTTTGCGTACAGTTCAGTATGGAAGTACACGATTTCGGACACACCCTGAGACTTACCGACCAGGGGTTGCCTTTTTCCAAAACGTTCGTAAAGCTAAGTACTTCGTAACTTCATACTTAAGAACATTCTTAAAATAATGAATGTTTCCTGAAAGCCTTCGTAACTAACGTAGTATGCAAAGTCATTCATAAATGTAAGTAATCTGACCAACTTGCTAAGTTCTTCTTAACTCAAAGTTTACATGCAATTCTCAAAATCAAAAGAAGGCGCTAATCATCCTTTTAAAAATGCATTGTTCTGTGCCTGGACACTACAGGTATTTATACAAACAGGCATTCATGAAGATTTATAATTACATTTGAAGCCGTAATTGCATCACGGAAATGACATCCAACATCAACAAATATCATATCCTAGAGCTTGAACTATGTAAACAGTAAACTTCTAGAAAAAACTGGTGTTTGCTTGTATCATGCTGTAGTGGGAAGCAAACTGCCCATCACTCTGAAGGTCCTAAGTTCAATACTGCTCATAAATGTACATTTTACTTTTTTTATTTAAAATTTGGAATCATCGTAAACACATGAAACAGACAGTTTAAACTGCTTAAAGTACAATACATTGTTTGTTGATATACACATATAAACTTACATATGTTTAATTAATTTCCCTCCAGTGTTACAGTCGTAGTAGTGAATTAATACATACATTATTTTCTAAAAAAATTTTAAACATTGGCTCACTAAGCTTGTTATCCCTTAACCAATCAAACTAAGTGATCAATTACGTACACATATAAATTACCAATTGGAATGCTGGCACTTATGTTCTTAGCAATTTCCTCCCATTTCTGGTCTTTCTCTTTAACTATAGAACTTCTCGAGCTTTGGAAAATAGTATGTTTTGTTTTTTTCTCTAATTTTTCAAGCATTTGGCTTTTATTTCAACCTGCGTTCATCCTTTGCGTGGCCGGTGTGCCGTGCTAGGAAGGTTAATCGTGTACCTCTTTATTAGCTCTATTTATTTTTTTTACATAAAAGTAATGTAAATCCTTATCTGTTGTTCTTTTTTATTATAATTATTTACAAACGATACATTTGTGGCATAATAATGAGGAAACATATATAAATCGGTGGTTCAGTTCTCGACTGGCAGTGCCTATTCAGCGCTGACGCGGGGGGCGGAGTCAACAAAGAGCTACTTGAAAATAGTGTGTAAAATTGGGGTTCTTAAAGTTACATCATTCTTAAAGTTGTTCGTAAATCACTAAGATCAATCAGTTACGGGAAACGCACCCCAGATCATTAATACACACCAAAGATACCATTACAACAGACTGCTAACAGGCGGGAACGTTAACTACAGACAACTAACATCAAGACTGACTGGATACATTAATATACAGCAAAGACAGGAAGCACACTGTGGGTATAAACAGACACAGGAGACTTCAATGGGGGGAAGAGCTTTTTCCTACAAAGCCCCCAAACTGTGGAATAATCTCCCAGTTAATGTTCAGGACTCTGACACAGTCTCAACCTTTAAGTCTAGCCTGAAAACACATTTGTTAAGTGTAGCTTTTGGTAATTAATCTTTCCTTTTAAATAAAGGTAGGAGATCTGGGGGTTCTTAGACACAGAGGTTTATGGTAAACTGAGATGTTGGTGCTGTTGTCCCAACACTTCACGCGATCATACAGGTTTGTTGACAGTAGAGTGGGGGGATCCCAGTCTCTCAGGGTGCTCTCATGTCCATGTTACCTTCTGTTTCTCTCCTTTCAGTTTAGACTGTTATAGTTAGATCTGCCGGAGTCACCAGCCACACTTTAAAATTCTAAATATTCATATTCTCTACAATCATACTCCCAAGACCGAACTAACTTTCTCTCTTCACTCTTCCTGAGGTAATGACTGTCCTCCCATCTGTTGAACGTTGTTTGAGAACTGACCATCAGGGCCTTCTACCCACCCATCACCAGCCAGCTCTCCTGTCCATTTGTGCCAACTGCTACACCCTCAATTACATCACTATGCCATCCAGACCAGCATTGAGATAGGTTGGGACTATTTCAGCTCACGCCCACTTTACATAAAGACTCAGTCAGAGAATGCCTCTACCTGTGCAGCTTCTAAAGCTTTGCCATCCAGATTTCAAACACAGACTCTTTTCTTTGGTATTTAGTTTATTAAACTGTAAATACTGTTTGACCAGAGGAGGATGGCTCTCCCCTTGTGAGTCTTGGTTCCTCCCAAGGTTTCTTCCTCCAGTCTGAGGGAGTTATTCATTGCCACTGTTGCCTCTGGCTTGCTCACTGGGGGATATATGTATTAACTGTCTGTTTTCAGAACTTCTGTAAAGCTGCTTTGAGACAGCATCGTTGTAAAAAAAGTGCTATACAAATAAACTTGACAGGAAATAAGGAACACCTGGGACATAGGAGGGATGAAGATAAAGGAAGAACGAAGACCAAAACTTAAACAGAAGCACATGGCTAGGACGAGGGAAGTAAACAAAGACATAGACAGACGAGCAAGGACAGGAAGTGACACATAGTAGTCTCTAAAATAAGATTTTCCTGTTTAAAGCCCCTTCTGATGATGTAACTTGAAGGTAAGAAGGTTTTTGGGAGTGGATGTTCAGATTGTTTTGTTTGTTAGTTGATGAAAACAGGAGGTTTCAGTAAAATAAGATGTGTTCCAGCGAACTATCAATGGGCATCAATTAATAAGGGCAGTTGTGGGGGCACTTGTTTGGTTTGAGGTTAGAGAACGAGCCTTCTAACAGGAAGGTTCACCAGTTCCAACAATCCTTTGAACCAACAGGACCACAACCAAGGGGTGGGTCATTCTCAGCATTGCAGTGACACTAAGTACTACCAGCTCTGTGGTGGACCGGTGGGGGTCCTGACCACTGAAAAAGAGAGTAACAAAGTACACAGAGTAACACAGAACTACACAGTGCTCTTACTGCTCCAAGGAACGCGCCACGTCCTGAAATCCCACTGCTGACGTATTGTTCCGATCCCATGTGACACTCCTTAAGGTGACAGAAAAAGAAGAAACGAGAGGCATTAAAACTACATAACTAATAAAGTCTATTACCATATCAGTAGCTCAGCTGCTGCCTAGTCTGTGTAGAGTCTACATTAAAAGAATATTAGATATATACCAGCTGTCAGTAAAGTCTGCGAGGATGTGGGGATCATGCCGACCGCTCTCAGCATGTGCTTAGACTTTCTTTGAATCTAATATTCATAACATTTTCCATATAGTCAAAATTCATCACTCCACTACATCTTTCATCCTCGTCAGGAACGAAGCATCTGTTTATCATAAATGCTAACGGAGAGTTCTGCAAGCTCGACACTGCTCAGTGCCATGGACTACGCTGCGGTGTACATGCCCTGCTGAAGAAAACAGCTTGCATGTGTGTGGATTGCATGGTTATTGCCGTGCTGGCGCTGGTTGAGCTGGTCACCCAGCATGGCCGTGTTGGTTGACCAGCATACCAGCAATCAAAACATAGCATATCAGCGCTGTCCAAAGAAAAACAAGCATCTCTGAAATGGTGACTTTACAGTAGAGGCTAAAAACCAGCTTTACTTTTAATGTAAGTCAGTGAAAGCAGAATTTCCCCAAGCTCCAAGGTCCATTCAAATCAAAACATTCATACAATGTAAACAGCAGCTGTTAAGTATTGGAAAAATAAAGATTAATAAAAAAAAAGAAATGTATGTTTCTCATTGGACAGCGACAATATGCTGATTCTGCTGGAAACCAGCCATGCTGGTCTATGCTAGTTTCTCCAGCTGAGTAGCTTTAAGCCAGAGCCACATTAGTCTGCTTTAGTTTGTCTAGTTAATTGACTTAAATTTAATATACACAGCAAGAACCCAACAGTGAACATACAGTGCCCTCCATAATTATTGGCACCCCTGGTTAAGATGTGTTCTTTAGCTTCTAATAAATTGAGGGTTTTTTTAAATAATATAGGACCACGATGGAAAAAAGAGCAAAATCCAACCTTTATCTCAAGTGCATTTATTCAGTAGGAAAAAAATCCCACATTAAGAAATAATTGTTTAACATCAAATAATGTGTGCCACAATTATTAGCACCCCTGATGTTAATACTTTGTACAACCCCCCTTTGCCAACAAAACAGCACCTAATCTTCTCCTATAATGTTTCACAAGATGGGAGAACACAGAAAGAGGTATCTTCGACCATTCCTCTTTGCACAATCTCTCTAAATCATCCAGCAACCTGGGTCCTCTCCTCTGCACCCTCCTCTTCAGCTCACCCCACAGGTTTTCAATGGGGTTAAGGTCTGGGGACTGAGATGGCCATGGGAGGAGCTTGATTCTGTGTGTGGTCAACCATTTCTGTGTAGATCTTGCCATATGTTTAGGGTCATTATCTTGCTGAAAGACCCAGTGACGACCCATCTTCAGCTTTCGGGCAGAAGCCACCAGATTTTGTTTTAAAATGTCCTGGTATTTCAAAGCATTCATGATGCCATGCACCCTAACAAGGTTCCCTGGGCCTTTGGAAGAAAAGCAGGCCCACAGCATCACTGATCCTCCCCCGTATTTCACAGTGGGCATGAGGTGCTTTTCTGCATACTCAGCTCTTGTGTTACGCCAGACCCACTTACAGCATTTGTTGCCAAAAAGCTCTATCTTTGTTTCATCTGACCAAAGCACACAGTCCCAGTTGAAGTTCCAGTACTGCTTAGCAAACTCCAAACGTTTACGTTTATGATTGTGAGTGAGAAAAGGTTTTTTCCGTGCATGCCTCCCAAACAGCTTGTTGGCGTGTAGATAGCGTCTGATGGTTGTTTTGGAGACTTCGTGACCCCAAGATGCTACCATTTGTTGCAGTTCCGTAACAGTGAGCTTTGGAGAACTTTTTATTTCTCTTATCATCCTCCTCACTGTGCGTGGTGGCAAAATAAACTTGCGTCCTCGTCCAGACTTGTTTACCACTGTTCCAGTTGCTTTAAACTTCTTAATAATTCCTCTGACAGTAGATACGGACAAGTGTAGGCGAGTGGCTATTTTCTTGTAGCCATTGCCTGACCTGTGAAGGTCAACACACATCTGCCTTACTTGAATGCTATGTTCCTTTGTCTTTCCCATGTTGAAGAGAAATGGCCTCTGTGTCTCGTCATAATTATACCCCAGGGAAACAGGAAGTTGTGAATTGCTAATTAAATGTTCCTACATACTTTGATTAACTTCGTAAACTACTGTAGAAGTGACAGAAATTCTTTAATTACATTTATTTCCTAAGAATTGTTAGGGGTGCCAATAATTGTGGAACAGGTGATTTTATGAAGAAATATTATTTCTTAGTCAGGGATTTTATTTTCCCCCTAAAACTCTACTTGAGTTAAAGGTTACATTTTTCTACATTTTTCAGTGTGACAGTATGTTTCCACAATAAAAACTGAATTTATTTTAAGGCTTTTGACACATCTTAACCAGGGGTGCCAATAATTATGGAGGGCACTGTAATTATATGAGCTTAAGCTCATTGATCTTAAGTGTGTACACAACTGGTGATGTCGTATCTTGACAACATCCAGAAGGGATGCTGCCTTGTTTAGGCTCAAGCTCATCTGAAATGGACTGATTCTTGGTGGGAATGTATATAGTGGTCCGATGAGTCAACCTTTTAGATCGTGTATGGAAATAATGGACGTCATGTTCTCTGAGATGAAGAAGAAAAGCACCAGCCAGATTGTCACCAGTGTAAAGTTCAAAGAGAGGGGCGGAGTATTAGTACTAGTAATTGCTACTGCACTTCTGTGAAAGCGCCACGTACACTGCCTTCTTTGTATTTCAAGTGTGCTTCTATTCTTTCAACGCCAACATGAGCTGTAGCAGGTATGGACTCCAGACGTATGAGCAAAAGCCTCTGATGTGGAGATCAAATCCACTCGAGACTGGCATGAACGCAAGCTTCAGTGGAGGAGATAAGACTCTAAAGAAATATGACCTACAGAGACCTCCACGTGACCAGGTTCATAGAACTAGAGTGGAGAAGAAGTCTTCTTCTTTATATCTGTCATAACTTTTTGTTGGCTCACTCTGTTGTTCATTTCCAGGTTTTAATGAAAACGGGGTCTCCGGTTTCGGATACATCTACGGCCTGTAGCTGTGTGTGAGAACGTATTCCGTACCTGAGAGTGGTGTTGATCTGCAGGGCTTTGCTCAGCATCCTGGCCCCTGTGTCGTCCAGGCCGTTGCCGCTCAGGTCAACCTTCCTCAGGCATGCATTACTGCCCAGTGCGTTGACCAGCACTGTACCCCGCGAACGCAGCCTGGAATCGGCCAGGGACAGGCTCTGCAGACCCTGATACAAAAACCAAGGACAGGTGAGCCGGAGCCTCGGATATGTGTGTGGTGACTGTGGTCTTACTGTATATACTATGTTATGATGAATCACTGTAAAAGTAAGGATTGTATTGATTTTGTATTGTCACATCGTACTTGTTTCGACCAATCCAGTGAGGCTGTGGGTTTGCAGAGTTACAGGTGCACTGCGCTCGCATTAAAGGTTCTAATAGCCGACCTTAAAAACAAATTAATTTGGATCACTGCCCATGAGTTAATCACTCGACCCTTAGAGCTCCTATAAAAGAGAGTGAATATCGCATGATTGCGTGGGCGTGTGCGTGCACGGGTGATGCAGAGAGTGTGATCAGTATAAACAGCTGTAAATAATTGAGCCAGCTCATAGTGCTATCTGCAGTCAGAGAGCTCCGCACCCCGGAGTGCAGAAGAGAAAAGGAGTGAAGCGTTGGGGAAAGAGAGAGAGAGAGAGAGAGAGACAGATATATCTAGAGAGAGAGAAAGAGGGATGAATCATTCATCTGTGCTGTACTGCATGCGGCAGGTCTTTAGAGTGCATGCTCGTGTAGGAACAGGAAGGAGGGATCGTTCATGTTTGGATCCAATAGGGCACTCACACACTCCTCTTCTTGCACAAGCTGCACCAGTTTCTGTAGAACCTCATCCAGTGCCCTGCAGAGAATGAGAGAGAGAGAAAGAGAGAGAGAGAGATAAGAAAACAGATGGGAATAAAGGCAACGCTTTACTGTAGGGTGCTGTTTATAAGGCTACATAAGCTTGTCATCACGGCTGACATAGCTCCACATAAATATTTAGAATGGAATAAAACCAGCTAATAGAATAAGAAGGTATAAACAGTCTGCCCGGTTATATCAGCTGTAATGATCTGCTTATGGAGGTTACATGCAGCCTTATGAACAGCACTCTACAGTAACTACAGTAAAATCAATACATTGAGGGAGGGAGAGAGAAAGAGAGAGAGATGGAGGGAAAGAGAGAAAGAGGGGGAGAGAGAGAGAGATAGAGGGAAAGAGAGAAAGGGGGGGAGAGAGAGAGAGAGGAGAGAGAGGGAGAAAGAGAGAGGGAGAGGGAGAGGGGGGAGAGAGGGAGAAAGAGAGAGAGAGATGGAGGGAAAGAGAGAAAGAGGGGGAGAGAGAGGGAGAGAGAGAAGGAGAGAGAGAAAAAAAGGGAGAGGGAGAGAAAGAGGAAGGAGAGAGAGGGAGGGAGAGGAAGATTGAGAGGGAGCAAGAGAGCAAGGGATAGAGAGAGAAAGTGATAGAGAGAGAAAGAGGAAGAGGGAGCAAGAGAGAGAAAGTGACAGAGAGAGAAACAGGGAGAGGGAGCAAGAGAGAGAAAGAGAGAACAGAGAGAGGGAGAGAGAGAAGGAGAGGGAGAGAGAGGGAGAAAGAGGGAGAGAGAGGGAGAGAGAGGGAGAAAGAGGGAGAGGGAGAGAGAGAGAAAAGGAGAGAGAGGGAGAAAGAGAGAGAGGGAGGGATAGAGGGATAGGGAGAGAGAGATGGAGGGAAAGAGAGAAAGAGGGGGAGAGAGAGAAGGAGAGAGAGGAAAAAAAAGAGGGAGAGAGTGACAGAGAGAAAGAGGGAGAGGGAGCAAGAGAGAGAAAGAGAGAACAGAGAGAGGGAGAGAGAGAAGAAGAGGGAGAGAGAGGGAGAAAGAGAGAAAAGGAGAGAGGGTGAAAGAGAGAGAGGGAGAGGGAGAGGGGGAAGAGAGAGAGAGAGAGAGAGAGAGAGAGAGAGAGAGAGAGATGGAGGGAAAGAGAGAAAGAGGGGGGAGAGAGAGGGAGAGAGGGAGGGAGAGAGGGAGAGAGAGAGAAAAGGAGAGAGAGAGGGACAGAGAGAGAAAAAGAGAGAGAGGGAGGGGAAGAGAGGGTTAGAGAGAGAGGGAGAGAAGGAGAGGGCGAGAGAGAAAGAGAGAGAAAGAGAAAAAAGAGTGAGGGAGAGAGGGAGAGGAAGATTGAGAGGGAGCAAGAGAGAAAGTGATAGAGAGAGAAAGAGGGAGAGAGAGCAAGAGAGAGAAAGTGACAGAAAGAGAATGAGGGAGAGGGAGCAAGAGAGAGAAAGAGGGAACAGAGAGAGGGAGAGAGAGAAGGAGAGGGAGAGAGAGGGAGAAAGAGAGAGAGGGAGCAAGAGAAAGTAAGAGAGGAAGAGAGTGAGAGAGAGAGAACGAGAGAGAGAGAGAAAAGGAGAGAGAGAGGGAGCAAGAGAGAGAAAGATAGAGGGAGAGAGAGAAGGAGAGGGAGAAAGAGAAAGAGAGAGAGAGAGCGAGGGAAAAAGAGAAGGAGAGTGAGAGAGAGAGAGAGAGAGACATGGGAACATGGTGAACATAGGGGTGGGAGATATGGCAAGGCTAAGAATGGGGTCTGTGTTTTAGGTCCGGTGATTCGCCTGCATTTTAATGAACTGAAGATAAAACAGCTGTAAATACCAGCACACGCAGAATCACAGTCATGCTGCAGTGACAGCATGCTAGAGTTTTTAGATTTGCTCACAGCTGGTTAAGAGGTGCTCTTAAAACCTGTGTTGGTTTCTGATCGGGACCAAACATGATGCCATGATCTTTTCACCCTCAGGAGACTCGTTTACCAGGTTTCCATCCAAACAAATTTTAGCTACACTAATTGCACATGAAGTCGTTTTGCCATCCGCTACAGACGCAAACAGTTTTAAATTGCGTAGACTACCTGCATCCAAATGCCTGAGATGGAGGAATTGAACTATTTTGTTTTCAGTAGAATATCTTTACAGCCATCTTTTTTATGGACTCACAGCTCAGAGACACCAAGCAGGATGAAATTGTGAACTGGCATCTCAGCACCACCCTCGTTTTGGTAGATGCCAACAGTATAGTTTGGTGGAGGGGGAATAATGAGACGTCTATTTCCAGTGAAGGGTGATGTTAATGCTAGAGCATCCAGACCTTTTACACAATTTTATGCTTTATGGCAGCAGTTTGAGGAAGATCACTTCCTGTTTCAGCATGACTGTATCCCTGTGCACAAGCTCTAAAAAGGCATGGTTTAACTGATTGTGGAGGAACTCCATTGGCCTGCACAGAGCCCTAAGCTCTGGGATACACTTTTGGGATAAACGATGCTTGCAGTCCAATTTCTCATTCAACATTACTGCCTGTCCTCACATATTCTTTTGACCTCTTCAACTTGTAGACACACTTCAAACTCCACCAGAGTGGAGGCTGAATCGCAAAGAAGGTGCCAATCCATGAGAGAACTGGCATCTCAGCACCACCCTGACGATGTCCACCTTGAATTTCAGGTTACACCTAAATGGCGGCAGCATGTACCTGCCCTACATTTTAAGGTGGAGTGAAAAATTCAGATAAGAAGCCACCTTTAACCTTATTTCACCTACATCTGGAGACGCAACCCCACCAGACAGTTCTGGGAGCATATTGCGCAGAACCATTTATCAAACCTTCAGAAAGCTGTGTGCCATGATCGGACCATCTGTAGTCGTTTCCAGTCATCGGCCACCCGCGCCCACTGGAGAGAATCAACCCCTGGCTTATATAAACTGGCAACATGTGCAGACTGTATAAGGTAGTGGGTAAAAGGTTTGATGTGAGCCGTTCACTATATATACGCTGTTTTCCAAGTAATAGTAATTTACAGCTTGAAACATCATTTATTTGAAATTCATTTTTCATCAGCTTTAAGTTTCCCACCTTCTGCTAGCGTCAAAACTTATTTCGCAGAATGTACGTGTTTAATTGAATTTCAGGCTTTTTCCAAAAAGTTGGTGGATGGAAAACCTGCTATGCTGACAGTTTTGGTGAAGACAAAACTGAAAACCAGCGGCATAACAAGGAAAATATAGTATACTTCTGAGTTATTATATGTCCAAAGGTTTGTGGAAACATCTCCTCAAGCGTTTCATCGACATCTATTGCTAGCAGGTGTATATGATCAAGCAGATGCATGCAGTTTCCATAGACAAACACTGGCTGTGAAATGGATTGTACTGAAGTAAACTGGTGAAACCTCTGCACTGCCAGATCTGCTCCAGACAACTGTTAATAGTATTACTGTGAAATTGAAGCATCTAAGAGCTCCAAATCATCTTTGGAAGCAACATCAGCACAAGCATCAGGAGCTTCCATGCCTATGATCACTTCATCTATCACATCCATCAGGTTTTGGCTGGAGTGGTGTGAAACATCACCACTGCACTCTGGAGCAGTGGAAACATGTTCTCTGGAGTGATGAATCACACTTCGCTACGTGGGGGTCTGATATACGAATCTCGTTTTGGTGGATGCCAACAGTAAAGGTTGGTGGAGGGGGGATAATGAGAGGTCTATTTCCAGTGAAGGGCGATGTTAATGCTAGAACATTTACACAATTTTATGCGTTATGGCAGCAGTTTGAGGAAGATCCCTTCCTGTTCCAGCATGACTGTATCCATGTGCACAAGCTCCAGCTCCAAAAAGGCATGGTTTGAATTAATTGTGGAGGAACTCCATTGGCCTGCACAGAGCCCTGAGCTCGACACCACCAAACACCTTTGGGATAAACGATGCTTGCAGTCCAATTTCTCATTCAACATTCCTGCCTGTCCTCACATATTCTTTTGACCTCTTCAACCTGAAGACACACTTAAAACTCCACCAGAGTGTCCAGAGTGGAGGCTGATAGAGTCGCAAAGAACGTGCCAATCCATATTAATTGTCCATGGTTTTGGGATGGGATGTCCAACAAGCTCATATTGGTGTGGTGGTTGGGTGTCCACATACTTTTGGCCATGTAGTTTATATTACCTAATACAAGAAGAGAAGAAAAGAGGCCCTTGTATAGAACTTTGAGGAACCCCACACCCGATGGTGGCAACTAATTAAAAGGAAGTGCCAGCATTAACTGGACATCCTGTCCCGGAAATAAGACTCAAGTCAGCGCAGCACTGTCTCCTCTGGGTCAACCATGTACTTAAGCCATTAAACAAAAAGATCATGATCTATGGTAGTAAAGGAGGGTCTAACAGGACTAGAATTACCAGAGTGCGCAGAGTGTGCAAGTCATTTGTCACATTTAGCAGCGCTACGAAGGCTTTAACACCATATTAAGATAAAACTATAGCTGTGAGAAAAATCACTTTCGAGAAAAGGGTGATTTTGAAATGGGTCTAAAAATGATTGACAATCTTTATTTAGAGATTATGTTCTCTGAGGAAGCGGCTGCATGTTTGAAGTAAGAGAGGTTAAGGAGATGTTCATATAAGGAGGTGGTTATATATACACTACCAGTCAAACGTTTTAGATACACTACCAGTCAAACGTTTTAGAACACTACCACCCAAACGTTTTAGATACACTACCAGTCAAACGTTTTAGATACACTACCAGTCAAACGTTTTAGATCACTATCACCCAAACGTTTTAGTACACTACCACCCAAATGTTTCAGATACCCTACCAGTCAAACGTTTTAGATACACTACCAGTCAAACGTTTTAGATCACTACCACCCAATCGTTTTAGTACACTACCACCCAAACGTTTTAGTACACTACCAGTCAAACGTTTTAGTACACTACCAGTCAAACGTTTTAGATCACTACCACCCAAACGTTTTAGTACACTACCAGCCAAACGTTTTAGAACACTACCAACCAATAGTTTTAGTACACTACCAGTCAAACATTTTAGATCACTACCACCCAAACGTTTTAGATACACTACCAGTCAAACGTTTTAGATCACTATCACCCAAACGTTTTAGTACACTACCACCCAAACGTTTTAGTACACTACCAGTCAAACGTTTTAGTACACTACCAGTCAAGCGTTTTAGATCACTACCACCCAAACGTTTTAGTACACTACCAGTCAAACATTTTAGATCACTACCACCCAAACGTTTTAGATACACTACCAGTCAAACGTTTTAGATACACTACCAGTCAAACGTTTTAGATCACTATCACCCAAATGTTTTAGTACACTACCACCCAAACGTTTTAGTACACTACCAGTCAAATGTTTTAGATCACTACCACCCAAACGTTTTAGATACACTACCAGTCAAATGTTTTAGTACACTACCACCCAAACGTTTTAGTACACTACCAGCCAAACGTTTTAGAACACTACTAACCAAAAGTTTTAGTACACTACCAACCAAACGTTTTAGTACATTACCAGTCAAGCGTTTCAGAACACTACCAGTCAAATGTTTTATTTATTTATATATACACACACATGTACTGTACATGCACACATTGTCTATTTTATCAGCTCCATATACCGTATGTAAACAACCTGTAGTTCAACAACTACAATTCTTTAATGATCAGGACCCCCATAGGCCCACCACAGAGTAGATACAATTAGGAAGGTGGATCATTCTCAGTACTGCAGTGACATTGACATGGTGGTGGTGTGTTAGTGTGTGTTGTGCTGGTGTGCGTGGATCACTGCTGGACTGAGAATAGTCCACCAATCAAAACTATCCAGATAACAGTGTCCTGTGGGCAGCAACCTGTGTCCACTGATGAAGGACTAGAGAAACACAGACTGTGCAGCAACAGATGAGCTACTGTCTCTGACTTTACATCTACAAGGTGGACCAGCAAGGCAGGTGTGTCTAAAAGAGTGGACAGTGAGTGGACACAGTGTTTATAAACTTCAGCAGCACTCCTATCTGATCCACTTACACCAACACAACACACACTAACATACCACCACCATGCCAGTGTCACTGCAATGCTGAGAATGACCCAATGCCCAAATAATATCTGCTCTGTGGTGGTCCTCTGGGGGTCCTGAACATTGAAGACTGGGGGGCAAACAAAGTATGCAGAGAAACAGAAGAACTACAAAGAACTACAAAATATTGCCATATCGTCCACTCCTACGACCTGACCGGACATGACCTAACACGGCAGATTTCTTTTGCATTTATTTTTTTTTTTGCAGGTTGACTTTCGTTTCATATAATCACTTCAAACCCATGTCCTGAAATTCAGAACCAGAACAACAAACGCCATCCAAATTCTTACGGGCAGCCCTGTATAATCCATAAAGCCTCAGGCAGCGTCAACCCTTCACCCACTCGACAGAGCAGTAGAACATTGATTGCTGGGCTGAAGTGTGCAAGGGGGCTGGAATAGAACAGAGTGGATTGAGCGGGGAAGTCTGGAAAGCTTCTGGGGGAGAAGAAGCTTTAGATGTGTTCATTCAGCCTCCAGCTGTCTAGCGCTCTTTGTGTCAGCACGTACTCAGTCCAGCCTCCACGACACAAGAAAAAGACTTTCCTGGAAGTGCCTTACAGCTCAGAAGTCGTCAACAATAGAAAAACCATCTGCTTGCAGAAGAATGTGTGGAATTATGTGAACGTGGCAGCTGTTCTTTACCTCCTATGAAGAAATTGATGATGACCGGATCAACACTGCTTGTAATAAATACCTGAACTTAATTAATAGTTCAGAATAGCTTTCACAGCACTCAATTGTGATGCACAGCTGAAAAACATTCTACTAATAAGTGAGCATAAAAGGGAGAACAACATTCTAGGTTAGTTTAGTATCTGAAGCATCAGCAGTTGATGGCTTGCTGACAGACTCAAAATGACCAGAAAGAAACAACTTTCTTTAGAGACCCGTCAGTCCATTGTTGTGTTAAGGAAGGAAGATACTCCACTGAAAACAAGAACATTTCACTGTGATCCCAAACTTTTGAGCAGTAGTGTATATGTAGATGTATTCTTTTATACCCTGTGTGGGGATCTTGACAAAAATAAATTAGTAATAAATTTACATGTTTACAGAGCTTACGTGTTGCAAAATGATCTGCTTCGGTCATATTCCTGTCACCTGTGACATCATTAATTTCATATAAAACCAGATTTAGTCCCAATGTCCACTACGAAGGACATCAAAAGAAGTATGCTGTTAGGTAGTTAAACATTTGCACATATCAGTAAAAAGTGCTTTGAGAACCAGCTACAATAGTTTTATACCTAAGATATATCAATTATAGACTTTATTTCATTACTAGTTTTGTTGCAGCGATTGTGTTTGATTCTTTCAGTTCTTTTTTTTTTTTTTACAAATTCACTTGAAGAAAGTATTTAATTGTATCCGTGCTGTCCTAGGAAAAACATGTCTCTATTTTTGACAATGTTTTATTTTTCTACATCATTTGATTGGAGCAGCTACCGTTTACACCGTGTGAAAAATATCTGGTTCCACTGACTTACATTAAAAGTAATATAGGTTGTTATCCTCTCTAATAAAGTTACTATTTTGGAGATATATGTTTTCTTTGGACAGCAACGATATGTTACCCTCCTTCATTCTTGACACTGAAATGAAGAATTTATGTACTTAATGGCCATTATGGCAGGAAAATAAAAAGAATAAAAGAAGATCTGACTTATTCTTATTAAGAAATGCTAATTATTTTATTTATTATATTTATATTATTTGGGGATACACTGTTATTTTAAGAAATGACTTTTCTTTCAACAGGCTTATTCAAAAAATCAATATTTCATCATATTTATTCTACATTCCTTCTTCTATACAGTTAGACCGGCTTCTAATAGCAACATCAATGACAGCTATGGTGGATATGGTGGATAGGGTAATCCATTTCCAGTAGATCCGCCTCTAAATCAAACGTGTCACATTATAGTTATATGATTATGATAATTATAATGTCACTGGGAATTTATGTGAAGGTCTGAAACCACTGCACACTTGAGTATGAGCATCCGAGGATGCCAGCCAGCTACATGTGAGGGCTTTCATCTCGCTGCCAGAAGTTCCTCCGTTGCGCCAGCTAAGCTACCTTTTGCGTAAGGGACTAATTTGGCAGCACTCAATGATTCATGCAGACCATTTTTAATGAAGCAAAAACCACCTCGTCCTAAAATAGACTTCAGCTAATTGTTGGCCATAACGAGCCACAGTGAGCAAAGTGTGATATCTGTTATATTCTTTATGTTATCGTTAAGAAACTCTTCTATTTATCTTACATGCAGCACATAAGACCCAATTCAAACACATTTTTTCTATCACACGGCCAAAGGTATGTGGACTTTCCTTTAAAAGAAGGGTTAACTTATTTCCAGAACCCTTTGTCCTCTGTCTCTCAGCCTGAATGTCTCAGCACACGTGTCTGCACCAGCTGCTCCGTACCTGCCCTTGACATTGAAGTTCTTGCCCAGCAGCAGGTGCTTGAGGGAGGGGTGTCGGGAGAAGGCTGGAATAACTGAGAGAAGATCAGCGTCCAAACCTGAGGGGCAAAACAAAAGAGCAAATCAGAATGAAGCTAAATCTGTAACAGATAGGGGCAGGAGTGATTATGCACTGGAAGGAATGATGCCCTGGCAAGTGAACAACAAAGTATGTACTCATAATAGCATTAGTTTAAAACCTGATTTATTTGTATGTATGCTTCATTTATATATATGCTACTTTGAATTGTATTTATGCTCATTTACATCTCTTCTAATAATATCTGCTGTTCCTACAAGTGAAAATATACTTATTGCTCAGATAAAGTCTTTTAAACAATCAACCAATGGTGTCTCTCAGATTTTTGCACAATGGTGTGCACACACACACACACACACACATTTATATATAAAACACAGTAGTTCTATATATAATAGTTCTACAATTACAGACTGTAGCCTGTATATATATATATATATATATATATATATATATATATATATATATATATATATATATATATATATATATATATTTGGACATACAACACTTTGTTTCACATCAGTTTCTCTGCATACTTTGTTACCCTGTTCTTCAACGGTCAAAACACCCAAAGGACCACCATAGACTATGGCTCCACCTTTAATAATCTTAAAATAATATGCTAAGATAAGAAAAACAGGTAAACAGGTGCTGTCCTGCTGCTGTGTTGATGAAACGCTACGGGGTGTTTGAGCTTCAAGTGCTCGTGTATAGCAGCTGTACTGTTGTCTCCACTGTGCAGAGCTGACAGAGCACCACACTGTTGTGTTTCAGTGTGAAACACTCCCACAACTTTAGATACACACAAATGATTGTTTATAGCTGATCAGTGTATTTAAATACCTTAATGTCACTGCTTGACTGAGAAGAGTCCACCAACAAAAACTGTATACAGACAGAAGTGAACTTACACTGAAAGCAAAGAAACTATCCAGACAACTATAATCTCTGATGAAGGACTAATGAACACAAACTGCGCAGCAACAGATGAGCTCTTGTCTCAGACAATCTACACATCTACACAGCGGACCAGTAAAGCAGGAGTGTCTGTTAAGAGTGGACAGTGAGTGGACACAGTGTTTAAACACTCCACCAGCACTGCTGTGTCTGATCCACTCCTAACAGCACAACACACACTAACACAGTGCAGTGCTGAGAATGATCCACCACCAATATAATACCTGCTCTGTGGTGGTCCTGTTTGTAGACCTACAGAGTGCTACGAGCAAAGAGCATGAGATCATGGCCTGGTGTAAATTAATGTAGAAAACAAAAACATACATCCGTTTCCATAGTAACAGTTAATGAAGATTAAAATAAAACAGTACAGTTTGATTGTTGACTAATGTTAGAGTTTGTTGAGCTTGTATTAGTAGATCAAACACAGCAGTGCTGCTGTAGCTGTTAAACACTGCGTCCACTCACTGTCCACTCTATTAGACACTCCTACTAATTGCTGGTCCACCTTGTAGATGTAAAGTCAGAGACTGTAGCTCATCTGCTGCTGCACAGTTTGTGTTCCTCTAGTCCTTCGTCAGTGGACACAGGACGCTGCCCACAGGACACTGTTGGCTGGGTAGTTTTAGTTGGTGGACTGTTCTCAGTCCAGCAGTGACACTGAGGTGTTCAAAAACTCCAGCAGCAGCACTGCTGTGTCAGATAAGCAATGAGAAACAAGTGGGTCTCATAAGTCAAGAAGGGGTAAGGAATAATAAATAAATAAATAAATAAATAAATAAATAAATAAAGGGATGATTTTAGACTGAAATGCTGTAATGTATCACAATAAGAACAAATACCCTCCGATTAAAGACCCCTAATGCGCAGGCACGTGATTGGTCTCACCGTTATCCGAGATGTCCAGCGTGCTGATGCAGGAGACTTGGGGGAATAAATCCTGTATTACAGCTGCACCTGCTGACCTGAGCTGAGAAAGAAAGAAAGAAAGAAAGAAAGAAAGAAAGAAAGAAAGAAAGAAAGGAAAAAGATAAAGGCACACAGAGAGAGAGAGAAAGAGACAGAAAGAGAGGGAGAGAGAAAGAGAGAGAGAAAAAAGAGAGAGGAAAGATAGAGGTAAAGAGAGAGAAAAAGAGAGAGGAAAGGCAGAGAGAGAAAGAGAGAAAGAAAAAGAGAGAGTGAGAGAAAGACAGAGAGTTAGAGAAAGAGAGAAAAGGGCAGACAGCGAGAGAGAAAGAGGAAGAGAGAGAAAGAGAGAGAGAAAGGCAGAGAGAGAGAGGGAGAGAGAGGAGACAGAGAGTGGAAGAGAGAAAGAGAGAGAGAGAGAGAGAGAGAGAAAGAGAGAGGGATAGAGCGAGAAAGGCAGAGAGAGAGAGAGAGAGAGCGAGAAAGAGAAAGACAGAGAAAGAGAGGGAAAGGCAGAGAGAGAGAGAAAGGGTAAAAGATATGGAGAGAGAGACAGAGAAAGAGAGGGAAAGGCAGAGAGAGAGAGATAGAGAGAAAGAGTGAAAGAAAAAGAGAGAGGGAGAGAATGCAACAAAAGTATGTTTTTCCTCATTAATGGAGATTAATAGCTGTTAAGCCAGCAGACAAACGCTAGTCCCCTCAGCTTCAGCTCATCTAGATTTAATTAGCTGCCTGAAACAGCGCTGGCCGGCACTAAAAGACCTGAAAAGTTGCGCTCGATTTCAAGGCGAGTGCGTTTCATTCCTAACATGAATGGCTATATAAAGACTCAAGAGACGCCTGAATAGGCTGAAAGGACTGAAGAGAACGAGACAGGAAATGTCAGTGGTGATAAAAAAGAAAGCCTGCACACCGCCACACGGAGATAAACGCGCACTGAACTTCTCGCCGAGGCCCTGAAACGTTCCGGTTCTTTATCTGTGTGAGTCACTTTGCATTTAAGAGTCATTCAGCCAATAAATACGCTACTGCGGCCGCTCGGCGCGCAGACGCCCAACACCGCAGCCAAGACTCCCAGATGCAATTTCATCTCAAACTGCATTTTTAATCAAGCAACCTTCACAAATTCATGCGCTGGATCTGGATCCTTCTACCCACTCGGTTTAGAGACAAACACATCGCCGACTGAAACGCTTCTGCTTCGGGTGACCCTGAGTGACCGTGCTAATGTCGCAGCAGTGACTGTTTCGGGAGTGAAAATCTTAGAGTTTGAGTAGAACGTGAAGATGCTAGCCAGTACATGACCAGCAAACCCAGCTTTGAATAGTTTACTTCACTGCAGGAATTCTGTTTCAGTAGTGACTGTCCTTAAAGATTCTGGGACACATTTACTTCCAAGCATTGGCTCTCTATAAAATTCTATAAAATCAACTTATAAATCTAAACACACTAATCATCTTTAAGTAATTATCTTAAAGTTGGACTACATTAGGTGTGGTATAGTGGTCAACACCGTCGCCTCACAGCAAGACGATCTGGGTTTGATTCCCGGTCCAGAAGTTTGCATGTTCTCCCTGTGCTTTATTGGGTTTTCTCCCACAGTCCAAAGACAGTCACGGTTAATTGGTCACTCTAAACTGCCCATATGTGAGTGCGTGTGTTGGCCGTGCGATGGGCTGGCGACCTGTCCATGGAGTTCCCCCGCCTTTGCCTGATGACACTAGTCCAGAGACCACTTCCAGATGCAGGTCCGCTTGCGGAGATCACAGGAGCCAGGCTGACAGCTGGGCTCACCACCCAGAACACCTTTCACCTCACTGTAACAAGGGCACATTTTTAGGCCACGCCCACTCCCTTGGTTGGCATCTTTGTTAAACTTTGCCTTGCTTTTTACGCTTCTCTGATAGCAAAAGATTGTGGACCACTATTGGCCTGCTAAGTAAAGCTGGCAGTCCGCGGGCTTGGCTGTGTGTAGCGAGAACTTTAGACCAAATGCCATCACTCGTTTTGTACTTGCAGTCTTATTTACTCATTCGTTTTCTTATCCTATACATTAGTTTAGTCAATATTTTAGTAAACTTTTTATATATACATCATTTCATATCAGATCTAGTCCTTATTTTTGTCTCTCAGATGTTTGTAATATGTCTAAGATTGTTTCCTAAAATCAAAGGCTGTACATATGGAAAGTCTCAAGATAGATCTTTACAGGAGAGGCCAAAAACTTCACTTTCAATGTACACTTCCGCTCAAAAGTTTAGGATCACTTTAGAATTTCATTTCATGCAATTTTCATGCAATTTTCATGCAATTCACAAACAATATTGTCCATTTTACAATTAATATAAGTGTATTAGATGATTTTTAAAGAATACAAATGTTTGTATTAAAGTCTGTTTTTGTATAGAGGCTTATTTTACATATAGTCCTATTATCAGCAATTCTCAGTCCTCTGTCTAAATCTCCTGGTACGGCTGCCAATCCAAGTTAAGGATGTTATTGGGGTAATTGGTTGTTAGGACCCTCTTGCTCAAATGTGATGCACAGCTGAAAAACATTCTACTAATAAGTGAGCATAAACGGCAGCACAACATTCTAGGTTAGTTTAATATCTGAAGCATCAGCAGTTGATGGCTTGCTGACCGACTCACAATGACCAGAAAGAAACAACTTTCTTTAGAGAGCCGTCAGTCCATTGTTGTGTTAAAGAAGGAAGATACTCCATTGAAAACAAGAACATTTCACTGTGATCCCAAACTTTTGAGTGGTAGTGTAAGTCAATGGAACCAGAATTTCCAAGCTATTTTGGAGCATTTCTATTGGTCTATTGGTGTAAACAGCAGCTGCTGCATTTCATAAAAAAATAGAAATCAACAAAAATGGAGATGCATGTTTTTCATTGGACAGCAACGATATATATTATATAAAACTGTCACAGCTTATGGTTATGGCTATGGAAGTTATGTTTGGCGTGATGGTAAGCTAAAGTTTTTCATGGCATGTCGAGGCAGATTTCTCTGCACTGCGCGATGCCACAGAGATTTCCATTATAATTAACAAAATGCAGGTGAAGCTTGCTGTATCCATTAAGGTGGTTATGGCCAGAAGGGGGAGCTATTAGCACTCAAGAAGGCTTTGGTAAACTCTAATACAAGTATTAGTAAAACCTGGTGATGCACTTTAGGCTGGCTAGCTCTCACTGAGAGTGAGCTGCATGCTTCTAAACAGTGTTGGGTTACAGTCACTAAGACTACGCTCACACGGCAGGTAAAAGTGGCCCAAACCTGATTTTCTCACTAAATTCGATTGGTAGGCTGTTTACAGCATGTTTTAAACGTGACTAAGCAATAAAGCTTTACATGTCACGTCCACCCAGAGACCGCTTCTGGAGGTTTCAGTTTCAATCTAGGCCAGCATCACGGAAGCCAGTTCAAAAGGCTCACAGCTGGGCTCACCACCCACAATGCATTTCAGCTCACTGTAACAAGGACATGTTTTTGGCCAAGCTCACTTTCTTGGTGGGCATCCTTGGTCAACTTTGCTTTGAGATTTGCAACTTCTTTCTGAAGGTGCAGTCTCGCTGTCCTCTGGTCATGTTCAGCCTTTTCTTTCTAAGTCTCTGTGAACGCAAGCTGCCTGCAATAAAACGCCTTCTAATTCTGATCGTACAGAAACGTATCAGCCCGAATGTTGGAGGACTTGGCATCGGAACATTATTGGCTGGGCCGATGTTTAAGACTCATGAATTGCAATCTGACGGTTCACATATCGGCCACTATCAGATTTCAGTACAGTGCAGGTGGCATGGTGGTGAAGTGGTTAGCATGGTCACCTCACAGCAAGACGATCCGGCTTGGATTCCTGGTCCGGGTATTCATCTATCCAAGTGTGCATGTTCTCCTTGTGCTTGAGTGAGTCTCCTCCCGGTACTCCGGTTTCCTCCCACAGTCCAAACAAAATGTTAGGTTGATCGATCACCCTAAAGTTGTCCATAAGTGCGAGTGCGTGCATGAGTGTGTGTTGGCCATGCAACGGATTGGTGACCTGTCCATTGTGTACCCCGCCTTTGCCCGATGATGCTGGGATTGGCTCCAGCTCCACAGTGACGGAAGACGATGGTTGGATATTATAGTGTTTAAAATCTGAAGAGTGATGAACATCAATTAGGTGTAAGTTCTGGAGGCACGGTGGTGTAGTGGTTAGCACTGTCACCCCACAGCAAGATGATATGGGTTGGATTTCTAGTTCAGGTCTTTATGTGTGGAGTGTGCATGTTCTCCCTGTGCTTGAGTGGGTTTCCTCCGCGCACTCCAGTTTCCTCTCGCAGTCCAAACACATGCATGTTGGGTTGATTGGTCACTCTTAATTGCCCATAGATGTGAGCGTGAGTGTGTGTTGGCCATGCAACGGTCTGGTGACCTGTCTGGGATTGGCTCCAGCCCCCCCATGACCCCGTCTAGTGGGATAAAGCGTAAGATAATGGATGGATGGATGAATAGATGTTAATACTTCACCAATCATATTTCTAACTAAAAACAACCCCAAACATATAAAAAAAAAGTTTTTATAGAGAGTTTTTTTTCAATAGAGAACTTTTAAACTTGAGAACTTCGTATCCAATAACATGCATAAGTCATTGATATGGAACAACAAGATGACCAAAAGCAGACCTTGAACCCGCTACGTCTGGCCCTGTGTTGGCTTGCGCTTCTCTCTCACACCTCCCCGCCCCACCCCACCCCCCGCCGGAAAACCACACAAAGTTCATAACGTTCAGGAGTTGATCTTCGCGTTATTAATCGGGTGAATCAATCTGGGTGGGAGTGACTTGGACGCTGCAGTCGTTCATTTAACACTTGCACTGCAATCCATCAGTACAAGAGCCTTCTCCAAATACCACTGCACTACAGTAATTACACTGCACTCCACCGGCTGCGACAGAAAGTCAATTTCTCTTTTTCGCAATTAAACAAAATGCCAACCATCATTACTCTCCATTACTCAAAAAAAAAAACCCTACTGCGCCTGAAACGAATGGTCCGGCCAAATCGGGACACCATTGCTACGTCACCTGCGAGACTAGAAAGTCTAGGAAAACTCCTCCTGGGTGAAGAATGGAGGTTTGTAAATCAGCTTTGACTCAGTATTTAAAATAAATCAGTACAAAAGACACATACTGTACATATACTAGGGCTGTGTATTGGCAAGAACCTGGAGATACAATACGTATCGTGATACAGCGGTCACGATTCAATGTATCACGATATACAAGCAAATTGATATACTGCGATTTTTCAAATCCTACTATTAAAACACACCACTATATGAACAGGTTTGCCAACACTTACAATAGCATTGCACCCTTGTGCTGCTTGTTAATGTTGGAGTGGAGCTGAAAATGGATTACAATACTGCCATTTAGTGGTCAGAGGTTTAACAACAAAACACAATGATTCTGTCTGCCAGGAATCTGCCAATATTGAATATTTTCATCACTTACACCCCTAACATATACTGTGTATTCAGGACTATCACTGTTGAGGTGGGGGATTTATTCCCAATGCTTGTGTGATGCATGATGGGCATTGTAGTGAGCAAACACTGATGGAAAAGGAATAAAAATGAAAGGAAATAATAATAATAATAATAATAATAATAATAATAATAACAATAATAATAATAATAATAATAATAATATATTCAATTCTACTGGAATCTACTGGCTGGAATATCCTTATAAAGCCCTGTGATAGGACATTTCAGGGAATATGAAAACTGTCGTACCTACAAATGAATGAACATCTACGACATACCTTTATTGCATGTCACGGATAAAAAAAATGGGCAGATAAGGAGATTGCATTGAGGAGGTGAGGAGGCGAGATAAGAAAGTCACAACGAAAAGCAATGAAAAGCAAGAACAGAAAACAGTACAAATATGCAATTTGGCTGTTACTGTAAGTGGACGAGCAAACACAAATACAAACCGTTTCATTTCAACACAGCTCATTTCCAATTAAGCACACTGGGGATTTGTAATAGATGCAGTTCTCCTCATTCAAGTTAATGCCTTTCTACTGTAAATCACACGCCGTGTATTAGGAGCTACTCGCATCATCGCCTTGCCAGGAGAGAAATGTGCAGGGGTTTAATTCCCTGTTGGAACGGAGCCACAGACAGATAAATAACAGCAGGCTACCTCGCAACCACTGACGTCCAGGTGCAGGTCCGTGATGTGAGGGTTGGAGGACAGTCCGAGAAAAAGAGCCCTGGGGAAAGAGGAGAAAGACAGACGAGAAGATGGTCATTAGCCAGGATCCCACCCCAGCCCCCCCCCTCTCCAGCATTTCAAAGCCCCTCTTAAGTTCCAGCGTAGTCTCTCTCAGGCCTGTCACGGCTGATCACCATTAAAAATCAAATCAGGCAGCTTCCTTTCAGGCAGTGTGAAAGTGTTACACAGGTCTTAAGGGATTAGAGGGAAAGAAGCTTAGAGATTATTCAAGTGTTCTGCGAGAAACCGGCGCTGCGGACTGAGAACCGAGCGCTGTTCAGCTGGGTGTGACCGGCTGGCGTTTGCTAGATAGACACTGTGACCCCAGTGACACCTTCCTCAAAGCCTTTATCAAAAGTGCTCAATGCCTTCATGTGAAAACTATTCCAGTGGCCTACTTCAGAATCCTTCAATCAAAAATATGGCTTAGCCACAAAAATATAGGAAACTCACAGCAATATCCGGTTACCCAGTGCTAATTTGACCACTCCCTTGTTAGCCCGGCTTTGGTCTATCATGGGCCAAGAGACCAATTTAAGATAACATAGCTACCTATGCCTCTTCACATTCATTCCTTAGCAAGGATAACATTACATGTGATAACACATGTGACATTGAAGGCCAAGACTGTAGTCAATACTGTAGTTTGCTGTTGTGACATAGCATGAATTAGTCACCCAATGCTAATTTTGCCCACTTTCTTGTTAATATAGCTAGCTGTTTTGGTCTGTCATGATTGAAACAGAGGTCCATAGAGCCGAGTTTAGGATAACCTGGTCTGTTTTAAGTATATAATGTGAACTACGACCATCTGCTCACTTTCAGTACTTAGCAAGATTAACGTTTTTGCTTGAAACAGGCATTACATGTGGCTACAGGCCAGGACATTAAACATTTTCATTAAAAATGCTGATGTGGGTAACAAAGTGCTAAGACATGAGGATATATAGCCTGATTCAGCTACATAATGCACATTTTTATTAACAAAGTTAGCATTTTAGTTCAAAATAGTCATTGCATGTGTCATTAAGGGGCCAAGAGATTGAACCCTAGTTAAAAATGCTAGTGCAGGCAGCTCAGTGCAAAGATATAAGGAACATATCGCATGATTCAGCTACGCTAGTTTTGACCACTTCTCTGTTGCTTCCACTTCCAGTTAGCATGTTTGGGTTTGGTGAAACTTAGTCTGTTACCACTGTTTCAGGTTGGCCACAAAAGTAGAGAAAAGTGAAAAGAGACTGACTCAAAGCTTTAATGCAACAATATAAAGATCACCCAACATTAGAATAATGCTAATTTTGACCACCTGTTTATTTTCATTCCTTAGCAATGTTGGCCTTTGGTTTACATAGCGATCACAACTGACATTACGGGCCAAGACATTAAACATTTTGGTCAAAAATGCTAGTATGGGTGCAAAAATATTAGGACATACAGAATCTTCAATTCCTCCCAGTGGAGCCGGAAGTCCCTTAGTCCAAATTACAGTTAATTTTTATTTGTACTGTAATCACATTACTGTACATCTGCACATCTTATGTCAGCACTCATAGACACTATTGACACTTTGATGCACATCCTGTACATTTGCACCCATAGACACTATTTGACACTTTGCTGTACATCCTGTACATTTGCACTCCTGGACACTATTTAACATTTACTTAAATACAATATTTGCACATCTATCTATCTATCTATCTATCTATCTATCTATCTATCTATCTATCTATCTATCTATCTATCTATCTATCTATCTATCTATCTATCTATCTATCTATCTATCTATCTATCTATCTATCTATCTATCTATCTATCTATCTATCTATCTATCTATCTATCTATCTATCTATCTATCTATCTATCATACAGATTAATGTTAATGTTGACCACTTCGGCTATGGGCCAGGACATTAAACATTTAAGCTACAATTACTGGTTTGGGTGATCGAGTGCTAAACCATAAGGATATGTAGCATGAATCAGCTACCTAATGCACATTTTAACTACATCTTTATTAACAAGGTTAGCATTTTTGCCTTAAATAGTCATTTGGCGTGTGACATTGAGGGCCAAGAGATTGAACAATGTAGTTACAAATGCTAGTGCGGGCAACTCAGTGAAAAGATATGAGGAACATATTGCATGATTCAGCTTCCTGAATGCTAATTTTGACCACTTCTCTGTTTGGCCACAAATAAAGAGAAAAGAGATTGACCCAAAGCTTTAATGCTAGTGTGGCTGTGAGTGCAATCTTTTGAAGATAAGTGCATAATTTTGACTATATCTTTATTAATAGGCTAGCAGCTTTGGTCTGTCATGACTAGAGCAGAGGACCAAGAGACTAATTAAGGATAACCTAGTATGATTTAAATACATGATGCCAACTATGGCCATTTGCTCACTTTAATTCCTAAGCAAGGTTGTCATTTTTGCTTGAAACAAGCATTACATGTGGCTACAGGCCAGGTCATTAAACATTTTAGTTTAGTAATTGCTGGCGTGCTAAACCATGAGGATATATAGCATGATTCAGCTACATAATGCACATTGTAACTACATCTTTATTAGCAAAGTTAGCATTTTGGTTCAAAATATTCATTACATGTGACATTAAGGTCCAAGAGATTGAACCCTGGTTAAAAAAGCTAGTGCGGGCAGCTCAGTGCAAATGATGCATGATTCAGCTACCTCACGCTAGTTTTGACCACTGTTGCTTCCACTTCCAATTAGCATGTATGATGAAACTCAAAGAGAAGAGTGCCAAGAGATTGGCCCAAAGCGCTAGTGTGACTACCTAAGTGCAACAATATGAAGATCACCCAACATGAGAAAAAAGCTAAGTTTGACCACCTGTTCATTTTCATTCCTTAGCAAGGTTGACTTTTGGCTTTGCATAGCAACTACAACTGACATTATGGGCCAAGACATTCAACATTTTGGTTGCAAATGTTAATGTGGGTGCACAAATATGAGGACATACAAAATAATACAGATTAATGTTAATGTTGACCACTTTCTTGATAGCACAGTTAGCATGTTTTGTTCATGTATGTCTTACGTCTGATAGGACTGGCTTAGACTGGTAGTGAATAAAGAGAAAAGCGCCAAGACAGTGACCCAAAGCTTCATTTTAAAATGCTAGAGTGGCTTCCTGAGTGCAATGATAAGAAGATAAGTGCATAATTTTGACTACATTAGTACAGCTAGCAGTTGTGGTCTGTCATGACTACAGCAGAGGGCCAAGAGACTGATTTAAGATAACCTAGTATGATTTAAGCACATAATGCCAACTATGACCATCTGTTCATTTTCATTTCTTAGCAAAGTGTTTGGTCTGTCCTCAGGGGTTCAGACTGACACTGAGAGCAAATAAACAATAAGTAACTGCAACAATATATAGATCACCTGATGTTATACTGTTCTCTTTCAATGATAATCAATGTTAGCATTACATATATTAAGGGCTGAGAGTGAACACTCTAGTTAGGAATGCTACTGTGGATTACAGAGTGTATAAATATATAAGAGACATATAGCATAATTCAGCTCTCATATTCTAATTCTGACCACCTTCATCCGTTAGCACGGTTTATATGCTTGTTAAAGTAGCCTGTGTTTTAGTTCTAGCTCAGATTGGGGTTGAATGAGGGCCAAAAGTTTATTTTAAGATGCTAGTGTGACTCAAAGAGTGCATTAATATGGAGAGCATGAATTAGTTACACAAAGCTAACATCTGTTCGTTGATTAGCAAGGTCAGGATTTTGGCTTTAAATAGACCTTAACGGTGGCAGCGAGACACTGAGCCGGAGCTGGCATTAAGTGCAAGAAATATGATTTGGCTACCGAATGCTAATTTTAACAATCTCGTTATTAGCAAGGTTAGCATTTTCTTGTAGCCCTTTCAGCAAGGTAAGGTTTTTTGCACACTTTTGTTTAAAATAACTATGACATTGAGGACTAGTGAGGAGGTTGAAGATTTTAGTAAAAAATGCCAGTATGGCATCATATATTATGTCCATGATTAGCATAGTTAGCTTTTTGGTATTGCCTTCCCTGCTAGAACAAACAGTATAGTAACCAGTAAACCCAGTTGTTGAGTTTCAAGATGTATGTATGCATGTTGGTCTACCAGCGTGACTATGCCCCAGGCCACCCTAAACCATCTTAGAACAGCGTGACCTCTGTGAAAGCAACCAAATTCAACTTCACAGATGTGCTCCGATGTTAGCCTTACATTAAGCTCATATAGGGACTTAATGTTTTACATGTTGGAACTGAAGGTTTTACAATTTAGTTAGCTAGTACGTCAAACTAAGTACGATTTCAGGATCACCTAGCGGAATTTAATTACATAATGCTAACTTTGACCACCTGCTTGCTGTCATTCACAAGCCCAGTTAGCATTTTTGCTTGAAGTATTCTCGTATGTCTATGACGCAGATGGGCATACAATGTGGCCTCTAATAGCCATAAGATGCTAGTGTGTCTTACTAAAGGCAAACATATGAGAACCATCGAGAACGATTTAGTGATACAATCACATGGCACGGCTGCTACTTATAGGTTACCGTTGTGATACTAAGTGATACTGTAGAAGCTTCGATATAGTCCACGGTTTGAAAAAGTGAGTAAACTAACATTATTAAAGTAGTTCGCCAACTTGTTTTGCCAATTTTCCATCCCACCTTAAATGGTGCTGCTGCTATATTCTGGCGCCTGTACAAGCTGTAGCATTTAAGGTGGAACGGAACATTCGTTTAAGAAGCTGGCTCATTATTATAAGGCGCTTCTGCCTTTTAAGCCCAGGTTAGCATTTTGGGTTCTTGCTATGTCTGACTGTGAAATGCTAGAGTGGTGAAATAAGGTCGGTGGCATGTGGATTAACCTGCATGATTTAGTTATCAATGCTAACTTTGATCACCCATTTGCTCTGAGTCTTTATTAGCAAGGCTAATATGTCTACGATGCAGACAGGCATTAAATGCGGCATCAAGGGGCTGTCATGGGCAAAGGGTATGGGAACCAGCTTTGTGACCAGAAGGTTGCTGGTTTGATCCCCTGAACCGCCAGGACGCTACTAAAGTGCCCTTGAGCAAAACACCAAAACCCCAACCAGAGGTGTCAAGTAACGAAGTCCGTATACTTCGTTACCTTACTTAAGTAGAAATTGTGGTTATATATTCTTTACTGGAGTAATAATTTTTCAGCCCACTTTTTACTTCTACTCCTTACATTTACACTCAATTATCTGTACTTTCTACTCCTTACATTTACACTCCATTATCAGTACTTTCTACTCCTTACATTTACACTCCATTATCAGTACTTTCTACTCCATACATTTACACTCCATTATCAGTACTTTCTACTCCTTACATTTACACTCCATTACCAGTACTTTCTACTCCTTACATTTACACTCCATTATCAGTATTTTCTACTCCTTACATTTACACTCTATTATCTGTACTTTCTACTCCTTACATTTACACTCCATTATCTGTACTTTCTACTCCTTACATTTACACTCCATTATATGTATTTTCTACTCCTTACATTTACACTCCATTATCTGTACTTTCTACTCCTTACATTTACAGTCCATTATCTGTACTTTCTACTCCTTACATTTTAAACATAGTCTTGTTACTCCTATTTCATTTTATCTGGTTTTCATTTATGTACATTTACATTTCAATAAAGATTATTGATAACATGCCTTTGAAGTTTGACTTTTTGCTCCATTACAATACTTATAGACAACTAGTCATCATATCTTCTGCTCCATGAAACACATGTTAATGCACAGTAGTACACAGATATGCTTCTTTAATATATTTACATTGTACTAAACTACATTCATTTTCAATGGGCGTATATGCGGCTGAAACAGGAAGCCTAGCACATCCCAAATTTATCAACATGAACATTTTAATATAACATTATAGTCATTATGACTTTTAGAAGAATGATCTTTTTTGGGGAGGTGGGTTAGTGCACTATAGACCCCTGAGGTGTGGCCTAAGCTTTAGTCCTTAATGGTATTTTTTTGTTTACATTACTTTTATACTTTATGTAATTCTGAAAGCAGTACTTTTACACTTTTACTAGAGTAAAAAGCTTGAGTTGATACTTCAACTTCTACAGAAGTATTTTTTAAACCCTAGTATCTATACCTCTACTTATGAATGTGAATAACTTTTACTTTTACACCTTAAGTAGTTTTGAAAGTAGTACTTTTACACTTTTACAATAATAAGTTGATACTTCAACTTTTACAGAAGTACTTTAAAAACTCTGGTATCTATACCTCTAATGAATGTGAATACTTTTCACACCATTGACCCCAACTACTCCCTGGGCGCTGTGGATAGGGCTGCCCACTGCTCCGGGCATGTGTGCTCCCTGCCCCCTATTGTATGTGTGGGTATATGTGGGTGTTTCACTGCACAGAAATTATTGTGACTAGTCAACCTCACTTTAAAATTGATCATGTGATATGCAAAAATATGAGAATCGTCTAGAACATGTCAGTTACATAATGCTAATGAGAACTTTCCACTTGCTGTCGATCTTTTTTAGCAGACTTAGCCTTTTTGGTTAAAGTATTCATTTTTGGTCTTCTGGGAAGGAGTCACCCTGTAGTCTGAACCAAAGCGTCATTTAAAATGTTAGTGTGGCAAAATGAGTGCAACAGTATGCAGATCATCCAGCATAATTTAATTACATAACGCTAACTCTAACCACCTGTTCGCGCTGATTCTTTATTAGCACTGTTAGCATTTTCGCTTCAAGTATTCTCTTATCCTTGCTGAAAAAAATGCACAGGCCATTCCATGCTGGTCTAAGCTGGTTTATGATGGTGCAGATTTAGATGCATGTTCATGCTAGCTGACCAGCATGTCAGCATCCAAAACAAAACACGTGCTGGTTTTGCTGGTGACCAGCGTATCATTGCCGTCCAAGGAAAAACATGCGTCTCCATTTTTGTCGATTTTCATTTTTCCACATCGTTTGATTACAACAGCTGCTCTTTATGTCTATTGAAAGTTTAAGAATGAACGGACCAATAGAAATGCTGCAAAATCTCTTGAAAGGATTTCTGGTTCCATTGACTTACATTGAAAGTTAAGAAGGTTTTTGTCCTCTCCTGTAAAGTTACTATTTTGGAAATACTGTTTTTTCTTTGGACAGCAAAGACATTAACTTCCATTGCTGCCTACCAGCACCCAAAACATAAAATACTTTGATGACGAAAGCCATGCTGGTTTTTCTAGCAGGGATCATGGTGATGAGTGTAAAACTGTATATTATCATGCTTGAATTATGAAAGCTCAGCACATAAAACTGTAAATACCGTGAGCTTCGAACGCTGTTGTTCCTCGTTTAAACACAAATCTTATGTTTCCAGCCTCCTGGAAAATCCTGTTATGTAACATTCCTCCAGCCCCTGAAACGTGCCTTTCCCGGCTGTGAAGGGGACGTCAGCACTTTCTATTCACAGTATTTCGCCACACCCACTTTCAAGCGTGTGTTTCTTCCGCCTTTGTGTTAGAACTTCCGCTCAGCTAACCAAAATGAATACAGTTACATGGGAGAAGACCAGAGAGACAATGAGAAGTTCAAATGGGACAACACTGTCCAAGGTTAATAACACAGTGTGTGGATGATATAAAAGGTGGTCTGAGGTTACCTACGGTGACGTTTTTAATTATTTTGTACTCTCGGAAGGTGTAGACGGTTCGCCAATGAAAAACTATAAAAGTACTGAAGCGTATCAGTACCTGCACAGTGGGAAGGTGGGCCGTGTACTTCTACACACAGACGGTGAGTTTATATTTCTGAAAGCCAGTTAAACCCAAGTCAAGCCAGCTGCCCGAGCCACTCTGCGTGGGTGTTAGTTACAGTCCAGATAGCCTAGCACGGTGGACACTGATCAGAAAACAGTTACTTAACTGATAGCCTCACCAGCACCCGACGCGTCTGCTTCCTCGAAGCTTCATAACTGAGCCATTTCTCTGGATAAGGATGCTCTGATGTTAGATGTTAGGATGTTAGAGCAGACATACGGAGGTTTGGGTGGATGTTTTAAATTTAGAGCTTCAGCCATAGACGCAGGTGGTCTTCTTTGGAAGGCGGCTTTACAACACTCTGATCTTTATGTGCTGTGTTCTTAACACTGTTGTTCAAGCCAAGTTTTCCTCTTCTTCCAATTATTGTTACACCATCTAACCATCTAACATGTTATGTGAGTCATTTTATGTTTGTTGTTGTTTTGCTTGTAATTAGTATCAACGTATCCGCGGGCGCACCGGAAGTTCTAACACAAAGTAAACAAAGATGGCCCCCAATGTTGTTATGGAAAATAGCATGAATACCCTTTCAAAGAAATTCTATATGGGAATGGTTGATGTTTTTCTTTACGTGAGGCTGAAGTCAGCTTTCTATTCGCCAGCTTCTTAAACAAATGTTTAATTCCACCTTAAATGCTATAGCTTGTATAGGCGCCAGAATATAGTGGCACCACCATTTAAGGTGGAACGGAAAGTTGGCAAAAACAACCCTGAACCACTTTAATAAGGTTAGTTTGTTCTGCACATTTGACTTGGGACAAATTTTTCAAACCTTGGATTATATTGAGGCTTTCACAGTATCACCTTAACTAAGTTAATTAAGTAGCAGCCATGCTGTGTGATTGTGTCACTGTTTGCTGGTTGAAGATGATTATCTTCAGTAACAATCAGTAACCATTTTCATTTCCTTCGTGTTGGTGTTCATTTAATTTTTCAGCCTGTGTCTGTTTTGGCATGTTGATTCTAAACCAACCAATCAAAGCACAGCTACTCCCAAATATCAAATCTCAGGGCATCTGGGCATTTTTCACCCTGACCACAGATGTCTATGCAGAACATCAATGAACAACTTCAGATGCTCAAAAACAATAACATGGAGATCATCTAGCTTGATTTACTTACATAATAATAACTCACCACCTTAATGGCCACCTGTTTGCTCTCATTTTGTATGAGCTTATTAAAGGTATTCTCTTATATCTATGGTGCACTGGACGTGGAGGGTCAAGAGCCAGAGGTCCATTTAATATGCTAGTGTGTACGATTACGGTTCTGCATATGGGCTCGCTGACCAAGTTTGGGAACATACTCATCATACTGGCATTGGTCTCGGCTCACCTGAGTACATCCGGCGGCATCTTCATGGAGGACAGGTTGAGGTGGGTGAGACTGAACGCTGAGCTGAAGAACTGGCGAAAGGTGGGGAGAGTTTCTCTCACTTTCCTGATGGTCGGAGAGAGAGAGAGAGAGACAAACAGATAGTGATGGCAGGAGAGGAAGCAAGTCGCCCAGAGCCTTTCATCCTTATCTAATAATTCTGATTAGTGCTTTCCTCTGAGATGCATTGAAGTTCAAAGGCCTTTCATGTTACCTCGATGCATCTGCTAAAAAAAGGAAAAAAAAAGAAAAAAAAAGAAAGAAAAGAGCAAAAACATATTCCATAATGCATGACCAATATAGGGAGAGAAAAAAATAAGAAACAAGCACCGGCTGGAGGATAAAAGTTCAAAAGATCAGTTTCTGGCTTGCGAGCAAAGAAATCCATTTGTAGCTCCTCACTATACTCGCTGTATAACCATGTTTATAAAGAACTGGGCTGCTGTCTGGATATTTTTGAAAGGGCAAGAAAAAAATGGACTGTATTGGACACATACTGATTTCTAGTATGAAATATGAAAGTGGCGCGCACCTAAATAGGTTGTTTGCAGTCACGTGGTTCTATCATACTGTAAGCAATCCTGCTCAGTGCCACCAGAGGTCCCTGTCCCCTGTATACTAATATATACTGTTTATACCTGGTACTGTTTATACCATTCGTATGTGCAAACCAAGCCTCTTGTTGTCGCTGTTCGGCTAAGCTAGGCTAACGCCTTGCCCTGCCAGGCCGAGTCAAGTCCAGTCAAATCAAGCCAACCCAGCCAGGTCCAGTCAGTTCAAGCCAGCCGGGTCTAGTCAAGCCATCCGTCTCCAAGCCACTCCACGCCAAATCCAGGTTTCCCTAGTCAGTTCAAGCTAAATCTACCCAGACTCACCACCCCCAGCGTCAGCCTGTCGGGCCAACTTTAACCTTAACGAAAGCTCTATTTCTGTTCTTCCAGGCCGTTATCTCCTGGAACTAAACTCCGCTAAGAGAATCTGCTCTAACCACTGCTCTTACAGGAGACCAAAATGCCTGGAGTCTCCAGTCCGAGCTCCCCTGGTTTCCTAGCTATCATGCCTCCGCCCAGCCCAGTACACTGTTCGCTGCATTTCCCCGTTGTTTTCAATAAAACAGCCTGCTTATAGATCGTACCTTTACTTCTGAGTCTTGTGAATCGTTACAGTTACGCAAAATCCTGACAGCAGGAGGTGAAAAGCAGAGATGGAAGTGTGTTTGTACTGTGCTCGTGTAGACTATATTACACGAGAGGGGTACATACAGGCAACATGTTGTTTGTTGGAGGTCACAAAGAGAGATTCTTAACTTATTGAGATATGAGAACTACCTTTTCGCCAAGACATCCAAATTTGTGTCACATATGAAAATCAGATTTGGGTCACTTTCAGAACTACCACCCAGTCCCAGAAGGCCAAAGAAACTAATGGCTTTACACATAAAGTTGCTCCTCATCTTTAAAATTGGGCTCAGGTGTTTCATGAAACGTAATAATCAACTCAACTCCTTCTTCGTTCTTTCCTCCAATTCCCCAATTTTCCATTTTCCATTCACAAATCCAATTCACTGGAGTTACTAAACTACAAGTTATGTTTCAGTACTGACTTGGGTTAATGTGGCTATTGTTGGGATGCCCATGCTATCTAGGCCATTTAGTGGTGCTGGGCAGTGGTCTCTAGTCTACTGTGTTTTGTGTAGACTCGTCTGCTTTACCAAGAAGTTATAGTGTATTTTCAATATTTTCAATCAATTTGACACATCACAAAAAAAAAACTAACATAAGAGATTCTGGTGCCACCACACCATGTTGTAATTGAAAACACTAACTTTGTGTGGATGGAAAAAAGTCAGAAGAATATAAAACTAATACATACATACATACTTGCAAAAAAATATTTGGAGCAGTTTGTGAAATGCGTATGAAAACAAAGCAGTTATTCGCAAATTCCTATATTAAATACGAAACATGATGCAGTCAGGCGGAGGTGAATAATCCAACAGTTGAGGAACAATCTTTCTCACCGTAGCTATGTTGCTGTTTCTACTAATACAGGTGCACAGACTGTCATACATAATATGGAAAAAAGTATTGGCACACACCTCTTAATCATTGAATTCAGGTCTTTGATTTAGTTCCATTGTCACAGATGTATAAAATCAAGTCTTTACAAAAATTTGTAAAAGTATAGGTGGGTAGTATTATTGGGTAGTATTATTAAAAAGTCTAAGTGTGTAGGAACCACTGCACAGACCACGTAAAGCTGGGTGCATAGTGCGTAAAAGTCTCCAACACTCCTTTGGCATTAACATCTGCACCAAAACTGTGTATCAGGAACTTCATGGCTTGGCTTTCCATGACAGAGCAGCTGCATATAAGCCTTACATCACCAAGTACAATGCCAAGCATCGGATGGAAAGATATAAAGCACGTCTCCACTGGACTCTGAATCAGTGGAATCATGTTCTGTGGAGTGACCAATCACGCTTCTCTATTTGGCAATCTGGGTTTGGCGAATGTCAGGAGAACTTTACCTGCCTGACTGCATTGTGCCGACTGTATGGTTTGGTTGAGGAGGGATAATGCTTTGGAATAGTGTTTCAATTGTATGCTGTTTGCATGACTGACTGGGTCCCAGAGCACAAAGCAAGGTCAAAACAGGCTGGTGGGGTGGGTTTGGTGTGAAAGAACTTGACTGGCCTTCACAGAGCCCTGACCTCAATCCCAGTGAACATCTTTTGGATGAACTAGAACTGAGATTGCGATCCAGGCTCTTTCATCCAACATCAGTGACATCACAATATAGTAAATGTGTAGTTGTTATAATACAATCCATATAGTATTATGAAATATGTCCAGAAATTACCTTACGGTGGGAGTGTGTATAGTGGTCTGACACATTAAACTTTTCAATTGGTCATAGACATAAAATTCTCTGGACCAGCGAACTAAACGACCATCTAGATTGTTACCGGCATTAAGTTCAAAATTCAGGGTTTGCCTTGATGGTGCATTAGGGGGTATTAGTGCCCGTTAGTGCCCATACTGTAAATAATATGTAAACATAAGGTATAAACATAAACACATTTTGAAGTAATGTGTTGCCTTCTAGACACCTTCTTTTTCAGAAACGTTCATGAGTATTTTAACATGACCAAGACCAAAAAACTCTGCACATGTTATAACAGCATGGCTGGGCAACGGCAGAGGCACATTATAAAGAGTAAAAATGACAACTAACAAAATTGTACAGCTAAACCGTTACTAGGTGTTGTTAAAAGTGAAAGTGCATATATATATATACACACACTCAAAAGTTTAGTATCACTTTGAATTTCATTTTATGCAATATTCATGCAATTCACAAACAATATTGTCCATTTCATAATTAATGTAAGTGTATCAGATGATATTTAAAGAATACAAATGTTTGTATTGAAGCCTTTTTTTGTATAGAGGCTTATTTTGCATTTAGTCCTATTATCAGCAATTCTCAGTCCTCACGGCACTCAATTGTGATGCACAGCTGAAAAACATTCTACTAATAAGTGAGCATAAAAGGGAGCACAACATTCTAGGTTAGTTTAGTATCTGAAGCATCAGCAGTTGATGGCTTGCTGACCGGCTCAAAATGACCAGAAAGAAACAACTTTCTTGAGTTGATACTTTAACTTCTACAAAAGTATTTTTAAACCCTAGTATCTATCCTTCTACCTGAGTAATGAATTGGAATAATTGTTACACCTTTGTTTTGTGCAATTTAACATGGAGCAAAAGCGGAGATGGCTTGAGTTCATAGCTGTGGTCATTATCTGGGCAGTATACGAGTCTAAACTACTCCAGCAGAATGCTCGATTCACTTCAAGGGCATATATTTACTTCTCGTTCTCTATTTTCAAGATCTGTCACATCCCATAATGCGAAGCACACCTGGCTACAGGAGCCGTTTAGCTCAAACTTGCACAGCAGGCCTGGTAGTTGGGTCCAATCAAGGTTGGATCACGTTCCTACCATTGCTTCAGGGTTGTTTTGAGACCAGACCAATACCACCTTCTCTCAAGGGTCTCGGTGCGGTGGTTTTGGGTCACACCTGAGTGAGATTGCTGCATTCACACCCTCACAAGTCCTAAGAAACAGTCTGCATCAGGCTTATGTTTGTGAGTTGCGGAATCGTTTGTACCTTTGTGCTCTTGAGGGTTCTGTGCTCAGCTAAGAACCAATTCCTAAGAAGAAAGCGTGGAATCTTTGTTGGTGGATGGGATGAGGTCCAAAGTTCTTAGATATTGAGATATTTTTGATTGAATTAAATTCTAACTGAATAGCATTTCACTAATTTCTGCTTTTCCTCTCACAGAGCCAAGACAGCATTGTCTTTTATAGGCCCATCTTCCTGTTCCTTCTGGCCCATGTGGTACACCTGGTCAGTCGTAATTTTCTGGGTGGACAGTAGTTCTCGAATAGAAGCGCATTGGTGAGGTCAGACACTGATGCTAGACGAGAAGGCCTGACTCACAGTCTCCACTCTAATTCATCCCAAAGGTGTTGAGATCAGGACTCTGTGCAGGCTAGTCAAGTTCTTCCACACCAAACTCGCTCCTCCATGTCTTTATGGAGTTTGCCTTGGACACTGGTGTGCCCAGTCATGTTGGAACAGGAAGAGGCCATACTTAAACTGTCCCCACACTGTTGGGAGCATGAAATTGTCTAAATCTCTTGATCTGCTGAGGTTTCTTTCACTGGAATAAGTGCCATTATGCTACTTGTTTACATTGGAGTGTGAGAATCCAATGGCTGAAGTTCCCAGGTTAAGTCCAGGGTTTGTGTGAAGCCCTATATGCGACTCCATAAATGGCCTAGGTCGCAAAAGGCCTGACCTTCCCACGAGCTCTGCCGTATCCTGTAGGCCATCTGTCTCATACGCTTCTAACAAACGCTATGATATATAAAAAAATCACTACAGCAGAGATCATGTTTACATTAAAGCAGAGCTAAACCGTACTAGATAAAGTTTTCATGCTTCACAAGACTATGCACAATGTCTGAGCACGTGTCTGGGGCCCCCATGCTAACGAGCAGTACATTCAATATTCATGAGCGATTTTATCGGCTGAAGCAGCTTCGCCCGACTGCATCTTAGAACTTGTGTGCACAGACGCCTGCAGACGATCCGACAGCACCAGCAGACGGCGTGCGCACATGACTTTCGATGACACTCTGTGGTTCGGTCTTTGGGTTCCTGCGTGGGGGGTGAGTTGGAGTGGGCGGACGGGAGAGGGTACAGCAGGAGTTCGATATGAACGCACCCAATCATTTCCAAATCCTTCTGCACGCCCCCCGCAAATTCAGAAGCCATTAGCAGCAAAACGTTTTTCACACCATGATTCAGGACAAAGATAGAAAGTAAGACGAGAGAGAGAGAGAGAGAGAGAGAGAGCGCAAGACATGCAGCGACTTGGGAAATGAGCAGTAAGTTCCGCTAAAATGAGCCTCATTTTTCACAGAATTCCTCATAATGCAGTTACCGGCTGGGGGACGCTATTGCAGTAGCTGCTAGTAGTGGGAGCTATGGGGCGGCGGATATATATCATGGTGTTTTTTGAGCTGCAGCCGCCCGCAGCTCTCTCTGACTCCAGCGCAGGCGGCGGCTTGCATTGTTCAATTGGTGAGGACTTCCGCTAATGCATGATTTGAAATACTACATTGCCAAAAGTATAGGGTTTAATATGATGTCGGCCCAACCTTTGCAGCTGTAACAGCTTCACCTCTTCTTGGAAGGCTCTCCACATGGTTTAGGAGTGTGTTTATCTGAATGTTTGACCGTTCTTCCAGAAGCACGTTTGTGAGGTCAGACACTGATGTTGGACGAGAAGGTCTGGCTCACAGTCTCCACTCAAATTCATCCCAAAGGTGTTCTGTCAGCTTGAGATAGAGTCAAGTTCTTCCTCACCAAACTCACTCATCCATCTCTTTATGGAGCTTGCTTTGTGCACTGGTGACTGCACCAGTCATGTTAGAACAGGAAGGGGCTGTCCCCAAACAGTCCCCACACTCTGGGGAGCATGAAATTGTCCAAAGTCTCATGGTCTGCTGAAGTTACTTTCACTGGAATAAGTGCCCTTATGCTACTTGTTTACATTGGAGTGTGAGAGTCCAATGGCTGAAAGAAGGCTACAACACTGGCGTCTAGTGGTCAGGGCTTCAAAGCACAACACCTATCAATCAAAAATCTTTACTGCGATTTTGAGAAACGATGGGTATAACAAAAAATAATATTATTTAAACACCCTTAGAAGCTACACCACATGGAGAAAAATCACCCTTCACTGGAACTATGAGGCCCAACCCCTGAAAGAAAGCCCAGAGTATTATCCCCCCTCACTTAAACTTTACTGTTGACAGTATGTATCCTGGTAGGTCGTGTTCTCCTGGATTGATCCTCCAAACCCTGATTCATCAATCAGACTGCCAGATAGTGAAGGGTGATTTATCATTTCCAGTGGGGAGTCCAGTGGCAGCTGATGCTTTGCATTGCACACAGTGAATACAAAAAAGTAGTTCCAGAAAAAAGCTTCCAGTTTAAAAATTGCCCATTTGCTCTGTGAGTTTAGGTATTCCACAGCTGCTGTTGCTCATGTGGGTTCTCTGTTGTATTTAAAGAACAGATCTATCTAAGTCTGGTCTGCTATATCATGGCATGGACAAAGGAGACTTCTGGGAACCTGAGACTCTTCTGAAAAGCAGAGTTGTTGATGCTCATCAGGCTGGAAAAGGTTACAAAACCATCTCTAAAGAGTTTGAACTTCACAGTCAGACAAGCTATGTACAAATGAAAGAAATTCAAGACCAATGTTACCCTCCCCAGAAGTGGTAAACCCATAAATATGACTCTAAGAGCACAAAGGAACCCAGGGCAACTTCTACACACCCAAAAGCTTCTTTCATAGTGGCCAATGTAAATGTTTTTTTATCAGGAATACTGTTTTGTAGTTGGACCAAATTGATCTTTTGGATTAAATGAGAAGGTTATGTTTGGAGAAAGGAAACACTACATAGGACTTTATCCCATCTGTGAAACATGGTGGTGGTGGTATCATGGTTTAGGCCTATGTTGCAGCATATGGGCCAGGACAGCTTTCCATAATTGATGGAACTATGGTTTCTTTTAGTTATGCTGTAATAGCCAGGCATGTGAGAGTCACTGCTACACCAAATACTGTTCTCAGTCACCCCCAACATAACTACATTAACTAAAAATATCAGGTTATGAGCACAACAGATACAGAAGTTCACAGCGGATACAGGCAGCAAAGGTTCATATATATTTATATATTTATATATAGTTTTCGAACACTACCAGCCAAAGGTTTAAGATCACTACTGGTCAACAGCTCTAGATGACTACCAGTCAAACATTCTAGAACACTACCTGTCAGTGTACTAAAACGTTTGACTGATAGTTTTCTAAAACCTTTCATTGGTAGCAATCTTATAGGTTTAGTAGTGTACTAAAACTTTTGACCAGTAATATATATGAATAAGGTTACATTTACCTCACAGCTCTACTGCAAAACTAAACACTGTCTACTCCTGACACCAACTTTGCGTTGGCTGGCTGTATTTTAGGGATGTTGGCGAGAGTTATTGCCCAATCAAGCAACAGCGAGCCTCATATTAGCCACTAATTACCACACTTGTCATCCGCTGGAGCTGTGCCAAGAACCTAAGACGCAAGCACCACCTGTGCAAAAGCATTCAGAAGAGGATTTCCTAGCACACAAAAGCTGCAGCTAATCCCAGACAGCTTTGTTACTGTTTGAAAAACACCGACTTAATCTCACCTGTGAGAAAAGGAGTTCTTCGAGAGATTCAGATAGGACAGGTCAGCACAGCAGCCCCGGAGAAGAGCGCCAAACAACTGCAGGACAGAGAACAGAATCCCATCAAAGCCAGAGCGACGCCACGGGCCACTCAGAAAATCGATGCGCCAACGTGCTGCGCCAACCGGTGCAGGTAGAATCAATAGCGGCCAGTGACACTTACTGAGTCCACCGTGCAGTCGGTGCCCGACAGATCCAAATGTACCAAGCAGTTGGGCTGAGCCAAGAACAGATACAGGTTCTACAAACAGAAGAGAGAAGTCAGGCAGTTGAGATGTATCTGGGTATGGGGTTGGGCTGTGGGCAGCACCCTGTGATGACTATGATGAAGGCCTAGAGCAGGGGTATTTCATTAGAATTCAGTAAGGTCCAGTTAGAGGAAATTTCCTCAGGCCAAGGTCCGGAACCTCATAATTTCTAACTTGATAACTTGACTAACTATGATTTAGTGCCAGATCCTTTTTACTGAAGTAGCCCAGTATCAACATCCTATACAATCAGCAACTGAAAGACAAACAAATAGCAAATACCGTTCAGTATATTTCAGTATATTTACTGTTTAAATGCTGAACTGAATGAATTATTTATAAACTTCTAATAAATGTTTTTACTCACTTTTTTTTTTTAAAAAAAACAGAATGCTTTTGAAAAAAGTGCATCTTAAAGTGCTTATTAATAGAAAAAGTAAATAAAACGAGCACATCTTTCACACATTAACAGTTTATTTCCGTCTTGTATTCCTCTCTTACACTTTCTGTTGTTTAGTGAGAGAAGTGAGCTTTCGGTTGTGTTTATATCTGGGCTGAAACAGAGTCAGGGCTGTTCTCATACACATATGAATGTGTTCGCTGGTGAGCCTGGAGCCATATTTACCCTTAATAATGTTCACCGTGGAATGAGCCGCCTGAATTAGCCTTTCTCTGACTCGCTTTATACTCTGTCTCGCTTTATACTCTGACTCGCTTTATAGTCCGACTCGCTTTATAGTCTGACTAGCTTTATTCTCTGACTCGCTTTATAGTCTGACTCGCTTTATATTCGACTAGTTTTATTCTCTAACTCGCTTTATTGTCCGACTCGCTTTATAGTCCAACTCGCTTTATACTCTGACTCGCTTTATACTCTGACTCGCTTTATAGTCCAACTCGCTTTATAGTCTGACTCGCTTTATAGTCCAACTCGCTTTATACTCTGACTCGCTTTATACTCTAACTCGCTTAATAGTCCGACTCGCTTTATAGTCCGACTTGCTTTATACTTTTACTCGCTTTATAGTCCAACTCGCTTTATATTCTGACTCGCTTTGTACTCTGACTCGCTTTATAGTCTGACTCGCTTCATACTTTGACTCGCTTTATACTCGGACTCGCTTTATATTCCGAATCGCTTTATAGTCCGACTCACTTTATAGAATAAAGCTATAGACTAGCTTTATTCTCTGACTCGCTTTATACTCTGACTAGCTTTATATTCCGACTCGCTTTATAGTCCGACTCACTTTATAGAATAAAGCTATAGACCAGCTTTATTCTCTGACTCGCTTTATAGTCTGACTAGCTTTATACTCCAACTCGCTTTATACTCTGAGTCGCTTTATATTCTGACTCGCTTTATACTCTGACTTGCTTTATAATCCAACTCGCTTTATACTGTGACTCGCTTTATAGTCTGACTAGCTTTATATTTCGACTTACTTTATAGTTCAACTAGCTTTATTCTCCGACTCGCTTTGTAGTCTGACTCGCTTTATACTCTGACTCGCTTTATAGTCTGACTCGCTTTATAGTCCGACTCGCTTTATTCTCCGACTCCTGCTTCTCGCTTTGTACCTCGCCTTGTACCACCCCTGAGTCTGCACAGATCTGATTGACTGAGAAGTGCTTTTGGTGATCTTACAACTCACGTGATTGGTCTGTGAGTTCACTGCGCCACAAAGACCGTATACCGTAAAGACAAGAAAAGTTGCTATGCTTAAAATAAACACTCAAAATTTAATCGTTCTCAATAGTTTATCAGTTTGCGTCCACATTGGACAACTTCTGGGTCCAGATCCGGACCGGTGTCCGCCTATTAGTGACCTCTGGCCTAGAGGAACACAAACTGTGCAGCAGCAGGTGAGCTATCACCCCTGACTTAATATCTACAAGGTGGACCAACAAGTAGTAGGAGTGGACAGTGAATGGACACAGTGTTTAGAAACACTGTTTATCTGATGGTGTGTCTACCATGTCTTCCAGGTGGTTGTTAGGAGTCCCGTTTTCTCTGTAGCTTTTAATCAGATTTTGATCTCCAGTTATTTCACGGTTTTTCCTTTGATGTTCTCCTACTTATGCAAGAGAATTATCTTACATCTACCCAGAGTTCCCTTATTGCCTGCTGAGAAATATCTCCTGATATGAATCACTTCCTTAATGGTACTTAATGGCTGTTTTGACACCTCCTTGTATTTATTCTCTTTCTTCATTTGATCAGCTCCACTTACCATATGTGAGCACTCTGTAGTTCCTCAGTTACAGTGTGTAGTTTGATTCTCTGTATCCTCTGTGTAAAGACCCCCGCAGGACCACCATGTTAAAAGTATGTGAATGTCACTGCAGTGGCAAATGAACATGATAATACCTGCTCCGTGGTGGTCCTGTGGGGCTCCTGACAACTGAAGAACAGGATAAAAGTATAGAGAGAAACAGATGAAGGACAGTCTGTAACTGTAGGAACTGTATGGACATTTTACATACAAAGCAAATGCACCTACTAAAAGAGGCTAGCGAGTGCACATGTGTGGGTGTCTGAGTGAGTTCTGACCGTGGCGTCCTCTCCTGATAGAACTCCTGGGTTCTTGCTCAGGTCTAGATGCAGGAGAGAGTTGGAGTAGTCGTCACTGGAGCACAAGGCCTGAGACAGAGATATCACACCTGGAGGAAAAGGAGGGACAGTAAACAGAACAGGCGATCTTTCAGCCATTGTTTACTACTTGGAGCTCCATCTGTGCAAGACACTGGATTGGTTTAGAATTTTCACTCTCAGTTTGTTTCCACCCAGATTTAGTCCCAAGGTTTTTAATGCTTGGCCTAGACATGAATTCCCAGTACTAGATCACATCTGGCCCAGCGAGACTGATATAAAACCAACTGAAACAGCCAGTATGTTATGTATAGAGCACACTACTGTGTAAATCCAAGGCTCTAAGATACAATTCCATACAGTAAGTTAAGTTGGTAACATCTCTACTGACTAACTAGCCATATTACCAACTCTGATTGATATAGTGTGGTGAGTTTAACCGTTGCCTTCTATGCTATGGGCCAATAAGAGTCCTTGGGTAGGACTCCTACCCATGACTGGATTATTGACCAGGCCAGTGGGGCCAACGCCCAGGCCTGGCCCAAAACAATTTGCTATGCCGATCAACATTTATGATTTTAAGGATCCTCTGACTTTTAGGGACTTTGACCCCAGGTCAAAGCCATGCTTTTGGGCCCTAGCCATGCTTTTAGGCCCCTTATGAAATTGGACGAGGCGTTATGGCACTGCTCTGACTTCGACTTCTGGCTATTAGGGGTCCTAGGAAAGAGAGTGGCATAATTTTAGAGGGTCCAGGTAGTCTTCTTGCCTTTATAACTTCAGAACGGTTTAAGATACAGAGATAATCTATATATCCAAACAGGCTTGGCAGCATGACATCATAAAGGTGTATCCTGGCTCAAGATAACCACCCAAAATCTTGGAATTCATTTTATAACAAAGGGTTAAAAATGTCACAGTGAGTCACATATCAAAACACTCAGCAGACCCTGATCTCACTGAGCAAGTTTCACACACCAGCCAACAATCCAGCTCCAAATACCACCCAAAATCCACTCGCTACTATTGTATCAGCTCCCTGCTTTAAAAACAAAGTCTGTCTTGCTGTGTGTTGGAGTTTTATCACTCAGCATGATGCCAAGAGGACAGAAAATCAAACCTAATCATGTATTTTCACTCAGTACTAAGCTGTCTGCTATCAAAATGACTGTTTTTTTAGTTTACAAACACTCCAAACACTGCTGGACGAAATGACCCGAGGGTTCCAAGAATTAAACGCGCGTGTACAAGAGAGCTGCACCACCAGTCACCCTTCAGTGGTCCACATTCACAGACAGGCCTGCTAGCGATCTGCTACGATGGCAGCGTGCCCCAGCCTCGAGCAGCATGCCTCTTCAAATGCAGCTAACAAGGCGACTTTCCCACACATTGTTCTCCCCCCACCGCCCCCCTCAACTAATGTACTGTCTCTGTAAGTACATTTTCTCTTCCCTGGCCTCGGAGAACGCCGGGTTTGCACTGATTTCACTTCCTAACCATCATTCATGTCTCCGCTGCTGGCATTTAGCCTAAAGATAGCATTTGTTTTTCTTCACGTTTGTTTGTCTGGGGCATGTTGCCTTGTCACATATGTCCCCTTGATCAAGTAAACGACTCACGCAATGAAGTTCGGGCTAATCGGATCATTGGATCACATTGGTAACCCAGGTGTTGGGTTACACTGGAAAGTGCAGAAAGCAGAAGAGCCATCGATTCATAGTTCAACCTGCGCTGAAAGTCTACCCCTCTACACTGCAGCGCGTACTGGAATAGGCAGCCTTGGATACGGGAACTCTGGGCTGTCCAGAAAGAGGTGGATTTGCTCAGAGGTTGCACACAATAGCACTAGGCTTCAGCAGTAGCCTGATAGGGTATGGCTGTAGTACCACTCTTGATTTCATTGTTTACATTCTTGACATAATAAAAAATTATTGAATCAGCATTTAGGACATCACAGCTAAGTAGATCCCCAACCAACATGTCCATATGGGCCCCATATGGGTTTTATTTGGGGTGTATGAGTTTTATGTGGGCTTATAGTGACTTTTTCTTTGGTGATACATGGACCCTAGTTGAGTTAGAACTTTGGACCCCAGTTAGGCTACAGCTGTAGGTTCCAGTTAGGCTATCGCAGGGTTACAGCTATGGGACCCAGTTAGGCTACAGTTGTGGGTTCCAGTTAGGCTATTGTTGGGGACCCAGCTGGGCTACAGCTATGGGACCCAGTTAGGCTACTGGTGTCGGCCCCAGGTTGGCTGCCACTGTGGGCCCCAGTTATAGACACCATTTGGGTCACTGTCATGCGGCCCAGTTAGGCTACATTTGTGGTCCCAGCAAGGTTTCAGTTATTTCTGTTTTGACTGGGGTGCAAGTGGAACTATTGCGAGTGCAGTTCTGAGCACTATTATAAAAAAAATCAAAGAGAACTCAGGCAAAACCTGGTGAAGGGTGTGTTTTCTGAGGAGGCGAGTGAATTATGTGTTATGAAATGTATTAAATATGTTAAATAAGCACCAACGCTTTGTTAATATACACAGAACTGTGTTCTCTAAAATTATTATAAACTTATTTTTTCCTTTAGAAAATTAACAGAACATGAACTTTTCTATAAGAGTGAATTTGTTTATCACGTTTGTCATTCATTTATTAGTATAAAACAAATGAGGTCCTACATAGTGGACTGGTGAGGTTGGTGGAGCTTACACAGTGGCCTGTAAGTGGACGCACTAATAAACCATGCTCATGTGCAAAAGTTTGAGTACTCCTGGTGGCCTCATAAGTAATATAAGTACACATCCTCAACAGAGATCACACTATAATCCATAATTATTTGTAGAGTTGTAAATAAAAGATAAAATAATACATGCAAATTAACACTTAACACTTAAACACTTAAATTTTATATATGTCAATAAAATAAAGAAAATAATAGAAATTGCATATATCAGTGTCCATGCAGAGGATGTGTACTTTCTTTTAACCTAGAAAATCAGCAAAACAACCAAGCGTGAACTTCTGCTCGTGACTTGTACATGGTGAGCCCGTTCCCGCGCAGCCAGCAGGGGCCGCCGCTTCCCTGAGGAGACGGCAGTGCTGTACACACCCTTTGAGGAGAGTGAGGTTTTGGAGAGGTTGAGCAGACGCAGGCCTTTGCTGAGCCGACACACCTGCTGGATGAGATTTGACACGCCTGCAGAAACAGATGCACACATAGGCTGTTAAAAGCGCCTATGACCTGCGCACAGCATGCCAACTTGCATACGCAGAACAAAGAAAAAACAAAAACAAACGACAAACAATAACAAAGTGATGCTCTGACACTGCGGCAGCCGGGTTAGAAATAACCACAGCGCACACTCACGCGGTCACAAGCCTGTGCGTGTACATGTGACGAGATGGAGAGTGACATGGGTCTGACGTGACTAAATGTGGCATACATTGAAACTATGACCCCGATCAACTGAGAGTAAACAGCAGAGGACGAGCTAGGAATTCACAGGCAAGCGCAAAAAGCTCTGACCCACATACAGTGAAGGAAATGTAGCACTGACAGCGCTACGGGCTTATAAACTGAGGAAATCTGATAGCCGTAGGTGACTCTGCTGATCTTCTTTTCAATCCAATACCAAGTAATATGCTAGTTTTTATGATAGCAGTAGACCTCTGAGGCTGTGTAGTCATCGCCGTCACGCCCATTTTAGGAGCTCCAGGTCTAAACTGCATTTCTCTATCATAGAAATGAATAGTGCTTTGAAAAACTGATGCTTTGGTTGGTTAAAGTGTTCCTGAGGTGATACGCTTTGCCGGATCTTCTGAATTATGAGGTCATTAAGGAGCTATTGCAACATGTATGCTAACAGCGCTGGACACTAAACGGATTTCATAAGACCTGCAACATCACCAAAATGCCACGGTTATTCATTCTACATTCTAAATGAGTTCAAAGTCAGGGTTTAGACTAAAATCCTTTTTCTGTAAGTGAAAATGTCTCAGCTTCACTTTTAATGATAAAAAAAAACTAAGAGAGTGTTTAAGAGGTTTAGAGGTTAGTGTTTAATGTAAATGTAGCAGTTAGTGTTTAGTGTAAATGTAGGGGTTAGGGTTTAGTATAAATGTAGAGATAAGTGTTTAATGTAAATGTAGGGGTTAGTGTTTAGTGTAAATGTAGGGGTTAGGGTTTAGTGTAAATGTAGGAGTTAAGGTTAAGTGTAGATGTAGGAGTTAGGGTTTACTGTAAATGTAGGGGTTAGTGTTTAGTGTATTTGTAGGGGTTAGGGTTAAGTTTTAAATGTAGGTGTTAGGGTTTAGTGTAAAGTAGAGATTAGGGTTTAGTGTAAATGTAAGGGTTAGGGTTTAATCTGAATGTAGGAGGCAGAGGTTTAGTATTATAAACTAAATATTTAGCTTATTATATCTAGATTAGAACATAATCCTTATACATATCTAAGATCTAAATACTTTTATGATACATTTTATTATAATTATTTACAGTGGGAGCAGAATGAAAGCTTCTATAGAAAGCTTCATATTATGGAGTTTAACATTATATTTTGGTTAAAACAGGAACAGTATTTCAGTGCTAACTTGTATGGAGAATGAATGCTTTATTTTATTCTAATTGTTAAACAAAGTTGATGATCCAGAAACACCCAGAAAATTGCACGCAGCACAAAATGTTATGGCTTTGAGACGTTTTTGTTTTCCACAATTTCTGGAAATGCTATTTATTTATGTCATCCAGAAAAAAACAGCTTAGACCTGGAGTTCCTGATCAAGACATGTTTCAGTAGATTGAATCATTTTGGCATTTAATATAATTGCTGTTCCTCGGTTGTCACTTGTCTTACACTCCAATTAACAGATGTCACATTTGGCGACATTTGACATGTTTCAGATATAAAATAATGCAGTTTCATCTTGTGTCATCATTATGGAAGTCAAACAGGTGGTGCCTTATATTTGGTGACCCAATTGTGAATTCTGAATTCTGGAAAGACAGCACCCAAATAAAATTTCAAATAATAGGCATCTTCGCCAGTATGGATACAACGCAGGCTACCAATAGCAGCTATGGTCATCGGCCAATCAATGTACACTATATTGCCAAAAGCATGTGGACACCCCTGCTCATTATTGAGTTTATGTGTTTCAGCCACATTCAATACTAACAGGTGTATAAAGCCAAATACTTAGTCATGCAGCCTCCACTTTAAACTTGGCCCTGACATTGGATGCCACCTCTCAGTTTGTTGGAATCACTCACTACAGAGTTCCAAACTACCTCTGAAAGCTACATCATGGGTCTCTATGGCTAAGCAGCTGCACACAAGCCTTAGATCACTATGTTCAATGCCAAGTGTCGGCTGGAGAGGTGTAAAGCCTTAATAAAGATTGAGAGTTGTATGTATTTTTAATTGTGCAACATTAATTTCACATACAGTTTCGTTAAAACAAATTATTGGCCAGCTAATGCTGTAATGTGACGTCGTGCCAAAAGATAAATATGGAGGTGGATTAGAGTCAGATGGAGCAGGCGCAGTTTCAGCCACACCTTGATTGTCCAGTGTGTTGTGGGCCAGGTTGAGGGAGTGCAACACAGATGCTGGGTTGTCCGCCAGGGCTGCTGCCATCTTCTGAGGGAAATCTCTAGAAAAAAATTATATGAATCAATCAATAAATAAATAAATAAACAAAATCAAAATTAGTCCTCATCGAAAGAGGAGAAGAACAGAGGAGAATGAGCAGGAGAGGTAAAACAGAAGAAAGTAAGACGATTACAAGAAGGACAAGAGGCCAGAAATCAACTGAATGTATAAGCAGATAGAAACAAAAGGAGAAAGAGGGAAAGAGGAGAGAAAATAGTCTGTAATAAAGAAAACTTACGCTTTTAGACCTCCATTCTCCAGCGTTAGTTCTTCCAGACTGCTGGACTTACTGATTGTGTGGAGGACCTGCTCCACGACCTCTGAGCCCTACACACACACATACACACACACACACATGTTTGTTTCTATGAATTGTGGGGCTGTTACATAGACTTACATTTATTTCCTGGAGACTTTCCCAAACCTTAACCAGAACTACTACTAGCTTAATCCTGACCCTAACCGTAACCAGAAATACAGTGTAACTCTTAGGCTAAACATAATCCTAACCTTAACGAAAACTACTTATAGCCTAACTCTTACCTTAATCCTAAACTTAACCAGAACTACAGTACAGACCAAAAGTTTGGACACACCTTCTCATTCAAAGAGTTTTCTTTATTTTTGATAAGCTTCAAAAAGTAGTCACCTGAAATGGTTTTCACTTCACAGGTGTGCCCTGTCAGGTTTAATAAGTGGGATTTCTTGCCTTATAAATGGGGTTGGGACCATCAGTTATGTTGTGCAGAAGTCAGGTGGATACACAGCTGATAGTCCTACCAAATAGACTGTTAGAATTTGTATTATGGCAAGAACAAAGCAGCTAAGTAAAAAAAAAAACGAGTGGCCATCATTACTTTAAGAAATGAAGGTCAGTCAGTCCGAGAAATTGGGAAAACTTTGAAAGTGTCCCCAAGTGCAGTCGCAAAAACCATCAAGCGCTACAAAGAAACTGGCTCACATGAGGACCGCCCCAGGAAGAGAAGACCAAGAGTCACCTCTGCTGTGGAGGATAAGTTCATCCGAGTCACCAGCCTCAGAAATCACAGGTTAACAGAAGCTCAGATTAGAGACCAGGTCAATGCCACACAGAGTTTTAGCAGCAGACACATCTCTAGAACAACTGTTAAGAGGAGACTGTGTGCATCAGGCCTTCATGGTAAAATAGCTGCTAGGAAACCACTGCTAAGGACAGGCAAATAGCAGAAGAGACTTGTTTGGGCTAAAGAGCACAAGGAATGGAAATTAGACCAGTGGAAATCTGTGCTTTGGTCTGATGAGTCCAAATTTGAGATCTTTGGTTCCAACCACCGTGTCTTTGTGTGACGCAGAAAAGATGAACGGATGGACTCTATATGCCTGGTTCCCACCGTGAAACATGGAGGAGGAGGTGTGATGGTGTGGGGGTGCTTTGCTGGTGACACTGTTGGGGATTTAACCAAAATTGAAGGCATACTGAACCAGCATGGCTACCACAGCATCTTGCAGCAGCATGCTATTCCATCCGGTTTGAGTTTAGTTGGACCATCATTTATTTTTCAACAGGACAATGACCTCAAACACACTATTTGACTGAGACTATTTGACCAAGAAGGAGAGTTATGGGGTGCTGCACCAGATGGCCTGGCCTCCACAGCCACCGGACCTGAACCCAATCGAGATGGTTTGGGGTGAGCTGGACCGCAGAGTGAAGGCAAAAGGGCCAACAAGTGCTAAGCATCTCTGGGAACTCCTTCAAGACTGTTGGAAGACCATTTCAGGTGACTACCTCTTGAAGCTCATCAAGAGAATGCCAAGAGTGTGCGAAGCAGTAATCAAAGCAAAAGGTGGCTACTTTGAAGTACCTAGAATATAAAACACATTATCAGTTGTTTTACACTTTTTTGTTAAGTATATAATTCCACATGTGTTAATTCATAGTGAATGTCAATTCAGTGTGAATCTACAATTTTCACAGTCATGAAAATAAAGAAAACTGAGAAAAATGAGAAAGTGTGTCCAAACTTTTGGTCTGTACTGTACTTGTAGCCTAACCTGTACACTAACCTTAACCCTAATCCTAATCTCAACCACAACTACTTATAACCTAATCCTTACCCTAACTCTTACCCTAATTCTAACCTTAACCAGAACTACTCATAGCCTTACCCAAACCCTAACCTTAACAACAACTACTTCTAGCATAACCCTTACCCTAACCCTAACATTTACCTTAACCAAAACTATTACGAACCTAACCCTTACCCTAACTTTTGGCAATGTACAATCCATGTAATAATGTTACATAATCATGATCCAAAAAAATACTGTATTCAGTTACAGTTACGAAAAAGGACAGTAATCCATTCAAACCCCATTCCTGAAAATTTCCATCTAAACTCACTGTTTTGAATATTGAACATGTCACATAAATCATATAGATAATCATGTAGCGGGTTTCTATTTTTCATGCTTCATGTGAAACAATGCCTTTCAAACTTGTTCTTGAGACCGCTGGGGGGAGTCTACAAATTACATCACAAGCAGCAGTCAAGCCTGATGCACCAAGTATAATGAGCTCATATGGAGCTTTTAGCAGTAAGAACATCACTGCTGATGAGTTAAGAAGCAGGGGTCTCATGATAGATCTTTTGCTTTAGTAAGCAATAGATTTTAAGTACAAAGCCAGTAAAGCAGAGTAGATTCATCTAAACTGTATTTGCATAGTTGTTAAACTCAATAGTGAACAATTGTAGTGTCGGCATACAATTTTCTCTTCAGCTCATGTCTTCACCGTTTCTGCTGTCCTATAACAACTGATTTTCAAATGGAAATATAAATAGTAAACACAAAGACCTATTATCAGGTCATCAAAAAGAACCCATAGACACCAGGTTATTTGTGAGTATGAATAGGTTTCAATAGATTCCATGAAGTTCTCTACGCTCTGTTCTTGAGCTGATCTGAAGGCCACATGAAGGTCTGTAGAGACTGACTCTGTAGAAAGTTGGTGACCTCTGGGCACTATGTGCCTCAGCATCCGCTGACCCGCTCTGTCATTGTATGTGGCTACCACTTCGTGGCTGAGTTGCTGTCGTTCCCAATTGCTTTCACTTAGTTATAACACCACTGACAGTCCACTGTGGAATATTTAGTAGTGAGGAAACTTCACGACTGAACTTGTTGCACAGGTGGCATCCTATCATGGTACCACGCTGGAGTTCACTGAGCTCCTGAGAGCGACCCATTCTTTCACTAACGTGTGTAGAAGCATTCTGCATGACTAGGTACTTGGTTTTATACACCTGTGGCCATGGAAGCGATTTGAAGGGTTGAGTGAATTCTTTTTGGCAGTATAGTGTATATGCTCGTACCAAATTTGATCCCTGCAGCACATTCCAATAATGTTGGGACAGGTTCATGTTTACACCATTTTTCCTTTTACCAGCTCTTTGTAATTGTTTGGGGTCTGAAGAAACAAACTGCTTCGGTTTAAAAAAACTATATTTATTGTCTATTGTTGTGTTTAGGTGTACAAGCCTATGGTACTTCTGTTGAGCTTAACAAGACACACGTTTTCAGTGGGAGACACATCTGGACTCTATGGCAGTCTATGACATAACATGTGCAGAATGTTTGTTGGTGTTGGTCATAATGAACTAATCATGCATGTCCCTGAAGAAGACGGCATCTAGAAGACAGCATATAGTTGCTGTCCAAAGAAAAGCAAGTGTCTTTTCTTTTTCTTACTACACCAAAATAACAGATTCTAGATTTGCAACTTTAACCATGGTAACAATCAGGATAGTCCTTTTCCTCCTTGGTCTGGAGACCCAACGTTTATTATTTCCATAATCAATCTAAAACGTTGACTTATCAGATCATAATACATGTTTACACTGAGCTTCACTCTATTTCAGATGACCTTGAGTCCTGAGAAGCTGCTGAAATGTGGCTTTTGCTGTGCTTGATGCAGTCTTAACTCTTTAACTCAACAGATGATACTCAAACTGTGCTATTCCTCAAAGAAGCACTCCATTTGGTAAGGCAGTGCCGTCTAGGAAATCAAATGTCACAGTCTTTCAGTTGTCTTGCTATTTCTTGCTGGATTTCTTGGATTTCTTTGACTTTTTTATAGCTGTTATGTACTATAGAGACTATAGAGGGAGTAATATCTAAATCCCTTCCCATTGAAGCAGGTATTGTGAGAGACTCAGCCTTTCCTGGATGTTCTTTGAACATTTCTCAACTTTCCTAGACTTAAATTAATGCTGTCCCAATTTTTTCTTGCAGGCATCATTTTCAGAATTCGCATATACTTACAATGAACAATGAAGCTCATAAGATAAAACATAAACTACATTTTCCTTGTGCTGCTTTCATTTATATACAAGTCACACTGCAGTTACAAATCACTGCCTTCTATTTTCCTTTGCACTCCAATTACTGTCTTAAGTGTTTAAGAACTGAGGCTTATAGTTATATAGCCCCCATACAAGCCCTTAAAGGTTTTTAGGGGTTTAAGGAGTTAAGTTCTCCCATCATTAAGGGGGCATTCGGTACATACACGCATGCACACAGAATGCACACACATTTGCACACAGAAACCCTCCCTTTCAATACTATTCCAAGACAGAACAATGGAACAGAGGCAGCCTACATAATCAGAGGGACTCCGCGAGAATACTAATGCTGCAGGAATTCAAAGAGAAGATGAGCCTAAAGCTGAACCTAAAAAAAGATGCTGTGTCCCAATTGCATACAACAACCTAATGCTGGAAGTAAGATATATACTGGCCTCATCTTGAAAACAAACTAAAAATAAGTGTCTTTCTGGTCATTGCAGCCTCATCTGGGCACACTCGGCCCTAGTTATCGACCTATAGGCACAAATGTTTGATGGCTACAAAATGTGGGTCCCTACCAGGCAAATAAATGTTTGGTGAAGTGTAGAAGTGCACTCATTAGTGTAATAGGTGAAGTATAGAAGTGTAGTTATTAGTGTAGTAGGTGAAGAATATAAGTGCACTCAATGTAGTAGGTGAAGTATAGAAGTGCACTCATTAATGTAGTAGGTGAAGTATAGAAGTGCACTCATTAGTGTAGTAGGTGAAGTATAGAAGTGCACTAGTTAGTGTAGCAGGTGAAGCATAGAAGTGTAGTTATTAGTGTAGTAGGTGAAGTATAGAAGTGAAGTTATTAATGTAGTAGATGAAGTGTAGAAGTGTTGTTATTAGTGTAGTAGGTGAAGAATAGAAGTGCACTCATTAGTGTAGTAGGGAAAGTATAGGAGTGTACTAATTAGTGTAGTAGGTAAAGTATAGAAGTTAAGTTATTAGTGTAGTAGATGAAGTGTAGAAGTGTTGTTATTAGTGTAGTAGGTGAAGTATAGAAGTGTAGATATTAGTGTGGTAGATGAAGTATAGAATTGAAGTTATTAGTGTAGTAGGTGAAGTATAGAAGTGAAGTTAATAGTGTAGTAGGTGAAGTATAGAAGTGAAGTTATTAGTGTAGTAGGTGAAGTATAGAAGTGTAGTTATTAGTGTAGTAGGTGAAGTATAGAAGTGAAGTTATTAGTGTAGTAGATGAAGTATAGAAGTGAAGTTATTAGTGTAGTAGGTGAAGTATAGAAGTGTAGTTATTAGTGTAGTAGGTGAAGTATAGAAGTGAAGTTATTAGTGTAGTAGATGAAGTGTAGAAGTGTTGTTATTAGTGTAGTAGGTGAAGTATAGAAGTGCACTCATTAGTGTAGTAGGGAAAGTATAGGAGTGTACTAATTAGTGTAGTAGGTGAAGTATAGAAGTGAAGTTATTAGTGTAGTAGGTGAAGTATAGAAGTGTAGATATTGGTGTAGTAGATGAAGTATAGAAGTGTAGATATTAGTGTAGTAGATGAAGTATAGAATTGAAGTTATTAGTGTAGTAGGTGAAGTATAGAAGTGAAGTTATTAGTGTAGTAGGTGAAGTATAGAAGTGTAGTTATTAGTGAAGTAGGTGAAGTATAGAAGTGTAGTTATTAGTGTAGTAGGTGAAGTATAGAAGTGAAGTTATTAGTGTAGTAGGTGAAGTATAGAAGTGTAGTTATTAGTGTAGTAGATGAAGTATAGAAGTGAAGTTATTAGTGTAGTAGATGAAGTGTAGAAGTGTTGTTATTAGTGTAGTAGGTGAAGTATAGAAGTGTAGATATTAGTGTAGTAGATGAAGTATAGAAGTGAAGTTATTAGTGTAGTAGGTTAAGTATAGAAGTGAAGTTATAGTGTAGTAGGTGAAGTATAGAAGTGTAGTTATTAGTGTAGTAGGTGATTTATAGAAGTGTAGTTATTAGTGAAGTAGGTGAAGTATAGAAGTGAAGTTATTAGTGTAGTAGGTGAAGTATAGAAGTGTAGTTATTAGTGTAGTAGGCGAAGTATAGAAGTGTAGTTATTAGTGTAGTAGGTGCAGTATAGAAGTGAAGTTATTAGTGTAGTAGGTGAAGTATAGAAGTGTAGTTATTAGTGTAGTAGGTGAAGTATAGAAGTGAAGTTATTAGTGTAGTAGGTGAAGTATAGAAGTGAAGTTATTAGTGTAGTAGGTGAAGTATAGAAGTGTAAATATTAGTGTAGTAGGTGAAGTATAGAGGTGAAGTTATTAGTGTAGGGGGTGAAGTATAGTAATGCACTCATTAGTGTAGTAGGTAAAGTATAGAAATGCACTCAGTAATGTAGTAGATGAAGTATAGAAATGCACTACTTAGTTTAATAGGTGAAGTATAGAAATATACTATAGAAGTATACTTCATATACTATGAAGTATATAAGTGCACTAGTTAGTAAAGTATAGGTAAAGTATAGAAGTGCACTCATTAATGTAGTAGGTAAAGTATATAAGTGCACTAGTTAGTGTAGTAGGTGAACTATAGAAGTGCAATCATTAGTGTAGTATGTAAAGTATAGAAGTGTAGTTTTCAGTGTAGTAGGTGAAGTATATAAGTGCACTAGCTAGTGTAGTATGTGAAGTATAGAAGTGTAGATATTAGTGTAGTAAGTGAGGTATAGTAATGCATAAGTTGGTGTAGTAGGTAAAATACAGAAGTACACTCATTAGTGTAGTAGGTGAAGTATAGTAATGCACTAGTTAGTGTACAGATGTGGTTTGTATCTGCTTTTAGGTTGATAGCTGATCATTAGCTAATCATTATTCTTTTATTACAACATATTTAAAAATTCTCATAATAACATTGTCATTTATATGTTTATGTCTGTAATTATGACTGTCGTTTCTACCATATATTCACTCATAATAACGGAAAGCTCAAAAATATAACTTAATGCTGCTTTATGTATTTTATTGGAATAATGAGAATTTGAATTTATGATTTTGAATTTATGAAGCATTATACTGATTTAAAAACTTTTTTTAAAACTTTTTTTTCTCATAACAAAACACTTTCTCATGTTTATAACACATTTATTTTACATGTTTTAATTTATATGCCTGCCTATGTATTCTGTGCATTTAGGTTTGAAGGCTCATTTGGTTCAACGTAGATTTTTATTTTAAGGTATTAAGTGGGTTTTTTTTTTTTGATGTTTCAACGATTTCCTCAGTCTGTTACAGTTAATGCTGTAAAAGTAGACATTACTTGGGCGGTGGGTCTTTCTCAGCACCAGCAGGGCTGGTGTGAGTGGATCAGACACAGCAGTGTTTAAACACTGCGTCCACTCACTGTCCACTCTATTAGACACTCCTACTACTTGCTGGTCCATCTTGTAGATGTAAAGTCAGAGACAGTAGCTCATCTGTTGCTGCACAGTTCGTGTTCCTCTAGTCCTTCATCAGTGGACACAGGACGCCGCCCACAGGACACTGTTGTCTGGATGTTGCTGGTTGGTGGACTACTCTCAGTCCAGCGTTGACACTGAGGAGGTGTCATACCACCACCATTTGAGTATCACTGCATTGCTGACAATGAATCCCCCCCTAATAGTACCTGCTCTGTGGTGGTCCTATGGGGGTCCTGACCATTAGAGAACAGGGTGAAAGGGGGGAAACAATGTATGCAGTGAATCAGATGGACTACAGTCTGTAATAGTTGAACAATGTTTTCCTATATGGTAAGTGGAGCTGAAACAATGGACAGTGTGTGTAGATATAAGGAGGTGTTTTTAATGCTAAGGTTGATTGGTGGACATTTTAGTGACCCGAAGGGCAAAACTCAAGGGCAGTAAAAGTGGGGCAACAATATGTTACGAGCGAGATCTGCGCATCTGTTATGAAGTGACCAGCACAGACTAATCGATAATGACAGCGCATGACAGGAAAGTGGGTCACGTCAAAACCAGAGAGTGTGCCAGAAGACAGAGGGGCGAATATTTACTAAGCGCAAGTCCTTGCAGTACAGCTTGGTGAACCACGTGTTGTACGCCATGGACGCCACGATCACAGCAAGATCCCTGCAAAAACAAGGAGAGAGAGAGAAAAAAACATTAGCACGTTCGTAAAAACGGCTCCAGGTGATTGTTTAAACTGAGCGCCGCTTCACTTCGCAGCTGAAGCCTGACAAAAATAGTACAATCGGAGGAGAAAAAATGACACATTCAGCAGGAAATGCTCCCTGAGAGGGAGGAGAAGATCGATGGGGAAACCGACGCTGGGCCAGTGCACAACTCAGCGCACTGTTGTCTATGATATGGCTTTTAATCCTGGCCACGGGCCTAAAACCATTTCAACCCTATAAAAAACAGCAGAGCAGACTCTAGCATAACCGCCTAGAGAGAGACAGAGAGACAGATAGAGAGAGAGGGAGAGGGAGAGAGAGAGAGATGGGGAAAAAGAGATGGGGAGAGGAGGGGTATGTCCTCTATTAGAGCAAAGCTTATGGCTGTGTTCTCTTTGGGGACTTCATCATTTCACTATGATGAGGATCCTCTGCAGCGAAGCCAAGCACTCCATCCTCATTGTAATGCAATCACTGCACCAAAGACAAATCTCCTTAAGCTTAACGCTGGACGGCCCTGCACTCACTGGCCACTGTATTAGAAACTCCTACCTTGCAGGTCCACCTCACTGGTGTACAGTTACAGGCCGTAGCTGTGATTTAGCTCTGCTTTGGTGGGAAGGTTATCAGTTTGGACACTTTCGGGCCACTCTCAGCTGGAGCAAGGCTTTGTATAAGATGTTTACTGAAGATCTACAAGGCACTATGTGGCCAAAAGTATTTGGACGTGACTGAATTCAGATGTTCCAGCTACACTTATTGCTAACAGATCCATTGACCACATTACCATCCATTCTCCATAGACAGACTTGTTCAAGTTTCTGCCCTGCTAGGTCTGCCCCAGACAACCGTAAGTTCTATTATTGTGAAATGGAAGCATTTAGCGGTAGACCTCACAAAAGACTCACAGAGTGGGTCCACCAAGTGCTGATCATGTAGCATGTAAATGTCATCTATTCTCTTTTGTGTCACAGCTCTGGTAGCAACATCAGGAGCTTCATAAAGTGGTCTTCCATGGCCGAACAGCTGCAGACAAGCCTAAGATCACTATGTGCAAAGCCAATTGTCAGCTGGAGTGGTGTAAACATGTTCTCTGGAGTAAATCGCTTCATTATCTGATGGATGAATCTGGGTTTGGAGGATGCACCCAGGAGAACGCTACCCAGCAGAATGCATAGTGCCAGCAACAAGGTTTGGTGGAGGGGGGATAATGATCTGGGCTGTTTTTCAGATTTTGGGCCTCTAGTTCCAGTGAAGGGTGATGTTAAAGATGTATTACATGATTATATGCTTCCAGCCTTGTAGCAGCAGTTTGGGGAAGAACGCTTTCTTGTTCCAGCACCTCAACTTCACTCAACACCTGAATTGGAAAGACTGAAACCCAGGTCCAACATTAATGCCTGACTTCACAAATGGGCACCAATTTCCACAGACACAGAGAGTGGAGACTGTTATCCCTGCAAAAGCTCCTTATTAATGCCCATGTTGTTGAAATTGGAGATCCAACAAGCTCATAGAGATGTACTGGTCTGGTGCCCACATAATCATACGCTGCCAGTACACTACAGAGTATTGTTATATCGATATATCTCTACAACAGAGCTTGATTTCGCAAGACTTCACAGCACTGTTGGAGGAAGAGAATGGAAAGAACAGGGTTTGTCACTCCAGGGATCACAGGCACGTCTCTGGGACAGACACAAGTACTGCAATAGGCTGGCATGCGCGTTAAACAGCCATCACGACTGCAAAAGCCTGTCAAAACTAGACGCCGTCTTCTAGACATCTGGTCGGCGTCGGTCGAACTGCGGCAACAGCTAATGGCAAATCACTCTACCTCACAGAAGTCAAAGGCTAAGAATATACAGGACTTCCTGTTTCTTGCTCTGACGTGCAATTCCTGTGGGTAAGGTGTCAAGAACGGAGGCTATTTCTGCAGGTCTGAAGCTGCATGAAAATGACTCTGCAGGAAGTGTCAGAGTAAATTCTGCCAGGCATCAGCAAACCCCCCCGGGTTCCAGAGGCAGAGACAGCAGGGAGAACCTGACACCGATTGGCCGGATGGCAGAGGATAGCGCTGAAGTGATACTCCCACCAGACAGGAAGTCAGCACTTAGCGATGGTATTAATAGCTTATGTTGAAATGTACATACGTAGTTCACAGGTGTTGACATAGAATTAACAACTCTCGCAATTCTCGCTAACTAGGGTAAATATAAGGGCGTCTGGTTTTCCCCCACACTATACTCATTATAGTCACAGCTGACTGCTGAGCTCTCTTCTCTAAAACACAACCACTATACCATATATGTATAGCACTGACATGCTCACTGGAGGAGGACACTTTAGACCCAGCTACTGGACAATGCAGTCTCCGTTGTCTTCTATAGAAATATCACCTTTTATTTACACCTACTGCGTAAAGGCCAATCACCACCCTTTGTTTTTGAAGTTTTTGGTCAGAGAGGTCCTAAACTACGCGTCACCAAAGAAGCAAAGTTTGAAGCAACTGCATATAATGCCATAATTTGGTGTACACAAAATATTTATTCCTTATTTTTAGAGGAAATTTGAATTTTTCCCCCAGCTGTGTCTCAGAAGTTTAACATTTTCTATCCCAAACACAATTAGACCTGGACTCGGGGGTGGTCAGTCCATTGTTCTGAGAACACCATCAGCTTCTTTGTTTGATGTGTTTGAGGTGATCTCCTTATCTCAGTGAGGAGTTCTTATGGGCCTTTGTTTATCCTGCCATTCTGTTGTTTCCATACCACACCCCTCTGTTTGCCTGGCTTTGTGAATTTGATTGAGATACTCTGCTCTGTTTGTGTTCTTGTTTCTCAGTATTCGTGTCTCGTTTAACCCTTTGATGCACAAGCTAATCAAACCCCTTCTAATGAACAACACAGGTTTACCTTGATCCGTATTCATTATCTATGTTATTGTATGTATTGCTGAGTATCTCTTTGGTGTATCTATTGAAATCAGTTTATTTCATTATTTCATGTTCCAAGTATTCATTAAAAAATCTTGTTTTTGATCTTAAATCATTACTTTAATTCTTATTTATTTACTTCATGGACAAAAATAGTGTTTGTGAATATGTTACAGACTGCAAATGTTTACAAATGTCAGTAGTTCTTATCAAACTCCATAGTGAACACATGAGGGTTTATTTTGAGCCATGTTGTGTGTTAGAAGAGCAGTGATGCAAACATAATTTTACAAAAACAAGTAAATGGAGAAATTAATTAATTGCAAAGATACAGAAAATAAAATCTCAGTCAGGTCACCATGTTGTGCATCAAAGGGTTAATCTGGTACTCTTCTGCCTCCACTCTTACTTCATAGTACTGACTCTAATGCATATTTATCCACCTTCTTTGCCTCCTCCTTTGTCACACTGTAAGGGTGGCCTTGGTGGTCTAGCAGGTCCTCCAGGTGGTTGTTAGGGTTGTCATTTCTTTTTAATAATACTGTTATAATACTCTACCTCATGTAGAGGTGGTCGATGGTGCCGCTCTGCTAGCAACACTGTGCTGCTCCCAGATTGGGCATAGACCTGTGGAGTTTAGCTTCGCTCTAACATTCCTCCACTGATCTACAGAGCTTCAAAGATCAGATATACAGTCGGATACAAATTAGCAGAGTTTGGCTTCTTCACAGGTTTATTGAAAAGCCCCTTGTTGGAAAACATTCCCTTCTCCAGTGCTTCATGCAACCCCTAGTGGACCCACCAGGTAACTGTTTCTAATACAGTGGCCAACAAGCGCATCTCCATACAACTCAAAGAGGCTTCTGCAGTGATTTTTTAATAGGAAGAAAACGAGTGCATAGAATTTACTCTACCTGCTTTCGAGGTGGCTGAAGTCCAGCAGGTTAAACTCCCTGTTGTCCTGGGAGTGGTAAATAGTGTCCACGTCCTGAGAAAATGAACAGACGAGAGGGAAAGGGCGATTAGACTCCAAGCAAAACTGCCAGGTTTGAACATCATGCATGCGCCACTCGGCTCTTACCCACTGCACTTCCTCTTTGCAGCTGATGCCGTTGTAGTCGCACAGGGCCGCGTAGGTCTCAGAGAAGCCTCCTGGAACGGCCGAGAGAGCACAGCCAAATCAAGAGTGTGAAATCAACTCCCGCTGAGCTTTTGTGGGCAGACCAGTGAATTTGCTCAGAGTTCTTTTCAATCTAGCGCTTGCGCCGCATATCAGAGAGTCCCAGAGCGAGGAGAGAAACAGTGGCGTCGCTGCGGGAGGAAGCTAAGGGAGACGGCCAGGGAAAAAAATGAGACCCACAGCGCCGAAGAAAGATTGATGCTCAACTTTGCCATGACGAAATAACGCACGAGTCCTTGAAAGCCGTGAGGCTGAAGCTTTAGCGTTTGCTCAAACCAGGCCCTAGAGGACTCGGGCGGGATTACTTTTACATGGGGAGGTGTGCTAATGTGATTTTAACACAGGATGTTTGTTGGGTTAATGAAGTGAGTCGATACATGATTGTTGGTGTTACACCTACAAAGTTTAATACACAATAAGTGCAGCCTAATCATACTTTTGATTACCCAATCCATCCATCTATTAGTTTTAATTAGATGCTGTTTGTCATAGTACATGATCAACTGTTCAGGGGTGGTCTCAGGCAGGCAGCCACCTGAGGCCTCCATGAGACAGAGGTGCTATGTAACATATATATATATATATATATATATATATATATATATATATATATATATATATATATATATATATATATATATATATATATATATATATATATATAATGACAAGCCAAACAGGAAATATTTAATTAACATTGATATATATGGAATGAACACCGATTTATATGGACAGAACATTGATATATAAGGAATGAACATCGATATATATTGAATGAACGTTGATTATTTATATATATATATATATATATATATATATATATATATATATATATATATATATATATATATATATATATATAGAATGAACTTTGATCTATATAGAATGAACTTTGATATATATAGAATGAACATTGATATATATATAGAATGAACTTTAATATATATAGAATGAACATTTATATATATGGAATAAACATTGACATGTATAGAATTACCTTTGATATATATATCGAATGAACATTGATATATATGGAAAGAACATTGATATACATATAGAATTACATTTGATATATATAGAATTAACTTTGATATATACAGAATGAACTTTGATATATATGGAAAGAATATTGATATATATAGAATGAACATTGATATATATGGAATGAACATTGATATATATATATATATATATATATATATATATATATATATATATATATATATATATATTTAACTTTAATATATAGAATAAACTTTGATATATATAGAATGAACTTTAATATATATAGACTGAACATTGATATATATGGACTGAGCATTGATATATATATAGAATGAACATTGATATATTTATAGAATGAACTTTAATATATATAGAATAAACACAGATATATAGAATTCATATATATGGAATGCACAAAAACGTAAATGGTAACCACTCAAGGGTCATATACTGAAAACAGAGAGGCAGACGAATCCAGATCAATGTTCATTTTATATATATGGTTAATTCCATATATATATCAATGTTCATGAAATATTTCCTGTTTGGCTTGCCATGATATATATAAATGGTTTCTATGATAGAGGGGGAGACGTGGTCATGCAAAATGACTCTACAAAGCGGCTATGGGAAGCACAGTGTTTGTGGTTGGAGGCACTTTGTTTGTAGGTACGCTGTGGATGAAACTTTTACACGTATTTGTGTGTTATTTAAGTGATTTTGTGTTGGGCTGTGGGGTAGCTGAGTGGGTTAAAGCATTAAAAGTACATGGCAAGAAGTGACCTGTCTTATAGGTTAGCATTGGGCAGCGGTTCTCCCCTGCGGCATGTTCTGCTGGACTGAGAATTGATTTTACATCCATAAGGTTGGCTAACAGGGAAGGACTGTCTAATAGAGTGGACAGTGAGAAAACACAGAATTGAAAAACTCCAGCAGCACTTCTGTGTCTGATCCACTTGTACCAGTACAACAAACACCATCACCATGTCAGTGTCACTGCAGTATTGAGATTTGAACCACCATCCAAATAAAACCTGCTCTGAGGTGGTCCTATGGAGGTTCTAGTTCTAGTAAAGAACATTGTGGATAAAAAAGGGGTATTAATGGTATCAGTGTAAAGTGAGTACACCCCTCACACTGCTCCACATATTTTCTTATATCAGTTTATGGGGCAACACTATAGAAATTTAACTTGGATAGAACTTAGATTAGTCAGTGTACAGCTTGTATAGCTTCTTCTGAAAATAACTCAACACACAGCTATTAACATGTCCAAATTGTGCCCACCTTTACTACCTAGCACTGCTTTAACCCACTTGGGTGTGGGATTCACAGAATTTGCTACTGGAATCATCTTCCACTCTTCCATGATGGGCTCGAGGTTGCCCAACAGGTGCTCAACTGGGTTTAGGTCTGGAGGCATACTTGGCCAGTCCATCAACTTTACCTTCAGCTTCCTCAGCAAGGCAGTTGATATCTTGGAGGTGTGTTTGGGGTCATTATCATGATGGAAAACCATGCAGCCCAATTTCTAGAGGAAGGGGATCATGCTCTGCTTCAGAATGTCACAGTACATGTTGGAATTCATGTTTCCCTAAATGAACAGCAGCTCCCCAGTGCCGGCAGCACCCATGCAGCCCCAGGCCATGAAACTACCACCACCATATGCCTGACTGTAGGCAAGAAACAGTTATCTTGGTACTCCTCACCAGGGCGCCACCACATATGCTGGTCACCATCTGAGCCAAACAGGTTTATCTTTAGACGTCGTCAAACCAGAGGACATGGTTTCAGTAATTATGCTATTGGACTGCATGTCTTCAGCAAACTGTTTGCAGGCTTTCTTGCACGTCAGCTTCAGAAGAAGCGTCCTTCTGAGCAGTGCTGGCAGCACTCATGCTTCTCTTTTTTGAAGCCAACCTCTGGTTATGATGCTAAACAAGTGGACTCAACTTCTTTGGTTGACGCTGGCGAGGCCTGCTCCGATTGGAACCCATCCTAGAAACTCAGTTTCCAGGTGTTAGCGATCTTCTTATATCCTAGGCCATCCTTGTGGAGAACAACAATTGTATTTCCCACAACCTCAGAATGGTTTTTGCAATGAGGTGCCATGTTGAAGGTCCAGTAGCCGGTATGAGAGAACTGTACCCAAAGCACTAAATTTAATAGCCCCTTTCACACATGGAACCGTGTAACTCTAGCGAGTCACATGACACCAAGGAGGGACAACAACACAGTTGGGCACAAGTTGGACATTTAGACATTTGTGTTGCCAGCTATTTAGATTATTAATGGCTGTATGTTGGGTTATAGTTGAGTTGAGACAGTTAATCTATACTGCTATACAAGCTGTACACTGACTAGTTCTATCCAAGTTTCGTTTTTATAGTGTTGTCCCATGAAAAGATATAAGAAGGGTGTGCTTACTTTTGTGAGATACTGTATAGTAGACAGGTTCTTCTGTGTCTATTTTGTATGTATGTGTGTGTGGGAGGGGAGGGAGGTGTTGAATAAGAAACTCATTCAAGTGAAGCAGGTAAAAGCAAAAACAGGACAGAAAGCAAGAAAACAAATTATCACTACATTTGCAAAGCTGGCTCCATTGTATCAGTGAGAATAGAGGGCCTGCAGGCTCAGCAGACTATACCTAATGCAAGTGTTAATGTTAGTGTAGAGAGCCCCACTGCTGGGCTTATTCATTACAAGTTATTAATACCTTCTCTAAAACTGTAATGAGATTGATTACATCCTGGAAAAAATCATCTTACTGCTCATTACCTCACCTGTACTACACTCTGTGTCAATGTATCTCACTATGCTGACAGATTCCAAGCAATATTTTCTAAAACAAGCAAAATGATCAAGTGAGATCATTTCACTTAATAAAAGCAAAAACAAAAGAAAAGTGTGAAAATGCCAGATATTATATATAACAACTAGATAAAGATGGCTTCACTTGGCAGGACATCATTTGTTTGAGGAATGGATGGTGGCACATTGCTGTTGGTTGCCTAGAGGCCCAGAATCACTAAATCCGCCCTGTGTACAACACACATCAGCTTGATCTGAGCCACGGAGACACAAATATGTATGTGTGTGTGGTTGTCACTAGTGGACTGAGAAGTGTTCAACAATCATGCAGCCAATGTGTCCTGTAAAAGTATATATATATATATATACACTTCTACATTGCTGGTCCCACTACAGTACTTCTTAGTAGTATAGTTGGCTTAACCGAAAATTATGTGGGATGAGCAATGTAGAAATATATATATATATACACACTGTCGCCTCGCAGAAGTATATATATATATATATATATATATATATATATATATATATATATATATATGGAGCCAATATCAGCATCATCGGGCGAAGGCGGGGTACACCATGGACAGGTCGCCAGTCCATCGCATGGCCAACACACACACACACACATACACACTCAATTACTGTTTTTAGAGGTGGATGTCTGGTTCCGTTCCCTACCACTACGCATCACTATATATATATATTAATCACTATTCCATCATCATCATCATCATCGTCATCATCATTATTCCATATAAACACTCAGAAGACATGTGTAGGTTCATGGCTGGGTTTGATAATAAGTTAAATGTTCAAATTTATGTTGTAGATATGATGACGCCTGGTTCCATTTACCAACACTGTAAACAAATCGGAGGCTCTACAATCAACCATTTAGACAAATCAGTGTAATTACTATTAAAAAGCTTATCAGTGATTAAAAACTCTTCGCCCGTGCAGTGAGTAAAGACTGTACGCTAGTTGAGCGGACCAGGACGGCATCAGCTCTCTCAAAAGAGCTGTGATGAGTGCTTATCCGTGAGCGGGTCTTTTTGGTATGTGTTAGTATGCGTAATGATTTTTCTCACCACACGCCCTTTGGGTCTCCACTGATGCCTCCGAGTTTGGGGAAAATTTATGGCCCCCGTCCGAGACATCTCCATCTGCTTGAAAGATAGAGGGTCTAAGGAGAGAGAGAGAGAGAAAGATGAAGGAGAATTTAGATTTCATTCTAATTGCACTTCTTGCGCACACCAACGCAGCATGTGAACACCTGCCTCCAAGGTCTGAAAAAGAATCTGCTACTGTGGGGGGGAGAGAGAGAGAGAGGAGAGAGGGAGAGTGCAGTAATGCAGTCTCATAACCTCGAGGAGAGATAGAGCCTGGCTAATGCGTCTGCAGAGGTTGCCTGAGTGAGGGAAGTGTGGGAAAAGAGCTCAGTGATCTTCTCATGCTTAAAGCAATAGTGAAAAATTCGACACAATTTTCCACTTAGCCCGAACGCAGCTGGCCAGCCAAGACTTATTTGAGGCCTAGACTTTAGTTCTGAGTTGATGCTATCAGGATAATATTGATAGCGAGTAATAGAAGCTCATAGTTGCATGAAAAAGTCCTTTTCTCAGCCATTCAGATATGGATTTGCTTTTGTGCTCATATCGCTGCATAACCCAACCATGCTTACGGACTGATAATCAGACGTTCTCCTGCAGAACTTCCAGTCATTTTACCCATATTTCATTATCTCTTTTCATTGTGACATGGAGTGATGCTTGTTGAGACCATCTAGCCTACTTGACATTGTGGGCCACGTTCTATTTAAGTGAAGTGCTGATGGTCATTAAGCCTGTTGTGCGTCACACAGGACATAACTTGCTTCCTACAATTGAAAAAAAGGAACACTTATTTAAAGACTGTATATCTGCAAGCACTACTGCTCAGCACCACCAGAGGTCTTAGTCCCCAGAGTACTAGGTAGCCTAGAACACACTCACACCTGCTCCTCGTTCCACACTCACACCTGTAGCTCCTTTCAGTGTGTGGTATTGAATGAACTCTTGCGTGTGCACACCAGGCCCTGTTGAGTCTCTGGAGCTAGGCTATGCTGTCTCTCAGTCGAGTCAACGCCGTCTACTGTGTTCTCAAGGCCTGCTCAGGTTACGTCTGCTTCTCCAGTCAAGGTCAAGGTCGGTCTACTTCACCCCGCGTCTGATCTCCACGTCTATCACCGCCCTTGTGAAGCTTTAACACCAAACGCAGTTTAGTCGAGGTGGACTTGACCTGCTCGCTCTGCCTGCAGAACCTCAGAACCTTAGTAAGCTCGGCCAGGAGAGGAAAACTCTACAGAGGGTCTGCTCTATTCATGGTCAGACAGGACTTCGTTCCTGGAAACTCTACGACTGAGGGGGTACGCTCTATTCTCTGCTTAGACAGAAAACCAACACTTGACTATGCCAGTCCAGTTGGAGGCTACCATCTACCGCTGCTATCTGTCTACTCTGCATGGCCTGCTACTCCCCCACGCCTCGCTGGAAGTTCCTTGCACCCTGGGTTTCCTGGCTTTCCCGGTCTTTGCCCAGCCCAGTACATTGCTATTCGCTCTGCTCAATAAACAAGCCTGCTAATGGTTCTTACCTTTGTCCCCGAGTGTCCTGATTTATTACAATATCAAGTTTACTCAGATTTCATTTTGTTTAAAAACCTGAAAAAAACTACATGTAACACATTTGCAAAAAACAGAAGAGGACAAGTATGTCAAGCCAAAACTGTATACTTCTGCAAATAGTGCTGCACAGACTCAGAACCTAAATGATGACGTACGCGCCTCAAACTGTGACAAGTTGTCCAGTAATCTTAATCAGACACTGTGTAACATGCTACTATCTAAGAAAGTGGGCACAAGTACTCTGGCTTAAAATGGTATGTCAGTAAAACAGCAGAACAGATATTAGAATATTTGTCAGGTATGAAAAATAAGATAAGGCAGTGGCTGATCAAACTGGTAGACCCGTAGACCCATCAAACCATTTCACCAACATTGTTCTCTAATGAGTATGTGAGTAGACAAAAAACATGCTGTATCTAATAATTAATATATATCCATAAGGATGAGATCATATCAGAAATACAGGTATCTAGTAGCCCTTTGTTGACTCTGGCTATGACTGGAGTCTTGTGGAAATGCAGTTATATGCATATGTTGGGCTAAATGACATATTTTGTTGATTATCTGAAGTGAATATAGTAAGTAGACACGACCTCTGCAGCAAACTATTAAAATAACAATAAAATAAATATTATAATGTGCTCAAGCCTTTGCACGCAGCTGTAAATAGCATAAAATAGACATGGACATTGGAAAAGCAAGAAATGAACCAAGCCAGTCTATTTTCCTCCTGCTTGAGAGAGCCTTTAAGCCATCACAGTCTTTTAATTTCAAGGCAAAGCTTCTGAGATGTGTGGAATGATGTGTTAGCATCCTTGCTTAATAGTTAGCTGATAGCTGATTAATGTTCAGTAATATGCCCCAATTTTTTTCCGCTCACAAAAGTAATTACACATGTAAGACCAGAGAAATACTATTGTTCTCTGTAGTATGTAGAAAACAAGTGCAAAGACACTTAAATAGTTAAATGATAACAGAGTTAGCATTAGCATCTTAATTAGCTTAAAAAACCCTAGCAAACAATAGGTGGGTCTCAATTCAAGGGCTAAATCCTTCGAAGGACTTGATCTACGAAGGCGTATCCTTTGAAGGACATGTAGGCCGTGAAGGCTGCTCTATAGCCAATTTTATGTTTGCGTCACAGCACCGCTGTTCCCGCCAATGCCGTCGTTTCAAGGAACGCCGCTTCTGTCACTTAGCAACCTCCAGCCTACGCTGGATCCTTAGTTGTCATGGAAAAGAAGGCCACGTTTTCTCGGCTGCATATGAGTCTTTGAAATGGCATAGCGAACTTGCGCCACTGTGACGCAATCGGCCTTCCAACGCAGTCTCCGAAGGACGCAGCCCCTAAACGGGATACACTGAAGATCGGACTAGCATTAAACAGTCTAAAGCACTGGGACAAATCAGACAACTCAAGAGATGGTGTTTGGAGGGTGTCACTGCCAGTATCACCCCTATAGCATCACAATGGAGAGTAATATTAAAATATTATAACTGACAGAAGCTGCATTTGTTAGCAATCTTGTCAGTGACAGTGCTGTAGATCTGATGTTTGCACATATCCAACCAGGAGAGTTTGCAACGCTTGGTGTATTAGTATCAGGAACGCATAGCATTTTTCTGTGGTGTACCACAGGGGTCTATTCTTGGGCCACTTCTATTTTCATTTTTATGTAGGCTGCCACTTGTGATGCTAAATTATCAGTGAACATGGACTGCAGATTACACACAGCTACACATGGTATTAATGATATTCAACTGTTCCAGTATGATAAACTAAATGATCAGCAATTGAGTATTGAAAACTGAATAATGAAATTCTACCTAATGCTACACATACAGCAATAAATTAGGAATAAGTGTGGCTGCATATATTAAATGTGAGTATTGTCAGTATGTGAGTATTACCCTTGACTCTGACATCAGTCTTACATTGGTAGTAAAACCAAAACAGTGTTCTTTTATCTTAGTACGTTGCTAAAGTTTTGTAGTTGGCTTGTGCCTTTGTCTTCTCCCGTATAGATCATTGTCATGCATTGTTTGAAGTGACCGCAATACATGGCTCAATACAGAATACAAGTCTTTGCTTTTGAAGCCATTAATAAACTAGGATATTCTTACATGTCCTAGTTCATCTGCTCCACTATGACATCTAGACATACATACAGCAAAGTTCTGCAGTTAGCAATTTTTTAGGAGCAACTTAAAGCTTTTTTTTTTGCTGTAGTCTTTTTCCAGTTTAATATATAGTATCATCTGACTTTCTATAATGAAAGTAGGTATCTGTATAAATCTTATTTTATTTTAGATTTTTAATTCTGGTCATTATTATGCGCTACAAAGTAGTGTTGTCTTTTCTTTCATACAAATTTATTTGTATCATCATTAATTCTTTTAATTTTAATTCCTGTTGTCTTTTATTCTAAGGTTCTGCTCTTATGCTGATTTTGTCATTGCATTGCAACAGACTGCATTAAAAGTAAAGTATCATGTATTGTATCAATAGTAATAAAAATATACGCAAATAATATATATGCTCACAAAGTAGTGATTTTAAAAGCTGCACTTGACATACCAATGTACCATTTTAGATTACATTCTGCTAAATTTATTGGTTATGTAATAGTGCTGGGTTACTTTATCTTCACCTGAGGATAAGAATTTGCTAAATTGTCAATAGGCTCAGCTGGTGTTAGACAAGACCACCTTCTAGTACCTATTGGCTCTTTTGGTACCAATCTTGCACCAACACCCATACATCTGGAACCTTTGGTACTGGACCAGTGACCAATGGACATGCCCACATCATCACATTATAGGCCCTAAGGTCCCAAAGCTTGGTGGGCTCCTACCTTTCTATCTTTCATTGATGGTCAATAAGTTTTTTATGATTTTACAGCAAGATACACAATGACCATGATAGCAGCTTACTAAGACCACCACTCAAAACTGAGAAAAAAAAATTTCAAGGCTATGCACATCAACTCTGCAACACTTCTCTATAAAGTATGTGTCCACTCTTGACCAGTGGAACGTTTACATCAATGAAAACGATGAAGAAATTGTATAGTTGAAAGGCTCAAAACAGCAGCTAACACTCTTGTACACTGGCTAAAGCATACTGACACAGCGACACGGAAACATTCGTAGATCACTGCTGCCATCTTTATCTTAGGCAGATTTTTTACCGTAGGCTTTGGAAATGGTCGAAATCTACCTTGCAGAAGTATTGGGCCCTTTGGGCGACCCACCAGTGACACCTTTCAAATATCTGAAACTTAAAATTCAAGGTACATTCAAAGAAACACTCACGACTAAAACATAAAAGCATAAAAGAAGTAACAGCAATAGTGAAAAGACTGCTAAGCAGTGACAGGTGACATAAATGAACATCTAGATGTTTTGGACTGACGTGATTCAAAACAGCTATATAGATTTGCTCATGGGGCTTGCCCCCTAGTGGCTCTGAGTGCCCATACAACCCAAAGGATGGGCCTGCCCGAAGCACCTTAGGCAGTCAACTCCCAACAACATTTGCATTGAACTATCCTTTTTTAACCATCTGCCTGAGAAACTGATATTAAATAACAAGAGTAGAGGCGCCACCACAACTACCGATGCAACATTTCCATATAAAATATGCGTATGCTCTCGGCCAGTGGAATGTTTACATCAGTGAAAACGATGAAGGAAAATTAGACAGCTGAAAGATGCAAAACAGCTGCTAACTCTCTTGTATACAGGCTAAAGCATACTGCCACAGTGACAGGGAAAGTGTTCCCAGATCACTGCCAAAACTTTTATCTTTATCTTAGGCAGATTTCTTAAAGTAGGCTTTGGAAATGGTGGACCTCTACATTGCCCATGTATCGGGTCTCACTTTGGTAGACCTACCAGTGACACCTTTCAAATATCTGAAACTTAAAATTGAAGGTACATTCGAAGAAACACTCACGGATAAAAACATAACAGCTTAATCAAGGTAACAGCATAAGTGGAAAGGCTGCTAAGCAGCGACTGGAGACATAAATGAACGTTCAGACGTTTAGGACTGACGTGATTCAAAACAGCTATATAGATTTGCTCATGGGGCTTGCCCCCTAGTGGCTCTGAGTGCTCATACAACCCAAAGGATGGGCCTGCCAGAAGCACCTTAGGCAGTCAACTCCCAACAACATTTGCACTGAACTATACTTTTTTAACCATCTGCCTGAGAAACTGATATTAAATAACAAGAGTAGAGGTGCCAACGCAATTACCGATGCAACAATTCTGTATGAAATATGAGTATGCACTCGGCCAGTGGAATGTTCACATCAGTGAAAACGATGAAGGAAAATCAGACAGTTGAAAGATGCAAAACAGCTGCTAACTCTCTTGTATACAGGCTAAAGCATACTGACACAGCGACACGGAAATTGTTCCCAGATCCCTGACGAAACTTTTATCTTTATCGTAGGCAGATTTCTTACAGTTGGCTTTGGAAATTGTCCACCTCTACATTACCAAAGTATCAGGTCTCACTTTGGCCGACCCACCAGTGACACCATTCAAATATCTGAAACTTAAAATTCAAGATACATTCAAAAAAACGCTCACGGCTAAAAACATAAAAGCTTAATCAAGGTAACAGCAATAGTGGAAAGACTGCTATGCAGCGATTGGAGACATAAATGAAGCAGATGTTTAGAGAGTTGCTCATTATAGACTTGCTCATAGGGCTTGCCCCCTAGTGGCTCTGAGTGTCTATAATATAACCCAATGGATGAGCCTGCCAATGGGAAAAAGCATAGCCTTAGTTTTCTTCATTTACTATTTAAGTTATATAGTATATTTATTTTCTCTGCATCCTGAGAACAGGATGCAATTATGCAAAATATTTGAATACTACAAAATCAATAAAGTAAAAGTTCTACTATCTGAGCCCAGTCGACAGCTCCAGCAGCCTCCTGAAGCCTGAATTTGATTAGCACTACTAATGAAGCTCATTTAATTAATGAACACTAGTTAGAGCACGTTGCCTGAAGCACCTTAGGCGGTCAACTCTGAACTCAAAACTGAACTTTTTTGAACGTCTGCCTGAGAAACTGATATTTGATAACAAGAGCAGAGGCGCCGGCGCAACGCTGAGGGAAAAGAAAGTGTCAGCCCATTTTTTAGGAAACTCACGCGTAGATGGAGTTGTTGAAGATGCGCGAGAGAGCGAAGTTGACATGGCTGAGCAGCTGATCCAGGTGGTCACTTGACTGCAACCTGAGGGAGTAGGTGGACTTATCTGTTTCTATGACAACCTGAGAGAAAAAGAGAGAGAGAAAGAGAGAGCTAGAACACTTCACTGAAGCACTGCTGTGAACAAGAGCCAAAAATGAGTGGTTTTAGGGAGCCGGGAGTTGGGCAATAACTCAAATGGCAGAATGCCTCCCTTTTGTTTCTCACCTGGTTGTCTGGATGGGAGCTCATTCCACGAATCTCTAGGAAGTTAAAGGTTTGTTCCACCTAAAACCCACGACCAACATGAAAGAAAACCATCAAAGTCAGTCACGAAGGTACTGAAAGTGTATATGTGGAATATATACACTGTGGGCTCGCGCACCTTGGAGGGTATTTTCGGAGCCATGAGGTAAAGCCGCCATGTCGCCAAGACCTTTAAAGAAGAATAGGAAACCACAGTTACACAGGGTCCACTTGTGCATCCACTTGCTGGCTACTTTAGCAGCTACGCCTACCTTATAGTTTCACTAGGGTCAAGTCAAGTGTTTGTATTGCCATTGCTCAATTTAGCTGGTGTACATTGAAACCAAATTTTGGAGCATAAACACACAAGACAGTAAATACTATACAGGACTAATATTTATCTGTGAATTTAGTGTATGTTCACCATTAAGAACACCAGATATCCCTAAAACTCATGTAAATAATCATAAATACAATATAAAGTAACATGAATATCTTATTGTGAAAGAAGAAGATAAGATCTTAAGTTTAGTTTAGTTCCAGATTTCTCCTGGACGCCTCAGACATTATATGAATGTATTCAGTTCCTTCAGCAGCAATCTTGATTTAGCTTAATGAAGTACTGAGCAGTCAAAGCAGGTATTAGATGAGAACTGTAAATAATACTGGGTTGTTTTCACAAGGTGAAGCTTGGAAAGGGTTAAATAAACACACTGAAGTATGTAAAAGCACTACTTACTGCATTAATACTGTTTGAATATTTAAAAAATAAAGTGTTTTGCTGAGCAAATAAAAGCTTCTTGTCTCGAAATAATAAATAAACATATAATAATAAATAAAAACAACGTCCCCGAGTGCCTAACATGTTTGCACAGTACTGTTCCGATGGGGAATAGAATTTCGCAGACATTGAGATGTTTGGTTCCATTTACCATGACTGTGAACAACTCTGTAGAAAGCCATACACAGCCTTAACATTAAATGCCACCAATTTGACCAATTTTGTTATTTCACAGAATTGTTCACAGTGGTGCTGAATGAAACCAGATGTCTCACACACAGTTATCATATGAAATGGTTATGAATATGCGCCACGATACCTGAGACATTGGTTTACCAACATTTTATAGATCAAAATATAGATCTTGGTGTAAATTATGCTATTTAATCCATAACTGGTGAAGCAGTGAGGCAATTAGTTCCCAAACAAATTCAGATTTTTTCAAAACATCACATATAAACACTCACCACATGTAGGTTCACTTGTGGGTTCAATAGTAAATAAAATGGATAGCTATGTGTTTCAGACATGTTCACCACTGAAGAAATCGGAGCCTCCACAATTACCCACAAACCACTCCGAATGACTTTGTTTACAACCCAGCGATTGAATTTCCTAGAACTGCCTTTGTAATTATATTCCCCCAACAATGAATCGTACTGAAGTGCTCAGTATCTGCAAACATGGCACTGTCATGGGATGTCCAGTCAGTTTGTAAAGTTTCTGCACTGCTAGGTCTGCCCTAGACAACTGTAAGGGCAACTATATATATATATATATATATATATATATATATATATATATGTATATATATATATATATATATATATATATATATTTTTTTTTTTTTTTTTTTTTTTTTTTTTATTACCCACAAACTACTCCGAATGACTTTGTTTACAACCCAGCGATTGAATTTCCTAGAACTGCCTTTGTAATTATATTCCCGCAACACAAGGAGCTGACAGTGTCTACGATTCTTTCAACTCTTTTGCTCTATTATCTGGGCACTATTATTATTCAAATGTCATTACTGCAACATTCATTTCTTTTGGTCTATTTATTCCAATTATTGTGCATTTATCTCGATTAGTCGAGCGTTAAGTGACGGTGCACTGCAGTGCGTAATTATTCCCTAATATAAGTGAATAACATCACCGTCCTCCTGAGTAAGCTATACTTGTGTCAACCGAGGTCAAGCCCAAGCATGAGTGTTTACATAATTAGGACCATCAGTGTCTGTGATAATCTCGCAGAGGGGAAATGGGTTCTAATTAAAGGCTGCTGATGATCCAAGCTATGAGCCGAAGCTGGGAATAACAGCTGAACGCTAAGGTCTCCTGCAGTACAGTGCACGTGTACAAGCAAGCCATACCCCCTCATCAGTCTCAGTGCCGATACCTCGATCCCAGCTTGCGTTTTTTTTTTTTATTATTATTATTTGTCAGGCTGGAGGGTTGCATAACACACATACATAACACACAATGGTGCTCATTCAGAGGGGGATTTCGGAGAGAGGATTTCTGGGTGCACAGATAATAGGGGTTGCTGCACAATTTTTTACATACCAAATGCAAAATTTTTAATACCTTTTTAAGACCGCAAGAAGACACAAAAGTTTCACAGCACAGCAGAGCATACAAACATGACATGCATTAATGTCAATTTTATTCATAAACATGGTATTAAGCCTCGAGATTGCATGATCTTCAGAGTGGGCTGTAGTTTTTCCTCCTCTAGCCCCATTAGTGGTCAGGTAGTGTTGGCTGGCTGACTGTTCTCATTTCGAATAATATATAAAAAACCTTGTTATGGATGTATCTTTATTAGTCATCTTTAGACATGTGGCTAATATGTTGTAATACTCTTAATTAGTGCATGTGTACATACCAAACAGTCTCCATAATCAAACCCTAGCAGTAGAATTGATCATACTGAAGAGCTCAGTACCTGCAAACATGGCACTGACATTGGATGTCCAGCCAGTTTGTAAAGTTTCTGCCCTGCTTGGTCTGCCCTAGACAACTGTAAGGGCTATTATATATATATATATATATATATATATATATATATATATATATATATATATATATATATATATATATATATATAAATTTAATAAAAGCACCTAGGAGTAACAACAGCTCAGCCACAAATTAGTAGACCAAGCAAATTCAGGCAGGGCCACCAAGTGCTATAAAATGTAACATATAACCAAGTTCCAAACTGTCTCTGAAAGCAGCATGAGCACAGGAACTGTGTTTCAGGAGCTTCATTATATAGGAGTCGATTGGCGTAATGCACCACCACTGGAGCAGTGAAAACATGGAGTGATGAGTCATACTTTACTCTCTGTCAGTCTAATGGACGATTCTGGGTTTGGTGGATGCCACCAGAATAGAGGTAGAGTTTGGTGGAGGAGGGATAATGGGTCTGGCTTGGGCTCATACCCTTGTGCTCCTGTGTACAAAATGAGCTCCATCAGGACATGGTTTGATGGGTCTGGCATGGAGGAACTCCATGGTGGCCTGCACAGAGACCTCAACAACCCAGTGAACTCCTGTGGGATGAGCTGGAACGTAGATTGCAATCCTGACCTCACACAAGAGGATGGGCACATGGAGGCCATTATAGCTACAAAGGGAGCCAACTCTATATTAACGGCCATAGCTTTGGAATGGGATGCCCAACGAGCTCATACAAGTGTGACGGTCAGGTTGTCCTCACACTTTTGCCTGGATAGCGTATCTAATAGGACTGGAGTCGGACTGACCTTATTTTGGCTTGAACCGGCTGCATTAAAATATGCCCGGGCATTAAAATAAATGCCTCTAAAAGTAAGAAATGAGGCATTATTAACGCGATTCATGACATTACGTTTTATGCATCTAAATTTAGGACTTCCCGAGATTGTTAACGGGTCCGCAGGAACCCGGGATGTAGGGCTTATCTAGCAAGATTCGCAAATATTACTTGGCAGTGGTTGGTGCTGAGTATGCGCTTGTTTGGATTTGATGCCAATATGCGACAGCAAGAAAGAGAGAGAGAGAGAGAGAAAAGGAGCGAGAGAGGTGGCGGAGGAGATGGAGGAGGAGGCCACGAGAAGGAGGAATAAGAATAAGACTCCGTGTGACGTCCGTGGGGATTATGGGAGCTGCCGTTGAGGGAGGGAGAGAAAGAAAAGAGAGCCTATGCAAAGCAGCAGCATCAACTCCAGAGAACTACTTAATCTCATTCATAATTTAATGCGCCTAATTAGCATACCAAGTTGAAACCTCTCTACACCCCTCCCCGTTCCTCTTTTCTCTTTCTCCAGATATTCCGATATCCCGCCACCTTTCCATTCCTTCCTCCTATCGGCTCAGAATGACTCCGTACACCTTTTTCCATTACTTTTTCCTATTGATCTTCGTTCCCCCCTCGCCGGCATCCGCATCTCTTCCTCCTACGTCCTCTTCCAGTGTTTCTTCTCCTGCTCTTGCCTCAATCTCTCTCTCTCTCTCACTCTTTCTCTTCCCGCCACGCTGTTTTCTATTCTTTTTTCCGCTCTGTCGCTTCCAATTCCTCAAGGCCTCTCTTCGGCGAATGGTTAATGGCCCCCCACCGAGAAAGGGAAAGCCTGGAGATGGAGATACCAAGATCCCTGCAAATAGAGACCTCAGCTTCCCCCTCGCACTCCTTCTTCCAATCTTCCCACTCTTCCCTGCTCTGTCCTTAGCGGGTCTCGCGGTCGCCGAGGGAGTGGACGTGTGGACTATGCCGCGTCAGAAGAACGGTAAACCTCTCTCCAAAGCACAGTGGCGGTGATGACGCCTATTACAGAGATTGTTTCTCCTGTCGAAACTCTCTTGACGGGTTGGGGAAAAAAAAAACTTGGTTATGTAAACACGCCAACACTGGGATGAAGCAAAGCAGGACAGCGAGTGAGGCAGGATAAAAGAGGAGGCAGAGGCGAAAAGTCAGCCCGGAGACCACAGAAAAATGTCTCCCTATCAAAGGCTTCGCTATCAAAGGAGGCCGACACAAAAGAGCAGTGCATAAACAGACGCGTTAATTATTAATGGACCACGATGAGCTTGGACTCGAATGCGAGAACTCTACATGATCGCATAAAGCAGGGGCGCTCTCCAATTAAGCACGGGCGCACATCAAAGAAACACCTAGCGCATTCCATGGGGTGGCATCCATCACTGATTGCATGGCAATGCATGCCATAAAAACAATATCGAGCCCCCCAGAACAGATCAGAGCTACAACACAATAATACTGGGGTTTATATACATTCTCCAGCACATCAGCCACTCTGGGGTTAGGCAGTTACAGTGGGTTTTGGTTATTAATACTTTACTGAAGTAATAATTTTTCAGCTGACTTTTTACTTCTGCTCCTTACATTTTAAACATAGCCTCGGGAGGTGGGCTATTGCACTATAGACCCCTGTGGTGCGGCCTAAGCTTTTGTCCTTAATGGCATATTTCCCTTACATTACTTTACTTTAAGTAGTTTTGAAAGCAGTACTTTTACACTTTTACTGGAGTAAAAATCTTGAATTGATACTTCAACTTCTACAGAAGTATTTTTAAACTCTAGTATCTACACTTTGACACCTTTGGATATGCAATATGAGAGCAAATTGTGTTCTGATTTGTCAGAACAGTCAGAGGTAGCATTGTGTCAAGTTTGCTGGTAGGCGGGCAATAGCAGTTGTGTTATGATGTCATCTTGTAACAGGGAAAAGGACTGGAATTCCAACAAGGCATTTCAGACATTCTGTGAGAGAAAGTTTCTTCCTCTGGTGTGTACTTTAAGATTGTGAATGTTTAAATGGACAAAAAGCTACATAACACAAGGAATGATAAGCTTAATAGGTCCTCCTTAAATATCACCTTACAGCCCCAAACTTAACAAGCTATTTGTAAAATCAGGAGGCTCTGCATTTGGTCGCTACTGTTTAAATTACCCAATGGACTACAACTACCGAAAACCTATACCTATACATATACCTGCATTATAGCTCACATGACATGCAGATAGCTTTTAGCCACTACTTAAAGTGTTGTTTTAACTCATTATGACTACCAGAACTTAAACTGTTTAATAAAATAAATAATAAAGATACAAATTTTCTTAATTACATCTTTATTAAATAGTTTGGAGGAAATTGTTGGAATAACGCACATGCTGGACACTGCAAACCTTATTGTGTGGACAAAACACTAAAGTGCATTATTTATTAGCAAGGTGAATGTAATACCCCTTTTTTATAATATTTGGAGATTAGCTCGTTTTGTGTCTGTGTCAAAGCCACAAATTAATTAGCAACTTGAATGCTAGTTCATTGGTTAGTTTGCTGTGCTAGCTCGCTGCAAAGTCAGCCTAAGTCCATCATAGACAAAGGTGTCAAAAGGATTCACATTCATTACTCAGCTAGAAGTATAGATACTAGGGATTAAAAATACTTCTGTAGAAGTTAAAGTATCAACTCAAGCTTTTTACTCCAATAAAAGTGTAAAAGTACTGCTTTCAGAACTACTTAAAGTATAAAAGTAAAAGTAATGTCAAACCAAAGAGGCCTATAGTGCACTAGCCCACCTCCCCCCTAAAAAAAATTATATTCAAATGTTAATGTTAATGATAAATTTGGGATGCGCTAGGCTTCCTGTTTCAGACGCATATACGCCCATTGAACATGAATGTACTTTAGTACAATGTAAATAGATTAAAGAAGCATATCTGTGTACTACTGAGCATTAACACGTGTTTCATGGAGCAGAAGATATGATGACTAGTTGACTATAAGTGATATGATTACCTCTGCTCATTTTGTGGCTGTGTTGAAAGTCCATACACGCGAACTTGTTAGCGAGCTAGGCATTAGTTGCTTAGTTAACTGTGCTTGCTAGGTGACCAGCCATTCTAAGTCTGTCATGGGCTGTTGCTTTATCAGTTACAAACATTTTATGACCCACACAGCTAGTATGCTGTTGTGATATGATTAACTTTGCTTATTTTGTGGCTGTGTTGAAGGTCCATAGGCGCTAGTTGTTTAACTAGCTGCAACTTGCCAGCCAGCTTATGTCTGTCATATCCCGTTCAGTTACAAACATTTTTATGACCCACACTGTTATTTCGAAGGTCAGAAGCTATGTGTTGATAGTCTGTAAACACAAATTAATTTAACTTGATAGCTTATTTGATCAGTGTAACTAAAAAATAGATTTTTTTTTATATGGAGTCAACTGTTATATGTTCATGTTGGCAGTTTTTTATTAAAACTATGCAATTAATAAGCTACGTTATCTAAAAACATTTTTTAGTATGGCTAAAAAGCTATTTCAGCATAACTAAAAAAACTTTGTTGGATCAACGTAATTCTGTCAGCAATTCACAGAACTTAAAAGGACTAAACATTAGGGGTGTAAAAAAATATAGAAATATAGAATATCGTGATATTAGGTTTGGTGATACTGTATCGATTCTCAAAAACACAGTATTGATACACAGACTCCTGGCAGAAAGTGAATCAGTGTGTGTCGTTTTTAAACCTCCGACCACTAGATTGCAGTGCTGTAATCCATTTTCAGCTCCACTCCAACATTAACAAGCAGCACAAGTGCTATTGTAAGTGTTGGCAAACCTGTTTATATAGTGTTATTTGCTTGCAACATTGCAGTATATCGTGATATATTGAATCGTGATCGCTGTATCATGATACATATTGTATCGCCAGGTTCTTTCCAATACACAGTCCTACTAAACGTTGCCTTATTTTTTAGAGTGTGAGCAGGAAATGCTGTAATCTTTTATGTATTCCGCAGCCCTGCCTTCTCCTAGTACATGCAGCAATTTTCTAATGAATTCTAAAAGATTCCTTAAAGATTCTGTCACAAATCCGTAAAGAGTGTCCCTTCCTTGGACCGTCAACCTCATTAAATCAACCCAGTGAAAGAAATTCAGCTCATGTTTAAGCTTTCTCGTTTCCAAAGGAGGCCTACTTAATGCCTTGCGCTTGATCCGCAGGTTTGAGCCCCACAAATCACTTTGAACACACCATGTGTCGCTGTGAAACCCGTCGGACTCCATAGAGAATGAGGGCTAACTGTCTCTATGTGCGCATGTGGTAATGTTTCACCTGTAATCTGAGGCTGGAGGGCATGGTGCATGAATAAGAGACCTGTCCACTTTGTCCAGCCCTTTGGAGAGGAGGCTAAAAGGTCCAGCCACTTGAGGAAGCCATTTAGAGTGTCGAGAGTAGAAACGGAGGGAAAGACTGCACTTACTGCCTCCAATCAAAGCTTGAGAGATGAGCTCTCTGTATTGACCTGTAAATCACTACACCGTGGCAAACTACTGACTTCAAAGGAAGACTCAGTGCCACAGAGACAAGGGAGAATGAGAAAAGAGACAGGAGAAGGATGGAAAGACTCAGAAAGAAGGGGCATGCGCACAGCAGAAGGGGACACGCTTTATATAAATCATAAGTTGTCTACACTTCAAACGTGGCCCAGAATTCAAAGGGTGCTGGGCACATGTCTGCAGCCCGCCCAAGAGACTCAGTGAGTCTGAAAGAGTGGCAGCCCAACTCTGACTCCCCCTGCCTCTCTCTGTCTCTCTTTCTTTCTCTCTCTCTCTCTTTTCCTGGCACATCACCCTGCGCCTGCCCGGCCTGCCTGCCAGAACTCAGGTCACTACCTCAAACAACCTGGCCTGCGCATCAGGGGCTGTCGTGTGCCAGTGAGGATTCACGCACCACTGCTGATTTATCATCCTCAACGCAGCGTCCCGAAGAGAGAAAAAGAAAAAACAGATTTTCGTTGCCATTATAAATCAGAAGGGGTTCCATAAGAAAGCCCTTCCCTCTAATTACTGACTACTGAAGGTCGAGAAAACCAAAGAGCCAAGCCGTGAACAAATCTCGAGTGCTAAATTTTGGTAGTCAGCATCGGCGGCACTTGATGATTCTCTGTGACAGTAAATTATAATAATATAAGTAGTAAAAACCTAGATTGAAAGCTAGACTAACCAGCTAGACGAACAAGCTTAGGGAAAGAGCGTATCAGGCAAATATTGCAAAGCCTTTACCAGCATACTTCTTTACAAGGAATAGAAAAGGAACAGCCAAGCTAGGCTTGGCAGCATCAATAGTTGCTAAATATATTGCCAAACTGTGTCTGCAGATGAACAAAAGTAATGAGTTTAAAGACGTTTCTTTCAATGCAATTAATCCTTGTCCTCACTCAGCCCTGTTGTGCTGTCTAGCTTTAGAACATTTCATAGCAGTGCTTTCCTTCTCTACTTTTGAGGCGCTTTTTAAATAGCTAAATACAACAGCCTTAAAACGTTTTTATATTGTGATTACATCAGCTACTAAAAAACAAAAAAGCTACAGTAGCAGGAAGTACAGTAACTACTCTACATGACTTTTGTAGTTGTATTATTGTAATATGAACTCATATTCCTAGGATATAAACCAAACATTACCAAAAACAAACCTTACCAAGAAGAGCCAAATACTCCAAGAACAGCCAAACTACAACAGGAACTACCAAACCTGATCAAGAACAACCAAACCACAACAACAATTATCAAGCCATGCCAAGAACAAACAAACATTCCAAGAAGCACCAAACCAGTAGCAGACAGTACCATAACTACTCTACATGACTTTCATAGTTGTACTATTTTAATATGAACTCATACTCCTAGGATATAAACCAAACACTACCAAAACAAACTTTAGCAAGAACAACCAAATATTCCAAGAACATATTCCAGGAACTACTAAATCTAATCAAGAACAACCAAACCACAACAACAATTATCAAGCCATGCCAAAAACAAACATTCCAATTAATCACCAAACCATGCCAAGAACTATCAAGCCATACCACAAACTACCAAAGCATACCAAGGACATCCAAACTACAGCAAGGACAACCACGCATTCCAAGAACTACCAAACCACCCCAAGTATTATCAAGCCATATCAGGAACAACCAGACATTCCAAGAACCGACTACATCAAGAACTACCAAACCACACCAAAAATTATAAAGCCATACAAATGTAAAGCAAAACTTACCAAGAACAATGAAACCATGCCAAAGTACTTACAGTTCAGATGGATTACTAGTGTTTTTTTATTTATGTATATTTCTTGAAGAGACCCTTCCACAATATTATCAGCAACACAGTTGCACAACTTCATGGCAGGACAAATGATTTAGAGTAAATGGATGAGGACGTTCTACTACAAGTTTAGGTTACATTTTCTTAGGTACATAAGCAACTTGGCGAAGGTCAGTAGCATGTATAGTTTAGATAAGCTGTTTTTAAGACAATATGATATAACTAGTGTCTGAAATTAAAAGAACACTCATTTACATTTACATTTACGGCATTTAGCAGACGCTCTTATCCAGAGCGACTAACATAAGTGCTTAGAGTTCAGTCAGAGTATGTCAGAGTATGTATCTCTAACACTCAGGCGCATGTTGAAAACTTGCATTGGGTAACTGAAGGTCTGGGTCCTGTTCAGTGGAACATTCTGATATCTGGATCATGATACTTTGCATACTGGTTCCCTAAATATTTTGTTGCTAAGTGTGTTTATGTCCATGGTTTAACTTGTGGTCTCTGAACTTTGGCTTGTCACCCCTTTCTAGAACCCATAGGAACAATGTGCTTTGAATAAATAAGTAAAACATGTGGGAACACTGCATTCAGGACACACCAAAAATGGAGTTAATTGACTAACAGCATCTTGAATTCTCAGACTCTTGATCACTAATAAAAGTTTGGTATTCAATGGAAACAGGAACCCCAAAATGATAACACCTGCCTGCAGAACTTGTTCTAAGAACAATGTGCTCTGTATAAAATTCTCCAAAATTGCGTTGGCTAGACACCATGCTAAAGAACATTTGACAGGCATGTACCTGGTTCAGGTGAGGTTCTCTGGCTTAACTTGATCAATGTTGCTGGCCTCTAGAAATACAGAAACAATGAGTTCTGGATAAATAGGCCAAAAATGAAGTTACCTGGTTTGGCCACCATGCCAAATGTCTGGGTTGATGGGCGTGGGCTGGGTTCAGTTTGGGTTCTCTGGATGAATTTTAGTGGAAAGAACCTGCATCTTGAACCCACTGTAGAAATGATATGCATCAGATAACTAAGTGAAATGAGAAAGGATGCCTAGCTGTATTTGATGGATATGCACTAAGTTCAGCCTTGGTTCTCTAGATGATATTAGGTAGAGATCACCCTCGTTTAGAACCCACTGTCAAAACAGTGTACTTTAGACAGGCCAGAAATGGAGTTACCAGGTCACCATGCAAAATCATGTTTTTTTTTATTTTACGGTTATAGATTCGGTTCAGCCTGAAATCTGTGCCAACATACAAGATTATTCTTCAATAGAAACAGGACCCACCCCAAAAAAGAGATTACCTGTGTCTAGAACCTGCTCTAAGAACAATGTTCTTTGGACAGACAATCCAAAAAATGGGTTTAGCTAGACACAGTGCTAAAACATTTGGCTGAGCTTGACAAGCATGTACTTGTACTCAGTTTGGCGACTTTGGTTTCCCTTTGGCAGATGTGACCTCCAGACCCCTATGCAGAAAACAGGGTGCTCTGAACAAGTAAGCCAAAATGGAGTTACCTGACCACCAGGTCACAGAATGTCTGACTGAATGTGACAGAGCTAGGCTCGGTAGAGCTCTAGAACCTACTATAAGAACAGTGCACCCTGGACAAGCCAAAAAGGCAGTTACCACGTCCTGTGGATGGATATCGTACAGATCTGTAAGAAAACAAGGCACCTACTTATAGAGGCGCTCCAGGTTCACGGCAGATAAGCTACACAGCTCTAAGTCATAGCCAATGGCAATAACTATCAAACCTCAAGAGTGTACATCCTATTGTACCCTGATGACCTTGCTGCTTTCTCTCTCTCTCTCTTCTCTGTTCTCTTCCTCTCTCACCAGGGGTCACAGCTGGTGTGGAAGGTCTGTCTTCACCACAATAAACCCTCAGCACCCCTCTCCCATAAGGCTTTTGCGGGGACAACTGTGACCATCACGGTCACACTGTCATAAAAAAAGGCTGTCAAAACCGACATCCACCAGCTCCGTCCCTCCAATGTTGTATAGGTTTGTAGGTGTTGTGAATGTTTTTTAATAAACCATAGCATCTAGTAAAAGTGTATGGGAGACAGAGACTCCCGGGAAGGTCATGGCTTTGCGATCCCCGTCATTTGGGGTCTTATGACAGGCAACTCTAGGCCCGAGAACAAGACCCTGCAACGTTACCTTTAGAACTTCTATTCGAAAACCACTGTCCACCCAGAGATAACGACTTGGCCAGGTGTAGCCCATGGGCCATGCATTCGGAGACCAGGGTGTGAGAGCTTAGAGAAACGTTGGTACCGCAGTCCAAAGAATAAGAATAATTTTCTCTGAACTTGTCTCCCTCTACGACACAAGTTACGACACAGGTTTGAGTGGCCAGTGAGTGGACATATAAGGTGAAGTGGATGGTGAGCGTATCTACCAAACCTTTTCCCTTATTATCACAGAAATTAAGCTGGCATTGTCGAGCAAGTATTGCTGCAAGCACCCTCTCTACAGCGCTGACTGTAACGTTATAGAGATTGTGGGAAATACAGTCCAGTACCTAACCTTATGCCACATTGCATTAGGGTAAGAGCTGAGCGATGTGCATTGCTGCAGCAGTGCTGGAAGGCTCAGTCTTAACAAAACTACTCTTCACGGCTAAGTGGATCTGGTGTAGGGACTGACTTCTCTCTATGTGTGTGTGTGAGACGGCATGGACAGCACTAGCGCGCGAGAGAGATGGCTGTCATGTCACTCGCTGTAGCAATCACAGCTTCTAATCGGGCCATTATTAGACTGGGGAAGCACGAGGCGAGCCACCGGAGGGAGCAGGGAAGCAGTGGAACGAGATAAATAATTGAAACGATGGAAAAGGCGGCAATCGGCGCATCAAAACCAAGCCGATTCCCTCTGTCCCTTCCGCTCCTTCTCTCCTTTTCCCTCTAAGTCTCCAGCGTCCCAAAAAAATCCTGGGCTCTTTGCGATGCGCCAGCCCCCCCCCCCCCACCTTTTCCTTCTGCAACACTCCACCGCTCTCTGATGAGGGGGTCCTGGAATGCAGGCGTGAAGAGGAGAGTAGTGGGATGGATATATACACCAATATCCAGTGCAGATAACCACACAAGTGTTATCCTGATTAGCCGAGTCAAGGATGTTTCAGTCATGTCTCGGTGGGGGAGGTAGTAGCCTTTCTTTGTGTCTGGTGGTGGCTTATATCCAACAATGCCCGACTTTCTGTTTCTGACCCCAGACCAGGTTGTAACAGAGAGAGTGGATTCTCTCCCCAGACCTCCACCAGACCAAACATCCGGCACTGAGGTAAACCAGAAGACTGCATGTTTATTTTTCACCAGTGTGTAACAACAAGATTGGCTCGTCCCCTACGCCCCATAGAGTTTAACAAGGCATCACTAAAGTACAAGTGGTGCCAGGCTGGTCTGGGCAGGAGTTTCTTCCAGGTCAGGTCAAAAGAGAGAACCCTGAACGTCTCTCAAGATAGCTGCATGATGACCTTTTATGCAGATGAACTTTATTATTTCTCCAAGTGGTCAATCACCCACCTGCACGCAGTGTAACCATGGCAACCAGCAGACACAAAGTAAGGCTATTACAATCAGGGGTCGTAATAAGCTGAGTCAAGGATGTTTTCAGTCAATGACAATCAAAGCCTCCTGCTGTTTACTCTGTTGCATCTGACATGGTCCACTTAGTTTTCAAGGCTCTTTTGCTTTAGCCCAACATGGACCTAATAGAGATTGCTCTGCTTCTGTTTACTCTGAACATGGCCTTATGGAACTGGCCAAATTGTTGCTACTGCTAGGTCTTTATATGCTGTAGTATGAGCATCACCCTTTAATAATTCCAAGAGGCCCAAACACTGAACCCACCCCCAGACCCATTATCCCCCCTGCACCAAACTTTGGTTTCAAGTTTTAAGTTTATTTGTCATTTGCACATCCTGTCAGGACATGCATGCATTGAAATGTTTGGGGTGAGGCTCAGATAATAACTTTACAGCAGGGCAGCACTATTTATAGTAGTAAAAACAGTGCAAACAAAACTATAAGTAGACAATAATGAAGTAAACATAGGCTAGAATATATACATTAGGAAAAACTGAAGTATATAAGGGACTATACAAAACATACACAAGATATATACGTAAGACATATAGGAGGACATATGTAGAAACTTTTGCATAGGCAGGTTATCTATGAAAATAAATATGTTTGAATATATTTAAAGTTATTGTCCATAGCATCCATATCAGAATAAATAATATAATAGTATACTATAGCGGTGGTATTGGGGGTCTTTTAAACTTTACTACCAGCACTATGAATTATGGATCTCCTGACCCAGATTCACCCATCAGACTGCCAGATGTGTGAGACTGTGTGGTTTACTGGTTTATGGCTGGACTCCTATTGCTCCTAGATGCTTTCCATATCATTACAATAGCCCTTACAGTTGTCTAGGGCAGCACTAGCAATCTAACTGGGTAACCCACGTCAGAGCCACGTTTGAAGTCACTGAACTCTTCAGTCTGATCAGTGTTGGCCTATTTTAAATACCTCTGCCATGACTGCAGAGGCTGAAACATCTAAACTCAGTGCAGTGGGAGTGAAATCTGTGACACACATCTCAAAAAATGAATCAAAAGAATGTCTTCGGGGTGAAATATGAGTCCGACTGCTGTCAACATGAGCAGATAAGGTTGTTAAGGGAGTAGGAGAACATGACCAACAGCGCATTCTGCATAAGCTACGTGAAATATGTGTTACACTTTCACTCCGCACTGACTTGCTCCCCCGGCCCGCCGCTACATGACAAGAAGTATTTCGGGCAATACTTTTCCTCAGTGTGGCCTGGGGGTCCGCGCTGACGTCTGGCCATTCTGAGTGTGTGCGTGTGTGTGTGTGTATTTCAGCAGCTGTCAGCAGCAGCGGGCTGGCACACTTGACGCACACAGACAGCAACAATACCAGCACACACACAAACACAGTGCCCCCTGGGGACGAGGAGCAAAGGGTGACAGACGCAGACCGAGGGTGGAGCCCACACTGTCCATATCGAAATGTCTCTACATACCATATAAGCACACCAGGCCCCGAAATGTGACTTTGCTTGTACTCTGCAAGCGCCGAGGATGCAGAATTGAAATTCATATAATGCAAAAACAGAGAAAGAGGACAGCAAGGCAGAGATGAGAGAGAGCGATAGAGAACAAGATGAGAGAGAAAGAGCTGATGATGGGAGAAAAAAATGTAGGGAGCGCGCAGGGTGGGGGGAGGGGCAAGACACTAATAGAGATGGACAGACAGTCAAAAAAAGGAGGCGATCTAAGGAGAGAGACACAAAGAGAGAGACATAATTAAGGGAGAACCCCACCAATGTTTTAGAATTTCTCCATAATTTCGCTTATTATGATGTGAACAAAGTCCATCTAAGTGGTTTGATATAAAATCTTTTGTGTTAGGGAAAACTGCAGACTCTAGATTCTTTATAGTGGTGATGATGGGAACCGGGGGTCTCCTGGTTCACAAATATAGTAAATTTATTAATTATCAAAACCTAAATAGTGGAAAATCTGAAATTTTAGTTCTTTGGGGACTATATTGGGGCCTCACAACACTCCACACGTATCCCTCCACCGTGAACAGATGATGTTTTAAGCCAAAATGAATCAAATCTATTGTCTCGACGACAGGCAGCATATTTTTAACTAAGTGGTAGCTTTTAGAAGGGAATTAGATTAAGAAGGAGGCACAGGAGGGGAAGTCCACCGCTTTTTAATTTTTTTTTTTAATTCATCTAGCGGGATGTTCAGTCATTCTGAGTGGTTTGATGTGAAACGCTTTGTTCTAGAGAGACTTCTGAACAATTCACAGTGGTGGTGATGGAAACCAGGCGCCCACACACAGGAAGTTATTATAAGAAATGGTTATGAATAAGCTGCCTGATGTCTGATATGAACCCATTTCCAAAACAGTGGTACATCATGTCATCAAGATATTCAAGGAATCCTGGGAAATCTGTGATGATACATATTTATATACCCTCTATATACCAAGACGCTAGGGCTGTGTATTGGCAAGAACATGGCGATACAGTATGTATCATGATACAGCGGTCACAATTCCATATATCGCGATATACTGTGATATTGCAAGTAAAGTGATATATTGTGATTTTTCAAATCCTTCTATTAAAACACTCCACTATATAAACAGGTTTGCCAATACTTACAATAGCACTGCACCCTTGTGCTGCATGTTAATGTTGGAGTGGAGCTGAAAATGGATTACAACACTGCCATCTAGTGGTCATAGGTTTAAACACAACATACAGTGATTCACTGTCTGCCAGGAATCTGGGTATCGATACTGTATTTTTTAGAATCGATACAGTATCACCAAACATAATATCCCGATATTTGATATTTTCGATATTTTCTTACACCCCTACAAGATGCTGCACCTTTTGAATTGATCAATAGAAAGGGTATAGTTGGGTGATCCCTGGTTCCCATCACCAACACTGCAATAAAGCCTGAACAGGGAACCAGTTCACATCGAACCTCTTAGAATGACCTTCTTTTCTTATTTTCTGTGCAAAAGTTTTTAGAAATAATATCAAATACATCTTTGGAATTCCCCTTTAATGTCCTCAGATATCTGGTTCCTATCAGCTCTACTGTCATCAATTCTAAAAATGGAAAATGGAAAAAAAAATCTTAAAAGTTGGTGGAATTCCCCTTTCTGTTGGGAGAAAATAAGTCATACAGGATGTGAGGTGGGTTTCTCGCTGCGTTTGCCGTCTTCTCTTACCAACAGCAGCATTTGCCACTCAGCAGGAAACGCTTTATCCTCTTCTTCTTCCTCCTCTCTCTCTTGCTTCTCTGCATCATGTGCAGTCAGAACCTGACGCGGATGATCAACTGAGCCTCTCTGGCTCAACTCACTCTCGGGCTTTTGTCTCTGCCTGCTGTATCAGTTGGTCCGCGCTGCAGCCCACCCTGCCGCACACTCTGCCAGGTCACCACCTCCACGGCGACAACTACAGACTCGGCGGCCAGAGCGATACTCGCGACTCAGCAGGGGGGCTCCAACGATTTCCGCCATGCTGTGAGTGCGTGTGTGTAGCACTTTCCGTCACACCCAGCAAAATTGCTTTTATCATTGATCGCTGTGCCCGAATGCACTTTGGAAAACAAGTAAACAACCAGCTCCAACACACAACCAGCCCGCGAAGAACAAAGACCCACTTATTCATCTCGGCCGTGACTCTGTTATCAAGAGTGGTAACTAAATATAGAGATCCATTACTTAATCCCGCGCTGGGCTTCTTTCACTGGATCTCTACTCTACTACTTTACTACTGTGTTACTCTCTAAAACCCTGTACCCACCAGGAGAAGATCCAGGTGGCCTTTGGACTGCACTAAGAAAGAGACACTAAACAGTGTTTGTGTGATTAAAGGGCTCATATAGTCCAAACATTCATTCATTCATCTTCTAAACCACTCGCCGAGGTGGTGCTGGAGCCTATCCCAGCGCTCACTGGAAGGAAGGCGGGAAACCCACTGTACAGGCCGCCAGTTCATCAAAGAGTAGACACAAAGACTCTTTCACACACACACACACACACACACACACACACACACACACACACACACACACACATACACACACACACACACACACACACACACACACCCCCACACACACACTCACACACACACACACCTAGTATCTCCAATTCACCTGACTGCTTGTCTTTGGACTGGGGGAAGAAACCGGAGCAGCCAGGAAAAGCCACACGGACACGGGGAGAACATGCAAACTCCTCACACGATCGATCCTGAGCCCATCTGTGAGGCGACAGTGCTACCCCCTGACCCGCCACGCTGCTCTATAGTCTGAACACAACTCCAAAAACACCAGAGAGTGGACAACAACCGGACACAAATACTTTGACCAACACAAAGAGTACAGAGACCAGATACAGCCATAACATCGAAAGCACCTCCTCATATCTTCACATATTGTCCATCTTATCAGCTCCACTTATCATATAGGAACACTTTGTAGTTCTACACATACAGACTGTAGTTCATCTGTTTCTCTGCATACATTTATTATCCCCTTAGGTAGGTGGATCATTCTCATCACTGCAGTGACACCGGTGGTGTGTGTTGCCCTTGTATGAGTGAATCAGACACAGCAGTGCTGCTGCTGGAGTGTTTAAACACCTCAGTGTCACTGCTGGACTGAGAACAGTCCACCAGTCAGCAACATCCAGCCAACAGTGTCCTGTGGGCAGCGTCCTGTGACCACTGACGAAGCACTAGAGCAGGGGTATTTAATTAGTTTAGTATGGTCCAGATAGAGGAGATTTCCTCAGGCCAAGGTCTGGACCGTCATCATTTCTAACTTGTGTTATGATTCAGTGCCATATCCTGTTTACTGAAGTAGCCTAGTAACAGTATCTTATACCATCAGCTACTGAAACACCAACACATCAGTATATTTCAGTATAATAAATCTTACTCACTTCAAGTAAAAACAAGGGCTACGTTTAAACAAAACAAAATGCTTTTGAACAAAAGTGCATCTTAAAGTGTTTATTTATAGAGAAAGTAAATAAAACGTGTATCTTCTTGTTAACTCAGCTTCACAAACTGACATGTTGGTTGTACAGAGCGGTATTCTCCAGATCTAGACGAGCAGGTCCATTCCAGAACCGTTCCTGTTAAACAGTCACTTTCACTGTTCAGTTTTCTGTTTTTAGAGCACATTATTCTTTTTGACTCGCTTTAATCTCCGGCTGCTGCTTCCCTCTTCGTACTTCGCCTGTGTGCGCGTGCTGCACGCCCCATTGTGTAGCGATCTGATTGGCTGAGGAGCCTCTGCTAATTTTACAGCGCACATGATTGGTCTGTGAGTTCACTGCGCCGTAAAGCCCGTATACTGTAAAGACAAAAAAAGCTCAGCCACTTAAAATCAACACTCAAAATTAAATCATTCTTAATAGTTTATTGGTTTGGGTCCGCATTGGACAACGTCTGGGTCCATGGTCCGCCTATTAGTGACCCCTGAACTAGAGGAACACAAACTGAGTAAGTGTCACTGCAGTGCTTATTATAGAACATGGTGAAAGGGGGCTAACAAAGTATACAGAGAATCAGATGGACTACAGTCTGAAAGTGTAGAACTATGAAGTGCACTTGTATATACAAGGAGGTGGTTTTAATGTTGTGGCTGATCTCTGCGCGTAAAGGCAAAGGCACAACTGTAACCTTTGGCAACTTAGATAGGACTGAATTAAAACCCAGCGTGCTTCTTAGTGTGATAATCATAAGGGTCTGAGAAAGCATTGACAAACCAACATAAATGAAACACTTTGGGAGGAGGACCATGTCTGAAACTCCACAGCACCACCTCAATCCTATATCAGTCCTAACAAAGTTATATGAAGAGGTGTCCAGCCATCAAGGTCCAGGTAAAAGCTGCCCAACCCAAGTCGAACGAATTCTCTCTCCTACCTCAGTTAGTCTCTCCTCATAGTACCAGCTATATGTTAAAGGTTTGGTCCAAACTCACTAAATGCAGGTTAAAATGATATAGTTAAAACTATACTATCCAGTGGAAGTCATGTATCAACAATGTCCAGGATTCTTTGGACTCAAGCTCATCTGAAATGGACTGTTACTCAATGGAGATGTGTATTTTGATAACTTGCACTATTGCTCTTTTTTGCATATTACCAGAGGTGTCAAGTAATGAAGTACAAATACTTTGTTACCTTACTTAAGGAGAGATTTTGGTTCTTTATACTTTACCATTACCTATACTCTACTTTCTACTTACATTTTAAACATAGTCTCATTACTCCTATTTAATTTCAGCTTGTTTTCATTCATGTACATTTACATTACAGTAAAGATTATCGATAACATGACTTTGAAGTCTGACTTTTTGTACCATTACAATGCTTATAGACAACTAGTCATCATATCTTCCGCTCCATGAAACACATGTTAATGCTCAGTAGTACACAGATATGCTTCTACATTTATTTTCAGTGGGCGTATATGTAGCTGAAACAGGAAGCCTAGCGCATCCCAAATTTATCAACATTAACATTTTAATATAACATTATAGTCATTATGGCTTTGCACTATAGGCCCCTGTGGTTCGACCTAAGCTTTTGTCCTTAAAGGCTTGAATTGATACTTCAACTTCTACTGAAGTATTTTTAAACCCTAGTATCTATACTTCTACCTGTGTGTGATGAATGTGAATACTTCTGACCTTTGCATATTACACATTTTGCATATTACACATTGTCCACCCATTGTTTCCTGCATGTCAGTTTTGTGTAGCACTTGTTTTTGCACTGTTTGTACTGTTGTACTGCTGTATTGTTTGCATTGTCTAGTCATGTTGTGCTGTTTAGCGCCATGCGATCCTAAAGCAACCTTGTTTCGTTTCACTGTGTACTTGTATAGATGGTTAAAATGACAACACACTCCTCTCAACTTGACTTGACGAGTCAACCTTTCAGATTGTTTATGGCAATAATGGACCATTTAGATTGTTACCAGCATAAAGTTCCAAAAGCACCATCTGTCATGGTATTGTGTATGTGTGTGGCGTGTAATAGTGAGTAACCTACGCATCTCTGAAAGCAGCATCAACACCGAGCACATTTTGGAGCAACATATTCTGCCTTCTAGACACCGTCTTCTTCAGAGACGCCCATGATCATTGCAACATGACCAACAAGCGTTCTGCTGATGTTACAGCAGTAATCAGAGACTGCAGGTGCTTGACTGACCTGCTTGCCTCTCATTGAAGATGTATGGCACGTAATTAAGTAAGACTCGTACAACCAAAGAATGCCCAAAAGAACTGGAGCAGATTGTGTTTGTAGGTGATGTAACACTGTGGTAAACATGTGCCTGTCCCAACATGAATGATAGTATATTTACATTACAAACAATGTTTATGAAGTAAGGCATCAAGTACTATGCATTTGCCTTGTTTTTAGTTGAATTTAATTCAGTTTAATTTACTTATCAGTATTTCATACTGTCCCAACTTCTTTGGAATTGGGTTTGTGGGCTATTTTTAACAGCGTAGCTCGAATGTTGTGGTCATGTTTGGGTTCTCTTAATGTTGGGGACCCCAGGCATTGACTCATCCATGCTTACATAAACCCAAGCAGCAGATACTGAGGTACAGCTGTGCATGGATTGATAAGCAGCAGCAGCAGCAGCAGTTACTGGTATTGACCTACCAGAATCCTGTCTTCTGATTTGCCGTTCTTGTTTTCTACCTTGACAGCTCGCACCAACTTGACGGATGGCTTGTCGATAACCCTTCTGATGCTTTCTGTCGAGGAGAGAAAAGTGATGTTAATGGTCAGAAAACAGGCACCGATGCTGCCTCGCTCCATCTCTGGACTACACCTTTCTATAAATAAAACCCAGCCTGCGCAGTTTAACGCACTCCCACGCGTTTCATTGTTACAGTGTGCGTCGGTGGAAGTCTCTCATATCTTCCTGGTATGAAAAGGTGCAACTGCGGAGAGCTAAGTGTCATGATTCACGCTGCTCGAAACCAAGCTTCTGCGTTTGGAGGTGTCCTTGAGAAGTTGAGATTGGGGGGGTAAACGATAAAACTCGAGCTTCACTTTCATTTCTCCGCTTGAATCGGAGTTCTGAAACGAGGATAGCACTCTCTTGCAGGGAGGATCTGCACTGCTAGGGTTGGGGAGAGTGGGTGAGCGGCCGAGGGAAGGAAAAAGAGGGAGAGAGAGAGAGAGAGAAAGAGAGAGACAGGCAGATAAGCAGGGTAAGACAAACAGAGAGTTAATGCATCTGTAATCAACGTTAATCTCTGTAAAACCCAATCACTTAAACCCCGAACACTCCTCCAGACACTGGAAGGCCGAGGCCTGAGCATATGTTCGCGTGAGAGAGAGAGAGAGAGAAATAGAGAGAGACTGAGATGCACTTGCTAACAGATTTGCCCACGTTTGATTAAATTACAAATACATTCTATTGGAAAATCTCCCTGGAGATTCTAGAACACAGTAATAAAGAAAGAAAACTGTCTCAAGCAAAAAAAAAAGAGTGGGCAGCAGAGTTTACAGCATCCTTTTTGACCTGCATTCCATTGAAGACAATAAAAAGATAAGATATATTCAAACTTTAACATTGTATATTAGAGTAAAGTATCTAGATACAGGTATTGAACACATTTGCATTTACACTATATGGCCAAAAGTGTGTGGACACCTGACAATCATCCCTATATCCATTCCAAAACCATCCATTATCTGCGCTTGATCCTGCTAGTCGGGGTCACAGGGGGCTGGAGCCAAACCCAGCGTCATCAGGCGAAGTCTGGGTACACCATGGACAGGTCACCAGTCCATTGCATGGCCAACACTCACTCATGTACTCACACCTACAGGCAATTTAGAGTGACCAATCAACCTAACATGCATGTGTTTGGACTGTGGGAGGAAACCAGAGTACCCGGAGGAAACCCACTCAAGCACCAGAAGAACATGCACACTCCACACAGAACGACCCGGACTGGGAATCCAACCCGGATCATCTTGCTGTGAGAAGACAGTGCTAACCACCACACCACCGTACTAACCACTACACCACCGTACTAACCACTACACCACCATACTGACCACTACACCACCATACTAACCACTACACCACCATACTAACCACTACACCACCGTGCTAAACATTACACCACCGTACTAACCACTACATCACCATACTAACCACTACACCACCATACTAACCACTATACCACCATACTAACCACTACACCACCGTGCTAACCATTACACCACCGTGCTAACCATTACACCACTGTGCTAACCACTACACCACCATACTAACCACTACACCACCATACTAACCACTACACCACCGTACTAACCACTACACCACAGGACTAACCACTACACCACCATAATAACCACTACACCACCATACTAACCACTACACCACCATACTAACCACTACACCACGGTACTAACCACTACACCACCGTACTAACCACTACACCACCGTAAGTACCACTACACCACCTTACTAACCATAACACCACCGTGCTAACCACTACGCCACCGTACTAACCACTACACCACCGTAAGTACCACTACACCACCATACTAACCATTACACCACCGTGCTAACCACTACACCACCGTACTAACCACTACACCACCGTAAGTACCACTACACCACCATACTAACCATTACACCACCGTGCTAACCAATACACCACCGTACTAACCACTACACCACCGTAAGTACCACTACACCACCGTGCTAACCACTACACCACCGTACTAACCACTACACCACCATACTAACCACTACACCACCATACTAACCACTACACCACCGTACTAACCCCTACACCACCGTGCTAACTACTACACCACCGTACTAACCACTACACCACAGTACTAACCACCACACCACCGTACTAACCACTATACCACCGTACTAACCACTACACCACTGTACTAACCACTACACCACCGTACTAACCACTACTAACCACTACACCACCGTACTAACCATTACACCACAGTACTAACCACCACACCACCGTACTAACCACTACACCACAGTACTAACCACCACACCACCGTACTAACCACTACACCACCGTACTAACCACCACACCACCGTACTAACGACTACACCACTGTACTAACCTCTACACCACTGTACTAACGACTACACCACTGTACTAACCTCTACACCACCATACTAACCACTACAACACTGTGCTGCCCGCCATTCCAAAACCATGGGCATTAATATGGAGTTGGCCCCCTTTGTGGCTATAAAAGCCTCCACTCTTCTGGGAAGCTTTCCATAAGATTTCAAAGGTTGTCTGTGGGAATTCGTGCTCATTCCCCTGAGGTCAGCCACTGGAACAGGAAAGGACCTTCCCAAAACGTTGGCAGCATAAAACAAGCTTTTCCAAAATGGCAGGAGACGATGAAAACTGTCAATGCAAGTTATTTGGGAGCATTTTAATATCCATTTAATATCCATTTTAATATCCATTCACTGGAATTAAGGAGCCCAAACCCTAAAATAAACCCAGACCACCAAACTTTACTGTTGGCACTATGCATTCCTTTAGGTAATGTTCTCCTAGCATCCTCCGAACTCCAAATCCCATTGAAGAGTCATCATTTGTCACATGCTGCCCTGCCTCCTAGCCTATCTGTCATTGTTTACGTTGTCCTGTCAAGTCTACGTGGTCTTCGTTTACCTTTTTTGTCATGTGTTCCATGTCTCCGCCCTCCACCTGTGTCGCATTATGTTCTCCAGGTGTTCTGTGTTTACTGTGTCTGCATAATCCCTCCTTTTTTCCCTGCCTTTGTCCGACATTGTCAAAGGTGTCTAAAGTATTCACATTCATTACTCAAAAAAAATACTAGGGTTTTAAAACACTACTGTAGAAGTTGAATTATTAACTCAAGCTTTTTACTAAAGTAAAAGCATAAGGTATTGCTTTCAAAACTACTTAAAGTATAAAAGTAAAACTAATGTCGAACCAAAGAGGCCTATAGTCCACTGGTCCACTGAAACCACTTTAAACTGACAAAAATGTTAATGTTGATAAATTTGGGATGCGCTAGGCTTCCTGTTTCAGTCGCATATACGCCCATTGAAAATGAATGTAGTTTAGTACAATGTAAATATATAAAAGAAGCATATCTGTTACTACTGAGCATTAACGTGTTTCATGGATCAGAAGATATGATGACTAGTGGTCTATAAGTATTGTAATGGTGCAGAGTCAAACCTCATGTTATCAATAATCTTTACTGTAATGTAAATGTACATGAATGAAATCAAGCTAAAATGAAATAAGAGTAACGAGACTATGTTTAAAATGTAAGGAGTATAGAGTAAAGATAATGGAGTGTAAATGTAAGGAGTAGAAAGTACAGATAATGGAGTGTAAATGTAAGGAGTAGAAAGTACTGATAATGGAGTGTAAATGTAAGGAGTAGAAAGTACAGATAATGGAGTGAAAATGTAAGGAGTAGAAAGTAAAGATAATGGAGTGTAAATGTAAGGAGTAGAAAGTAAAGATAATGGAGTGTAAATGTAAGGAGTAGAAAGTAAAGATAATGGAGTGTAAATGTAAGGAGTAGAAAGTACTGATAATGGAGTGTAAATGTAAGGAGTAGAAAGTACAGATAATGGAGTGTAAATGTAAGGAGTAGAAAGTACTGATAATGGAGTGTAAATGTAAGGAGTAGAAAGTACTGATAATGGAGTGTAAATGTAAGGAGTAGAAAGTACAGATAATGGAGTGAAAATGTAAGGAGTAGAAAGTACAGATAATGGAGTGTAAATGTAAGGAGTAGAAAGTACTGATAATGGAGTGTAAATGTAAGGAGTAGAAAGTACAGATAATGGAGTGTAAATGTAAGGAGTAGAAAGTAAAGATAATGGAGTGTAAATGTAAGGAGTAGAAAGTACTGATAATGGAGTGTAAATGTAAGGAGTAGAAAGTACAGATAATGGAGTGTAAATGTAAGGAGTAGAAAGTAAAGATAATGGAGTGTAAATGTAAGGAGTAGAAAGTAAAGATAATGGAGTGTAAATGTAAGGAGTAGAAAGTACTGATAATGGAGTGTAAATGTAAGGAGTAGAAAGTACAGATAATGGAGTGTAAATGTAAGGAGTAGAAAGTAAAGATAATGGAGTGTAAATGTAAGGAGTAGAAAGTACTGATAATGGAGTGTAAATGTAAGGAGTAGAAAGTACTGACAATGGAGTGTGAATGTAAGGAGTAGAAAGTACTGATAATGGAGTGTGAATGTAAGGAGTAGAAAGTACTGATAATGCAGTGTGAATGTAAGGAGTAGAAAGTAAAGATAATGGAGTGTAAATGTAAGGAGTAGAAAGTACTGATAATGGAGTGTAAATGTAAGGAGTAGAAAGTACAGATAATGGAGTGAAAATGTAAGGAGTAGAAAGTACAGATAATGGAGTGTAAATGTAAGGAGTAGAAAGTACAGATAATGGAGTGAAAATGTAAGGAGTAGAAAGTACAGATAATGGAGTGTAAATGTAAGGAGTAGAAAGTAAAGATAATGGAGTGAAAATGTAAGGAGTAGAAAGTAAAGATAATGGAGTGTAAATGTAAGGAGTAGAAAGTACAGATAATGGAGTGAAAATGTAAGGAGTAGAAAGTACAGATAATGGAGTGTAAATGTAAGGAGTAGAAAGTACAGATAATGGAGTGAAAATGTAAGGAGTAGAAAGTACAGATAATGGAGTGTAAATGTAAGGAGTAGAAAGTAAAGATAATGGAGTGTAAATGTAAGGAGTAGAAAGTACTGATAATGGAGTGTGAATGTAAGGAGTAGAAAGTACTGATAATGGAGTGTGAATGTAAGGAGTAGAAAGTACAGATAATGGAGTGTAAATATAAGGAGTAGAAAGTACTGATAATAGAGTGAAAATGTAAGGAGTATAAAGTACAGATAATGGAGTGAAAATGTAAGGAGTAGAAAGTAAAGATAATGGAGTGTAAATGTAAGGAGTAGAAAGTACTGATAATGGAGTGTAAATGTAAGGAGTAGAAAGTACAGATAATGGAGTGTAAATGTAAGGAGTAGAAAGTACTGATAATGGAGTGTAAATTTAAGGAGTAGAAAGTACTGATAATGGAGTGTAAATGTAAGGAGTAGAAAGTACTGATAATGGAGTGTAAATGTAAGGAGTAGAAAGTACTGATAATGGAGTGTAAATGTAAGGAGTAGAAAGGACTGATAATGGAGTGTAAATGTAAGGAGTAGAAAGTACTGATAATGGAGTGTAAATGTAAGGAGTAGAAAGTACTGATAATAGAGTGAAAATGTAAGGAGTAGAAAGTACTGATAATAGAGTGAAAATGTAAGGAGTAGAAAGTACAGATAATGGAGTGAAAATGTAAGGAGTAGAAAGTACTGATAATGGAGTGTAAATGTAAGAGTAGAAAGTACTGATAATAGAGTGAAAATGTAAGGAGTAGAAAGTACTGATAATAGAGTGTAAATGTATGGAGTAGAAGTAATAAGACAGCGGAAAAACAATTACTTCAGTAAAGTCTAAATAACCAAAATTTCTACTTAAGGTAACAAAGTATTTGTACTTGGTTACTTGTCACCTCTGGACATTGTGTGTGTGTGTTGATGGTTTGCTAGTTTGCTGTTTAGTTCACTATTTCGTTCTGCTTGTTTTCCTGTTTTTTCGATATGGACACGATTAAAACTTTTGATTGGTAGTGATCTAAAACAGTTTGATATTTATATCCTGCACCAAAGCAGTGTCAATTGGCAATCATTAGCAAACCCGTACGAAGCTCTCTTAGAAAAGCACACTGTAATGTATTTTATTAAGTTCCCATATTGTCCACCCATACATATGGTCAATAACCCTGGACCTGAAGACTGCCCTTCATCTACATCTAACCGCAATCTGCCACGTTCTCAACTACGTCAGAAGTCAATTACTTCAATTGCTGTCATTGAATATGTTCAGCTAAAAACTATTAAGTGTTATGCTTTGACTGTCTAGTGCTTAATATAGTCAAGCCTTTAAAACTATTCTAATTGAATTGAGAGAAAGAAAAAGACAGAGAGAGGGAGAAAAGGCTACAAAGAGCAAGTGAGAGCAAGTAAGATTAATTTGAACAAAAGATCTGAGCAATAGGAGTCAGATGAAGTACAAAGAAGAAGATACATATATACATATATATTGAGTGAGAGATGGTGAGTTCACTTCTATTACTTAGTGGCTAAACAGGACTGCTAAAGCCAGGCCTTCAGTTTAGAACATTAATATCAATCCATGGACAAAAGAAAGAATAAAACTAAAGTATACATGTACAACCTTTAAAAGGAAGATGCAAATGTCAGCTACCCAGCTTTTCCGCTATTGACCTTATGTCCAGGTCCAAACTGTTTCTTGCTATGAGCCCTAACCATCATGTTTCAGCTGTCAGGCTTGATAGTGAAACAAGGGCTGACGAAGACGTAGCTAAGGCCAACTTAGGTGAAGATGCTAGCTGGACTGCATAGAAAAAGGGGCTAACAATCTAACCAAAGATGGAGCCCACTCGCACCAAACATTTGTTTTTATTGTTATTCGTTTATGAATTATAATTTATCAACTGCAGCCATTTGCTCTTCTCTTTTTCACCACAAGGAAAGCTCCAGAGTGATAACTGGGCAGTCATTTGTAATCAGATCTGTTCAAGGAGCACAGCACCACGGCACACTAAAAGAAACAAAAGCCTCAGTCAACACAGTAGAGGCTTGGACCCGCATGTCTTAACAATACGAATTTGGATCTTTACAACCCTGAATGGTGTCTCACTATAGAAGTAAGTGATCACGAAATAGGTTCACAGCTTCCGCCATTGCTGTTTAGATGTTATGCTGGCAACTTAAGGTCCTTTCCTGTTCCAGTGGCTGACCTCAGGGGAATGGACACGAATTCCCATAGACAACCTTTGAAATCTTATGGAAAGCTTCCCAGAAGAGTGTGGGGGGGGCAACTCCATATTAATGCCCATGGCTTTGAAATGGAGCTGCCTATAGGCAAAGTCATATAGGCATGATTGTCAGGTGTCCACACACTTTAGGCCATGTAGTGTTAGCGCAAATGTGTTCAATACCTGTATCTAGATACTATTATCCAATATATAATGTTAAAGTTTAAATATCTCATCTTTGTACTGTCTTCAATGGAATTCAGGTCAAAAAGGATGCTGTAAGACATAGACAGTTTTCTTTCAGCTCTTTATTAAGGTTTGGACCTTGGAATGGCTTACCAAGTTGATATATTTAAAGGCGAAATACACATTGCGGTGTGCACATATGGACAAAATTGTTGGTACCCTTCCAACAAGAAAAACATGCAATCGTCACTGAAACAACTTGAAACTGACAAAAAGAATAATAAATACTAATTTACTGAAAAACAACGAATGAGCTAGACAGGCTGGTGAGGAAAGCTGGTTCTGTGCTGACAACAGAGCTGGAGTGTCTTACATCAGTGGCAGAAAGAAGGACCCTTAGTAGACTGCTGACCATCATAAACAATGTTGACCACCACCACCTCCTGCTATACAGATGGATTCAGGAAGTCTTTTGTCCCTCAGGCCATCAGACTCTTTAACTCATCCCAGCACAGTAAACAATTATCCTGTAACACCGTTATACTACAAACCCTATATCAGTTAACAGACACTGTTATACTACAGACTCCTATATCAGTTAACAGACACTATTATACTCCAGACCTCTATATTAGTTATCAGACACTGTTATGCTACAGACTCCTATATCAGTTAACAGACACTGTTATGCTACAGACTCCTATATCAGTTATCAGACACTGTTATACTACAGACTCCTATATCAGTTATCAGTGACACTGTAATACTCCGGGCCCCTATATGAGTTATCAGACACTGTTATACTACAGACTCCTATATCAGTTATCAGACACTGTTATACTACAGACTCCTATATCAGTTATCAGTGACACTGTAATACTCCGGACACCTATATGAGTTATCAGACACTGTTATACTACAGACTCCTATATCAGTTATCAGACACTGTTATACTACAGACTCCTATATCAGTTATCAGACACTGTTATACTACATACTCCTATATCAGTTATCAGACACTGTTATACTACAGACTCCTATATCAGTTATCAGACACTGTTATACTACAGACTCCTATATCAGTTATCAGTGACACTGTAATACTCCGGACCCCTATATGAGTTATCAGACAAAGTTATACTCCGGACCCCTATATTAGCTATCAGACACTGTTATACTCCAAACTCCTATATTAGCTATCAGACTCTGTTATACTTCGGACCCCTATATTAGCTATCAGACACTGTTATACTACAGACTCCTATATCAGTTATCAGACACTGTTATACTACAGACTACTATATCAGTTATCAGACACTGTTATACTACAGACTCCTATATCAGTTATCAATGACACTGTAATACTCCAGACCCCTATATCAGTTTTCAGACACTGTTATACTCCTGACCCCTATATTAGCTTTCAGATACTGTTATACTCCAGACTCCTATATTAGCTATCAGACTCTGTTATACTTCGGACCCCTATATCATTTATCAGACACTGTTAAACTCCATATCTCTATGACAGTTATCAGACTCTGTTATACTTAGACTTACATATTACATATTTATTTCACATATTTATCTATAACTATACTGTTAACTATATATAATAATGATTATACTGCTGGTATTATTATGCTATACCTATTATATTATATTATACGTCATGTATACAGTCTATATATATAAATAGTGCTGCTGCTTTATTGCACATTTGCACAGCCGACTGCATAACTGTGTATTTGCACTACTGAAGTGGTCTACACTGTTTACACTGATTAAATGCACTAATGCTATCACTCTCATACACAAACTGTGAGACTATTTCTATTTCTATTTTGTATATTGTATTTATTTGGCATGCTATATTTTATTTTTTGTTGCAGCTGTACTGTTTTGTCTTACCTTGTGCTCTTGTTGAATAGCTACTGGATGCCTTTCCTCTGTGATCAATAATGTAACTATCTATGTATTTCTCTATCTATCTGTAAATCAGACAGTGTTTTTGAATTGTGTTTCAACAGAATCATTTTAAAAAACAAACTAATGGACTAAAACAATGGTCCCCTTAACTTAATATTTTGTTGCACAACGTTTTGAGGCAATCACTGCAATCAAGCAGTTTCTGAGCCTCCTACGTGTCTCACAGTAGGTACATTGTTCTTTTCTTTGTATGCTTCATTTTGGTGTCTGTGAACATGGAGCTAATAGGACTCGCCAAAAAGCTCCAGTGTTGTCTCATCCGTCCAAACGACATTCTCTCAGAAGCTTTGTGGCTTGTCGACATGCATTTAGGCAAATTCTAGTCTGGCTTTTTTTTGTGATTTGCTTTAACAGTGGTTTCCTACTCGGTCGCCTTTCCTTAAGTCCACTTTGGCTAAAACAGTGAGGGATGGTGCTGACACTGATGTACCTTGTCCTTGGAGTTCACTCTTTGGTTTTAGCATTCATAGAAATTTGTCGCTTGTAGCCATGTCCAGGGAGGTTGGCTACAGTCCTGTAGACCTTAAACTTCCGAATAATATGTGCAACTGTAGTAACAGGAACTCCAAGCTGCTTGGAGACGCTCTTATAGCCTTTACCATCACCATGTTCAGTGTGGAACACACCATGAAACCAAACAGCACTGTCACCCTTTAAACAGACAGACTGACTGAATAAGTGTAAAGACACCTGTGATGCTAATCACAGGACACACCTCACGTCTTTTGTAGGGGGACCTTTGTTCTTGTCCAGGCCAGTTTAATTAGTTTGTTTTTTAGTGATTCTGTTGCATCACAACTCAAAAGTAATGTCTACATTTTTATTCATTATTACTTTTGTCAGTTTCAAGTTATTTCAGTGACCATTGTCATTTTTTCTTTCTTTAACAGAAGGGTACCAACAATTTTGTCTATGTGCATAATTTAGCACCGCAGTAACTCTTGAATAAACGAGCAGTGGTCAACAATGCTAGTCCTGGGGTTTTTCCTTCGTCTACATTTTACCACACCAGCTTCGGCTTATTAACTACTAAAGAAATCTTTGCTTAGTTGGATCAGAAGCTGGGCATGTTAGATATAGACTGAAGCTATACTATACAGGAGGCGGGTTGGTGACCACTGGGGTTGCAGGTATTTGGTCACTCAACATTACAATATTATTAATGTGTAGTACCTCACCTAAACAATACTACATTAATAATAATAGTAATAATAATAATAACCACTATGACTTTTACTCAGTGTTTAACACACTGTACTGCAATACATCCAGCTAAACAGCACATTTTAAAAGACTTTGTAATCCAACATATAGCAATCTACTGAACCTCTGATTGGACATTGTTCCACAAACACTGATTCGGGGCAGGCCCCCGACCACGACTGCAGTGTTAGTTTGATCCGCACATGTCTATTTGTTTGTTTTTTTCCATGCCTTCGTTTTTCCCCCATAGAGTCCCATTCATTTTTGAGTGAGCCTAACCAATACGGTTTGGCTGGTATAGTGTAGTGAATAATGTATCTGCCTCTCGCACTGTAGGCTGGGGGTTCCATCACCCTACACTATACCAATTGGGCAAGATTCCTTACGGTACCCTTACTTGCCTGTGTAAGAAATAATCCAATTGTAAGTAGGGCTGTGTATTGGCAAGAACGTAGCAATACAATACATATTGTGATGCAGCGGTCACGATTTAATATATCACGATATACTGCGATATATAGTGATATATTGTGATTTTTTTTAAATCCTACTATTAAAACACACCACTATATGAACATGTTTGTCAATGCTTACAATAGCATTGCGCCCTTGTGCTGCTTGTTAATGTTGGAGTGGAGCTGAAAATGGATTACACCACTGCCATCTAGTGGTCTAAACTAAGTGGTTTAAACACAACACACACTGATTCAGTGTCTGCCAGGAATCTGTGTATAGATACTGTGTTTTTGAGAATCGATACAGTATCACCTAACATAATATCCCGATATTCGAAATTTTTAATATTTTCTTACACCCCTAATTGTAAGTCGCTCTGGCTAAAAGCATCTTATAGTAATAATAATAGTAATAATAATAATGGACAAAGACTTTGTAATCAAACATATAGTTAGTCAGGGTTTAGGTGCTGCTCAGAAAAGCATAACGTGAAATTATTTTTCACAGCAAAGATAAAACATGGTCTCTTGGCTCACCCCAAAACTCCAGCTGTGTTAATAGACAAATTAGTTTTCTGTTCCACATATAAAAACTCATGTGAGAGACATCACTCCCTATTGGGAAAGTGGATCATTTCCATTTGGTTATTACTTGGTGATTATTTGGTTATGACTGGATAATATGTTGTTGACTCTTTATTGATCGTGTAAATAGCCTTTTATTATCTTTTTCCTGCTATTGTATCCGTGTGAATTGCCTAGAGGGATGTTTACCTTGTAACTTTCATGTCAACAGAGCAAAGCTGAACTCGGACTCGAGAGAGACAGAGCTGGTTTGAAAGGGGAGATTAGGGAACAGATGAACAGTCATAAGGAGGTTCCACTCTAAAGGCAATTGTCTAATGGAGCCACTTAACAGCCTCAGCTATTACTGGGCTGCCCACTGCACTTCTCCAGACTACATTACAGCAAAGAAAGAAAGAGAGAGAGAGACACAGACTGAGATTACATTTACTCCCATTGAATATGTTCCGCTACAATCTCTTAAACACTTTGCTTTAGCAATACAGGACTGTAATACGTTTGAATAATACAGTCATGCATATAAAGCTATCTTGACTTAAACGAGAGAAGCAGAGAAAAAGAGAGGGAAAGAGAGAGGAGATTACTACTGCTACTCAGTGGCACACCACAACAATTAGAGCATGGCCTTCAGTCGGGCCTATAAATGTTAAAAACGTGGCCAAAAAATGAGAAAAAATACTTCTTCAGTGCCTGTCATGGTTTGCAACGTGCAATGATATTGTTATTCGTTCTTTTTTGCTTTCTGCCAGATCTTCGCTGCGTAACTCGTCCCACAGTTTTCAAAATATCAACCCTGTTCCTACTCCAGATGATTATGATTGTGTGATTTGGGCTTGTATACAGTGTTTTGATGGGATGCACAGATTTCTCCCCATAGAGAATAAATAGAAGAGAACAGTGCACACCAATCTACTCAACTTCTGCTCGGCCGACAGACACCATTTAACACACACTGAATCAGGGCAGACCCCCGACCACGACTGTAGTGTTGGTTCGACCAACACCCTACACCAGGGGTATTTAATTAGAGTTCAGGAAGGTCCAGTTAGAGGAGATTTCCTCAGGCCAAGGTCTGGACCATCATCATTTCTAACTCGTGTTATGATTCAGTGCCAGATCCTGTATATTTCACCCAGTAACAGCATCTTATACCATCAGCAACTGAAAGACAAACTTATTACAAATACCGTTCAGTATATTTCAGTATATTTACTGTTTAAATGCTGAACTGGATGAATTATTTAAAAAGGTCAAATAATTTTTTTTTATCACTCCAAGTAAAAACGAGGGCTACATTAAAAAAACAGAATACTTTTGAACAAAAGAGCATCTTAAAGTGTTTATTTATAAAGAAAGTAAATAAAATGTGTATCTTCTTGTTAAATCTTGTTGGTTGTACAGAGCGGTATTCTCCAAAACTAGACGAGCAGGTCCATTCCAGAACCGTTCCTGTTAAACACTCAGTTTTCACTCTTCACTTTTCTGTTTTAGAGCTCGTTATTCTTTCTGACTTGCTTCTCGCTTCGTACCTCGCCTGTGCGTGCGCCGCACGCCCCAATGTGCACAGATCTGATTGGAGACTTCAGTGATCTTACAGCACACGCGATTGGTCTTTGAGTTCACTGCACCATAAAGCCCATATAACGTAAAGACGAAAAAAGCTCTGACCGGGCTTGATTCCCATATCCAAATTATGTTAGCTGTTAATCTAAGATTAGGCTTTTTCAATGAGGGCAAGCCCCTGATGCAAGCCATGGTTCTGTAACAATGGTTCTATTTAGAACCATAGTTATTTTTTGCTTTACTAGTTTGCATGACAAAACGGAAAATGTATTGTATATGGATATATATAATTTTAGTGAGATGGCCCTTCAGATATATATTGTATATGGTTCTATATCTAACTTTTTTGAAAATGGTTCTACAACCCCAATTCCAAAATAGTTGGGATGCTGTGTAAAATGTAAGTAAATGTATGTAAAAGCACAACATTTTACCTATACTTTATTCACAGTGGAACACATTTAACATTTCATTAAAATGATTAACTAGTTTGGAACTCGATAGCAGTAACGCATCTCAAACAAATTGGAACTGGGGGCAACAAAAGGCTGGAAAACTATACAACAGCTGGAGGAGCAATCACAATCACAAGTCACAAGCCTAAAAAGAGCACCCAGAAAAGTGGTTGTCAATGTAAAGGTGTGAAGACAAGGTACATCAGACCCACAACAGATTCAAAGCATCTGGAGAAATACCTGTGCGCAAGGGATAAGGCCGACAGTCAGTATAGGATGCTTGTGATCTTCATGCCCTCATGTTGCACTGCGTTAAAAACCGGCATGACTCTATACTGGAAATCACTTCAGGACACTTTGTAGAACAACATATGCTCCCGTCCAAACAGCGACAATCCTAAACCACATACTGCATTCATCATAGATGCTGCCTTCAGTTCAGACCTTTCACCAATAAAACATTTGGCCCATAGGAAATGTAATATTCAGCAAATAAGACCCAGAACTATTGATCAGCTAGAATCCTACATCATGTGTTGCTGCCATTAAGTTATAATTGTGTTAATAATTTTCATGAAATGTTAAAATGTCTCATTTTCAACACTGTTCTACTGTGAATAAATTATGGGTCTATGAGATTTGCAAATGTTTGTGTTCTGTTTTTATTTATTTATTTATTTATTTATTTATATTTATTTATTTCACACAGCATCCCAACTTTGGAATTGGGGTTGTAGAACAATAGTTCTATTTAAAACCATGAGTTATATAGAGAGCCATTTCTTGCTGAACTGTTTCTTTGCATTAGATTGACGGGTAATGTGCTGTATTTGATTATGTACACTCTGTAAAGTATTTCAGATGGCCTTCATACAAAACTTCAATACAGTATATGCACTGTTGTAAGATAAAAAATGAAATTATATGATATTTTATTTGCAGTTCATTGAGTTCTGATGACACACAAATTGTAGTGTTGTTTTAACACACTTTCCTGAATAACCCAAACCTAAAAAACTTGATTAAATAGTAGGTATTAAAATAACAACTTCTTTAAATAGTTTGGAGGACTTGATTTTGTTGCCTGTTGGTACCTTATTATGTAGACAAATCAAAAAACACAAAACATGTTTTCCATAAGTTAGAAATTATTTTTGCTATAGCTGCTAAATTAATTTATATTTAAAATATTGTGCTGGATCAACATATAAATATTGATTTGCAGTCGACTTAAAAATATATCTGTTCATGTTGAAACTTATTAGATTTACAATTCAAAACATAGTGCTGGATTAATGTAATTCCAACAGCAATAGGCATAAACTCAAAAAAGACTGACACAAAACACTGCTCTAATTGTTTTGTTGGTCTAATGCTTTAATTTTTAGAGTGTATAACACCAAAAATGACTCTTCTATTGTTATAAGCTTGTCATTGAAACAGAAGCTAAACCCTTTTTGATGATATAAATTGAAACTGGGGGCAACAAAGGGCTGGAAAAGTAAGTGCTAATTAAACAACAGCTGGAGGAGCAATCAAGTGCAACTAAGTCACAAGGCTGTGAATAAAAAGAGCACCCAAGCATTCAGAAAAGTGGTCCTCAATGTAAAGTTGTGAAGACTTTGGATATTCCACCATCTACAGTACATAATACCATCAAAAGATTCAGAGCATCTGGAGAAATACCTGTGCGCAAGGGACAAGGCCGACGGTCAGTATATGATGCTTGTGATCTTCATGCCCTCAGGTTGCACTGCATTAAAAACCGCATGGACTCAGGATCACACCAAAAATAGTTCTTCTTGCCATGGAAACAATAGCAAAACTCTTTTTTCAGTCAGTTGGTTCTATACAGTACCATACACAACACATTATAACCATCAGTCTGAAGGGCCAAGAACCTATAAGAGCTATCTTTTATAAAAGTGTATAAATTTTTTATTCGGCCTTTGTTGAATTATAAAAGATGTTGTGCCACGTCGATGATGTCATCTAAAAACAGCACTTTTACAAATTCTTAAATATATATTCATTCATGTTATTATATTAATTTATTAATAATAATATATTTTCTATCCTGGGGTGAACCATATGTCCGGTCATCAACTGTCACGGACACTCGAATACCATAAGCAGTGGGAACGAGCGTCCTTCATTACAGTACAGCAGGACTTTGACTTCTTTGCTACATTTGTGCTTCAGTGTCAGTATATTTATTTTAAATGACACTGATCTGAATTGGTAGAGAGACAGAGAGAGAGAGAGAAACTGAGAGAGAGCTGGACAGAGCAAAGAGAGAGAGAGAGCGAGGAATAAAAGCGAGCCACAGATCAGAGGACTAGAAGTACAAAGAAGAAGAGGGTAGAAAGGATATGAGCCAAAAAGAGAGCAAGAGAGTGCAATCAGTGGAGCTGCTATTACTACTGTACACCATTCACTCTCTATGGTTTGGGAAGTTCAGTGCTGAGCCATAGAAGTGAATTAAGAGCTCGAAAGAGAGGGAGGAATAAAAAGCAAGCGAGAGATCAGAGGGGTGGAGGTGAGATGAAGCACAGGGTGAGTGCAGGGTGAGATGAAAGGAGAGGAGGGAGACGCTGCGTTGTAAATACAGTGTTGGTAAAGGAGATTAATTACCACAGTAAGATAATAAGCGTGTCAGAGTGATTAAGGCTGAAAGCTTTCCAACTGTCACGCTGCCTTTGCGGGCGCGCTGCATGTGTCACCGGCGGCCTGCGTTAGATCATTCACTCCTTGTACGTGTGTGTGTGTGTGTGAGTATGTGTCATTGTGTGCATGTGAGAATGTGTGTGTATCCCAGGTTCAAGCGTGATGTGAATGTGTATGAGAACAGTTACACCCTCAAGACACCAGCGCATCTCTCTGAAGTGGATCTGCTCCACCAACGTCCCGCTCCGGCAGCATCCTCTATAAATCTCCCGTTCCACCTTAAGTGGTGCCACTGTTGCATTCAGGCGCCCTTGGGGAACCCCAGGGAGGTGAAAAGCAGGTGGGACAAGACATTTGCAAAGCACTTTCTACCGGACCACCTTAAATGGTGCAGCAGTTGGCGTCAGAATGTAACTACTTCCTCATTTAAGGTGGAATGAGAGAGAGAGAGAGAGAGAAAAAAGGGAAGCTAGTGGGACAGAAGATTCACAGAGCAGGGTTTCCTGTTCCACCTTAAATGGTGCAGCAACCTCAGGCGTCAGAATGTAAATACTGCACCATTTAAGGTTAAGCTTTTTGCTGTTCCACCTTAAATGGTGTTGCAGTCTGATTCACATTTAAGGTGGGACAGGAGATTCAAACAAAAAAGCCCTTGGAGCATAAGATTCGCAAAGCGCTTTCTCTTGTTCCACCTTAAATGGTGCTGCAGCCTGGGTACCCAGAAAATAACTAGTGCAACTTTTAAGGTGGAACGGAAGATACAAAAAAACAAAAAAAACAAAAGCTGCTGGAACAGAAGCAGGTTTTCCTGTTTCACCTTAAATGGTGCAGCAGCCTGAGGTGCATTTAAGGCGGAACAGGAGATTTAAAATGGTTAAATGCTGTAGCCAGAGCCAGAATGGAACTACTGCACCATTTAAGGTGGAAGGGCAGGTTAGGAAAAAGGGGCTCATGGAACCAAAGACTCCCAAACAGGTTTTTTTTCTGTTCCACCTTGAATGGTGCATCAGCCCCAGGGGCCCAGAATGTAACTGCTGCTTCCTTTAAGGTGGACCGAGCAGTTTACATTACAAGCTTTTACATTCTGAGGTTTGTTTCTGCTAATTATGGGGACTTCTTTTAATTCCTTGGAGACTTATTTAAACCTTAAGCAGCACAACTACTGGCCTACAGCAACCTTAAAACACGTCTCCACCTTAAAATCATATCATGATCCAGAATGCGGTCCCCACAAGGGACCCACGCGGGCGTATAAACAGGTTTAGGTCCCCACAACGTAGCATAAACCTAGTACACCCACACACACACTTATTAGACACTTCAAAGGAACGAGCCTCCCTCTCTCTCTCTCTTACGCACAACACACACACACACACACCAACACACACACACACCAACACACACACAAACACACGCACACACACACACCAACGCTTAGTGACGAACCCCGCGAAACCGAACCCCGCGCGCATCGATTCTCATTATAAATCTCGCGGCGCGTTCACGAGGCGAGTGCTTCGCGAGACACCCCGAGCGAAAACGCGCACTCCTCTCCAAAAGTGCATCAAGTTCTAAAAAACACACGCGTCACTACAGAGACTCTGAAACTGCACCCGCATCACCCAGCAGAGAGAGAACTCGCGCAAAGGAAAGATAAGATTAAAAGAGAGAGAGAGAGAGAGGGCAGTACCGGTCATCTCGCGGCTGACGGGCAGAAATCCTGGCGCTGCGCTCTCCTTCGAAGCCATCATCCCCCTCTCTGCCTCTGCTCACCCTGCTTCCAGCCGAAGAGGAGCGGCTAATGCCCAGGCAATCCTCCAGCACTGCCTACCATCCTACTAACATACCATACCAGCGAGGGAGAGAGAGAGAGAGAGAGAGAGAGAGAGAGGGGGGGGGGGCTAAAGAGTTGAGATGCGCGTGTGCTCAGGAGTATTCCTAAAGAAAAGAATAACAGGTGAACTTGTGTTCCTCTACTGGCAACTGTGTTCAACATACCATTAAATACCATAAAATATATATATTTTCAGAAATATTGACTTTATTTGTCAAAAATAAAAACCTAATTTCTCATTTTTACTAATTTTTGACTAAAAATGTAGCATATTATGTAAGAATAATTTATGTAATTTAATAAAAACTAACACAATTTTAAGACTAATATTAATATTTCTAGTTACTAAAGTTTTGAAAAAATAAGTAACAATTTTGACATATAAAATTGATAAAATTCAGGATAAAGTCAATCAGACAGTGGATATTTAGAGAAATGAGTCATTAATATCAACATCCAATGTTATTTCAACATGTAGGATTCTTAACATAGTAAATTTAAATGATGAAAATGTTATTTAAAATGGAAAAATTGAGACAAGATATTCCTATTTCAACATACTAAGTCAAAATTGTGAGAAAAACACTGATTATTTGGAACAAAGATACGTACATTAAGCCATTATTTTAGGATACTAAACCCAACTGTTTGAGATATTATTAGTAATTATTTTGGAGTTATTTCAAAATAATAATAAGTCCAAAATTTCAAGTAGGTTAATATTTTGACATAGTATTTTTAAAACTATGAGAACAGTAAGCCACTACTCTGACAGTCAAAATAGAAGCACTTAATTTTGAGAGAATAAGTCTTTATTTTGACATATTGGATATAAATATGTTATAATTTAGTCACATTTTAGTTAATAAAAATAGTTATTTAAATATTGTATGTCAAAATTTACGGAAAGTAATTTGCTGTTTAGACACTGAGAAAAAAATATAATTATTTTGACATACACAACAAACAATTCATTGTTTTAAGATACTCAAGTCAGTTTTTTGAGAAATAAAATAATACTTTTGGCATAGAATGTCATATTTGAAAGAAAATAAAAGGTCAATATTTTGAGAAAATGACTTTATTTTAACTATGTCAATATTTCTAGGAAATAGGTTACAATTTCAACATTATAAGTCAAAACTATGAGAATGTAAGTCATTATTTTGACATAAAGTCTTTATTCTGAGATATGTCAATTGGTTTTAGAAAACTATTATTATTTACACAGAGTAAGTGAAAATTTCAAAGCACAAGTTCACTATTTTTACACAGTAAGTACAAATTAAGAGATAATTAGTCGTTATTTTAAGACACTCAAAAAGTAAACAATGATTTCAGCATTGAATATGACATTTTAAAGAATATTAGATGATAGTAGATCAAAATTTAAAGAAAATACATCATTTCAGCATAGTTGAAAGGTAGTAGGTACCTATTTCAACATAATACGTCAAAATAATGAAATAATGAACGTAAGTCACTATTCTGACACAGTAAGTCAAAATTCAAATCAATGTTTTTAAAATATAGTGGGTTAAAATTTTGGTTAATATTTTCAATAATAATAACCTGGAAATGTAGTACATAAAAATTGAAAGTAAATACCTACTTCAACATAGAAATTCAAAACAAATTCAAAAAATATGTCAGTAATACAACATAGCGAGCACGTTAAGATGTTGAGATTTTGAGTACACTGAAAATTAAATTAAATGCTGGTAGATAGAGAGGAAAACATATGTAATTTGTTTTCTACTATACTTGGTTGGACGAGCTTCAGTATCTTTGTACTAATGCACAATAACGTCAAAGCGTTGGATGCAGTGGTGTAAAGCCACTGGACTCTACAGCAGTGGAGATGTGTTCTCTGGAGTGACCAATCACGCTTCTCCATCTGCCAATCCAATGGACGAGTCTGGGTTTGGCGGTCGCCAGAAGAACGGTACCTATCTGACTGCATTGTACCGAGTGTAAAGTTTGGTGGAGGAGGGATTATGGTGTGGTATTGTTTTTCTGGAGGTGGGCTCGGACCCTTAGTTCCTGTGAAAGGAACTCTTAATGCTTCAACAGACCAAGAGACTTTAGACAATTTCACGCTCCCCACTTTGTGGGAACAGATTGGGGACCCCTTCCTGTTCCATCATGACTGACCACCACTGTACAAAGCAGCTCTATAAAGAGATGGAGGAGTGAGTTTGGTGTGGAAGAACTTGACCGGCCTGAACCTCAACCTAATAGAACAACTTTGAGATGAATTAGAGTGGAGACTGCGAGTCGGACCCTCTCATGCAAACATCAGTGTCTGACCTGACCAAACAGTCCCATAAACACACTCCTAAACTGTGTGGAGAGCCTCCCCAGAAGAGCTGAAGCTGTTATAGCTGCAAAGGTTGGGCCGACATAATTTTAAACCCCATGGATTAAGAATGAGATGCCACTCAAGTTCATATTCGTGTGGAGGCAGATGAGCGGATATTTTTGGTCCAGGTAAACAGGATTGATTACGTTCTGAAATTTAGTGTTCTTTGACTTCTGATGATACATTTGCTGCACATATATTTTTTACTCATTTTTAACCATTTGATGCACCATCTGTGTTAAAAGTGACCCAACCGAGATTTGATTTGGTTTATCTTTGCAATAAATTAATTTAATCATTAAAGCTCCAATGAATTCCTTAATGTACTTGTTTCTGATCATCACAAACCCTGATTTCAGTTTGATTTTGTTTACTTATTTAATAAAAATCATGGGTCAGAATTAACCCTTATGTTTTCACTACGGAATTTGATGGGAACTGTTGACATTTGTAAACATTTGGTGTCTGGAATATTTTTTTTACTTTTTTTGTCCATGAAGTAAATTAATAAGAATTAAAATAATGATTTAAGATTAAAAACAAGAGTTTTAATTAACACTTGGAACATTAAATAATGAAATAAGCTGATTTTAATAGATATACTCAGCAGTACATACAATAACAGAAATGAATATGTTGGGCATTAGAAGGTGTTTGCTTAGCTCGTGCTTTAAAGGGTTAATATGAAAATAAGTGCTGCTTATTTTTAGAACACACATTTTAAAGCACGACGGCTGATTATTTTTAAAACTTTGCCAGGCAAATTCCAGGAAAGCGGATAAAGGAGCTCCCTTCTGTTTGATCTGTGTCTCGTCTCGTTATAAGAGAATGAATAATAAATTAGCAGATTCTTGTTGAAACAGGAAAATTCTATGAGGACAAGCTTTATACAGTTACAGTGCCTCTATACCCAGAACTGTTTCAGCCTCTGCCCAGTTATCATCCCACCAGTAAAAGAGAAAAAAAAAAATAATATCTGATGTTTTCTTTCTCTGTTTCTAGCAGGAAGTAGACAAAATTGAAATTAGTAGCAAATACTATATTTAATTTTTAAATTACTTCCTAACATTGAAATAATAAGTCATTGCATATAATAATTTTGGATAAAAAAGTATTTCAAGAAATTACATCAACATTTTGAGAGAATAAATTATTATTTCAATATAGTAAGTAATTATTAGAAACATAAGTCAAAACTAAAGAAATTCAGATTTTAAGAAAAAATATTTTCACAAAAATTTGGTAAACTAGCTCGATTTTGGTAAATTTGTTAAGTTAGTTCAATATTTTGGTGCAGTAAGTAAATATTTTGATAACATTATTATGGATAGTATGTCAAAATCATAACAATGTAAGTGATTATTTTGACCACATAAGTCAACCCTTTGAGAAAAATATTTGAGATAGTAAGTAAATTATTAAAATAAATAATCAATATATTAAAAAATATGTAAATATTTAGATAATTTTTAAAAATGATAATAATTTGACATAATAAGTAAAGGGCCAGTCAGGGGCTGGATGTTGGGGAACCAGACTAATGACCTGAAGGTCATCAGTTCAATTCCCAGAACTGACAGGATGTGACTGAAATGCCCTTTAGCAAGACACCTAATCCCAACTGCACCCTGGGCGCTGGGGATAGGACTGTCTATTGCTCTGCCTACTTTTTATGTGGGTATTTCGCTGCACAGATGGGTTAAATGCTTCTGTGTGCAATTAAAATATATAAATGATAAAGCAAGACATTGTTTTTGGCACAGTAGGTCAAACCTTTTGAGAATATAAATCATAATTTTGTGAATATAGGTAAAAAGTACAAACAAATAAGTCATTATTTTCACCTATTTTACAAAAAGCTAGTGATAATTTTCTGATATGAAGTCGAGATATTTAGAAAATAAATACATGTTTTGCTAGTAGTGTACTAAAATGTTTGACTGGTAGTGTACTAAAACGTTTGGGTGGTAGTGATCTAAAACGTTTGGCTGGTAGTGATCTAAAACGTTTGACTGGTAGTGATCTAAAACGTTTGGCTGGAAGTGTATCTAAAACGTTTGACTGGTAGTGTACTAAAACGTTTGGCTGGTAGTGTACTAAAACGTTTGACTGGTAGTGATCTAAAATGTTTGGGTGGTAGTGTACTAAAACGTTTGACTGGTAGTATATCTAAAACGTTTGACTGGTAGTGATCTAAAACGTTTAGCTGGTATTGTACTAAAACATTTGACTGGTAGTGACCTAAAACGTTTGACTGATAGTGATCTAAAACGTTTGACTGGTAGTGTATTAAAACGTTTGACTGGTAGTGTACTAAAACGTGTGACTGGTAGTGTACTAAAACATTTGACTGGTAGTGTTACTAAAACGTTTGACTGGTAGTGATCTAAAACATTTGGCTGGAAGTGTATCTAAAACATTTGACTGGTAGTGTACTAAAACATTTGACTGGTAGTGTACTAAAACGTTTGGGTGGTAGTGATCTAAAACGTTTGGCTGGTAGTGATCTAAAACGTTTGACTGGTAGTGATCTAAAACGTTTGGCTGGAAGTGTATCTAAAACGTTTGTCTGGTAGTGTACTAAAACGTTTGACTGGTAGTGATCTAAAACGTTTGGGTGGTAGTGTACTAAAACGTTTGACTGGTAGTATATCTAAAACGTTTGACTGGTAGTGATCTAAAACGTTTAGCTGGTAGTGTACTAAAACGTTTGACTGGTAGTGTATCTAAAACGTTTGACTGGTAGTGTACTAAAACATTTGACTGGTAGTGATCTAAAACGTTTGACTGATAGTGATCTAAAACGTTTGACTGGTAGTGTATTAAAACGTTTGACTGGTAGTGTACTAAAACGTTTGACTGATAGTGTACTAAAACGTTTGACTGGTAGTGATCTAAAATGTTTGGCTGGAAGTGTATCTAAAACATTTGACTGGTAGTGTACTAAAACGTTTGGGTGGTAGTGTACTAAAACGTTTGACTGGTAGTGTATCTAAAACGTTTGGCTGGAAGTGTATCTAAAACGTTTGACTGTTGGTGTACTAAAACGTTTGGCTGGTAGTGTACTAAAACGTTTGTCTGGTAGTGTATTAAAACGTTTGACTGGTAGTGATCTAAAATGTTTGACTGGTAGTGTTCTAAAACTGTTGGCAGGTAGTGTTCTTGAACCTTTTATATATATATATATATATAATATAAACAAATAATAAATTAAAAGCAGATCTAAACAGTCTGTTATGGATTTAGAAAGAGAGTTCCAGAGCGAGGGCGCAGCTATGGAGGAGGCTCTATCTCCCTAGGTCTGGTGCTTAGTCCTAATGGGAATGGACAAAATTTTGAATTATTTTGGCATAGTAACTATATTTTGATTAAAATACAAGTCATTATTTTGAGCACAGAAATAAGTGGTTATTTCAACAAAGTAAGTAAGATGAAAATAAAATACTGCAGCCGGGAGGAGGAGTAGATGTCCGAGTTCAGAAAGGGGAAACTTGTCAGACTGTCTCAGTCAGATATGATAAAGCGTCTACACTGAGACATATGGCAGCTTAGTGCAGAACTTGTGTCTGCCTGAGAGATATTGTTTATTTAATGAAAAGCTTCTACATGCAGAAACAAAGTGCTCATCATCTGTGACATGATAGATAGAGTACAGCTTTATCCTGTCCATTCCAATCTCCTCTGACTCTGTAGAGCTCTGCTAAGACTAGTGCTGTTAGTGGGACAAGATGTTTGTTTTTGTTGATGTTGTTCAACAGGCGGATAAAGGATAGTTCCGGAAAGTAGGCTATTTTTAGATTTCCTGTAACTACTCGTTTTTCATCTGCTCACTTTATGACATCCATCTATCAATGTAGCTTTACTATATACAGCGACAGGCACATCTGTTGTTGTGCACAATGACTCATTGGTCAGTTTCTGACCACAAGGCTGCTCTTGACCACATCTCATAGGTGTGAGGTCATGGTAATGTGTGGTTTTGATATGGATGTGGTAGCAGCAGCGTTGTGTTGCTCGGGTTTTTACCTGCTTCACTGTCACTTCTGAGTTAGGAGCAGGTCGCCATCCAAAAATACCCAGCCAAGAGCAGCTCTGTGGTCGGAAACTGACCACTGATGAAATGCTGGAACTGTTCTAAAACTAATCCTGTATTAACACATGGTCTACCATCAGAACAAGAGAGCTGGAGAATTTTTTCTTGTTTATTCTGAGTTCACTGGAACTCTAATAGTGATTCGATTCAGAATTGTTCTCACTGCCATGGTCATAAAACCAGTTTGAGACAACGTTTGCTGAAAGTAGGCATTAAGTAGGTGTTCCCCACACCACTACACCAACTCCACCAGCGTAGACTGCTGACTCAAGGCAGGTTGGGTCCATGGATTCATGTTGTTGGTGCCCAATTCTCACCATACTATCCATATACCACAGCAGAAATGAAGATTGATTGCATTTCTTCAAGCATCCAGTGTGTCCACAGTAGCCTCAGCTTCCTGACACAAGTGGATCCCTATGTAATATCATGCTGTTGTAGCCCATTATACTACATTATACTCATATAGATACTTTTTTTGCAAACCAACTTTACGGAGTAGTTATTCGACTACCTGTAGTCTTTCTGTCAGCTTAAACCAGTCTAGCCATTCTCCGCTGACCTCTCTCATCAACAAGGTCAATAGAACTGCTGCTTTTATGTATTGCTACATTATGAGTTAACTGTAGAGACTGCTGTGCGTGAAAATCCCAGTAGATCAGCAGTTATAGTAATATTCAAATCAGCCCGTCTGGCACCGACAATCATGCCACGCTTGAAATCCCTGAGAACACATTTCTTCTAATAGCTGAGATGAACATTACCTGAAGCTGCTGGATTGTATCTGCATGAGTTTATGCACTGCTGACACACGGCTGGCCGATTAGATAACTACATGAACGAGTAGGTGAACAGGTGTTTGTAATACAGAGATCAGTGAGCGTCTGTCGGGGCTGTTACAAGCTTCAATACGACAGAAAATGTTAAATGTTCACTGTCAGGTTAGCTCAGAATCCCATAGGGACACCAACCGAATCCAGCATTATTGCAAAAGAAGTGTTTGACATTCATGGCCTGAGCTGAAGGTATAGTAAACCATTTAATGTGGTTTAAGGCAAGTGTGAACAATATTCTATAGCAAAATACAGTATTATGACTGATGACCCCCAACACTACTAACACTGAGCTTAGTATGTGCTACATATTTACACCTACACCAGAGCAGGAACCCAACTGAAACCACAAGGCAAAGCAAAAAAGTGAATGTAACCAAACGTCCACCTCTGCAAGCTGCCTCATAGAATGGATATGAATACATTGCCTGATGTTCAAGATATTGGCTTTTGGTTTTATGATAGTCTTGTGATAATTTTGACCTCAAAACATTTTAATCCATTTGTTTTAATTCATTTATGGTGGAGAAATATAGGCAAGGCTTGTAGTCCCCAAAAAATATTAGTTTTCCACCAATTTTCCATTTTCAACATTCCATATAAAACTCAGAAGACAGTTCATTGTTGGATCTGGATCATATAGGCCCTATTTGTGTTGTAGACATTGGGACATCTGGTTCCATTTACCAACACTGTAAAGAAATCTGAGTCAGCAAATTTCTCTACAAATGAACTAATTTATTTCCTAATTTATAAACCTGTCTTAATTACTTCATTTCAACCACTGAACCAAAGGGTAGTCTGAAACCAACTTTATGCACAAAAGTAAATATAAACCTGAGCAACCCAGTCCAGAGCAGTGAAGTGGGTGTTTTTCTTTCCATGCCTGACCAGTATTTTTTTTTTAGCAGTAAGCATCCATTTCAGAATGTGGAAACTGGTGGTGTATATATTATGAGTCTCTTCTTGCTTTGTTCGTCTTTGTTTAGTCACGGTGACATACAAATTTGTCACAGTTGGGGCGAAGTAGGCAGCACCATGCAAAAATTTGGGAATTCCAAGAGATGTACGCTCTCAAATAACTCTTTTCTAAGATCTCAGACCATAGCTTTTTAGGGCTATAGCATGTTCACGGTCATTGTTAGCAATGGCCAGATGATATCTCTTTAAACCTCGTCCCAACAAACAGCAGCCATGGGTTCCTCTGAGCAGCTGCCCAGCACTCTGACCATTAAAATAACTGATGCCCACAAAGCAGGAGAAGCTAAAAGAAAATGGCAACATGTTTCCAGGTGGCCTCGTCCTCAGTTTGTAATGCAATAAAGAAATGTATATCCTCTTAATTGGAAGTTGAGTTGTTGTCACTGTGACACCTAGTAATAATCGTTCAACATCTTTATTAATACAATTTGTTATATCGATAAAAATTATAATGTGGCCCGATGGAAGCCTCTCCTCAGTGCAAGACATATGAAAATAGAGTTTGCCTAAAAACACATGAAAGACTCCCAGGCTATGAGAAATAAGATTCTCTGATCTGATGAGATGAAGATTGAAGTTTTTGGTGTTAATTCTAAGAGGTATGTGTGGAGAAAACCAGGCATTGGGAATAATGGACAAGTCCTCTTCTCACTGTTTGGTTGGGAGTGTTAACTTCGGGTCTGATTTTGTTATTAATTTGTATATTTTATACAGAAGTTTGTTTGGAGTTGATATGTTAATAAAATCAGAGATTACAGAAGGTAGATCTAATGTGTTTCCAGTCTCAATGGGTTTCAGTTTGATTTTGGAGCTCAGTAGTGATTTTAACTGGTGAAATTCAAGAAAATGATTCCTCCCAATGCCAAAAGTCTGGGTTTGATACTATAGTGTTATTGTGGAATATGTGTTTAGGATGGGTAATGCCTTTATCTCTCCAGACAGTAGAGTGCAAAGTTTCTCTGAATTGGAGGTCAGGGTTGTACCAAATGGGAGTGGAGAAAACCAGGCACTGCTCATCACCTACCCAATACAATCCCAACAGTGAAACATGGTGGTGGCAACATCATGCTATGGGATGTTTTTCAGCTGCAGGGACAGGACGACTGGTTGCAATTAAGGGAAAGATAAATTCGGCCAAGTACAGAGATATTCTGGAGGAAAACTTCTTCCAGAGTGCTCAGGATCTCAGACTGGGCCGATTAGACAATGACCCTGAGCACACAGCTGAAATAACAAAGGAGTGGCTTCGGAACAACTCTGTGACCATTCTTCACTGGCCCAGCCAAAGCCCTGACCTAAACCCAACTTAGCATCTCTAAAGAGACCTGAAAATGGCTGTCCACAAACGTTCAGCATTCAACCTGACGGAACCGGAGAGGATCTGCAAGGAAGAATGGCAGAGGATCCCCAAATCCAGGTGTGAAAAATTTGTTGCATCATTGCCAAGAAGACTCATGGCTGTACTAGCTCAAAAGGTTGCTTCTAATCAATACTGAGCAAAGAGTCTGAATACTTATGACAATTTTACTTTTTTAATAAATTTGCAAAAAAATCTGTCAAATTTTTTCTGTCAAAATGGGGAGCTTAGTGTACATTATTGAAAAATAAAATGAACTTATTTTAGCAAATGGCTGCAATGAAACAAAGAATGACAAATTTAATGGGGTCAGAATATTTTCCGTACCCACTGTATCTCTTGTGTAATGTATATGTACATAAAACCTTCTTACTTTTATTATGTGTGATTAATAGCTGTTCAATAACTCTCTGTTTATTTGCATTATTCTGTTGAATGTATGTCTTCTCGTGTGCCATATGTGTAGTAATGTGATGCTGCAATTTCCTTTGGGATCAATAAAGTGTTATCGTATATCCTCTTTTTAGCCACAATGATTAAAGGTATGTTTGTAGAAAAAAGAGTGTGTGGTCATGCTTTAGGTTTGTGTTGCAGTGAGTGGCCCAGAAAATGTTTCACTAGTAGAGGAAGTAATAGACTACATTAAATACCAGCAAACTCTTCTTTTTGGGAACTGTTTTATTGTTTCTGTAGACTTCCAATTGCGAGTGGATTTTGAATTGGTTATCAATACCTGTATTAAAGTCACCACCAATTATTACTGGGGAGTCTGAAAGATTGGAGTTGTTTGAAAAAAAATTGAAAAATGTGGGACTGTTAATATTTGGACCATAGATACTTGCAATAGTTGTTGTGATATTGTTAATAGTGATATTAAATATAATAAAATGTCCTTCAGGGGTGTTATGAATGAAGAGTTTTTTGTTTATAAGGATGGCAATGCCTCTGGAGTTGGAGAATACTTGGAGTTGTAATAAGCTGCAAATGTGTGGTTGAAACAAGAGGATTTCAGTTTGTGTTGGTCAGTCTCTGTTAAGTGAGTTTCCTGTAAAAGGCATATATCTGCCATTAAGTTTTCAAGGAATTTATGTTTATTTTTTTCCCCCTCAGATCCAATACTACGTATGTTCCAAGTAACGATTTTTAGTTGTGACATGTTATTTTTTTGAGAGTATTATAGTGCTAATGTGTTTTAATGATAATAATGTGTGTGTGTGTGTGTGTGGAGTGGATTTATATAGATAGATAGATAGATAGATAGATAGATAGATAGATAGATAGATAGATAGATATAGATCATGGTTTGAAAATTTAGGTTTTCAGATGTTGTTTCCTAGAGATGTACATTTTCAATAAAAGAGAAGTAGACACAAAAAGAGAGAATAATGGGGACATTATGGAAGAAGAAAACAAAGAAATTGGATAAAAAGGATACCAGATGGGATGCGTTGTACACATAATGGAGACAATGTGCAAGAGCTTTTATCAGTTATGTGGTAGCCTTTTTAAAATAAATAATCTACATGAAAAAAGTGTGTATGCATGCAGGAGAAAGTAAGATCCATAGGTAGGTAGGTAGGTAGATAGATGTACTCTTTGTAGTGTTTCCTTTATACACACTCTTTGTAGGAGGGAATGGTCCAAAGTTCCATACCGTATACAAACAGTCACTATACAGTCACAATAAAATATGATATATATTTATATACATATATAACAATAACAGCTGCGAACAATGCAATAAAGGACTAGGGGTGTAAGAAAATATCAAAATATCCTGATGTTATGTGTGTAGAGCGTAGAACTATGATTAGCCACATGTGTTTGCACACAGCGGAATTTGACCTCCGCATTTAACCCATCCGTGCAGTGAAACACCCACATATACACACACTAGTGAACACACTAGGGGGAGGTGAGCACACGTGCCCGGAGCGACAAGACCGGATCCCTAACCTTCAGGCCATGACTGCTTTGTGATACTGTATCGATTGTATCGATTCTCAAAAACAGAGTATCGATACACAGATTCCTGGTAGACAGTGAATCATTGTGTGTTGTGTTTAAATCTCTGACCACTAGATGGCAGTGTTGTAATCCATTTTCAGCTCTACTCCAACATTAACAAGCAGCACAAGGGCGCAATGCTATTGTAAACACTGGTAAACCTGTTTATATAGTGGTGTGTTTTAATAGTAAGATCTGAAAAATCAAAGTGTATCACTTTGCTTGCAGTATCGCAGTATATCGTGATATATTGAATCGTGACGTCTGCATCATGATACGTACTGTATCGCCAGGTTCTTACCAATACACAGCCCTATAAAGGATGCGTCTATCTGACGACTGGAATGATTAGTTTCAGTTTATCACAGCAGCTGAATGAGCGGCTTACTTATTTTCCGAAGCTGATAACAAAACGCAATCAAGTGATGGAGAAATGATCCTAATTGAGAAAGAAGAGCTGCTCTGATAGTTTGATAGACCAAGCTAAATCCAAGCAGCTCTAAAAGCCTGGGTTGTTATTAGACTCCCAGTTGCTCTTCGGAAAGCCTCTCTCACTCTACGCTATGTTTGCTCGCCTGACGCTGTGTGGATCCGTCCTTCTACTTCCCTCAGGCGGGCTTTAAGTCCGCGGAAGGGAGGAGGGGTTATGAGCGCAGCTGGCTTTAGTGCTGTCCCCTACTCCGGCCCTCCAGGGGCCCCCAGCCACTGACTGAAAGTGTATGTGTGTAATTGTGAGAGTGGAGGCCTTTGTGTCTGTGTTGCTCAAACATGTCACTCCACTAAAGAGCGCTCCCAGCAGGGAGCATGGCGAGGGCGGGGTGCGTTGGAAGAGAACGCCGCCAAAGGCTGGTACAGGAGCACAAGGCTGTGCAATGTGCGCATTTACTAGTGCGCCTAGGATTTGCTAGCGCTCAGTGAGCAATCCTCTCAGTAACAGGCCCGAACCCCCCACACAGTAGGGGTCTATAAGTACCTTCAACCAATGTCCAGTACTGTAACATAAATGTAGTTTAAGTTCTCAGGCTATTTTCATCCTCTTTTAAACTACACAGTGTAAGCCATCCTCAAATACAACACAAAAGCCATGCTGCCCTCTGCTGGGGGCTCAGTACAACTACACCTTGGGAACAAGAAAGCAGGTCTGGTTATGATACAATTTACAGTACATATAAAAAGAACAGACAAAACATTCTAAAATGATACATTCTGTTACATTTTAAGCTATAATGTCAAATACATCCAGGTATGTGATGGCATGTGGTTGTTTTCCAGCTTTTAGATAGATTTGTTTGTGTTAACAGAGTACAGTGCAATCCTTTTATTGGACTGGAGTAATAGTGATGAGAGTCTTACACATATTTAGTCTACATATAATTACTATTAAAGTCATACAAGCATGATATAATAACCCAGGATTAAGATCTATAGATAATTATCAGATAGTTGTTTCCTAGAAAGGGGCTTCAGACAGGGTTATGAATGGCCACCTCAACACTTTGCTTTATATTTGGAACATTTAGCACAATAGAGCAGACAAAGTGAAGATATTAGGGAAACTATAGTTAAAGGGATAGTGCATAAATTTACATTTACATTTACATTTATGGCATTTAGCAGACGCTCTTATCCAGAGCGACTTACAAAAGTGCTTAGTGTTCGGTCAGAGTATAAATCTCTATCTAGTACAAACAGGTTTAAGTCCAAACTACTCTTATACTCAAACACTGCCATAAACACAGGGCCAGTGCTGATACCTAGAAAAAAGACAATGCAATACATAGCAAGACTGGAACACCTACAGAGAATAGAATAAATACAAGACTACATATAGTACAAGTACAATACTTAGCCAAAGTTCCTAGAAGATAAAGTGCAATTACAGTTTATACCAGATTAGTGTTTTTAAGTGCTTTACAAAAAGATAGGTCTTCAGTCTGCATTTGAACAAACACCACGAGAGAGTTCGCTGTTCAGACAGCCAGTGGAAGTTCGTTCCACCATCTGGGTGCCAGAACAGAGAAGCGTCTTGTTGCATGGCTTTCATGAATCTTGAGTGATGGCGGGTCAAGCCGAGCTGTACTTGAAGCGTGAAGGGCTCGAGGTGCGGTTCGACTTTTGACCATTGCCATAAGGTAAGGAGGAGCTGGTCCATTCTTGGCTTTGAAGGCATCAGACCTTTAAACTGAATGCGAGCAGCTACAGGAAGCCAGTAAAGGGAGCGCAGCTGTGGAGTGACATAAGTGTACTGGGGAAGATTGAAGACGAGCCGTGCTGCTGCATTCTGGATTAGTTGCAAGGGCCTGATGGCCTGCAGAGTAAGACCAGCCAGGAGCGAGTTGCAGTAGTCGAGCCTTGAAATGACCCTCACCACTCCACGACCCACTATACTCATAGTGCTCAGTCTCACAGTCAGAGCAGACCCTCACCACTCCACGATCCACTACACTCACAGTGCTCAGTCTCACAGTCAGAGCAGACCCTCACCACTCCACGACCCACTACACTCACAGTGCTCAGTCTCACAGTCAGAGCAGACCCTCACCACTCCACGACCCACTACACTCACAGTGCTCAGTCTCACAGTCAGAGCAGACCCTCACCACTCCACGACCCACTACACTCACAGTGCTCAGTCTCACAGTCAGAGCAGACCCTCACCACTCTACGACTCACTACATTCACTGCACATGCCCAAAGCCGCCGCTGACCCCGCCCCCTATCTACAGAGCAGGATGTAAATATAAATGCGTCCTAGATAGATATATACTTTATTGATGCCAAAGAGAAGTTCTTCAGTGTGACACGGCCGATTTCAAAGGCAACAAAAAAAAGAATCCACAGAAGTCCAAAGAACATATTTAGGGTGTTTTTACTCACTTTTTACTCTCCCACAATGTTATTTCTTTAAATACACGCAAGTAGACCATTATGCAAATTAGACGATTTCGTCATTTAGCGACTTTTAGGACAGCCAATAGCTACTTTCCTCACTGAGGAGTTGACATCAGTGCACATGAATCCCTGCATGTACTGTGACATTCTGAAGCAGAGCACGATCAAGGCATTTTCCAACATGATAATGACCCCAAACACACCTCCTATGCCTCCTATGTTGAGATATTTTCAGAAGACTGTAAATTTAAACGGCTATACAAGCTGTACATTGACTACTCTATCCAAGTTCTATCCAAGTTTCATTTTACCCTCTCTCAGAGATGATTATTTTGCAACACAGATGAGAGCTATTATATGGAGTAACCCATCATATAATGCACATTGGAACAATATTGAAGAGAAAATATCTCCCATTCCTGTACAGGCAGTCTTGGCTGCAGGTAATTTGCAAAATTATGTAAATACATCTGATACCCATGAGGGAATTGGACAGTATGGAGAATTGCTATAAAAGAAAACAAACTACAGAGAGACATTTAAAGGAATTGCCGTTGTATGCGCTATAATGAAGGAAAGAATATTGGCCAGTTAAGAAACACTCATTATGAAAAATACGACTTCTATTGGTGCTCACAGATGTGCCATTATGTAATACATAATACAGACATAACTGAAACAAACACAGGCCTGATGGAGCTGTTCAGGAGGGCGTATCATTCCGATATTGAGAATAGACTGATCTCATACTTGGATAAGGCTCAGTTGTATTTTTAACACATTTAACTTTCTGCATTAAAAGAAAATGGGAGAAGGAAGGAAGGATATCTATACCTGAGGAAAAATGGGCAGTAATATGGGGCCATCAATGAAAGTGCACCAGGTCATAGAAACGGAGGGAGTTTTGGTGGAAAAACCTGATATACCCTCTTGCAAATTCCATTATGCTAGCACTCCACAGCCGGTTCGCTGGAGAACCTGTTGGGATCAAAACCGTTACTCTATTTTGGGGATTGCCCTGTTATTAATGATTACTGGAGAGGGATACATAAAGCCATACAAGGTATATTTATACGTGAGATTCCCCAAGAGAGTTCATATATCTTGGATATATGCCTCAGATATTGTTGGAAAAAAAGATAAATATTGAATGAAAATACTACTGGTAGCTGCCAAGAAAGCTCTTACTAGGAAGTGGTTATCACAGGAGAGCCCAGTATTGAATACATGGATGGAAATGACTATGGATGTATGCGAAATGGAGACGATAACAGCATTTATCCAGGAAAAATGGATTAACTATTTAATGCCCCATAGACAGGATTTTATGTTCACAGCTGAAGCCTATTCTAGAGAAAAGATCGCTCCCTGTTTGTATATAGTGTCCTTGTTTTGTTTTGTTATTTTTTCTGTGATCGACATTGAATGTTTCATATGTACCAACACTATGTTTGTCTGCTACTGATTCACAACCAAAAATGTACTTTAATTTATGACTATAAAACTCTTAAATCATGAAGTGTAACTGTTTTTTAGGAGTATTAGATTGGAAGTTTACTATAAGGTGACAACCTTGCTAGAAAAAGCAGCACCGGGCCAGTATGGTTGGTCAAAAGCTGCTTACTGGATACACCAGCCCACCACACCAGTCCAGCATAAAGCAGTTTAGTCCAGCATGGAGCTTATGCTGTGCTGATCTTTCCACCCAAATTGTGAGCATATATCAATTTGCTGTCTTGATACAGTCAGTGACTGTTTGCCACTGCTGGTCAACCACCCAGATTATTGTCCTGTTAACAAGATCTAAATAGTTTTGTTACTTCCTTAAGCATGTGTAGACTTTCATTTTAGAAAATAAACTAGGAAAAATATCAAAAATAACTTAAGGAATAAGTCGGATAAAAAAAAAAAAACAACTACGTTGAACATTTTGCTGATGCCAAAATTATTTAATAAGCTCATTAACAAAGAATAACAATAGACAAACCAGTAAATTGGACTGTGAGTCTAAATGAGCCACGTCCAGCAGGTCAACAGTGCTTCGCTATCAGGCCAGCAGTAAGGATAGTTAAGAAACTGAGGTAATTAGCATGTTAGCAGACACAGAACAAGTGTTTTTGCTCATGTCTTGTTTATGTGTTTATTTGTTTATTTTGTTTATTTGTTTATTAAAACACACATATACATTGTACATATACAACAAAAAGAATATACTCTTTGTATCTTTCAAATATATACAAAAGAAAGAAATACAAATAGATAGTAAGAAGTGAGTAGAAAAGGGTGTCATTATAACCCCAATAACCTCCCTATTCCCCTTGAAACAACTTTCCCTAATCTACTTTTAACTTTTATTTATTTAGTTTTATGATAAGGAATCTGTTATGTAGTGTTATGTATGTTTTAGTAGTTTTCTAGTAGTTAAATATCTTGTCATATTGAGTGCCACAAAGTTTGTCTTCAACCTGTCTTCAACCTTTAGCCACTCTAGTTCCTTATACATTTTGTCGATGCTGGTCCTGTATGGGCATCGTAATGTCATTCTGGCTGCCTTATTCTGTAATATCTGTAGTTTTAATCTGTGTTTTTTCACTGCTTTTAACCACACTACTGCACAGTAATCTAGATTAGATAGTACTAATGACTGTATTACTAGTTTTAAACCTTCTAGTTTTATCTTCTTATTACAGATAAACCCTTCCCCATTTTCATGGCTATATTTTCAATATGTTTCCTCCATGATAATCTGTTGTCAATTATCACACCCAATAGTTTTAAATCACCAGAAAGACCCTTACATCAATAATTCTGTTTATTATGAACTGTCCCAGCTGCCTCTCAAAGAGATGTGATATAAAATAGAACTAGAACTATTCAGTCGGCTCACGTTTAGGTCAGTTCTTGCATTTGAATATGCAGTACCAGAACTCTGTCAACAGCGAATGACTTTGTATCAAACTAACCTGAATGACTTGTAGGGAGAAATTTTTTTTTTTGGTGGAATTCAGGGTAAGTCTCCCAGCCCCCCCACAACTTAGCACTTTGGTGACATCAGCGGCATACAAATATATACTTTGGGTCAAAAAAAATACATACATAAAAGTTTATTTATAACATACATGGTCATACGGTACAACAGCTAGCATGTGGCCCGCTCACATGAAACCATAAGACAATACAGAGTATATGAAATATTAAGGGATGTATTACATAGCAAGATATATGATAATGAGCATAAAAATACAATTTTAAGATAACAATGTAATATTATAATAATTAATGATACTGAGATGACAAGGTTTGAACATATGTATGTTGATCAGGCTTGTGTAACAGATCTGGGACTCTGTCTTTTTGTAGTGTAAGACTGTGAAAGTTCCCATTTGGAGGACAGTGTGATATTTTTGAACAGTGTGGTAAGTGTTTAGGAAGAGGATCCACTGGACCAAGACCAAAATACACCTCTGGTTTAGTCTGATGTGTTCCGTTTTATTAGTACAGCAAATAACAAAGAAAACAAAGACTTTGAAATTACATTAAAGGATCCTTTAATCCTATGACTCTATCAATCCTATGAAATTGGTACAGGACTAAAGTAGACAGTGGCATACCAAAGCAGATTTAAAGACTGGCTTCTCAGCAGCCTATCAAAGAGCCCTTTCCTATCCATCTTGCAACGCCTTTATATAGAAAAGAAACCAGAATCTCAGACAGGCGAGTTACAGAAAAATAGTAAACCAACTCTAGTATTAATACAACATGTCATTGTCATTACTGTATGCATTCTTACAAGTTTCAATAGCCAAAACCACATTTACAAATAAGTATGCACTACCAGTCATTACCAGTCAAACGTTTTAGTACACTACCGGTCAACAGTTTTAGAACTGTTTTAAAACTTTTGACTAGTTGTATACTAGCAAGTTTGGCTGGTAGTGTACTAAAATGTCTGGCTGGTAGTGTACTAAAACGTTTGGCTGGTGGTGTACTAAAACATTTGGCTGGTAGTGATCTAAAATGTTTGGCTGGTATTGATCTAAACCGTTTGGCTGGTAGTGTACTAAATCATTTGGCTGGTAGTGTACTAAAACGTTTGGCTGGTATTGATCTAAAATGTTTGGCTGGTAGTGATCTAAAACGTTTGGCTGGTAGTGTATCTAAAACGTTTGGCTGGTAGTGTTCTAAAACGTTTGGGTGGTAGTGTACTAAAACGTTTGGCTGGTATTGATCTAAAATGTTTGGCTGGTAGTGATCTAAAACGTTTGGCTGGTAGTGTATCTAAAACGTTTGGCTGGTAGTGTTCTAAAACGTTTGGGTGGTAGTGTACTAAAACGTTTGGCTGGTATTGATCTAAAATGTTTGGCTGGTAGTGATCTAAAATGTTTGGCTGGTAGTGTACTAAAACGTTTGGCTGGTAGTGATCTAAAACGTTTGGCTGGTAGTGATCTAAAACGTTTGGCTGGTAGTGTTCTAAAGCATTTGGCTGGTAGTGTACTAGGCCAGAATGTTAAAAGTATGTAAAACTGCATCAGAGTGTTCTTTCATCAAACAAATATTTACTTTAATTATTACTATTTAAATAGTACAAATAAGAAAAACCTAGATAGGTGTGTCCAGAGTAATTTTGTCTTTCCAGGTGTTCTTCTCTTTAAGCATGTAATGGCCGAGGTCATGTGCTGGTAGAAGGCAATTTGACAGATTAGGTCCAACAATGAGAACAGATCATAAATGTTTGATATCAGTACATGATACTTTATTGACTAGAGTACAAAAATCAGCGTGTGACATTGGCACCTCTGTTGATAACTGCATGACATTCTTATATCACTTAACAAAATGTGTCAGGACCACTCATAAGAACATATAACATTGGTATAGCATATTCATGGCATGGTAAGGTAGCACTGGTGTAGTAGGTAAAGTGTAGCGTTACAAATTAAATAAATCATATAAATAAAAAAAATACCTCATAGACACCTCAATATGACTTACTCTAATGAGACTAATTAGGATTCTAATGGTTAACTGTACTCAAGTCGTTAACTAATTTATTCATGTATAGGCTGTAAGCCTAATGCATCTCACTAAATAAAAAATTTACTCTCTAAATAAAAAAAGTCAACATATTTGAATTTGGCTCTTGATATTTCCTCCATCATACTGACCAGGCAGCTCTAAACACTTTGACTGATCTTGGCTTGTACAAAAAAGAAGTAGGACTGTTGAGCCCACATGCTGCTTTACCATAGGCTGAACTGAGGGTGTTCAAAAGAACTCCTTTGAAGCTTGTAACGAGAAATGACGACCCCCCCCCCCCGCCCCGCAGGCTTGCGTTCCCTGCAGGCACTCACAAATGAGGGCTACAAGACTGTGAGTGCACTTGGAAAAGGTCTGCTTTGCTTCCACTAATCTCGTATGACCGGGGGCGGATTAACGTGCAGGCTACCCTAGGCTGCAGCCTAGAGGCCCGCACAGGGATTGGGGCTCACTGATTGGCTGGAGAAGAAATATATATTTTTTAACAAAACACTTGAGCCCCCCTTGGCTCATTATAATGATAAACGCTTTGTAAGTTTAGGATTAGTTCGTTGGTAAAGGTTGGTGTGTGAATTCTACTGGTGCTGTTTGTTGGCTAGGAAATGTAAGTGTATCTGGAAAGTTCTATTAAACCTCCTTGTATCTAAACTCTAAGCTCCACTTACCGTATAGGAGCACTTTGTAGTTCTACACTTACAGACAGTCCATCTGTTTCTCTGTATAGTTTGTTACCTGGTTGTTGAATGGGGGAAGGTATGTGTTTGGTGGGTCATTCTCAGCACTGGACTGGACTGAGAATAGTCCACTAACCAAAACTATCCAGTCAATATCTTCCTCTGGGCAACATCCTGTAACCACTGATGATGAATCACTTTGTGTGACCAACAAACTTGACTTGACATCTACACGGTGGACCAGCAAGGTTAGTAGTGTCTAATAGAGTGGACACAGAATTTAAAGACTCCCACACACACTAACACACCACCAACATATCAGTGTCACTTCAGTGCTGAGAGTGATTCACCACCCACATAATACCTGCCCTGTGGTGGTCCTGTGGGGTTCTGACAATTGAAGAATATACAGAGCATCATATGAACTGAATAAATAAAATAAATGGATATTGTAGAAACAAGGAGATGGTTTAATGTTACGTCTGTGTAAGCTTTAAATGAGAAAAAAAAACTTTGTGGCTTCAACCTGAGATGTTCTGGTCTTTAGCCTCATGTTATTATATCATTGACTAAAGATTCTACACAGCAAAGTCTTAAGACTGAAAAACAGTCTTAAGTTCTTCTAAGTTGTTTGAGGAGTCAAGAATGCTGGAGTCAGCATGGGGAGACCCACAGGCCTGGTGTGAGGAGACTCAATGGCGAGTCTGGCACAGTGAGGCTGGAGGCCAGAGTTGGGCCAAGGTTGCAGCTACGACAGTGCTCCTTTGACCACTCCTTGCTTTCTCTGCTGCCCACTGTGCCACAACTGTCAGTTAAGAGTGCTGAATGTGTCCACTGAGTCCTGTAAAGAATTCCAAGATTCTACATTCAAATCTCTCTGAAGGACCCCAGAAAAACCAGAGCTCTGTCTTTTGCCCAGAACATGCTCAGATCATTTGAATGAGTAGGTTAATTTGCCTTAGAATAAAAAAGAAGCTCTTTCTCCTCGTTTAAATCGCAGAGTTTGATGCGAGTGCCTTTCCCCACCAGTCCAAACCCAGCGTACACAGGCTCTGTGAACTTGATCTGGACCTTGTGGATGAGGCTCATGTTGTCTGAGACGTCGTAGAAGGCCAGAACGCCGGCTCCGTGGTCCAGATACACTCCCATTCTGCAGCACCGACGATCGTATTGAACTGGCGACCACTTTTTGTGGTGCCAGAAGGAATAAGAAGTGGGTTTACAGCGTAAGCCCCAGGAACAGGGGTTTTTGCCAAAGAGAGGGCCCCTCTTTCCTTTTCTTTGTATTCCAATGTAGGACACGGCAATGCACACCCAACTCCCTCCTCCAAACTCTACCTCCCAGTACCGTGGGCCTCCCTGTAGACCCTCGTTGCAAAGTATTTGGGCTCTGAGGTCGAATCTGTCCGGGTGGTCAGAGTAATGCTGTGGCAGGTGCATAGCTGTCACCTCCCTGTTGTCCTTTGACATGCAAAAAGTCATGTGCGCTGTGTTGAGGTTCAGCGTGAGCTCAGATGCATCTGTGGTTACAATAGAGAAGAAGCATTAATACATACAGTTGAAATGTGATATGTTGTAGCCATAGGAGTGAATGTACGTAGTCTTCCCCTATACTTCCCCATACTATATGCATACATTAAGTTTTTGTCCTATAAAAAGTTACTACTTTGGACAATATATATATATATATATATATATATATATATATATATATATATATATATATATATATATATATATATATATATATATATATTAGTACTATGCAAAAGTTTTGGGAACTTGGGCTTGTATTGGCTCAGCAAATTTTTTTTAAATATTCAAACAGTATTATTACAGTAAGCAGTGCTTTTACATGTCACTGTGTTCATTTAACCCTTTCCAAGCGTCTCCTTGTGGAAACAACCCAGTATTATTTACAGTTCTCATCTAATACCTGCTTTGACTGCTCAGTACTTCATTAAGCTAAATCAAGATTGCTGCTGAAGGAACTGAATACATTCATACAATGTCAGGGGCATCCAGGAGAAATCTGGAACTACACTTTGTTCTTGAAACTGGAGCTTAAGATATGATCAACTTCTTTCAGAATAAAATATTTGTTATTTTGTATTGTATGTATGATTATTTACATCTGTTCTAATGATGTCTGGTGTTTTTACTGGTGAAAATATACTTATTGATAAGATAAAGGGTTTCAATCAGCTTAGGTGGCTAAGACTTTGGTAAGGTAGTGTATGTATGTACACAACACATACACTCACATATTTATATATATACTCATTGCCCATTTTGTGAGCTCCATTGAAGGGCTGACAGAATAGAAGATGCATTACTGGAAGCACTCTATCTAAAAATAGACTTTAATTATTATGAAGCGTTTCAATTAAGAATTTTTCAAGCCAATACGTCACACCACATCTTTTCGTGGCTCTCAGGATTGTCCTAATCTTCTTTCTCCTTACAGCACCCCAAGGACAGTAGATTTTTTTCCCCTATGATTTTATCCATATTTATAGCTAACAGGAAATCATGAGCAAATTCTATTTGAGATCACTGAACAACTCCATGCACTTTAATTCAAAGGCTTGCACAATATTAACGGCCGCTAATCTGTGACTGTTGGGTTATAAGGGAAAAACTGTGTGTAAATTTGACTTTTTGGTATATGACAGGGGTGGAATGAAAAACTGACAGTGTAAGAAGTCCTCTCGTTTCTCCAGAACTGGTGATGACAGAATTACTGCCTTTTCCACTGTACAAAAAAGAGGTTTATTTTAGAAAGTGTAAGTTAAAAAGGTTCATTAAGGTTTTCATGGTAGAGGTCATAAAAAGTAAAGAAAAAAATGACATCACACTGACCTGTTTCAGAGATTGTGGTAAAGCCAGACTGGCAAGATATGCTTAGCTGTTGGACAAGATTAGATACAGCTTCAGAGGAACGCTCAAAGCAACGGTACGGGTGAACAAAGAACATAACAGCATTCCTGGATGGCGGAAGGGCAGGTATGGATGAAACACCCTGTGGAAAAACATAAGGAACATGGGAATGTCCATGGTGAGATATATAGATCATCCTATAGCCCTCCATCAGGGGTCAGCGTTGGATCACAAAGCTGCTTTGTGACAGCCTGGCGGTGTCCGACTGTCGATGGTTGGTGGGCCAGACCATTCAATAGTCCTTCATCAGTGGTCAGTTTTAGACCAAGGAGCATGGCCCAGTGGCGTCCAACTGGCTTGATTGGCCAGCCCCTTTTTGAGCCTTTCATCAGTGGTTGACTGATAGCCTAACAGCATCACAATGTTTGACTGTCAATAATCAGCATGGTGGGCCAGGCCATAACATAGCCCTCCATCAGTGATCAGTTTTAGACCAAAGAGCTGCTCAGAGATGGTCTAATGGCATTCAACTGGCAATAGTTGGCTTGGTGAGCCAGCCCCTTCTATAGCCTTTCATCAGTGGTCAGTTTTGGATCACAGATTTGTCTAATGGCTTCCAACCACCAAATGTAATGATCAGCTACCAACGCTCTGCAATTTCCTGACAATGTCTGACCTGTAGAAAAACTTGGTGGGACATGTCATCTTAAAGCCCTTCTTCAGAGGTCAGTTTCTGATGTCAGAGCGGCTGTTGACTGCATATATTTAGGTGGGTTGGAGCTCATAGTGTTAAGTGAGTGAAGGTATGGATGATAAGTATGTATATATTATGCAGTCTTATCTGTATTATCTGTAGAAGGTTCTGCGTGGACTAAACTAAACCTTTACTGAATTTATCCCATTGAATCAGGCCTATTGGCTTGCATTACTTGTTAGCGACATTAGCACTAATGCAAGGACAGACTGCAAAAGATGTAAAATAAATTTATATCCAGTTGACATATCTTATATTTCTTATTTAGAGATTGTTATAAGCTCAGTGAAAAATTGTTAAATTTACTTCTAATCATTTTCTTCTTTATCTTAGTAAATTAGATTTTAGAGAATACTCAACTTCAACTAGACATCTTACTTGTAGGAAACGGATGCCGTTGTTTTCTTGAAAGAGCTGCTCCACGTACTGAAGCTCAGCATGTCTTCTCCTCAGCTGAGTGAGCTCCTCTTGCATTTGGCTCAATGCTTCATTGGCCTTCATTGTTACAGCCTCCTTCTGAGCTCTGATGAGCTCCTTCACTGTACACTTCCTCTTCTCCATGGATTGGATCAGTTCAGTAAGCTGTTTTTCAATCTCCGCCATTGCGTTCTCTGCTGACGCCTGCTTGGATACCACACAGATAACAATGTACGTCATACTTCAGAAGTTGGGAATCACTTGTTTTTATTTGTATACACACAGTGTTGTTGTGGATGCCTATATAAAGGGTAATGGGATTTCAACTGAGTAATAGAACAATGGAACAAAATAAAACAAAAAAAAATGTAGATGATTCCATAAGTTCATAGTTAACATCCAGAATTACTCATATTAAAAAAAGAATAGCATTAAAACATGATTACAGTAGTGATTCCAAACTTTTGAAGTGTAGCATAAACACAGTCTAAACACATGCACTCACAAAGTGTCTTTTATAAAGAAATCAATGAATAAACTTGCCACGAACACATCAACGGCTTGCTCTAGTTGTTGCACTTCCATCTGTTTGGTCTTGATTTTGTTAATTATCATCATCTTGGAAGCTTAATCTGAAAAGTAAATAACAACTAAATTTATATTCTGCTATATCAGTTATCATCTGAACAGCACATAATAATGATGATGCAGATGCAATGACATTTGAAACATCAACTCCTCCTGTTTTAGTTTATTCTAAACTAATATATCTGGGTAGTTCTAGTTAACAAGCCAGCAAATATTGGCCCGCCAGCTTAATAAGGTCAGCACCCTGCTGACACCCAAATTATTGTTGCAGTCCAGTTTCAATCTCTTTAGATTTTATATGAACAGTCTTTTATATTGGAAAATAAATGAAAACAAATATTACACATAATATAATAGTATAATATTAAATGATTCTTCTTGAAAATGTTGCTAGATTGGTTACAGTTGTGTATGATATTGCTGTTAAAGTAATAAAAAAAAATACATGTTCCAAAAGAATATCTATATTAATTGGACTGTAAGTAAAACATGAGCGCTGAAAAGTAGTATTTTGTTTAACTCCAGACTCCAGTGCTGAGCAAATTGCCAGTATGCTGCCAGCTTTGCCATCATCACCAGGCCAACAGTAGCCTGTTGTCCTCCTACTATCTGGGTACAGTTGCTATCATGGCTAGTTATAACTATAGTTAGCATTAGCTGTTAGCTGTAGCTAGCTAGAGGCTAGTTGCCTTACCACTATTATGGTAGTCACCAGCTAAACTAGCACATGCCTTAGATACTATAGCATACTGGTATGCTGGTCAGCAGCAGTGGAAATCGGTTTGCTGGTCACTAGCAAAATTAGCATATCTATTTTGATGCTGTTTATATATATATATATATATATATATATATATATATATATATATATATATATATATATATATACAGCACTCTAAACATGAAACTCCAAAATGCATTAGTCAACTGTTGTGGCAGATTATTTCTAGGGTAGTTAAGAAGCCTCCTTGTACCCAATAAATATAAATATTTTTTAAAAAGTGTTTCTTAGATACTTAGACAATACGTGGACTACAGTGGACAATTACCACATGTAATAAGAGAGTCAAATATTAACAAATATTAACAACAAATATTAACAAACGCTCATTATTCATCTGACAACGAGTTGAAATGTTACAGATTTCCATCTACACATCCTTTCATGAAATGGGAGACGGCAATGAGTGTGGGCTACTAAGAGATTAGACTTGGTTCATGAAACTAACAACAATACCATTTTTATAATAATAATAATAATAATACATTATGACAGTTTGTTCTGCACTACATAAATAGTACATAGGCTGAATTTATTCATAAAAAGTCAGTATCATTGTACTGACTTAGTATCAGATCGATACTAAATTTTGCAGTATCAAACACAGAAACATCTAAAATGTTTGATCCTCCTACAAGCTACATATTTAAGGCTATTTTATGTTATAAACTAAACCTATTAAACTCACATGCAGGTTCACTGATAGTTTTGATGGTAAATAAAATGGTTATATTTGTTTTAAATAGATATGATGCCCCTGGTTCCATTAATCACCACCACTGTAAAGAAACCTCTGCAATCAACCATTTCACACTTAACCACTCTGGATGAAAAACAATTGAACTTCTCAAATTCAAACTTCCTACGTGAGCTTCTGCCACCTCCACCTCAACAGAGACGACATCGTGACTCCGGTGTGAGTCAGTAATGCACAGGTGACAGATACACCGCTGATCCGTGCGGCAGAAGACCTCCAGCAGTCTTCCATGCTCGGGACAGGTTCTGTCCTGCAGGCTCTCAGTGGCCTCCACCAGCTTGTGTCTCTTCCCGCCGTGCAGAACGTTGTGCAGACCCAGATGGATTTCACAGTAAGAAGCCGCACACTCCAAACAGGACTGCTCGGCCTTACGCTTCCTTCCAACACATGCATCACACTCCACGTCCATAGCAGTGCTGAGGTCTGGACTCCGGCTAGCTACCTCTTCAGCTCTGTCCTCCATACTGAAGACTGCAGCACCAAAGCAGGATGGCACTGGTTAGTTTCGTTTCTGCTGAAACAGGACTGGTGCTGGGGAGGAGGCTGTGACTCAGAGCCGTGCTATTCATCTCCCTTTCGGCAACAACCACAAGAAGTAGTTCGGTTTACAGTCCAGTGATGCCTCTTGACCACTTGTTTCCACCACTCCTTTGTATATGATCTATTTCTGGGACATTTTTAAAAAAAGTATAAATGTTTTCACCAACCAACTTCATAGCACTTTGTAAGTTTGACGCATCAACAGTTGGAAATTTGCCACTGAGTTACATCACCTTTCCTTTCATCACACTGTTTAATGGTTTGGGAACTGAGAATACCTAACCCTCCAGTTTTGAAACTGGAATTTTATCCCATTTGTCCTTAATACAAGACTTCAGTTGCTCAGCAGTCTGTGATCAGATTTTCCTCTTCATGATGTGCTATACATTTTACTGTTTTTTTCTAAAACACAATTTTGTAAACTAGGCTGGTTTTCTCAAAATACTTAACACAATTCACAAAACCACATACCCAAACTGCAAAATACCCCACATATCCTGCAAAGTGAAGCACTGCAACCAAAACTACATACAGCATTATCAAAATCAAACTTTTCCACCAACTGGCACACACTTCATTCATACTACCAGATTTTTGTCTAACCAACTACACACTGTTGGGTATAATGAAAAGCACTTTCATCTTTAGCAAGCTCTGCCATAATACTGAAACAGTCCAGATTGATCACATTCACAGAAATATGTGCAGATACACACACATGCTGCTGTTATTTTTGTATTTTTCACCAAACAAAAAAACAGCAAACTGAAAAAGAAAAATTACAGATAAAATGTGCAGAAAAATATATTTGTTTACAGTGGCAGCTTTCTGTATCCTGGTGAACATTTGGCCCCTTCTTCCACCATGGTTGCATCTCTCAGTAAGCAGAAAAAACAAAAATATAGGGCTTGGACAATGCAGCCTAAAGATATTTCCCCCACAGTAGAGTAAATATACAGGAAACCTGTACAGTTAGTGTATTACATCAGCCATTAATGAAGTAAACACCCAACTGATACACTATGATTTGGGGTGTACTACAGAAATCTTGGTTACATACATGATCTCCAGTCTAAATATCCAGATGACAGAGGTGGCAGTAAATTGGCTCAAGTTGGGCTGCACTCTCTGTTCAGCCTCTGGCATCGTCAGCGCATGGTTGATGAAATGATCTACTAAGGTTACTCAGATTTCATTTTTCAAGTTGTTGTCTTCTTTGGCCATGGACTCCTCTACCAGCTCTACCCCAACCTCTCACTCGTCCTTCCCTCTCATTCTCACCCTCCCTCTACCTCTCTCTGCAATGTCATTCATTGTTGTTGTATAAAAGGTGCTCACCTGTGGTCTTTTTATAGTGCTTCCTGATTGAAATAGTAACAGGTAACTGTTCAGGTTTTTGGGGCCCGGTGGCACATATATTAGCCAATTAGCTCATGTAGTATCATTTTGAATAGCAGTGTTTTGATATAGCAAACGTGACTTTATGTGAGATTGTTGTGTGTTATGTAGAGAACCGTGTTCAGTGCGTTTAAAAAGAGCCATTTTAAATTGCATAGCGTGTGTAAAGCAGAAAACGAGTTTAGAGTTTTGGAGACTTGAGAAGAGATTTTGTTCTCTTTGTGTCAGTTTAAATAATTGTGCTATGCATGTCATTTTAATGTGTTAGCAACTGGAAAAAACTGTAATGGGCCTGGCATTGTCCTCCTGAAATAATCATGGACTTCCCAGGAGAAGACGTCACCTTATCAGTGTGTGTAGTGTGTGTGATGTCTAGCATGTGTGTGGTGTCTGTGTGTAGTGAAGGTGTGTTTTGTAATCAGTGTTTGTAGTGTGTGTGGTGTCTGTGTGTAGTGAAGGTGTGTTTTGTAATCAGTGTGTGTAGTGTATGTGTGATGTCTAGCATGTGTGTGTGTGGTATCTGTGTGTAGTGAATGTGTGTTTTGTAATCAGTGTTTAGTGAAGGTGTGTTTTGCAATCAGTGTGTGTAGTGAAGGTGTGATTTGTAATTAGTGTGTGTAGTGTGTGTGGTGAAGGTGTGTTTTGTAATTAGTGTGTGTAGTGTGTGTGGTGAAGGTGTGTAGTTAAGGTGTATTGTGTATTCAATGTGTGTCGTGTGTGTGTGTTGTGTAGTGTGTGTTTGGTGTCTGTGTAGTGAAGGTGTGTTTTGTAATTAGTGTGTAGTGTGTGTGTGTTGTGTAGCATGTGTGTGGTGTCTGTGTAGTAAAGGTGTGTTTTGTAATTAGTGTGTGTGGTGTGTAGCGTGAGTGTGGTTTGTAGCATGTGTGTGGTGTCTGTGTGTAGTGAAGGTGTGTTTTGTAATTAGTGTGTGTAGTGTGTGTGGTGGAGGTGTGTAGTTAAGGTGTATTGTGTATTCAATGTGTGTCGTGTGTGTGTGTTGTGTAGTGTGTGTTTGGTGTCTGTGTAGTGAAGGTGTGTTTTATAATTAGTGTGTAGTGTGTGTGTGTGTTGTGTAGCATGTGTGTGGTGTCTGTGTAGTAAAGGTGTGTTTTGTAATTAGTGTGTGTGGTGTGTAGCGTGAGTGTGGTTTGTAGCATGTGTGTGGTGTCTGTGTGTAGTGAAGGTGTGTTTTGTAATTAGTGTGTGTAGTGTGTGTTCTGTGTAGTGTGTGTGTGTGTGTGTGTGTGTGGTGTCTAGCATGTGTGTGGTGTCTGTGTGTAGTGAAGATGTGTTTTGTAATTAGTGTGTGTAGTGTGTGTTCTGTGTAGTGTGTGTGTGTGTGTGTGTGTGTGTGGTGTCTAGCATGTGTGTGGTGTCTGTGTGTAGTGAAGGTGTGTTTAGTAATTAGTGTGTGTAGTGTGAGTGTGGTTCGTAGCGTGTATGTGTGTGTAGTCAGTCACTCTTTCAAGTCACTTAATAACAGTCCACAGTCACAAAACCAGAATCACAAATGCTGGACGAAGACTAGGAGCACACAAAGGGGTATAAATACACAAGGAACAGGTGAGTGGTGTGTCAAAAGGAAGAGGCACGGAGGAACTAGGAGCCAAAATAAATTCAAGCACATAGAAATGACAGAAGGGCAAACGAATAGAAGAGTCAGGAGGAGGAGCAGTGCAAGGCATGATAACAAGGCTATATTTATAACAGAAGCATGATGCTTTCGAATGCAGTGCCATTTGGGGGCTCATAAGCATTTTATGGATGTTTCCAGCCTTTCCCTACAAAGACTTGTGTTGAGTTTTTTGTTTGATGTGTCTGTATCACCCCTTCTCAGTGTACAGCTACACATCCGTTCAGGCCCATACTGTTGAGGTGTCTTCTCACAGTGGAAGGATGGACAGAAACACCTGTGGATATTTTCAGATCTGAAGCAATAGTATATCTTGATGTTCTCCTCTATCTCTTAAAAATAAAGACGTGCTATTTATCTAATGGGGACAGTTTTCATGGGGCTACCAGGTCTTCCAGGTGGTTATTAGGGGCCCCATTTAAATCACTTTCTTGAGCTCCAGTTTTGGAAACCTATGTTCAGTTATTTTGCTTTGATATCCTTACTCATGCATTATCTTACATATACTGTCCCCTTCACATAAAATACCTGTGATTGTAATGGGTTAAACATGCAAATATAACAACACTTGAATGACTTGAACAATAGTTGTATACTAACATATATTTTGAAGGAAAAAGGTGACATGTGTCACTATATATATATTAAAAGTAGAAATTGGTCATGCTTGTTTCGGTAGATTGGAAGATGATACAGTGGAGAGATTGTCTTTTTTATTGTTTCCCACTTTCCAGGTAAAAACACAGATATTTCTTTTGAGAATGAATGTAATCCTGTCCACGGCCATACCTAGACCTCAATGTTTTATTAAAAGAGAAGCGTTCTAAATGAAGTTGTTGATGTTTTTGTTCATTATAAAGAGGCAAAGAAGATGTGTGCAGAGTTTGTCATTTCATTGTTCCCATCTTTATACGACATAATGTTAATTTTTACTAATAATTTAATAAAATAATGGTAATTTCAGACTACAGTCTGTATGCACTGTATGTACATATGACATACATGGGAAAATAGTCTAATGTGTCTTTAAAGATCTCTTTATTTAATGTCTGTTGAAATAACGTCTGTTGGTGCACTGAAGCTGGAATCTGACCATGTGGCCGTCTCTTTATTGATACTGCTTTAAGAGACTTTTGGTACCAACTCAGGACGGCACTAATGGGTTTGGTTTCATTTAAAGTAGACTGGCAGCTCTGTTAGTGATCTCTCTGAAAGGCTTAATGAAGATGCTTTTGTCACACAGCAGGGCATTTTTTAAAAAGCTTTAAACAAACACCAAATAAGTTTGTAAAAACCAACACGTACATAATTACTGTTAATTCATCTGCAGGCTAATCATGACCAATTCATTAGAAACATCTCTGCTTGTAAAAATCATAAAAGGTTGCTCAGTATATGTTGCTATGCTGCATTAAATTACTTTGAGAGTGGAATTCATTCAGCTCACATGATGTAGGCCAGAAAAAAAACACAGTATGATTACAATTGTGTACAAAAGCGTGTGCGCCCTGAATTATGTTTCAATTATTAGTGGGTAGCTCGCTCATCTGTGAAGGCATCGCTAATGCTGAGGGGTATATAAACATTTTAGAGCAATAATACATGCTGCCTTCTAGACTACGTCTTTTTCAAGGAAGTGCTGTATTTTGACACCTCTGCTATACAGCTTTGCAACAATACACGGCCTTTGTTGAAGTATTTAGAGCTTAAATAAGTGTAAGTTACACTCCTCCACAGACAACACATGTATAATAATGTATGCGGAATTTAAGTTAGCTACTTTAGCAACCACCTGGGATACTATAGAAATAGTGGAGTAACACCTCAGTAAGCACCTAGGATTTCACAGCAGTGGATATGGCAAGTCAACTGAAAGTTTGTTTCTGAGATTTCTGTTGAATAACCTATAATGGACTACCTTTATTTAAAGTAACTACACCAACACTGTATGTTTAACATATTTGCATGACTTACAGACAAAACCTACATATGCATAGTTGATAACTGAGATTCTTTGCTTTGTGTTGTTTGTATTTGTGTGCTTGTTTTTGGTGTTTTGATCTGATTTTTTGCGAAACAACCATCTCCAGAACATTGTGGTGTCTTCATAAGTAATCAGTTCTGGTGGATGACCAAGAAATTCAGAGCACCAAACTGGGCTGGCACTCCTTTTAAGGCGGTAATCTGAAGATAAGCTTTGAATCAACAATTCTGTGTGAAAGCCCTTAGGCAACATCCACTTTAATGAGGGACACACCACTGGTAAAGATAATGTCATGTGATGACTTAATAGGCCAGTCAATGCAGTTCATATAATTACAAGCCCAAAGCGGAATACCGTCACAACTTCAAACAGTTTGATGTTGTATGCAAACGATATTAAAGCTGTTAATAAATTTGCTAATGTGTTTCAGCGCAAAGCTCATAATATGGGGCGGGGTGGTATTAGTGGGTAACCTGTACATCTTTGAAAGCCCCATTAAGACTGAATACATTTGCAAAGACTTTCTGCACATCAAGAAACATTCTGCACAAGTTACAACAGCATGGCACTCTAGATTTGTCTTATTAAGTTCAAAATACTTTAACGAAGACCCTGTACGGTTGCCTAACTGAAGACTTTTACTACAGAAATATGGCAAAACAGCCTGTCTCTGAAAAAGACATAGTCTAGAAGGCAGCATATATTGCTACAAATGCAAATATACTGTTCAGCATTAATGGCGCCTTCACAGATGTGCAGGTTACCCATTAATACACCCCCATGTACCATGACTGATGCTGGATTTAGAATTTTTCACTGTGACAATCTGGATGGTCTATTTGATAATGTTATGTAATAATGTTATGGACTTAAAATTGTCCATAATACCTTTCAGTGGTACATTGTGAAACACATTTTGGATGATATCTGATAAACAGGATATCATATAATCTTTGGGTTCATTTTGTTTTTATTTTTATTAAAGAGGAGGAAAGTGACAATGATACAGAATCATGCAGAACATTATAAATATGAATTTACGTAAGACAATGTTCATAGAGCAATACAAAATTAGTAAAAAAAAAAGTAAACAAATCATTAACACTTTTGATGTACAAGCTAAGAAAATCTTCTTATTTCTGGGTCAAACTTACCTTAAAAGTTACCTCAATCATAATTTTAATTCTTATTTATTTATTTCATGAATAGTGTTTGTAAATATGTTCCTGACTGCAAATGTTTACAAATCTCAATAGTTCCTATCAAATTCCATAGTGGATACACAACGGTTAATTCTGACTCATGTTGTGTGTTAGAAGGCAGTGATACAATTTTTTTTTAATTAAAGAAATAAAACTGAAATCAGGATTTGTGATGATCAAAAACAAGTACATTGAGGAATTCAAAGAAGCCTAAATGATGAAATTCATTTATTGCAAAGACATAGAAAATAAAATCTCAGTTGTGTCACTTTTACCCTAGGTTTGGCAATCAATGAGTTAAACAAAAAGTTTGTTCCTACAGTTTTTATTGATCAAGTAACCTACTGAAACCTCTCCAACCAAAAAAACCCTCTTATGGGGCCAAAGTGCAATGTTTATTGGGGGCCAAAATTCAAGAGAGTAAAACAGAGCAGGAAGATTTCAGTTTTTAACAATACAGGTTATAATGTTACTCTATATTTTCTATAGTTCTATATGAAGAGTAAGCTTGGATGCAACTGTTGTGGAAGAAACAAGGCTGTTATTTTAGAAATGCACTGCCAGTTATGATTTAAATGAATGGACATAATAAGCTCTCCCAGCTCACTATGTATTGCAATCCCAATTTAATTAATCTACACTGGATTTCAAGAGTTTGAAGTCAGTTTTTATTGATGAAGTAACCTACTTCATCAAGTGTAATGTTTATTGAGGGCCAAAAATTTAATAGAGTAAAACAGAGCAGGAAGATTACAGTTTTTAACAATACATTTTTAATGTATATTTTTTTTAGTTCTATATGAAATTTTTGAACAAAATAAGAATTTAATGTAGTTAAAGTCACATGCCAAAGTCAACTTATGTGTGTCACTGATGAAAATACCTTAACATCCTCCACCAGTAACAAACCTGAATATGGCTTTTTTTTATTTATGCAACAAAAAAATACTGAATTTCTAAACATGCAAAATAAAAAAAAAATCTTCATAAAACCTGATCAAAAACTTCTCTACACCGCAATACACATATTTTTATTTACAGTTTATTTTATTTTTAATAAGATTACTAAAGCTAATATTCTCTACTCCTATGACCAGATATCAGAAAAGGAAGTCCCACCTTAAATTAATGCTTAATAGTAACTCCCACACCTTATTGGACTATTATTTAACACTATTTTGACAATTCAGAAAAAACAGAATCTGAATTTTAGTCCATCGTCTTGTAAATCCAAATCACACAGTTGGATTTGAGAGCCTATTCCTACCAGTCCAAACCCAGCATAAACCGGCTCAGTGAACCTGGTCTGGACCTTGTGAATGAGGGTTGCGTCATCTTTTGTCAATACACTGTAGAAGGCCAATATGCCAGCACCATGATCCAGATACACTCCTATAGTGGAACTACGGAACGAGCCGCTGATGTCTGTTTCTTCATTACCATGCCAGAATTTATAGAAAGACCCATATTTCCGCAAAGCCCATGAGTTATGGCACCTTCCAAAGAGAGGAGCCTGCTTTCCGGTCCTGCGTATGCCTTTATAGGAGACGGCGATAGACACCCATGCTCCTTTTGAACCACACTTCACCTCCCAGTAGCGTGGGGACCCCCGCAGACCCTCTTTGCATAATGCCTGTAACCTTCTTTCGAACCTTTGAGGATTATCAGAATGGTACTCTGACTCACGGACAGCTGTGAGCAGCTTGTTATCCACACTCAGACGGATGTTGTCGTGCACTGTGTCTGGATTCAGAGTAAGCTTGGCTGCAACTGTGGTGGAAGAAACAAGGCTGTTATTGTAGAAATGCACTGCCAGATATGACTGAAATTAATGGACATCATAAGCTCCTCACGCTCATTATGTATTACAGGACCATTGACTCTCACTGGATTTCAAAGTAGTACACAATATAGAAGCTATGAAATTACATCTAACATAGAACATTGAACATTGCTAGTCTGCTCTTTCATGAGACCTAAACATCGCTAGTCTGCTCCTTCACTATATTTAAACATTGCTAGTCTACTCCTTAACTAGGTTTGAACATAGCCAGTCTGCTCCTTCACTAGGTTTGAACATAGCTAGTCAGCTCCTTCACTAGATTTGAAAACACTGCTAATCTGCTCCTTCACTAGGTTTGAAAACATTGCTAGTCTGCTCCTTTGCTATACTTAAACATTGATAGTCGGCTCTTTCACTAGGTTTGAACATAGCTAGTCTGCTCCTTCACTAGGTTTGAACATAGCTAGTTTGCTCCTTCACTAGGTTTGAACATAGCTAGCCTGCTCTTTCACTAGGTTTGAGCATAGCTAGTCTGCTCCTTCACTAAGTTTAAACATAGCTAGTCTGCTCCTTCACTAGGTTTGAACATAGCTAGTCTGCTCCTTCACTAGGTTTGAACATAGCTAGTCTGCTCCTTCACTAGGTTTGGACAAATTTTCAGGAAAATAAAAATAAAAATAAAACATGAATCACTTAAACTTATTTAGACACTCACATTTTAGGAGCTCCTGGCGTGTTCTGGGTAGCGGCGAAGATACAATACCTGTATTTTTCACTATGACAACAGAAGCAGAATTTTGTTATTAGTAACTTGTGGATAAACAATATTGCACATATTACAGCGCAGAAGCCGACTCACCTCTTTCAGAGATTGTGATGAAGTGCCACTGCCAGCTAAGGTTCAGTTTTTTCATAAGCTCAGAGACAGCGTCAGCAACAGGCCCAAATGAACAGTACGGGTGGACTAGCAGAACAGGGAACTGGGTGACCTTTGGAAGGGGGGAGATGGAACAAGCCCTCTGCAGGAAAACGAAGAACATTGCATTGGTAAGAACACTAACTCACACTTATCTGAGCATTTAATACTGACAGCTCACATCTCCAATAGACCAGTATCAGAGTGGTATTCAAAAAAAACTACTTTTACAGTTAGACTGCAAAAACTACACACACTTTAGACACACATACTGGATTAAAATCACCCTAAAGTTATTATAGTCAGACTATAAAAACTTTTGAGATCTTTAGAGATAACAAAAAGCAGCTTATATGCTGCTGAAGCAAAAAAAGAGCCAGTGATGGAGAATGAGTCAATGAGAGTTATGAGAGGGAGAGTCAGTGATGAAGGGCTAGTCAGTATGACAGAGAGACAATCAGGTATAGAGACTAGAGTCAGTGACAGAGGGTGTCAACGAGAGATGGTCGTTTTATTGATGGAAGATGAATTAGTAACAGAGAGATAATCAGTGATGAAGGGAGAGCCAGTGATGGAAGGAGAGACAATGGTGGAGGATGACTGTGATGAAGGGAGAGTCAGTGATGAAGGTCAAGTCAGTGATAGAGGGAAAGGGAAAGTTTTTGATAGAGGTTGGGTCGGTGATGGAGGGAGAACCAGTGATAGAGGGAGAGTCAGTGAAGGAGGGAGAGTATGTAAGAAAGGGAGAGTCAGTGAGAGGGTGAATCAGTGATAGAGGGAGAGTCTTTAACAGAGAATGAGTCAGTGATGGAGAGAGTCAGTGAGAGTGAAGGAGGGAGAGTCTGTGAGAAAGGGCGAGTCAGTGATGGAGGGAGAGTCAGAGAGAGAATGAGTCAGTGCTGGAGAGAGAGTCAGTGAGAGAGGGCAAATCAGTGAATGAGGGAGAGTCTATGAGAAAGGATGAATCAGTGATGGAAGGAGAGTCAGTGATAAAGGGGAGACTTTAATAGAGAAGGAGTCAGTGCTGGAGAGAGAGTCAGTGAGAGAGGGAAAGTCAGTAAAAGGGTGAGTCTAAGGGTAATTTAAGCCTAACACACACGTTTACTCTTACACAAATAATCCACCACTGCTTCTTCTGCAGGCAGTGTAGGTGGGCCTGTGACTAACATGCTAGTAGCTCAGTGTATTGTGTGTTGACTTTTTAAACCTTACTTCCAGAAATCGTATGTTGTTGTTTTCCTGAAGGAGCTGCTCCAGGCGCTCTAGATCAGCGTATCCATTCCTCAGCTCACTGATCTGCTGCTGTATTCTCTCTATGTGTTCCTCAACCTCCTTTATTACAGCCTCCTTCTGAGCCATCATCAGATCCTTCACTGTACACTGCCTCTGTTCCATGGAGTGTATTAGCTCAGTGAAGAGCTTCTCATTCTCCACCACTGTCTTCTCCGCTGACATCTGTACAGACAAAACACAGAGAAGTATTTCAGCTCACAGACACACTGTTTGAGCTGGACTGATTTTACTAGAGGCAGCTGTGTAATATTATTTGTCATATATATATATATATATATATATATATATATATATATATATATATATATATATATATATATATATATATATAATAACAGCTCTGACTGGAAGCAGGTTGTGTTATTGTCTGTTATTGAGGTAGCTCTGAATGCAGTGAATTACAGAAAACCAATCACTCTGACAATACTCTCACAATACACACACTGCAGATTCATACTGGATTTAAATCACTCCACAAATACTAACGTCAGACTGTAAAAGCTACATATGCTGCAGATTCATACTGGATTAAAATTCAGACCACAGTTATTAGTCCGACTGTAATAACTTGTCAGAACTCCTCAAGAGAATTTGCTTCAAGTCTCTACATATTCTGGCCACCAGAGGTCAGCATTGCCAGAATTCCAGTTCATTCTCCACTCCCTGTCCCTTACACCTGAACCCAATCTCTCCACCATTGCCCTTCCTTTAAAAAGCCCTTGCTTCCCCTTCAGCTGTGGGGAGCATTAACCCACCTCATGGTTCTTGCTTACACCCTGCTCAGGGTTTTTTTTGGGAGACATGTCTTCTCATATAATTCAGAGTTTTCAGTATCTCTCGCTCTATGAATCTCAGGATCTTCATGCTTTGTGTTTTTTGAACATCTAGACCTTCATGCTTCAGGTTTTTGAACTTCTCTATGGACTTCTTTGTTACACCTTCTTGAGTTTTTGGCTTTTTGACCAAGTTCTGGGCTTTTGTGGTTTTAAACTCTTTTTGGTTTTTGCAGTTTTCTCTAGTTTCTGTTGTTTGTGAATAAAATCTGCCTAATCCTCTGAATCCTCTGAGCTACGTCACATAACTATACACACTGCAGATTCATACTGGATTAAAACCACTCCACAATTATTACATTCAACCTGTAAAAGTTACACACACTGCAGATTCATACTGGATTAAAACCACTCCACAATTACTAATGTCAGACTATAAAAGCTACCTACACTTCAGATTCATACTGGATCAAAACCACTCCACAGTTATTAACATTAGACTATAAAAGCTACATACACTTCAGATTCATACTGGATTAAAATCATTTCTCAATTATTACATTCAACCTGTAAAAGTTACACACACTCCAGATTCATGCTGGGTTAAATCACTCCACAATTATTATATTTAACCAGCAAAAGCTACCCACACTACAGATTCATACTGGATTAAAACCACTCCACAATTATTAATGTCAGTCTATAAAAGCTACCTACACTTCAGATTCATACTGGATCAAAACCACTCCACAGTTATTTACATCAGACTATAAAAGCTACATACACTTCAGATTCATACTGGATTAAAACCACTCCACAATTATTAATGTCAGACTATAAAAGCTACCTACATTTCTGATTCATACTGGATTAAAGTCATTCCACAATTATTAACGTCAGACAATTATTAACGTAAAAGCTACACGCACTGCAGATTCATACTGGATTAAAACCACTCCACAATTACTAACGTCAGACTATAAAAGCAACCTACACTTCAGATTCATACTGGATTAAAACCACTCCACAGTTATTAACATCAGACTATAAAAGCTACATACACTTCAGATTCATACTGGATTAAAACCACTCCACAATTATTAATGTCAGACTATAAAAGCTACCTACATTTCAGATTCATACTGGATTAAAATCATTCCACAATTATTAACATCAGACTATAAAAGCTACACGCACTACAGATTCATACTGGATTAAAACCACTCCACAATTATTAATGTCAGTCTATAAAAGCTACCTACACTTCAGATTCATACTGGATCAAAACCACTCCACAGTTATTTACATCAGACTATAAAAGCTACATACACTTCAGATTCATACTGGATTAAAACCACTCCACAATTATTAATGTCAGACTATAAAAGCTACCTACATTTCTGATTCATACTGGATTAAAACCACTCCACAATTATTAATGTCAGACTATAAAAGCTACCTACATTTCAGATTCATACTGGATTAAAATCATTCCACAATTATTAACATCAGACTATAAAAGCTACACGCACTGCAGATTCATACTGGATTAAAACCACTCCATAATTATTACATTCAACGTGTAAAAGCTACACACACTACAGATTCATACTGGATTAAAATCATTCCACAATTATTAATGTCAGACTATAAAATCTACCTACATTTCAGATTCATACTGGATTAAAATCACTCCACAGTTATTAATCCGACTATAATAACTACACACAATGCAGATTCATACTGGATTAAAATCACTTTGCAACTATTGTAGTCAGACAGTAAACACTAAACACAGTGTAGATTCATACTGGGCTAAAATCACTCCACAATTATTAGTCTGACTGTAATAACTACACACACTGTAGATTCATACTGGGTTGAAATCACAGATCTCATTAACTATCACTATAAGCAGCAGGTAGAGCTGAGATTAAAATCTGTTAGTGTTTACATGAATACCTTGAAAGCCTCAACAGCTTGTCTCAGCTCTTGCTCCTTTTTCTCTCGGGTCTGAATTCTCACCGTTGTCTTGTTTTGCATTTTCTCCAGCTGCACCTGCGGAACATACAGGAGAATCGCAACAAAGGTCATAGGCAACCTTTCAACCAGACCCAGTGCCAAAACAAAAGGGTCTGCCAGAAACAACCAGGGGTACATGGTAGAAAATGTTTTTTTCTGAAATATAATGAAATGTGCAGCTGGCATGCGTTCAAGCCACTATCCATTTCACAACATCATAATACTTTCACAAATACATGTCAGCCAGCATGATTTCATCCAGCAGCAGAGAAGAATCAGTCAGTAATCCAGATTTAAAAAAAGCTATCTGAGCATCACAGTCATCTGGCTAAGGCAGGTTACAGCATGGATAGGTCACCAGTCCATCACATACCTATGGGAAATGTCATTGACTGATCAACCTAACATGAATCATGTGTTTGGACTGTGCGAGGAAACTGGAGTACCTGCAGGAAACCCACTTAAGCATGCTCCACACAGACCGGCCCGGACCGGGAATCGAACAGTGCTAACCACTACACCACCATGCCACCTATAATAATATTAACCAGAATACCTACTGAATTAAGTATGAAGTATGAATTTCAGTATGTGACCACAGCACACTGTGCTATCCCAGGATGTACCTGGACATTGGCGTAGGAACCGGGGGGATGGGGGGGACGTGTCCCACCCAATATCAAAAACAGGTAGATTTGTCCCACCCAAAAACGAAACCACAGAAAAAGCGGAAACTGTTTAAAAACATTTTGTTTTAAAAGCGCGTTTTGGCAGCCTTTGCAATTCACGTGCTGTGTTTGTTGTTCGCAACGGGCTCTGGTTGTTAGGTGGTCTGGGTCTTTCTGTTAAGGCTTGTGTTGAGATGCCTGTTCAGAAATATCCTGCAAGGTCAGTGATGAAAGCAGTGATTAAAGCAATGAGTAGCAAAATTTACTGCAATAAAAACGGCTTTTGTATAATGTGTTGTTATGGTAACAGACTAGGAGTGTTTGGGTTAGCTAACGTTTATATTAACTTTAGTCAGAAAGAACTCTGAAACGTAAAGTTACATTACTCTCTGGCCACGCCCCAAACAGCAGACTAAGCTGACTAGCTGGAAATGTTAAAACCATAGAGAGTATATGGTTAAACCAATTATTTTAACAACGAAAAGGCAGCAGGTTATAGGTAATATTTAGGGAATTGGGTTGGCTTTGATTATATATCAGCAAATGTGTCCCCCCCCAATGTCAAACCCACTCCTACACCCTTGTCTGCAGTGGTCCTGACCAATAAAGAACCGGGTAACAAACTATACAGAGAACCTGAGGAACTACAGTTTGAAATTGTAGAACTACAAAGTGCTCATATATGGTAAGTGTATGTACACAATGGGTGTAGAGACAAGGAGGAACCCAATGAGGTGGCTGGCGGGAGTCGCCCAGTCACAGTGCAAACACACAGAGCCAGGTATCTGAAACTCTCTCACTCCTGCCAACATGAACACAGTTCTTCAGCCTAAATAAGCTGAAGAAACTAGTGACTGTTTACCAATCAGCTCAAACACAGAGACAGACGGAAGCTGAGGAGAGCAAAGAATGTCATCTGCGGAGCTGATGATGGGTGTTTTCACTCTATGATTGGTCAGGTTGGAAGAAAGACAGGTGAATAAAGTGACCAACATTAAATTAGTCACTAGTTTGTTTTATATATTTCACTCTGGGCAGTTTCCTAAACATTGAGCAACTGTATTTAGCATCTGACAATGAAGGAGACAGCAGTTCTATCTTTATCAGCATCACAAACTTAACACTAACCTAAGTAAGCAGCAGACATGCTGTGTGTTTTTATCACTGTTTGCTGGTTGAAGCATATCGTTAACTGAATGTTTCACAGTGAATAACAACTTTAATTTACTTTGTGTTGACATTGATATGGAAAGCCAGTAACTAGTATAGGCAACAGTAGCTACAAGCAAGCTCCAAGTAACTAGCATAAGGTTCATTGTGTTTAGTCTGTTTTTGTGATGTTTTGTCTGTGTGATCATTGTGGTGTCTCAGTGTATACCAGCCAATCAGAGCAGAGCTCAGCAAATTATTCATAAGCTCCCCCCAAAAAAGGTGTATATATATATATATATATATATATATATATATATATATATATATATATATATATATATATATATATATATATATGACAAACACACTAGCTTAACAGTGTTTTACATGTATGCCATATATATATATATATATATATATATATATATATATATATATATATATATATATATATTGTTAGAAAACTTCACCTACATCTTTTCCATGCAATGAAGTTTTCAGTTTTAGCCACACCCACTCTAGAATGCCACAAGCTTTATTTAAAGTTGTAAACATTGAGGTTTACCAATTAAACATTGCTAAATAATAAAGCATGCTCACAAAATGGCATGCTCACCTCCCTAATAGTACCTGCTATGTGGTCATTGGTATAGGAACTAGGGATGGGGGGGCGTGCCCCATCCAATATCAGAAACAGGAAGTATAAAAAATTAAACATTGCTAAATAATAAAGCTTGCTCACTTCACTTTATAGATAGCAGCACATTGTTAGCTTGGATGCATAACTAAGAATTTTACTAATTAAAAAGGTTGCTTATCTGCTTTTCTGCTAACATCAATTCAGTCAGTTTACAATCCCAGAGCTATCATTCTCTAAACTGAAGCTGATCAAAACCCAGCTCAGAAACCGATGTGGGGGCAGGAAGACTCTCTGATCTTCTGCTGTTGTCAATTGAAAGGGATATTCAAGTAGACTATATTGAAGTCATTGACATATAAATACACATGAGCAAAAGAAGAATTTGCCTGAGACTGGTGGGGGTACAACTACCCACCACCATGGTCCCCTGACTGCATAGCTCTTAAACAATAGGTCTGTGTGTGTGAAAATATTAAATAAATATAAAATATTTACTGCCTAATAGTGTAATATGACTCTTATCATGCAGTAAGTGGGCATACAGTGTTTGCATGCTGGTAGGACCCCATGTGGCATACTCTTTTATTAAGTGCCTCTTTTATTTTTTCTTTAAACATCCTGAGTCTGCCAATGCCACAAACAATTACTTCATTCCATGTTCTAGCATTAGCGTGTTGTTATGGTAAAGCTGGTAGTGATGCATCACTAGACCTGACTGTCTATAGTGTATAGTAGTACATATATACTCTTAGTGGAAGTAGTACATATATATATATATATTAAGGGGGAAAAGCCAAAGCATTAGAATGTGTCCTACTCAGTATTTTAGGCAAGACTGGGTGAAAAAGTCTCAGCAGATACAAAAGAAGAACTTCATACTTTCTTCTCAGCCACCTCCACCTCAACAGAGACGACATCGTGACTCCGATGTGAATCAGTAATGCACAGGTGACAGATACACCGCTGATCAGTGCGGCAGAAGACCTCCAGCAGTCTTCCGTGCTCGGGGCAGGTTCTCTCCTCCAGTCTCTCCGTGGCCTCCACCAGCTTGTGTCTCTTCCCGCCGTGCAGAACGTTGTGCAGACCCAGATGGATTTCACAGTAAGAAGCCGCACACTCCAAACAGGACTGCTCGGCCTTACGCTTCCTTCCAACACACGCATCACACTCCACGTCCGCAGCAGTGCAGAATTCTGGACTCCGGCTAGCTTCATCTTCACCTCTGTCCTCCATACTGAAGACTGCAGCACCAAAGCAGGATGGCACTGGTTAGTTTCGTTTCTGCGAAAACAGGACTGGTGCTGCCAAATGTTTTGTCTTCTGGGGAGGAGGCTGTGACTCACAGCCGTGCTATTCAGTTGCCCTCAGCAATAACCACAAGCAGTGCCAAACACAGTTTAGGTGGTTGAGCTAACATACAAGGCCTGCAGCAGCAGTGTCTGCTCTAGATGTGTTCTGGTCAGGTGGTAAACCCACACACCATCTGTGAATGTGAAGTTGCTGAGATACTGGCAAAATAATTTTTCCCCCAGAGGTACAAGTGTGATGTAGAAGTTTGTACACTCTTATATTTATATTATATCTACACTACCGCTCAAAAGTTTAGGATCACTTTAGAATTTCATTTCATGCAATTTTCATGCAATTCACAAACAATATCGTCCATTTCACTATTAATGTAAGTGTATCAGATGATTTTTAAAGAATAAAAATGTTTGTATTAAAGCCTATTTTTACATATAGTCCTATTATCAGCAATTCTCAGTCCTCTGTCTAAATCTCCTGGTACAGTCGCCAATCCAAGTTAAGGATGTTATTGGGCTAATTGGTTGTTAGGACACTCTCGCTCAATTGTGATGCACAGCTGAAAAACATTCTACTAATAAGTGAGCATAAAGGGAGCCCAACATTCTAGGTTAGTTTAGTATCTGAAGCATCAGCAGTTGATGGCTTGCTGACCGACTCAAAATGACCAGAAAGAAACAACTTTCTTTAGAGACCCGTCAGTCCATTGTTGTGTTAAAGAAGGAAGATACTCCATTGAAAACAAGAACATTTCACTGTGATCCCAAACTTTTGAGCGGTAGTGTATATTCATTAACACCACCCTATTAACCGTGTGGGCAATCAAAGCACACACTTGTGATATCATCACAACCACTTACCAACACTTTTACAACCACCTGAAATACCACAGAAAGTGTCTGGAGGGCTGCTAAAGCTACACAATCACAGTGGAGATAATGGATTACTCAAGAAACAGCAGAAATGGTGAATCAGATGAGAAGCACAATAAGCACACAATAAAAAAGTACACTGAAGTATACTTAATTTAAGTGCACTTAGTATGCTTCAATGCACTCATGACTAATGTCCTAAAACTGTGATATTTTTGTACTGACTGTACTTAGTGTGCTATATGTTTTATTGTTAATAAAAATGTACATAAATACAACAAATATTATAGCAATATTTACTACTGTATAGTAACTGTACTTATTTGAGACAACATTAAGTATATCTAAGTGCATCTTAAGTACCTTATTTTACCAATACTGTATTTAAAAAAAAATATATACTTTGTGTCAATAAGAAGTATATTTGAATCCACCTTTAAGATAACTGTTAGTAAAAAAAAAAAAAAAAAAATATATATATATATATATATATATATATATATATATATATATATATATATATAATTTTTATATATTTATAATTCAATAACAATATCGAAACAATGCATTGTAAATAAACTCTAAGTACATTCATAAATATATTTTAGTTGAAACAAAGTATGTTATAATGTGTCATAATGCTTTCTCAAAATAGTACAATAAGTACAATTGGTTAATTAAGCATATTTTAATGGCACTGTAGCATACTAAGAACATAGTACATAAAAATAGCATACATTTATTGCCTTAATCATATGTGCATTAAAAGTATATATTAAGTATACTTCAGTGTACTATTATTTCACCTGGGGTAGTATTTACCAACTACTGTACTCCGTTACTGTTGTTATGGGTGATACCTCAGTGACTGCTATGTTTACATACACAAGACTATCTGCTATTATGTCATATGTTACATCCCTCTCTGCATAACTCTACCAATTATCAGTACCGTGTACTGTTCTTTTGTTTTTTTTGTATTGTTTTGGTACTTATTGCACTCTTTTATCTGCACTGTGTGTATATTATATTGTGCTGCACTGTATGGCCCTGTATGAACATTGTTTTCTTTCACTGTATACTTTTATATAGCTGAAATGACAATAAAGCCTCTTGAACTAATAGCTGAAGTTAGCAAAGTAGCTGACTATTACTATATACTGTGTGTGTGTGTGTGTGTATATATATATATATATATATATATATATATATATATATATATATATATATATATATATATATATATATATATATATATATGTATAGTATATGTATAGTATAATGACCTATATGGCCAGTGGTTTAAGCCCAGGATGTAAATGTGATTAATTTTAAGTATTACATATTATTAGAACTGAGCAGTGGTGGGTATAACTGGCATTGCTTGTGAAAATCTATAAAACGGAAAAAAACGGAGTCAGCGTATGGGAAACTGTGTCTGTCGGTCGATCCTGTTCATTCTCTATGGGGAGAAATTCTGGAATAAATCTGTTGTTTTCCGGAATCCGTGCATCCGATCAAAAAGCTGTATACAAGCCCGAAACACACAATCAGACCGGACAACATGGAGTTGTAATAGTGTTTATAAGATCTGCCAGAAAGTGTCCTTGATGGTGGCTGGAGCTTTTTATGGTCCTAGGTGTTGCTAAGTCATTGCTATGGTGATGGTTGGTAAGGGATCGATCGGTGGATGCTGGAGTCTGTTTTACATGGTTACTAGAAGAAAAAAAAGAAGACAAAAGAAAAAATGAAGAAAGTGGAGAAGGAGAAGAAGAAGAAAAAGAAAAAAATGAATAAAAGTATTGTTGCGCAATGGAAATCATAATTATGTTTCATTAGTTGCGGTAACTTGAACGCTGCGATGTTACAATAACATTAAATGCCATTTAAAATAATGATGTTTAGCTAAATTACGGTACTTCATTGTGTTTTGCTGAAAAGTTTTGGCAGTTAATGTAATAGTTTATACATACATACTGGAAATATTAGTTATGAGCACTTACTAACCAGACAGTGCGTATTAACCCGCCCCTTACTTTAGTGTTCCCGGTCAAAATTGACTGTTCTGTTTTAACTGCTCTTAAATTAGCCCAAAAACCACTTTTAACCACCAAATTTTTATTCAACATGCTTTAGCTGTGACCTACATGTATGTCTGAAAGTAGTGTTTAACATGAATTTATAGAATTAGTCATAAAATAACTGCAGTGAAAATACAAATAGGCGCTAAAAATGCATTACAAAAGAACATGTAATGTAAAAAATTAACTAAATACCAAAGACCAAACTCAACATGAAGTGTGTGTGTGTGTGTGTGTATGTGTGTGTGTGTGTGTGTGTGTGTGTGAATTCATGCACATAAGTGGCAAGTGGCACTAGAGTCGGCCTAGCAAACATAGGCATCACATTTGCAGCATCTCAGGCTTGTTTTGTTGTCTCTAGGGGCACAGAGCTCACAGCACTTCCTTTCCTTTTCTGCCCATGTCCTTGTTGGGGGAGAGCAGCCAGGGCAGTGGCTGCGGCTGGGGCTTGCACACTCCTAACCAGACTGCCAGAGGCTGGTGTGAGGGGAATGTGCTAGTGCCGTTGAATAAGTGGAGTCAACAAAGCTTTTCCCGCTCTATATCTCTGTTATCAAATCAAAAAAATTCCTGAGAGGACATGAAACTGTTGTAAGGACATATAGGCCTGCCAGTCTTAGCATCACACTTTCTGTTTGAGCGAGATACTCCTGCTAAAATCAACAGACCTATGTAGGCTTAGAGGTCTACCAGGTCGATATCTCTCCAGATCTCCCCAAACACATGCTTCCCCTTCAGGTTTATCATCTCCAGTATAATTCCCTCAATGGACTCTGGTAAAAAGAGTTGGAAGCTGGACTTGATGTCATCCACACAAGATGTCGCATACCGTGTTGGCCCTGGCATCATCTTTATGATGTTTTCCACTCCTGCTCTACTTCCTCTGTCCTGGGAGGATGAAGATGAGAGCAAGTGTCCACTCTTGGACTGGAATCTCTCCTCAGGTGCCTGTTCTTCAGGTGCTTCTACCTCTAAACCTGATGACTGGTCAGTCTCCTCAAAGTTTGGATCTAAATCTGTATCATCTTGTCCAAAAACCTGCACCAGAACTTCTTCGACAGATAACCACTTGGTCAGTCGCCTACTCATTGTGCTCAGAGTAAAAGGAGTGCAAGGCAAACATCAAGCTATATATATGGGGTCTGTATGAAGATGATACATTGATTAATCTGAAGTGAGTGAGTGAGTGAGAGAGTTTGGGTGGTGTGTGGGGATGTTTTCTATCTGATGGATAAATATAGTCTGGATACCCATTCATTTCCTATGGTGGTTACTTTTGACCAGGAACAGCACAGGTGTAACAAGGCTGACTAAAACACTCAAAATTTAATATATAAAATTAATATATATAAATTTTATATGTTTAAGTTTATAGTGTGGAGGATTGTTTTAAGGAGTGTGGAGGAGTGTTTTAAGTTGTAAGTCAGTCAGATTTGACCGAACACGACAGGAAGGCTAAGAATGCATAAGCTCTACTTTAGTTATGGTCTGGTAATTATTTATTATCATTAATAATGATCATATCGATGTATTAAACTCTTTGTACAATAGTATTAGGTCATTTGTTAGCATTTAATAACAATTATGTATTAATCGTATGGATTAGGGTGTTATTAATTGCTTGCAAGATGGTTATAAACTGCTTGTTAGTACTTAAACTAAAGTGTCACTGACACTTTTATCTTATCTCGGGATAATCTCCAGCACTCTGATTCGATTGGGATCCCAAATACAGTCCTCCTCCAGTCCGCTGGGGACCATGCCGCAGTTGGGTGGGACCCATGCCGAGTCGTAACCGTTATGGTGCCAGGTTTTCTGTAAGGTGTGTCCCTGCCTGTTGATCTTCTTCACTTTGCCCACACGCACGCTCAGCTTGAGGACCGCCAGCCTTTGTCCGTGTCTTCTGTTCTGCGGGTAGTGGCTGGCCTTCTGAAAGCTCCGTGACACGTAGATGCCGGCGCCTAACATGCCGCCTGAGGAGCGCATGAACCCGTAGCGCTTGATCTTTAAAGCTGCAGACATGGTCGTGCCGTGAAACATGGTATAGACCCTGTGACCCGGGTAGACGGGACATGGCGTCAGTCCGATGTGGAAGTTCCTGCCCATTCCTGCACCTGCATGAAAACACAAGAAGTTCACTTTAGGAGTTGAAACTGTCCTGGATAGACGGTGACGTTACTAAGTGCTAAGATGTTGGTAGGTGGTTGCTCCTGTATCTCAAATGGTCACTAGGTTTTAGGTTTAAGTGGTTGCTGTGGTATCCCAGGTGGATGCTAGGGTGGGTCTAGGTGGTTGCTAAGGTGTCGGAGATAGTTGCTAGTGTGTTGCAATGGTGTCCCAGATGGTTGCTAGGGTGTTGCTAGTGGTTGCCATGGTTTCCCAGATGGTTGCTGGAGTGTTGCTAAATGATTTTTATGGTGTTCCAGATGGTCACTGCTATGGTGATGGTTGGTAGGGGATTGATAGGTGGATGCTATGGTCTGGTATGGTGTCTTACATGGTTTATAGAGGAAGAAGAAGAAAGAAAGAAAAGAAGACAGAGAAGAAGGTGTAGGAGCAAATGGAGAGGAAAAAGGAAAAGGAGGAGGAGAGAAGAAGGTGAAGAAGAAGAAGAACAGGACTGAGGAGGAAGAGAAGAAGAAAAAGAAGAAGATGGAAAATAAGAAAAACAGAAAAAGCCGAAGCAGAAATGAGGAAGAAAGAAAGAGGAGAAGTAGGAGGATAAGAAAGGGGGAAGAAGAGAAAGAAGAAGATGAAAAGAAGAAAACAGACAAAGGAGTAGGATGAGAAGCAAAAGGGGAAGAAACAGAAAGAGGAGGAGGAAGAAAACAAAGATGAAGGAATTTAAGGAAAGAAAGAAGATTAAGAAAAAAGGAGAAAAAGAAGGAGAAACGATGAAGGAGAATTAGTAGAAGAAGAAAGACAAGGAGGAGAAGGAGGAGAAAGAGAAGAAGAACAAAGAGAATAAGTAGAAAAAGAAGATGAAGGAGGAGAAGAATGAGAAGAGGAATGAGAAGAAGGAGGAGGTGATGGATAAGAAGGAAAGTAGAAGATGTATATATTTGTTTGTTATTTGTTGTCTGGAGCAGCTGGTATCTAAACAGTAGAGCACTGGTGGGTGGAGCTTCTTACACAAACATATGTAATGATTTAAAACATATGCTAAATATATTTCACTGTTCTGTAATGTTTAATATATGCATGTCTTTATCAACGTATTGATGCACATGCAGATGTAATAACTGTGATAGTGTTTAATATTAATAGATTTATAAGCTTAACATACATGTGGAAAGTTTAAGGCAAAATCTATAAAGACCACTTTCGAGAACTTTTGGTTTTCATGTATATCCTAAGTATTAATTGTATATATTAATATACATACACTAAATATTAATAATATATATTAATATCACCTTCATCAAAGAAATAAAAACATGTTTTTCATATTAAATCCCAGCTATTATTCTGTTTAGAAACTTATATATATATACTTATAACTTATATAACTTACACTTATAGTTAGTTATATCCTAAAATGGACATAGGAGTGAATCTGTATATATGGAAATTAATTTCTTTTGCATATCAGAGCTAAATTATTTACATTTTTTTCTCATATTATTAGCTAATGACTACAAGATGTCCACAGCTCAGCTGAAACTAAATGAAAGGCAAAAGATGCTGTAAGATTTGGTGTAGAAGTGATTGACTGGATGTTATAGCTTTAGGTGTTTCGTTGCTTGTGATAAGTAACAAGTTTTTCACACTTGCATCTCGTTTGTTACATGTTCGCTTCTATAAGCAGCCAATAACTGTCAGAGCTAGCCCCACCCAGCCAGCCGTAACGTCCACCCTCACCAGCCCACATCCTGTTGACTGTTTGCCTGCGACGACCACAGTGCCTCAAAATGAGTCCTGACTGTGGATTATTTAGCAGATCAAGTAGGACACATGTCCTGCAGACCTCTAGTACGAAGTCAGTACAAGGAGAATTACAGTGGAATGTGATACAATTATGCTCCCTAACTAGAGGATGTACCACCACATTAACAGGTTAGACCCTTTTTACCTGAGGGCGTGCTTCACCAGTCCAATCGGATCAGAAGACTAAAAAAACAAAGAGAGAGAGAGAGAGAAAGTAAGAGAGAGAGCATGACAGATGTAGCCACACCTAGAACTTAAAAGCATATATGAATCTGAACATGTTCGCATGTACATAAATAGAATTTAAGAAATATATATTTTTTATACATATTTGCTCTTCCTTTCAAATTAGAAACTGATGCTAGTCAATTTGATGTTGGGGCAGTTTTGTTACAAGAAGATAACTTTGGAATTGACCACCCTGTTTCTTACTTCTCAAAGAAGTTCACCCGATATCAGTTGAATTATTCCACTATAGAGAAAGAAACCTTGGCATTGATTCAATCCTTGGAATGAATTTGGGTGATCGGCCCGGATCTGATTGGCTGCGGACTGGGGACGTGCCTTAATAAGCGTCCGTGAAGAAGCCACCGGCGGTCTTTTGGCCCCTTTGCTCGCTTGTTGTGATCCATGTTTGATATATGAGAATGCTCCCACATGTTGTGTTTCTTCCTCTTCTTTTTCCCTCCCTCTCGTGTTGTTTTCTTTAGTTTGGTTGACTCAATAGTTTTTCTTGTTTTCTTAGCTTTTACGGCTGTTGATGTTTTGGTGCATGTGCTGTGTTAAGTTTCACTTGCACGGCTACAGCTTGTGTGGGTATCCGTAAAGCTAAATACCCGTGTTAACCTGTAGGGGTGAGTGCCATGCTTTTTTGGGGGGGTTTCTCATGTTTATTGTTAGGTAGTTAGCTAAGTTTTTGTGTAATACAATTTTTTATGGTTGCATCTGAAACTTGTGTTTGGTTTTTTCTTGTTTATGTTACAAGGTTTTAGATTAACCCCTAGACCTGCTACTAGAACAAAGTCGTAAAATAAAGTACATTGTTACTGTCCAATGAAAAACAAGTCTCCAAAATTGCAACTTTACAGGAGAGAATAAAAACATACTTTACATTCATGAAAGTCAATGGAACCAGAATTATTTTCAAGATCTTCTGGAGCTCTTCTATTGGCCCTTTCATCATGAAATCTTCACACAATGTGAACGACCATCGGTGTGTACAAATGATTAAAAACCTCAAAATTGGCAAAAATGGAGACACGTTTTTCATGGGATAGCGGCGATATATATACAGTTAGGCCCAGAAATAATTGGACTGTTTACAAAACCATATTCAAAATACTGTTATATAATGAATGTGGGCGTAACGTACAGACTCTCAGCTTTAATTTATGGGCAATCACAATTCCTAATTGGAGGAAAAGTTAGGAATGACAGGTCTTTATTATGTAACTGCCTCTTTTTCAAGAGACCAAAAGTAATTAGACAACTATCTCAAATGCTGTTTTATGGGCCTCATTAATCCATCATCAATTAAGCAGGTTAAAGGGCTGGAGTTGATTCCAGGTGTGGCATTTGCCTTTGGAAGCTGTTGCTGTGAACCCACAACATGTAGTCAAAGGAGCTCTCAATGGAAGTGAAGCTGTAGCTGGATGAATTCTAAAGTGTACAGGGATATACATTCTGCCCAGATTTAGCCAAATGCAGCAAAGTTGATTGGACGGCGCTTCACATTTTTACTACAGTAATGTTCATTTATCCAATTACTTTTGAGCCTCTGAAAACATTCTAAAAACATCCTAAACATTTCATAGGATATTTTTGTTCAACTCCTTATATTAAACCTGAAAGCCTACACTTCAATTGCATCCCAGTAGATTTATTTAAAATCCAATGTAGTTCCATGGAGAGCCCAAATCATGAAGACTGTGTCACTGTCCAAACATATAAATATATATGGCTAGAGCACTTTACATGAGGAACTTTAGTAGGACTGTATAAAAATCCTGGACCTGGCTGGCAACTTGGGACTGGACCACCTGTTATAACAAGCCCAGCCATTAGAGGGAGGCACAGAGCTGGCACACAGTAATCACAGGTGATTTGTAGCGCTTGAGTCTTCTCTTCATAAGGTGACTCACCACCCACACACTGGTGCTCTGCCATTTGGAATCAGATCATCTGTGTTCCTGAAACATTCCTGTTCTTTTTGTTTTTTGCACATTGAGTCTTTGTGGTCTGTCGGTGGTAGGACTCCAAATATATGGAAAAAAATATATTCCCAATATATGTATATACTGGATAATATATGATATTTTTTTCATCTGTATGTAGTTTAAATAAATGTTGCAGATTGAGCTAAATATATATGAACTGAATGAACAGTACTGGCTGTGCTACACCATGTATAAATGCCTACAACTGAAAAAAATATGTATAATAAAAACAAAGACAGACTTAAAATTAAGTATAAAAACACTAGAACTTCAAAATTCAATATTGTTTTGGCCATTTTCATAATTCACATTTGTAAACAAAACTACTTTAAATTCAAAATGCGTTTGTATGGTACATCTCCATTTATAGTATTACACTATATATTTTAAAATATATGTATTACATGAATTTTATGTGTATTTTAAAATATATTTGCTTAATATGGCAGTATATTTCAAAAATATAGTTTAGTGTTTGTGATATAGTTTGGCATGGACTGCAATTCAAATATATAATAATACAATTTCAAATATTTTCAGTTAATTTCGATTAATATAAAGAATAGTTTTATTGATACTTGTACCTGTTTCTCTGTTAATTGACTATTTTAGGCCAACATATCTCTATTGCAGATGTGTTAGTATTTAATGTTTGTCTTTTTATGTCAATCTTTCTTTTTCTATTGTCATTTTTTATTGCTGAGTATTTTAAATTCAACAAATATATAAATGTGAAGAAGTGGTTTCAGAATGTTCCAACTTTGGGAGGAAAAGAAGATAGGACCTGTGTAAGTTATATTTAATACTTTAAATCCAGCAAATAAAAATAAATTGTGCTCTATAATCCTTAGGAAATGTTTATATGTCAACTCATTTCCAATTAGAAATGCAATACATGATTTACATGACTGTAAATTCATTTAATCAGACAGAAAGCAGTTAAACATTTAAACGCCTGCACAACGCAATCAATCCTCTACTCAAAGCATTTCTGTAAAGAAACAGCTGCGATTAGTCTGAAAGTGCACTATGAAGAAAAAGTACCTTACCTGCAGAACAACAGAAGAAAGACAGCTTCCTTCAGCTTTCAGGGCAAGCTTATATATTGGTGTAAGTCATGTTTCTGCAGCTACATACGTAATTTGCACTCATGAGCACACCATTCAACAGAACTAAGATAACCAGTTGTTTAGCATTTTTGCTGTGTAAATGATCTTTCTTAGAAAATGAAAATGAAAAGTAAGAATGATCTAATACCTCAGAATGAAATTTTAATATAAAGAAAGATCAGAACACAACTAACTTTATTAGTAGGACCTACTTCTTACACTGAAACTGGAATTTTAATGACATTATAACTAAAACTCAAGTACTGAATCTTTCAAATCAGCACTACATACTGCATAATATGTAATACGTATATAGAACAAATCAGCACTACATACCGCATAAAATGTAATACGTATATAGAACAAATCAGCACTACATACTTCATAATATGTACTACGTATATAGAACAAATCAGCACTACATACCGCATAATATGTAATACATATATAGAACAAACTAGCACTACATACTGCATAACGTATATAGAACAAATCAGCACTACATACTTCATAATATGTAATACGTATATAGAACAAATCAGCACTACATACCGCATAATATGTAATACGTATATAGAACAAACCAGCACTACATACTGCATAACGTATATAGAACAAATCAGCACTACATACTTCATAATATGTAATACGTATATAGAACAAACCAGCACTACATACTGCATAACGTATATAGAACAAATCAGCACTACATACCGCATAATATGTAATACGTATATAGAACAAACCAGCACTACATACTGCATAACGTATATAGAACAAATCAGCACTACATACTGCATAATATGTAATACGTATATAGAACAAATCGGCACTACATACTACATAATAATATAAATAGAACAAATCAGCACTACATACTACATTATAACGTATATAGAACAAATCAGCACTACATACTGCATAATATGTTATATGTATATAGAACAAATTAGCACTACATACTGCATAATATGTAATACGCATATAGAACAAATCGGCACTACATACTACATAATATGTAATACGTATATAGAACAAATCAGCCCTGCATGCTACATAATAATGTATATAGAACAAATCAGCACTACATACTACATAATAACGTATATAGAAAAAATCTGAGTATATAGAACAAATCAGCACTATATACTGCATAATATGTAATACGTTTATAGAACTAATCAGCACTACATACGGCATAATTACGTATATAGAACAAATCAGCACTACATACTGTATAATAACATATATAGAACAAATCAGCGTATATAGAACAAAACAGCAATGCATACTGCATAATTACGTATATAGAACAAATCAGCACTATATACTGCATATTATGTAATACGTTTATAGAACAAATCAGCACTGCATACTGCATAATAACATATATAGAACAAATCAGCATATATAGAACAAAACAGCAATGCATACTGCATAATTACGTATGTAGAACAAATCAGCACTGGATTTTAGGCCAACATATCTCTATTGCAGATGTGTTAGTATTTAATGTTTGTCTTTTTATGTCAATCTTTCTTTTTCTATTGTCATTTTTTATTGCTGAGTATTTTAAATTCAACAAATATATAAATGTGAAGAAGTGGTTTCAGAATGTTCCAACTTTGGGAGGAAAAGAAGATAGGACCTGTGTAAGTTATATTTAATACTTTAAATCCAGCAAATAAAAATAAATTGTGCTCTATAATCCTTAGGAAATGTTTATATGTCAACTCATTTCCAATTGGAAATGCAATACATGATTTACACGACTGTAAATTCATTTAATCAGACAGAAAGCAGTTAAACATTTAAACGCCTGCACAACGCAATCAATCCTCTACTCAAAGCATTTCTGTAAAGAAACAGCTGCGATTAGTCTGAAAGTGCACTATGAAGAAAAAGTACCTTACCTGCAGAACAACAGAAGAAAGACAGCTTCCTTCAGCTTTCAGGGCAAGCTTATATATTGGTGTAAGTCATGTTTCTGCAGCTACTTAGGTAATTTGCACTCATGAGCACACCATTCAACAGAACTAAGATAACCAGTTGTTTAGCATTTTTGCTGTGTAAATGATCTTTCTTAGAAAATGAAAATGAAAAGTAAGAATGATCTAATACCTCAGAATGAAATTTTAATGTAAAGAAAGATCAGAACACAACTAACTTTATTAGTAGGACCTACTTCTTACACTGAAACTGGAATTTTAATGACATTATAACTAAAACTCAAGTACTGAATCTTTCAAATCAGCACTACATACTGCATAATATGTAATACGTATATAGAACAAATCAGCACTACATACCGCATAAAATGTAATACGTATATAGAACAAATCAGCACTACATACTTCATAATATGTACTACGTATGTAGAACAAATCAGCACTACATACCGCATAATATGTAATACATATATAGAACAAACTAGCACTACATACTGCATAACGTATATAGAACAAATCAGCACTACATACTTCATAATATGTAATACGTATATAGAACAAATCAGCACTACATATCGCATAATATGTAATACGTATATAGAACAAACCAGCACTACATACTGCATAACGAATATAGAACAAATCAGCACTACATACTTCATAATATGTAATACGTATATAGAACAAACCAGCACTACATACTGCATAACGTATATAGAACAAATCAGCACTACATACCGCATAATATGTAATACGTATATAGAACAAACCAGCACTACATACTGCATAACGTATATAGAACAAATCAGCACTACATACTGCATAATATGTAATACGTATATAGAACAAATCGGCACTACATACTACATAATAATATAAATAGAACAAATCAGCACTACATACTACATTATAACGTATATAGAACAAATCAGCACTACATACTGCATAATATGTTATATGTATATAGAACAAATTAGCACTACATACTGCACAATATGTAATACGCATATAGAACAAATCGGCACTACATACTACATAATATGTAATACGTATATAGAACAAATCAGCCCTGCATGCTACATAATAATGTATATAGAACAAATCAGCACTACATACTACATAATAACGTATATCTGAGTATATAGAACAAATCAGCACTATATACTGCATAATATGTAATACGTTTATAGAACAAATCAGCACTACATACTGCATAATTACGTATATAGAACAAATCAGCACTACATACTGTATAATAACATATATAGAACAAATCAGCGTATATAGAACAAAACAGCAATGCATACTGCATAATTACGTATATAGAACAAATCAGCACTATATACTGCATATTATGTAATACGTTTATAGAACAAATCAGCACTACATACTGCATAATAACATATATAGAACAAATCAGCATATATGGAACACATCAGCACTAAATACTGCATAATAATATATATAGAACAAATCAGGACTACATACCACATATGTAATATGTATACAGAACAAATCAGCACTGCATACTACATAATAACGTCTATAGAACAAATCAGCGTATATAGAACAAACCAGCACTAAATACTGCATAATATGTAATACATATATAGAACAAATCAGCACTACATACTTCATAATAATGTATATAGAACAAATCAGCACTACATATTGCATAATAACATATATAGAACAAATCAGCACTACATAATGCATAATAACATATATAGAACAAATCAAAGTATATAGATCAAATCAGCAGTACATACTGCATAATATGTAATACGTATATAGAACAAATCAGCACTACATACTACATAAGTTCCGTACCTTGGATATATTTCATACAGACTTATTTGACCATGGAGCAATGCTAGAAGTAAATACACACAAAACAAAAGGAACCCACAATGGAACTCATTCATTATATATACATGACTAAAAGAGCCTTTTAAAAGCAAAGACCCAGTGGCTGGATCATCTATGAGTGAAGCAATCACCACATCTCAGACTGGGAACAGCGAGACAATCAAGAAAACCAAGCTTTAACCAAAACAAAGAGAAAGTAGTAAGCGGTGGGCTTCAGAATGCTGGAGAATTGTACACGAGTGCTATAAGCTCAGATTCAAAACTTCATAGCGATTCAAAACTTCATTCAGAAGAGTTAATTACTGCATGTCAGTGTGGTGAAGCTTGATTGACATTGACGCTACAGAACATTTGGAGAAGACTGAATTGCTGGGAAAACGTAGTGATGGTCAGACGAGACCAAATCTAGCTTTTTTGGCAGCAGTACAACACATCATGTTAGGGTTTGCATGATGGCAGTGTCATGGTATGGGGCTGATTCTCTTATATGGACAGATGATGAATGGGAAAGTGAATGATGATATGTACCAGGGACCTCTTAAGAACAATCTGTTGGCATTCAAGCAGAACAATGGGGATGACACGGAACTGAAACTTCCGGCAGAGCAACATTCCAAGACATGCCACTAAAGAGAGTTTCAGCTCATTCCACAGAAAGAAAATAAAGGTGCTGTAATGGCCCAGTCAATCACCACTTTCATCTTTTAGATTTAAAGATGATGCAGAGGAACCGGTCAACATCCCACCGTAATTCATTTCCCAGCATAGGCGGAGTGGGTGGGGGGGTTGACTTATGGGGCTCAAGCCCTAGGTGTTTAGTCAAAAGCCCTTAATTAAAAAAAAAAAAAAAAAGAACTTTAAAAATAACAATGTCATTTACCCACAAACCTCACTCATAGCCCTCACTCACAGTCCTCACTCACAGCCCATACCCACAGTCCTCACTCACAGCCCTTACCCACAGTACTCACTCATAGCCCTCACCCCCAGCCTTCTAATAGAGCCCTCAACCACATCCTTCATATGCAGCACACACCCACAGTCCTCACCCACAGTCCTCACTCACAGCACACACCCACAGTCCTCACTCACAACCCTCACCCACAGTCCTCACTCACAACCCTTACCCACAGTCCTCATTCACAACCCTTACCCACAGTACTCACTCATAGCCCTCACCCCCAGCCTTCTAATAGAGCCCTCAACCACATCCTTCATATGCAGCACACACCCACAGTCCTCACCCACAGTCCTCACTCACAGCACACACCCACAGTCCTCACTCACAACCCTCACCCACAGTCCTCACTCACAACCCTTACCCACAGTCCTCACCCACAGTCCTCACTCACAACCCTTACCCACAGTCCTCACCCACAGTCCTCACTCACAGCACACACCCACAGTCCTCACTCACAACCCTCACCCACAGTCCTCACTCACAACCCTTACCCACAGTCCTCACCCACAGTCCTCACTCACAACCCTTACCCACAGTCCTCACCCACAGTCCTCACTCACAGCCCTCACCCACAGTCCTCACCCACAGTCCTCACTCACAAACCTCACCCACAATCCTCACCCACAGTCCTCACTCACAGCCCTTACCCACAGTACTCACTCACAACCCTTACCCACAGTCCTCACCCACAGTCCTCACTCACAGCCCTCACCCACAGTCCTCACTCACAACCCTCACCCACAGTACTCACTCATAGCCCTCACCCCCAGCCTTCTAATAGAGCCCTCAACCACATCCTTCATATGCAGCACACACCCACAGTCCTCACCCACAGTCCTCACTCACAGCACACACCCACAGTCCTCACTCACAACCCTCACCCACAGTCCTCACTCACAACCCTTACCCACAGTCCTCACCCACAGTCCTCACTCACAACCCTTACCCACAGTCCTCACCCACAGTCCTCACTCACAGCCCTCACCCACAGTCCTCACCCACAGTCCTCACTCACAACCCTCACCCACAGTCCTCACCCACAGTCCTCACTCACAACCCTCACCCACAGTCCTCACTCACAACCCTTACCCACAGTTCTCACTCACAACCCTCACCCACAGTCCTCACTCACAACCCTTACCCACAGTCCTCACTCACAACCCTCATCCACAGTCCTCACTCACAACCCTCACCCACAGTCCTCACTCACAACCCTCACCCACAGTCCTCACTCCCAACCCTTACCCACAGTCCTCACTCACAACCCTCACCCACAGTCCTCACTCACAACCTTCACCCACAGTCCTCACTCACAACCCTCACCCACAGTCCTCACTCACAACCCTTACCCACAGTCCTCACTCACAGCACACACCCACAGTCCTCACTCACAACCCTCACCCACAGTCCTCACTCACAACCCTTACCCACAGTCCTCACCCACAGTCCTCACTCACAACCCTTACCCACAGTCCTCACCCACAGTCCTCACTCACAGCCCTCACCCACAGTCCTCACCCACAGTCCTCACTCACAACCCTCACCCACAGTCCTCACCCACAGTCCTCACTCACAGCCCTTACCCACAGTACTCACTCACAACCCTTACCCACAGTCCTCACCCACAGTCCTCACTCACAGCCCTCACCCACAGTCCTCACCCACAGTCCTCACTCACAACCCTCACCCACAGTACTCACTCATAGCCCTCACCCCCAGCCTTCTAATAGAGCCCTCAACCACATCCTTCATATGCAGCACACACCCACAGTCCTCACCCACAGTCCTCACTCACAGCACACACCCACAGTCCTCACTCACAACCCTCACCCACAGTCCTCACTCACAACCCTTACCCACAGTCCTCACCCACAGTCCTCACTCACAGTCCTCACCCACAGTCCTCACCCACAGTCCTCACTCACAACCCTCACCCACAGTCCTCACTCACAACCCTTACCCACAGTCCTCACTCACAACCCTCACCCACAGTCCTCACTCACAACCTTCACCCACAGTCCTCACTCACAACCCTCACCCACAGTCCTCACTCACAACCCTTACCCACAGTCCTCACTCACAACCCTCACTCACAGTCCTCACTTACAACCCTCACTCACAGTCCTCACTCACAGTCCTCACCCATAGTCCTCACTCACAGCCCTTACCCACAGTACTCACTCATAGCCCTCACCCCCAGCCTTCTAATAGAGCCCTCAACCACATCCTTCATATGCAGCACACACCCACAGTCCTCACCCACAGTCCTCACTCACAGCACACACCCACAGTCCTCACTCACAGTCCTCACCCACAGTCCTCACTCACAGCACACACCCACAGTCCTTACCTGCAACACTCACCCACAGTCCTCACTCACAACCCTCACCCACAATCCCCACCCACAGTGCTCACTCATAGCCCTCAACCCCAGCCTTCATACACAGCCCTCAACCACAACCCGCACCCACAGTCCTCACTCACAGTCCTCACCCACAGTCCTCACTCACAGCACACACCCACAGTCCTTACCTGCAACCCTCACCCACAGTCCTCACTCACAGTCCTCACTCAAAGCCCACACCAACAGTCCTTACCTGCAACCCTCACCCACAGTCCTCACCCACAGTCCTCACCCACAGCCCTCACTCACAGTCCTCACTCACAGCCCACACCCACAGTCCTCACCCGCAACCCTCACCCACAGTCCTCACCCACAGTCCTCACCCACAGTCCTCACCCACAGCCCTCACTCACAGTCCTCACCCACAGCCCTCACCCACAGTCCTCACTCACAGCCCACACTCACAGTCCTCACCCGCAACCCTCACCCACAGTCCACACCCGCAACCCTCACCCACAGTCCTCACTCACAGCCTTCACATACAATCCATCGATTATGTATTTAAAAGCAGAATTGTGAAGCCTGCTATGAATGCACTGAATTATTTTGCAAGTGTTTTTGTAAGAGAACTCTAAACTCTAGACTCTACACCACCTTGTCCAGTTTATCAGCTCAGCTCATCATATAGGAGCAATTTGCTCTTGGTTGTGCAGCCTAGATTTTAAATCTGGGCTGAAATTGTGTGGTCCGTGAGGTTACTGCAACACAAAGCCCGTGAAGACAAGAAAAGCTCCGGCGCTTAAAATAAACACAGTCAACATTAAACCCTTCTCAATAGATTAATTAGTGACCTCTGCAGTAGACCATACGCAACATTTTACCCAGTGTAAGATTTTTAATTAATGCAAAAATGTTACATCAGTTGGATGCCTACAGTGATGTCATTTGTAGATTTCTTTAAAAACAATAATTTCTTTAAGAGCTTTACCTTAAAGGATATGAGGAGCTCATGTGTCTTATATGTTTACTTAAGTTCTATGGGTTAGGTTAGTGAATTGCGTAAGCAGCCCCTCCAGTGAGAAACCTGGTGTTAACACTCCAACGAGACAAAGGTGACCAGTTATTCAACATGTTTGTCTGATGATATGTTGCTTCCTTCTCGAAAAAAAGAAAAGAGAAAGTAGAAAAATCCCTGAAATGCAGCTGTAAATTCTTAACATGACAAAACAATGAACGAGTCCTTCATCAGGAGCACTTACTGCATTGCTTCTGTATTTGGCTCTGGCTCACAACACTTTGCAATGCCTATCAACATTTATGATAAAATATATTTTTATTTCCAAGGGACCCCATTTTAAGGATCCTCTGACTTTTAGGGACTTCGACCCCAGGGCCTCTTGGGGGCCCTAGCCATGATTTTGCGGCCCCTAGCCATGCTTTTGGGCCTTAGCCATGCTTTGTGGGGACCTAGCCATGGTAGGGCATTGTGGCACTGCTCTGACTTTGACTTCTGGCTATTAGGGATCCTAGGAAACAGGGGGGCATAATTTTTGAGGGCCCTGGTTATGAGAGCCCCTACCAGGGGGCCCTAGAAAAGAGCAGGGCATACCATTAGAGGGCCCTTGATCACGAATGGGATGGGTTGGGGGTGGCCCAGGGGCCCAGACTATCCTTAATCTGTCCTTGTTGGCATATATAGTAGCTAATAATGCCTGCCAGAGTACATGGTTTCATGACTATAATATTGGTTCATTAGAACGAATTATAATGCACTAGAATGTGCTATACAAAGGTTCTCATGTATGTTCTGTAGACCCAGGCATATGTCTAGGTAAAGATTTACTGGGTATCACTTCCACTGCCACTATTTTCTAAAAATATATAATGAACTTGACAGAGTTTATTTAAGCAAACTGGAAACGAGGCTAGTTGACTACAGGTGCTAAACTGTTAGCAGTTAGACAACCAAGGCTGTCATTAAGATTTTCCTTCACTAAAACTAAGGGTCCAAGACCAACCTCTGAAAAAGACCACCCATAGCATTATAGCCCCACCTCCAAACTTGACAGCCAGCACAGTGCAGGCGTGCAGGTAACGATCTCCAGGCATTCTACAAACCCAGACATCAGACTGTACACCACTCCATCCTACGCTTAGCCTTGTGCCTGGCCTGGAAACTGCTGTGCTAGGCTAGCTGGCTACAGTGGCTAAACTGTTAGCAACCAAAGCTACATTGTTGGCAGCACAGAGACCTGCTTTAACTGTTAATAACAGCTGCTTTGTTTAGGAATGTAGCCAATGGTAGCCATAGCCATAAGTTAGCTTTGCTAATTCAAGCCCCACAGTGGGAAACAGAGAAGAAAAGAACTTTCATTTAAAGTCTGTGACAGCCTGATATAAAGGAAGTAATAATGATGATAATGAAGCTTAATGAGCGCTCATAACTGGTGAGTAAACACTAACACTAGCTATGCAAACGTATATCTGTAGTAACAGATAATGCAGGAAGATCAAGAGATTGTCTTGTAAGCTGATTCTAGAACATTATACACTGAGACTGAGAATCTTGCTTGTCAGATAAAGTCTGAATCTTAACATCATTCTTAATTGTTGAAAGTATCTGGACTGAAGCTCCAGTGTAAATGTGTATTGTGGTCTAACCTGCTAATCCTTCAGATTGTTGATTGAAAAATAGGCCACTTCATAAAATAAGAAGTGTTTTTGTACAGTTTTCAATGAAATAGAGGAGAATATACCAATCACTGCTTTCTGTTTTTATAAGTAATTCACACATTGTCCCAACTTTTGTAAATGTGGGTTTATATAATGTCTTATTAATACAATTCTTGTAGAAAGCACCATCTAAAATATCTATTTAGAGTAATAAAGCAGTCAATATAAACATACAATGCAGGTCAATGTAACAAATTATGCTCAGACAGGAAAGTAAAACATAAAAATGTCCAGGAGATGTCCCTAGGTTAACACTTAACTCCCAATTCTCATTTCTAGTGTCTTATTAAAGTCTCAACCCAATTTCTACATCAGCAGGACTCCAAACAGTCCAAGCAGGCCTCTTTTGATGTTCGGGTGAATTGTAAGACCATTGCACCACATATTCCTACATTACTTTTCAATGCTTTTACAGTTTATTGAACATTCCAGCACACAGATTAAGGTTTACGTGGAAATATGCATTCACTCCCATCAGGCGGCTGAGTTTGAACTCCAGTGATGCCATAGTCATCAGTAAGTGGAAGCTAAAGAGGGAAAAAATATGCATGGTGGTATGGTCTGATGTAAAGAGTCCCAGCTATAGTGGGAAAATTCAATATTCTATATTGTTTGAGACACAGAACCAAACCATGCAATTTAGGAGAACCTTGGAATAACTACAGTGCTTTGTTGGTAAAACCTTAAAGTAATGTGCAGTGAAACACACACACACTAGTGAGCACACATACTACAGGTAAGTGAGCACACTTCCTGGAGCAGTGTGCAGACATATCCACAGTGCCTGGAGATATCCACAGTGCCTTCTTACAGTGTAAGAAAAGCTGTGTAGTCAATTTTAAGTTGAGTTGAAGTTGAGCTTAAGTTGAGTTGTGTTTTTAGCAGTGTAGTTTTATTTATAGGTGTTGATCAGGTACATACTATGGAAAATTCTTTTAATGTTTTAGTGTACAAACTTATTTATAAACTTACTAAACTATTATTAAATCTTATTACATCTAATCACCTGTAACATTTTACTTAAAGTGATCACATGGTACCACACACTAGCTAGCTTATACCTAGAACCTACTTTTTTTTAATGTATTTCGATGCCCTGGAATACTGTAAAAAGTGCTTTGTTGGTAGAACATTAAAAAATGACCATGTGGAAACAAGTGTTTGAACTAGAGTCATTCAGCTCAATAAATTACATTGATTGAAAGAATCATTTGTTTAAACTATATTTTTAGGTAAAATGAATCTAGTTCAGTTTTTTTATTTTTTAAGTTTTACCAATGAAGCATCTTTCACAGTGTACAGTCATTTTACCCTGAACAATTATCTACCTAAAATCATTTTTAAATTTTCATAAAACTGATCGAAGCATTCTTCCTTTTGTTTTTTACGGCCAAAAGACAAAAATTAATTGTATGTTATGAGAACTTTCAGTTACAATAAGTGTTGCTTGTTTCCTCATCAATGTCTATTGAGTTACTATAGATTAACCTATGTACTGTACTTAGCTCAGCAGATAACAGGATAAATAATCATTTATAAGCATGGCAGGTACAAAATGCAACAAGATGTTCATTGGGCAAACGTGATTGGTTTCACATTACTGCCAAAAACAGCAGAAAATGGATCAAACTAAGCAAACATTACAAAACAGTACAAGTTAGCAGTTATCGATAATTTAGTATAATCTGCTCTACTGTGATCCTCCAAGGCTCATACACACAGTTCTCCTCTAATCCACTGCGCACCATCCCACAGTTGGGAGGGACCCAAGCCGTGTTGTATCCGTGACTGTGCCACGTCTTCTGTAGGGGGTGGCCTTGGTAGTCGATCTTCTTCACTTTTCCCACTTTTACACGCAGTTTGAGGACAACTAGCTGCTCCCATGGTGATGAGTTCAAGGGATACCGAGAGGCCTTGTCGAAACTCCGGCTCACATAGACGCCGCGTCCTAGCATGCCGTCGGCAGAAGGGATGAAGCCCTCGTACAGGATCCTCTGAGCGTTTTCCATTGTAGTGCCATGGTACATTGTGTAATATCTACGTCCAGAATGCTTATTACCCATCTTCTCTTCTTACAAGCTACTCGGATAATACTCTATTTTAAGGACCATAAACAAATCACAATTAAAAAAGATATTTAGAACCAAGTTCTAAATATAGCCATTTCATGCTTAAAGCTTCCTTGCACAGTAAAATGGTTCCTCAGAGGAGAATGTGTTATATATGGTTCTAAACTGAAACCTTTTAAAATGGTACTATATGGCACTATAAAGGTTTCTGCTATTGGTTTGATGTCTGACCCTTTCTCTAAAGAACCATTTCACCATGCACAGACACGTTTAAGCATGAAATGGTTCTATGTAGACCTCAGGGTTCTAAATAGAACCATTACCTTGAATTGTGAAATACCCTTTTTAATTGTGATGTGTCTCTTAAAGTAAGGTAATGTCCAAATTGGTCTTGTTGCACATTTTAAAAAGATGGTTCTTTAAGGGCTCCTTAGTAAATGGGATTGTTCTATTTAGAACCTTTTAAAACCACAATGAACAAAGATGTCATTGTAACCCCAATATGTGTTTGTATTCCATATTCCAATAGAAGCAGTTTACTATACATTCATATCAGTGCTACTACACATTTGAATATAATATAAAATATAATTGTTTTAATCCAATTCACAGGAACTTGACTGAGTGGCAAAGAGAATAAAAGCCCTGGCCAAACTTTGAGGATCTTAATTAAAATGTAAGAAGTTAAAAGTGTGTATATATATATATATATATATATATATATATATATATATATATATATATATATATATATATATATATATATATATATATATATACATTAGGCTTTTACTGCACAGAACAATCAAATCACAATCAGTTAGTTTGTTTCTATGCTTGTCAACAGTTCATTAACGTGAAATTATACTTACTTCTATCTCAGCTGGCAAAGATTCTTCTCTTCCTGCAGATGTTTAGTTTCATTTTTGGCTGTGTGTGTCTTGCTGTATGTAAGAAAAGTATGTGGTACATCCCACAGGTTACGTCTAGACTCAATTCCACATAACCTGTAGAAACCATATAAGCCCTATTTAGTGAACTGTGCAGAGAGGCACTTCATACTGTTCAACTAAATATTTGAAAACATTAATTTTAAAAAGCATTGATTATTGATCAGCTAATCATTCATGTAAAATATATAAGTCATATTTAATTACTTAGCCGTAAGATATTCTGTATCATTTTAATATCATAAACCATACAAAGTTGTAACTATTCTTATTTTTTACACTGGCACAAGTGTAGATGCTACTCATATCTATTTATTAGGTACTTCCCACTGAAATGCCTTGTGGTTACATATCAGGTTCAGTCATTTCTGTCTTTGCTGTGTGGAGAAATGAATGAATAAATGAATGAGTGAATGAATAAAGAGGCATTAATTGCAAGCTTTAGCTGCATAAACTCCTAAGATGCCTTCAAAAAAAGTCTGACTGCTGAGCCTGAAGTTGTTTAAGATAAGATGTGTTTACAAACTGATACCAACTAACAGGAAGTAAAAGAAAACAAAAAAAGACACGTCATTTCTAAGAAGCGTTTTTAAACGTATGAATTTCTCTGCCACAAGGGGGAGGAACTGTCCCTGGTCTGTGCCTGTAAAAATCCTGAATGTTTATGGCAACAGATTGATCAGTTAATACATTTAATTAATAAATGGGATATACTTATTGGTTTAAATTCTGTTAAATATGGCACATTTTATTATTCTTTATATTTTTTCTATATTTATTCTAATCTGAGTTACATTTGGGACTTAATAATGAGGCTATTTGGTGATAGTTGATCCTTTGTGGGAGTGTCTGATTTTAAACTTTATGTAGGATTGGATCTTCTTTAATTTGCAGGATATTTGAGGAACTTTTACCTACGACTTGATAGATTATTTGGATGTTTAGTCAATATTCTAGGTGGACTAAGTACAATAAACTGCTTTTACATTAATACATGTTTGATTCTTTTGAATTTGGCAAAGGAATTTAATTTTTACTGATTGTGGTAAAATAGTGGTTTAAAAAATGTAATAGGGGAACGTAATCTAGAGAGTTTTAAGCACTTTTAATCATATTAATTAGTCTTATTTTACAATAAGAGAACATAAGAAAGGTCAAAAAAGGACATTTAACTTTCAACTACTTTTGTTTATGATGAGTAAACTCCCAGGTGTTTGGTCTTGGAAGCATGCCAAAGATTGTTTATACGGATCTTATAGCCCATCATGTGGAGCTACATAGGAAAAAGAACCAAGAGACCCTCAGAAAACTTTAATCAAATACAGCTGGTGGATAATAAGAAGAAGGAAAAGAAGAAGGCTCTGGTTTTACAGGGTCAGCCTCTGCAGAATCAGGTTCACCCTCAATTGTCTCTGCCATCATTGGTGGTTCCAGTCGTCGTTTCCTGCCCACAGCCAGTTTTTGGTCAATTGCAGACCTAGAGAGGAAGAGGTCGAGGAAATTTAGGAAGAGGAAGAGGAAGAAGGTTTAATCCGATATTTCAACAGTCAGATGTGTTTTATAATTGTGGACAGTTTGGCCACAACATGCCAGGAACAAGGATTCTAAACCAACAATATAGCTGAAAGTAAATAATGGATCATTGGAAGTGATGGCGGATAGCGGAGTTGCTTTCAGCTATATTCGGCCTGAAGATGCTATACATCTTCCCATGTCTGGTCAATCGGGTTTGAGGGAATAAAACAGCTGATTCCTCTCAAAGAACCAGTTCAGCTCTGCTTTGAAAATCAGAAGAATACAATACCTATACTGGTATTAGAGCATACACTGATTGCACTATTGGGAAGAGGGGCTTTGTGTAGATTGAACTGTAGAGTACACCTGATGGCTGTCTGGTGGATGTGCCAAATGATATTGCTCATCAATTATCGATGGCAGCAGAAGTTGAAGCTTGCTCAGTATTTTGAATTGGAAATCTTAATGATTGGACGTTTTTTTGTGGCAAACATGCCTGATGCAAAGCTTTCTGAGTATCCATGTGATTTATAACTTGGAATAATGTGAAATTATGTTATAATCTGTGATAATCTGTATTTCTTGGTATTGAAAAAACTGGTTGGTGGTTTCTTTTTTTTCACTGTTGTCACTAATAGGTGGACTGCAGTCTGGATCCAGACCCAGACATCGTCCACTGCAGACCCAAACTGATAAACTATTGAGAATTATTTAATTTAGACTGTGTTTATTTTAAGCGGCGGAGATTTTCTTGTCTTTACGCTATACAGGCTTTACGGCGAAGTAAACTCAGAGACCAGTCACATGCGCTGTAAGATCACTGAAGGCACTCCTCAGCCTCGGTAAGCACACAGGCGATGTACGATCGAGAAGCAGAAGCCGAGACTACAGCGAGTCAGAAAGAATAACGTAAAAACACTTGGCCTGAGGAAATCTGGTCTAACTGGACCTTACTGAATTCTAATTAAATACCCCTGCTCTAGACCAATACTGGGAAGACCACTGTAGAGGTGGTTGGTTGTTCAGACACTCAAACATGGACAATAGGAGTGGACTGGAGGACTTTAAACAAGGACACTGTGCTAAAATGCCTAGTTAACACATCATTCATATTTTACTAACAGTCAACACTGCAGAGCAGCTGCAGTGTGCTATATTCTTATGTTTTGTTTTTTGTTGTTTTTTTAATTGCTTGGAGAATTGATGGACCAATTTTTGTTATTGACCAGGTACATTGAGGCCTCAGATGAATACACAATCTGTAGTGTTCCTGCAAACGCTTCCTCTGAATCCTGTACTCAGGATGCCTCATAAATACATATACAGTCTATTATATCATCACTGTCTAAAGAAAAACATGTAGCTCAACTGTTGTGGATTTTCAGTTTTCTATATCATTTGAACATGACAGCTGCTTTATGTCCTGTAAAAGTTTCATGATGATTGGACTAATAGAAATGCTCCAAAATCCCTCTAAATAAAACCTCTTTACATTAACTTACATTGAAAGGTAAAACAAGTTTTTGGCCTCTCCTATAAAGTTCCACTTTTGAAATGACTTGTTTTCTTAGGACATTGACAGTGTTGTAATACATTATAGCTTATAACGCCTGGCATAAGCTTGAATTGCTTATTCGCAGTTAAAAAATATGCAGTTGGTTTAATCCCAAAACACGACTCTCGAAACAATGGCTACTATTCTATTGTGACATGATAAAGACAAAACAGCTACACTTGTGGGACTTGCTTTTGGTTTTATTTTAAGGACTTGCTTTTGGTTTTATTTTTTATATCTGGATTTGTTTATTTATACTTTCTTTCTTTTTTAGCGTTGTATTATACATGTGTAAAAAGCAATACAAAAATTGATCACAAAAAAGTATATGCACTTAAAGTATACACAGTTAAAGTATACCCAGTTGCATAACACTTTATAAAAGAAGAGCACATGTCAGGTTTCACTAGTCCTAGATCAACCCCTAAAAAACAACCCCATAGCATCTCCCCAAACATGCATGACTTGGTGCACCAAGAAAATTGTTTATAGCTGCATGTATGATATATATTATTATATATAATACATATTGTTACATATGTAACTATGTGAATATTATTATAATCAGTATGCACTCATATCAGGCTATTTACCACAGCATCAATGAGGCGACACACTAAGCTACCAAAATCTATATACACAATTCCAAAATCTTTTAAAAGAAAACAAAAGCAGCACAAAGACAACGTAATGTTTTGTCTTGTAAATTAGATGTTTAAATTAATATGATTAAGTAATATGTATTCATATGTATATTCGCTCATTGTGAAATATGATTAGAAACAGTAGAAACAGTACCGAATATATCATATGTTTAATATATTTGCTCATTTGAAATATGTCTGCAATACGTTCCAATAAAGTTGGAAGAGGAGCAATTACAGATTAGAAACGATAAATGAGAGGACATTTATGTTAAAAGGACCATCCAGGAAAGCTTAAAAGTCAGTGCTTGAAGTGAGCTAGTACTCACTGGTACGCAGTTCTGGACCATTTATAGTTTGCTATTTGGCATACAGGCACTTCACAAGCTTTTGCAATACACGACATTGCATATGATTCAGTTTACCTCAAATTAAGGTTCTCTTTCACAAAACAGGTCCTCTGGCATGTTGACTAAACAAAAACCAATCAAAAGCAATGCTGAGACTACGAGAAGCAAAAACACACAAAATGTTGTGTTGAGTATTTGATTAAATATGACTGTTCACTGTGTGCTTTGTTTAAAAATCTTAATCATGCCGTATTTATCTAATGTTTAATAAATTAATAAGCTTGATCAGTTTCTGATTAATGACTGTGTTCTTAAACATTGCTTTACGGAACACCACAACACTACACAACACTACATAATGAAATTCATAGCTTATTTAAACATGACCTACTGAAAAAGAGACAATAACTAGAAGTATATAAGCACAACACACACATGATACATAGCACTTTACAGATATTACGATTATCTTATCATCATATATGATCAAATGAATTGGATACATCACAGTGGGTATTGCTGTCACCTCACAGTGAGAAGGGCCTGGGTTTGATTTCCTTGGCCGGGTGACCAGCGTTCTTTGTGTGTGCAGTGTCTGAGTAGGATTCCTCCCACAGTTCAAACATGAGCAGTCAGGTAAACTGAAGATGCTAAATATCCTGCAGGCATTAGTGTGTATGTCCGGGTGTCTGCCCTGTGCCTAGAGAGTTTCCCGGCCTCTGTCTAACCAGCACTAGGATAGGCTCCAGCCTTACCACTGTGAGAATTACTAGCTTTCTTAATGGCCCTCTTTAAATGAATACACAAATTTTATGTGATATGTATGATTTCTCAGTGTAGGAATTCAGTATGTGATACTTCAACATGTGAATAAGGAGGATTACTGTCTACTTCAGGCACTGGTAAGGCCAGTTGAGGCCACTTTACAAAAAACATCTGCAAATAGTCTAATTGTTTAAGAACGTTCCTCAGCAGGTGCCTGCAAGTACTCTAGGCATTTCACCCTGTACTGTGCATGAAACCATCAAAAGTCTGAGAGAACTTGGAGAAATCTGTGCGCAAAGTGTGTACTAGCGAAAATCACGCACTACGGACGGAGCTACTGGAAAAGGAAAGAATGATATTATGCATAACATTGATTTATCTCATTTACCAATTTTGCAGCATAATGCAAAGAAATGAAAGGTTACCAAAGCAGAAAGAAATAGAACTACATCAAGCTGCTCAGGGTAGCAGATTTCTTTTATCCTCTATCTATCAATAAAGCAAATGAGGGAGATGTATCAGTATCAGAACATGATCCAGAGGAGCCCATCACAGATGAAGATGGACAGAGAGTAGGACTCACGTTGAGGGGCACCATGTCTTGTGACCGGAAGGTCGCTGGTTCAATCCCCAGGATCAAGGCACATTACCCCCAACTGCTCCCCGGGTGCCGTGGATAGGGCTTCCCACCGTTCCAGGCACATGTGCTCACTGCCCCTAGTGTGTATGTTCACTGATGTTTGTATATGTGGGTGTTTTACTGCATGGATGGGTTAAATGTGGCGGTCCAATTTTGCTGTGTAAAAAACACAAGTGACAGAATAATTCTAAACTTAAATTTTAAATTAACTCAACAGTGTTGCCTGAGGAGATAAGTCAAAAAGAGGGTAAGGTGACAGCACCCCCTTACCATTACAGGAAGGGTATGTGGAAAAAAGAGCTGTTGATGAAAGTGAGGATGAAATTGCAAAAATAGCCACCATGCCATATCCTACAGATCCATCCCATGTTGAAGCATTTCACATCAGGTGCAATGAGAGCTACATTGCTATGTGCTGCAGTGTAGGGCCCTGTCAACCAGACTTGGTTTCCCCAAAAATGCTGAGGGGCGGTCATTCCAAAAGCATTGGTTTTCTGGAAATGTGTGACTGAAGTATTTCCCCCAGTGCTGATTCAATAAATTATTATTTCAGTTGCTGGCTTTTTCTACCTGAAGTTAGATGTAAAAGCAGAAAGGGGTGAAGAAATGGGATCAGAAAATGGAATAATGCTCTTGAAAAAATCAACAGCATTCTGTCACAGATGTCCACATGACAAGCATTGTGAGGTTACCAAAAGAAGACAGTCCAGACTTCATTTGATGTATCAGATGTGAAGGGAGTGGAAGCCAGAGAGCGGAAGAGGCACACAAACAGAGAGATACTGATCTCACAGTTTATCTCGCAAAGCAGGGACTAGCATTCTGAGGTGATGATGAGACTAACTTAAGAAACAACCGTGGTCAAGGGCGTAGAATTAGCTAGTTAGCACCAATATCCAGTGATTAGTGAATTGGCCCCACCCATAATTTGATCCCCTCCTAATAAAAACCCCGATCTGTCAACGTCTTATTAACCTAGACGTGCAGAAAGCGTTAAATCAAGTTCTCTAACACATATGCTCAGTGTGATTGGCTGTGCCTTTCCCTGCTGTCACGTGAGACTCTGTAGCTACGTTGGGTCAAACTGTAAGGAAAACTTTTCAGTCATGTGTGAGACTCACTGTGCAAGACCCTGTGCAACGTGGGTGACACATGGGTGTGAAAAGCAAATGAGGATGACAGCAAAAAAGAAGAAGGTGGACATAAGGAGCTATTTTCCAAAGAAACGTGTAAGTCACTTAAAGTCAAGTCCATCATAATAAAGTTAATGGCAGTGCAAGGCTTTGGCACACAGCAGGCTAACTTCATCTGTACCTATAAATCACATGGTTTGAAAATTTGCAAATTGGAAATTTGGAAATTGGGGTACATTCATAGTTCCCCCCCAATGTCAAGAGCAAATCTACCCCCTTGACCATGGTAACTATCTAAAACTGGTGAATCTATTTTCCCGCTATGACAGTGTGCTGAAGATGCATACAGAAAATATAAGAAGAGTGAAAGTGACTAAGAAAAGGCACCAGGTGTCACTGTTGTCAAACAGAAGCCAAAGTGACTTGATCACAGCACTGGGTACGTACATCAGAAGGGAGATCCAAAGAGAAATCCAAGAAGCTGAAATGTACTCCATTCTCTTGGATGAGACCACCGATGGTTCCCACAAAGAACAGGTGTCATTTGTAGTGTGATATCTACATCAAAAGCATATAAAGTAGAGAGATATTAAAGTTTGCAACATTGATGCAACAACAGGCCAGGGGCTGGGGAATACTGCAGTCTCCCCTCTACAGAAGAATGGTCTGGAGTTGAAAAACATGTGTGGCCAGGGCTACGATGGAGCAGCCAACATGAGTGGCATGTACAGAGGTCTTCGAGCCAGAATACGAACACTCGATGAGAGGGCCCTCTATTTGCACTGCAAAGCACACTGCCTGAATCTGGTCCTGGTGGAAGCCTCAAAGTCAAATAAGCACTTCGTAACCTTCTTGAACTTCGTGGAGAAGCTGTATGTGATTTACAGCGGCCCCCCAAAGCTCCATGCTGCTGCTTTAGTTAGATTGCAGCAGTCACTGAATGCAGTGATGGTGAATGTTCTGCTGTCCCTATCCAGCAGGATCTGCGAGGGTCTGCACGCTAAAAAAACTGGGCCTAGGACTAGGCCTGTGCCAAAGACTGTTTCCTAAAGTCCTACAATAATCAACCTTTCAATTGTATAACTTATCAAAGATTAAACCTTTGACTTTTCGGCAGAACCTAAGAGGCTGTCAGATAACCATTGGGCTTGCAAGGAACAAGCACTGAAGGCCCTTCAGAGAAATCTGAAGCACTTCCTTCCAGCGCCTGCAGAGGTCTCTGTCTCCAGAATACTAGGTCGCTCTGGACACACTCACACACATCTGCATGCATGCGACAACAATGTGACAACACCTTACCTCTGCTGTTGACACAAGCCAGCGTCTAGCGTTAACGCCATATCTCCACAGCAGGGTCCTGCCGTCCTCGCTAGAGCCCTCGAGCCCACTGGACTCACCGATTTGCCTGAACACTCCTCTCCTGTCATCAGAGCTTACCCCTGGAGTCTCCTCCCCACGGATCTCCACGCTGTGTGGTTTGTGTGGCCATCAGACATCATGTTTGAACTTAGTGAATATATAAACTGTGTTCTTATGGTCCCTCCGGAAACTGAGAGAATGGTAAAACCCCGCAGGGATCCTCTCCTGGCAAGCTCCGGAACGACGCAAGGAGTAACCACTTTTTGTTTGAGCTGTCCAGACAGGACCTACTTCCTGGTTTACTCCCCAGCGCTCGAGGAGCAACTCCGCATTGCTCAGAGGGGAGATCTACACCTGGAGTCATCGGGGTTCTGTGGCTCCCATCAGCGGCTACACCAGTACGCACCAACTCTAGTAGCCGCTCCCCCATGCTGCCTTGGACTCCAGCTTACCTGGTCTCCCGGGACTCCCTTGTCTGCTGGACCAACTCTGTGCTTTGTTTTCACATTTTATATCCCTGTTGAGTTAATAAAGCCTTGCATATGGATCGTAACATCATGTCTGAATCGTTACAGCTAAAATGATGCTCCTTGATGAGATCTGTGAAAGAGATCCACCTGGCCTGGCCCTAGGGGACAGGGCCGGAGAGGGCCCCTTTTTGGGAATTTCATGCCCAAATCCAGCCCATTTTTTCCTCCATGGATGAGGAATCTAAATAAATGAAACAGAAGCTAGGTCTTACAATGCCGAGAAAACACTTTACTTAAACATGTTTAATTTAAAAATAGCATTTTTCTTCCCTACAGAGAGGAACTCTATTGTTAGGTTTACACTAAACTCTTAAGTAGCTGCACCACATGCATGCTTAGTAGCTTCAGCATCAAAAGCCTCCTAAGCAGTGCACTGGTTTCTCAACTTTATTAATAACATTGTCTATAGACTTTCCTTCTCTGTGTACATTAACATTAACACAAGTTAACATATATCACGTCTATGTTATATTTTACATTACAAATAACTATATTAGTTATTGTGCAGAGTTTAAATAACTCTGTTAGACTATCCTCTACCTGTCCCTTCAGTAAACATGGCCTCCTCCGGATCAGCAGTGTCGTCGGAAGGGGTTTGCTGCTCCGATGCTACAAAAACCAACTTAAACATTTAGGAGGGGAGAATTCCCTCAGATGGTACAACCCACTTAATGTACTGCAATGTAGGGGCTGTGTTGTCAAATGAATGGAGAATGAATTCATAGTTGAATGGAGAATGAATGCAAGAAGATAAGATGTATGTCTAAATTACAATTAACTTTGAAACATGGATATCACACCCCAGCATTCGAAGTCATCAAACTCTCCGCAAGAAGAAAGCCTGGACCACTCCACAGCCTACACGCTAATTGATGGTGTACTTCACACAAGACAAGCATTGAGGTCTGAAGAGAAGTTTGCTGAGATATTTCAAGACTTTCAACATTCCTTTACCTACTGTAGTGCCCGGTCTGGAAAGGAAACAGAAAGTGCCAGTGCGTTTCCAACACAGCACAAGTGCATCGCCAGTAAGTGATGAGTTTGACCCTGTGGAGTCATACTACAGGACGAATGTGTACTATACATTTATTGATACCTTCACTGCAGAACTTAACAGGATATTCCAGGGGAGCATCACTGGAAGTCCAACTGACACAATTATATGGTCCTTCAACTCTCTAACAGTGTGTGCCAACTGGACAAGCACCCCAAATCCAGAGGCAGTAGAAGCCATCCATGTTCTTTGTGATTTCTACGAGGAAAATCTGAAGACTAAAGGTGTTTAATTCCAGCTTTCCATCAAAGAATCTGCAAGAAGTCCTTGCCATTGTGAAGGCCAGCTCATCTTTCCAACATTTTTGAAGATGCTTCAGTGGAAAGATCATTTTCAAAACTATAGATCATAAAGAACAGGCTCAGGAGTCTCTGTAGGGAAGACCGACTCTCTTGCTTGTATATAATAAACCACAGTGAGGTGATAAAAATCTTCCAAGAGATGGCACCAAGAATGATGCTCCTGTGAAGCATCTACTACTTCATATACATGCTACTTAAACGATCCTGCTCCCTTCACCTCACTAGAGAGCGTCGCCTCCTTAATACATAGTTGTGCTATATAGAGTATATTGAATGTTTTACTTTTATTGCAGGTATTCAGAGCAGAAGTTTTAATAGATTTAAATTAATATATTGCTTGGTTATTAAAAAGCAGGCACAATATGGCCTTGTTTTTGCCTGTTTTTCATTTATTTATGCAATTTGAGAATTTGAGTTAGATGTGTATTGATTGTGTTAACAAATAAAAATATATAAGTAAAATTGTGTACGTTTTTTTTAAATTGAATATGAATAATTTTCTGACGCTTTTGGATTTTTAATTATAGTTTAGTTTTCTTTTGTTGTGACTTGTTTTTTCTAATTTAGTTAGTTTTAATTAGTTTTTTAGAGTGGGTTTGGTAAATTTTATTAGTTATTATTTTTTTATTGGAGAGCAGAAAAGACCTTAAACAAGAAGTGCTGTCAGGGTGCTGCAGCTAATGGAAAACTGCTTGAGTGGAAAAAAAATTTATTTAATATCAGTCCACAAGGCTTATGAATAAATTAACAAACACAAAAAACAAATGGTAATCTATCTATAATTTCAGTACACTTTAGTTAGGTTTGTAAATGCCTAACGCAGTTCCAGTTAGTTATCGTTTTTTCTTCAATTTCAGTTTTTATTATTTCGCTTGTTTTGATTAACAATTATAACCCTGGTGCTTGAGCACCTGCCCCCAAAAATGTCTGTGCATGTGCCTGGTTTTCAATGTATTGGAGGAGCATATACAAATCACTGCTTTCTGTTTTTATTAGCATTTCACACATTGTTCCAACTTTTGTAAATTAGGGTTTACATAATGTTTTATTAATACGAGTCTTGTAGGAGTAATAAAGAGGTCAATATAAACATACAAATATAAACATACAGTTCAACGTAACAAATTATGCTCAGGCAGGAAAGTAAACAGGAAACATGTCCAAAAGAATCTATAGTCAGAGTCACTGCTTTACCTGCAAAACTGATTACACAGCTTTTCTTGGGTTAATGCTTCTCCCAACTCTCATTTCTAGTGTGTCAGTGAAGTCTGAACCCAAGTTTTACACCAGCAGGCCTCCAAACAGTCCAAGCAGGCCTCTCCTGATGGGGTGAATTGTAAGACCATTGCGCCACATATTCCAAAATTAGTTTTCAAAGCTTTTACAGTTTCAGGTTATTTAGAAATATGTATTAACCCCTAGCAGCCAGTTATGAGTTTGAACTCCATTGATGCCATAGCCATCCAGATGTAGGGAACGCCTGGTGGGACTGTCTGATGGAAGTCCCAGTTAGTGGGCAAATTTTATATTCTATATTGTTTACCTGCCGAACATTCATGCAAGTTAGGAGAACTTTGGAATAACTACACCGCTTCATTGGTAGAAGCTAAAAAATGACTTTATGTGGTAACAAGTAATTGAACTATTTACTACCTGTGTTTGAACACCAAGGAACTTTGTCATCTCCATTTAACCCATGTGTGCAGTAAAACACCCACACACTAGTAAACACAAACACTAGTAAACACACACACACTAGGGGTAAGTAAGCACTGTGGGCAGCCATATCTGCAGTACCCAGAGAGGAGTTAAGTTTCTTGCTTAAGGTCACTTCAGTCCTGTTGGCTCAGAGAATCGAACCAGCAACCTTCCCATTGGCTGGTTCTCTAACCTCCATCCCACGACAAAGAAAGGAAGATGCCACAACTGCGTACCTCAAACAAAGGGAGAATAACTTTGAATGAAACATAAAGATGTTTCTCTTGTTTTTAGGATTGTTTTTTCTCTTTATTTGAGATTTTCTTCCTCTTCTTTTGTTTTTCTTGTTTTTTTTGTTTTTTTGTTTTTTTTTTGGAATTTTGATCCTTTCTGTTGAGATTTTTAATTCTCTTTTCTTTGGACTTCTCTTTTCTGTCTTTGTGGTGCCTGTTGTGGGAACTGACCGAGCCCTTACACTGTGTAGTCACACTGTATAGTTTATGTTGAGCTGAAGTTAAACTGAGCTTACGTTGTGTTTTCAGCAGTGTAGTTTTATTTATAGGTGTTGAACAGGTACATAATATGAAAGACGCTTTGAACATTTTAGTGTACACTCTACCTGTAACATTTTACTCAAAGTGATTGCACGGTCCCACATACTAACTAGCTAATACCTAGAACTTACTATTTTAATGCATTTCTATACCCTGGAACACTGTAAAAATTCTGAATGTCTGAACTAGTGTTATTAACTCAATAATAAAATGAATCTAGTTTAGTTGCTTGTTATTACAGTAAGCCATTTTTTAGGTTGTACCAATGAAGCATCTTTCACAATGTACAGTCATTTTACCCATTTACCTTACCTAGAACTCTAAGGCTGGTTACCAAAGGTTTTTCCTAGCAATGTGAAGAACCATTTAAGAATCTCATTTTTACGAAAAACTTCTTGTAATTCTTGTAAAACTGAAAGAAGCCTTCTTTTTTCTGTTTTACAGCCAAAAGACAATAAATTAATTATGTTATGTAATGAGAACTTTCAGTTACAATAAATGTTGCTTGTTTCCTCATCAATTACTATAGAGTTACTCAACTTATTGTACTGTACTTAGCTCAGAAGATAACAGGATTTATAATCATTTATAAGCATGACAAGTACATAATGCAATGAGATGGTCATTGGGCAAATGTCATTGGTTTTACGTTATTATGACATCGTACATCTATATTCAAGATCATATATATACTAGTGCTACACTAACATGATCGATTATATGGCATAATCTGCTCTACTGTGATCCTCCACGGCTCATACACACAGTCCTCCTCTAATCCACTGGGCACCATCCCGCAGTTGGGAGGCATCCAAGCTGTGCTGTATCCGTGACTGTGCCACGACTTCTGCATTGGATGGCCTTGGCAGTCGATCTTCTTCACTTTTCCCACTCGTACACGCAGTTTGAGGATGGCTAGCTGCGCCCCTGGTGGTGGGTTCAACGGATACCGAGAGGCCTTCTCAAAACTTCGGCTCACATAGACGCCGCGTCCAAGCATGCCGTCGGCAGAAGGGATGAAGCCCTCGTTCTGGATCTTGAGAGCGTTTTCCATTGTAGTGCCATGGTACATCGTGTAATATCTTCGTCCAGAAAATTGGTGATCTGCCATCTTATCTTCTCATAAGCTACTCTTGCATGATCCTCTAGAAAATAAAGACTTTGGTTAATTCACTGCTGTTGTATGTTGAACCCCCTTTGGGCTTCCAAAATGCTTCCATTTAGCACCAACAAGGTTGTAACAATAGATGAAGCCTTTTTGGTGCTAAATAGAACCACGTACAACAAAGTTTCCATTAATCTGAAGAACAATTGTATCATTTTAACATGAACTGGCTCTGAATAAAATCTTTTTTGTACTGTGCCAAATTAGGATAACACTTCATTTCATGAAACACATTAAAGTTAAATTACATTTGAATTTAAAATATCAATGTATTAATCCAATTCACAGGAACTGGCCAAGTCCTGGCCAAACTTTGAGGATCTTCATGAAAATGTAAGAAGTTAAAAGTGCTTTTCTTTTAACTAAAACAATTATTCTATTCCAACTATTACAAATACTTCAGCACAGTAACTTAATCATTCCTATACACATGTATACATATATACATATACATTAGGCTGTTTTTACTGCACAGAACAATCAAATCACAACCAGTTAATTTGCTTCTTTGTTTCTCAACAGTTCATTAATGTGAAATTATACTTACTTCTATCTCAGCTGACACAGATTCTTCTCTTCCTGCAGGTGTTTAGTTTCATTTTTGATTGTGTGTGTCTTGCCTTATATAGGGAAGTACGTGGGACGTCCCACAGATAACGTCTAGGCTAAATTTCACATAACCTGAACAAACAACCTGTATAAGCCCTATACACTGAGCTGTTCAGAGAGGCACTTCATACTGATTGACTTAGGAAAGTAGTAGCAGTTTTTTTTCAGTTAATTTCCAGAAAACTGCTTATATAAAAAGTTGAGGGACCGTCTGAGGAGAATAACCAGTTCAACTTTGATGTAAACTATGACATTCTTTGAGAAACATCTTTCTCTGGAGCTTTGGTAGCAATCTACTTTACAGATCTAATAAAATAATAAAATGCTTATACTCTGGTAATAAGTTGTGGTTTACACCTAATTACAATTCAATTATTTAGATGTTAATTAATAATAAACCTGTATTTACAGAGGTAGTAAATAAGTAATTAAAGTTTGTGATGGTTGTACTATCCTAAAGATTGCCTGCTTATTTTATGGTTGTTAATAAATCATATGTGAGTAATTGCGGTGGTAACATTTATGTAATAAAATGTGTTATATCACTATTTAGGCTGTAACCATTACAACAGTTGAGTCTCAGACTTTACTTCTTCTTGCTAAACTGCATTGTGGCGATACCTAAATTGTGTGTTATCAGTAGAGATGGTGGGACTGATCAGTCGTGGATCAGTATTGGTCAGTTTGTATTTCCGATCTTAACAGCTGATCAACGTATCATAGTCGTATTTAATTACTTAGCAGTAAGTTATTCTGTATCATGTTAATATTATAAACCATAGAAAGATGTAACTAGAACCCAAAACGGGTTTGTTTGATAAACGTCATTTTGTCTTCCACCCGTTTTTGAGATTTCCTTATAACCCGCTCTTTTTGTGGCATTTCTCAATTGCAGCTCTAGTGCAGCGGGTGGGACACATCCCCCCATCCCCCCTGGTTCCTACGCCAATGGTTAGCAGACATAGTAAGGTATCCTAAAGGCACATACAGTCACATACATTAAGTAATGTTTATCAGGAAAACACTTATTGTGAAGTATCAGACCTCGTACAACTTGAGGTCCTATGAGCTTGAACAATCTTGGCATGTTCTAGTTCTTAAACTAAAGAAGTTGTATGATGCCCCTAGCAGCATATTTGATTGCAGGGCAGAACTTAAAAGACAAAGACACTTTCAACGTAGCCCTTATCAAGGTTTTTAACTTTTACTAAAAATAACCCACCAGAAAGTGTCTCCACACCATCAGTCGCCTCCTCCAGTTCCTCAACTTTTGATTTATCTACTAAAACAATACTTCTGTCTTTTTTGGAAAACCTTAGGCAATCACAGCCGTGAAGCTCTGTCTTCCTACTAATCCATTATCAACATGAGATCATGAAACTCTCACGTTTGGATTTTGGAACATGTTTTTTTTTACATGACTGGTTGTTTAAATTTGTCTGAATAGGTTTAAATAGGTTTCAAACACTAGTTTCAGGTGAAAAATAACAAGTAGCTAAGACAAATTAAGATCTTAGATAGTGATACATTTCTAAAATATTTTCAAAGCTCAAAGATTGTGGGTGTGATTCAGAATTTTTTTTTTTAGAATGGCGTGTTTGTTTAAACATCTGATATTTATGTATTAGCATGTAAACAGATGAGACAAATTTGGGGGAAAATATATATTTAGCATATATTTTAGAAACTTATTGTGAATGGCCATTGTTTAAAATGGGGTATTGTTAAACATGTTTATTGTACCTGTAAGCACTTCCTCCTAGTGCCTGCAGAGGTCTCAGTCTCCAGAATTCTAGGTAGCTCTGGACACACAAACAAAATTACGCCCCCTACTGCAAGCACTCACACACCATCATCACACACACCACCACAACACGTCTCATCCTACCTCTCTCTCTCTTGGTAGCCAGGGCCTAGCGGGCTTCCCCATTGTCCAGTGACACCAGTTCTCCCTGGTGTCTCCGAGGCCGCTGGACTTGCTGATCAGCCTGAACGTCAGCCTTCCGTCTTGTGAACTCCCCCCTGTTGTCCCCCACCGGTCTCCGCACAGTGAGGTTTGTCAGGCCATTGGACTTTATGTTTGTGCTCGTGCTTAGCAATGAGCTTCCTACCCGGAACCCGCCGGTCCTCAGTTGACTTTGAACCTTGGCAAATAGATAAAAGTGTTTTTATGCTCTCTCTCCGGGAACTGACTGGTGACGGCCTGCAGGGATCCTCTCCTGGCATGCTCTGGAGCCACTCAAAGGGCTAACTCTTTTGTTACTCTATCCAGTCAGGACCACGATCCAAGTGGTACCTGTGGCGATCGAGGGGTATCCGACTTGCTCAGCACCTGGAGTCTCGGGGGCCCAATGAACTCCATCCGCAGCTGCTTAGATCTCCATCTGACCTCCCTGCTCCAGCAGCTGCCTCCTTAGGATACCCTGACCTCCAGAGACCCTATTCTCTCTGGACTGCCACTCCAGACTTCCGGGCTTTGCGCCTTTGTTTCCATTTTTTCCTGTTGTGTTATTAAAGCCTTGCATATGGATTGAATTTAAATTGATTAGATTAGTATTTAAATTGACTAAAATGTATTGCATTATGTAGATTTAACTCATTTTTGTACTTACTTAATTCCTCTGAATTTAAAAAAAGTTTTTTTAAATATTTACTTTAAAAAATCAAGGCAACGTTTTGCATTCACCTTTTTAAGTAGATTCAACATGTAGGATTTTTAAGCAAGTTGAACCAAAGAATGTTTGCTGTACTCAATTGTATCAAGTTCATTGTATTAGCTTACACATCAGAAGCCCATGTCAAAGCTTAAGGTTTCATTTAAGAAAATGTATTTTGGAAGAGGCCAATGTCAAATGTTAAGGTCTTATAAGAGATGGGCCACTGGAAACATTTGAGTATTATTGTAAAGAAAAAAAAACTTTTAGTCTTGTGTTAGTCTAACGGAAATGAACATTTTAACCCAGTGTAATATTTTTAGACGCTTAAAAATTATACATTTGTTGGATTTTTTTGGTCTTGTCTACAATAGATGCCAGGCCATAAAGGAAATGAAGAAAATAAAGAGCACCTGAAAGATGTACTATATGTTTTCTTCTGAGTTCTATGGACGTACTATAGAAATCAGTGACATTTGACATTGAATTGTGTAAACACCCCCTTTAGACAAAGACAAAGGTGACCAGTTATTCCACATGTTTGTCTGATGATATGTTTTCTCTTTCTCTGAAAAGAAAAGAGAAAGTAGAAAAATCCCAGAAATGCAGCTGTAAATTCATAACAAGACAAAACAATGAACAAGTCCTTCATCAGGATTGCATTGCTTCTGTATTTTTCACCTAAAGCTAAGATACCAAGTCTAACGTATCGGTATGCTTTTCACTGCTACGTGAGGTATGAATTCTGTTCTGGAATACACAATCTGAAGGGTTCCTATAAACCCTTCCTCTGAATCCTGTACCCACGATGCCTCATAAATACATTCACAGTGTATTATATCAGCGCTGTCTAAAGAAAAACATGTAGCTCAACTGTTGTGGATTTAAAATTTTTTATACCATTTGACAAGAGAGCTGCTCTTTATATCCTGTAATAGTTTAATGATGAATAGACCAATAGAAATGCTCAAAATCACACAGTATAAAACCTCATTAACTAATTAACTTACATTGAAAGGTAAACAAGTTTTTGGTCAAGTTTTGGAGAAGCTTGAACTGCTTGTAAGCAGATTTTTATGTTTCTGTAACATTTGAACACGACAGCTGCTTTTTATATCTTGTGAAAGTTTAATGATGAATGGACCAATAGAAATGCCCTAAAATCACACTGTATAAAACCCCTTTACATTAACGTACATTGAAATGTAAACAAGTGTAAACTTGAATTGCTTATACTGAGTTAAAGTATACGCAGTTAAAGTTGCATAACACTTTATAAAAAAGGGTACATGTCAGGTACATAATGAACTTGACAGAGTTTGTTAATTATTTGCTGGAAATGAGGCTAGTTGGCTACAGGTGCTAAACTGTTAGCAGTTAGCAACCAAAGCATACAGCTGTCCAAAAAGTCCTAGACCAACCCCTGAAAAAGACCCCCATAGCATTATCCCTCCACCATAAAACTTTACAGCCAGCACGGTGCAGCAAGCAGGCAATGTTCTCCTGGCGTTTTACAAACTCAGACTTAAACATCAGACTGCCAGATAGAGGAGCGTGATTAGTCGTTCTACAGTCCAGTTGCAATGCTGTACACAACTCCATCTGACGCTCAGCCTTGTGCTTGGTGAGGTAAGGCTTACATGCAGCTGCTCGGCCTGGAAACTGTAATGCTAGGCTAGCTGATTACAGGGGCTTAACTGTTAGCAGTTACCAACCAAAGCTAAATTGTTGGCAGCACAGAGACCTGCGTTAACAGTTAACAACAGTTGCTTTGTTTAGGAATGTAGCCAATGGTAGCTATTGCCATAAGCTAGCTTTGCTAATTCAAGCCCTGCGGTGGGAAATGAAGCAGAACAGAACTTTGCTTTAAATCCTGAAGCGACCTGACACAAAGTCATATACTCTTCTTCATGAAGTGTTTTGTCGTTAGGATGTGTTCATAGCCTTCAAATAAAATCATTTTTTATTGCAGAAGCATAATCTTACACTGAAAATTGTGAAAAAAAAGAAATGTAACCTTAATGGAAAAAAAATCGCTGACTAATAAATCATTATTTTTCATAAAATCACCTGTTCCACAAACAATTCCCTAACAATTCCTAGAAAATTAATGTAAATGAAGCATTTCTGTCATTTCTACTGTAGATTATAAAGTTGATCAGAGTATCTAGGAACCTTTAATTAGTAGTTCATCGCTTCCTGTTTTCCTGGGGTATAAATATAATGTGATGCAGAAGCCTATTTCTCTTATCATGGAAAAGACATGGGAAAAGACAAGAGAACACACCATTCAAATCAGGCAGATGTGCGCCGACCCTCAAAAGTCACACAATGGCTACAAGAAAATAGCCGCTCGCCTACACCTGCCCGCATCTACAGTCAGAGGAATCATCAAGAAGTTTAAAACAACTGAAACAGCAGCAAGCAAGCCTGGACGAGGACGCAAGTATATCTTGTCACCACGCAGAGTGAGGAGGACGGTAAGAGAAGTAAAGCTCACTGTAGAGAATTACACCAAAGAGTAGCATCTTGGGGTCACAAAGTCTCCATAACAACATGTCAACCAGCTGTTTGGGAGGCATGCACGGAAAAAGTCTTTTCTCACTTACAAGCATAAACCTAAACGTCTGGAGTTCACAAAGCGGTACTTGGACTTCAACTGGGACCGTGTGCTTTGGTCAGATGAGCTTTCTGGCAACAAACACTCTAAGTGGGTCTGGCATAACACAAAAGATGAGTATGCTGAAAAGCACCTCATGCCCACCGTGAAGTATGAGGGAGGATCAGTGTTGCTGTGGGCCTGTTTCTTTTTCAAAAGCCCCGGGAACCTTGTACCTTGTTAGGGTGCATGGATGGATATATATATATATATATATATATATATATATATATATATATATATATATATATATATATATATATATATATATATATACTGATGGTGAAATTGAAAACTTGTCATTACCATCAACAAATGTCGGTAATGTTGGTGAAGAGGTGTTGAGAAAAAAACTAGCTAGGCCATGGGTTTGCTAAAGCTAGTTAACTCCCATTTACACACATTAAAATGTCACTCTTCACTCATGGCTGAAGTGTGCTCCTTTGTGATTCTTTGTTTCCATGGTTACAACATAAACAAGAGCTACCTTCAAATAGTTGCCTGCAAAAGTCATACACTGTAGCGGTAATGACATTTGAATTGTTTGTACAAATATAAGACTAAATAGTACATTTTGTTTCTTTTAAGTTATTATGGAACTCATATTGTGATATTTTCATGAATTTATCACTTTTTAGCATTTTATTGGGGCACAGAAGTCTGGGTTGGGGACAAGGCCACGGTAGCAAACTAGTGATGTTTAAATCATTATAAAAAATGGAAATCATAATTATTTTGGTGGTGCAATGAATGATCATTTTAATACCTAAAGTGTTTGTTTTGTTATAGTTATTTTAACACAAATTTATAACCTAGAGACATAAAAGTTCCCCTAATTGAAGAATCACCCATACATAAAATGAGAGTTCACATATATCTGAGTGACTGCAAGTACTCATTTCACCTTGTACAGTGCATGAAATCATCAAAAGTCTCAGAGAATCCAGAGAAAGCTGTGCCTGTGACCTTTGACCCTTTGTCAGCATGCTTCTGTAATTATATCACTGCGTAGGCTCGAGAACACTTCAACATACTGGTGTCTGCAAACATTTTTCAATGTAGAAAAGGATATATCAATCACTGTTTCTGTTTTTACTAGCATTTCACACATTGTCCCTACGTTTGTAAATGTGGGTTTATATAATATCTCATTAAAAACAAATCTCATAGAAAGTGCCACCCAAAATGTCTACTTGGAGTAATAAAGTGGTCAATATAGACATACACTTAATTTCAGTGTAACAGTCCAAGCAGGCCTCTCCTGATGTTGGGGTGAATTGTAAGACCAGTGTACCACATATTCTTACATTACTTTTCAAAGATTTTACAGTTTATTAAATATTCCAGCACACAGATTCAGGTTTATGTGGAAATACGCATTTATTCCCACCAGGAGGTTATGAGTTTGACACAGCCATCCGTAAGTGGGAGCTCATTAGAAGAAAACGCCCGGTGGTATGGTGTGATGGGGAAATTCTATATTCTCTATTGTTTTCCTGCCTGAGATGCAAAACCAAATCATTCAAGTTAGAAGAACTTTAAAATAACTACACTTTTGTTGGTAGAACCTTAAAAATGACTGGTAACAAGCAGTTGAACTAGTTTCAGAATTTTGAACTATTTACCACTCACGTTTGGACACAGAGAAACTTTGTCCTCCCTATTTAACCCATGTGTGTATACACATACGCACTCACTAGTGTACACACATACTAGAAATCATATTACATATTATGAGTAAATAAGCATACTGACCCAGAACAGTGGGCAGCCCTATGCAAATTGACTGTAAAGGACTTGGTGGTTAGGTTTCTTGCTTAAGGTCACTTCAATTGTGTCCTGTTGGCTCAGGGAATCGAACCAGCAACCTACCAGTTGGCCATTTTCTCAACCTCCATCCCACGACTGCTCCTGTTCTACCAATAAAGCATTTTACAGTGTAAAAAAAGCTGCATAGTTAATTTTAAGTTGAGCTTAGGCTGAGTTTGAGTTGTGTTTTTAGCAGTGTAGTTTTATTCATAGGTGCTGAACAGGTACATACTATGGAAAACTCTTTGAACGTTTCAGTCTACAATCATATTCCATCTAACTACCTGAAACATTTTACTCAAAGTGATCACATGGTACCACTTGCTAACCAGCTAATACCTAGAACCCAGTGTTTTAATGCATTTGAATTTTCTAGAACACCGTAAAAAGTCCATTGCTGGTACAACCTAAAAAAATTACCATGTGGACCATGTAGTTGTATTCAACACAACAAATGACTTTGATTACTTTCACAGTGTTCTACCTTTCCTAGAACTTTAAGGCCTATTACTAAAGCTTTTTCATGGAACTGTGAAGAACCATTTAAGAATCTTAATTTTATGGCAAACATTATTTTTTATTTCTTGTAAACCTGTTTTACAGCCGAAATACAATAAAGTCATAATGTATGTGAAGAGAACTTTCAGGTACAATAAATGTTCCTTAACCTATGTACTGTACTTAGCTCAGGAGATAACAGGATTTATAATCATTTATAAGTATGGCATGTACAAAATGCAAAGTGATGGTCATTGGGCAAACATCATTGGTTTCAAATTACTGACAAAAAAAACAGCAGAAAATGCTTCGAACTAAGCAAACATTACAAAACAGTACAAGGTAACAGTTATCATGACATCGTACATCCATATTCAAGATCATATATATACTACTGCTACACTAACATCGATTATTTAGTATAATCTGCTCTACTGTGATCCTCCAAGGCTCATACACACAGTCCTCCTCTAATCCACTGGGCACCATCCCGCAGTTGGGAGGGACCCAAGCCGTGCTGTATCCGTGACTGTGCCACGTCTTCTGCAGGGGATGGCCTTGGTAGTCGATCCTCTTCACTTTTCCCACTCGTACACGCAGTTTGAGGACGGCTAGCTGCTCCCCTGCTGGTGGGTTCAACGGATACCGAGAGGCCTTTTCGAAACTTCGGCTCACATAGACGCCGCGTCCTAGCATGCTGTCGGCAGAAGGGACGAAGCCCTTGTTCTGGATCCTCTGAGCGTTTTCCATTGTAGTGCCATGGTACATCGTGTAATATCTATGTCCAGGAAACTCTGCCATCTTCGCTTCTCATAGGCTACTCTTGCATGATCCTGTGGAAAATAAAGGCCTTGGTTATTTCACTCGAATACAAGAGTCTAGCATCTGCATTACAGTTCATTGGTCAGTATATTAACCCTAACTAATACGCAACAGTACACAATGGTTTATTCAGAGGGAAGGGTTCAGTTATGAACCATCGCATCTACATGGAACCTTGCAATTCTTCTTTGCATAGTGAACGGGCTCTTCAGACTGATAAATAATGTGCTGCATGTGCTGTTAAATGTAGAACCCCCTTTTGAAAATGCCTCCATTGAGCACCAACAAGGTTGTATCAATAGCTGAAGCCTTTTTGGTGCTAAATAGAACCACGTACAACAAAGTTTCCATAAATCTAAAGAACAATTGTATCATTTTTTTTCATGTAACACATTACAGTTAAAAAAAAAGATAGTAAAATGGTTATGAAAGCTTCAGCGAAAGTTCAGGAAGACTCCAAAGCCACGTCACTCTCTCATCCATTACCCCAACCAATCGCAGGCTGCCACCTGTCTTTAAAAGGATTCAACTCATGCTCCTTCTTTGCTGCCTTCAGGTGCTGATTGGGTTTAGTCCCAATCCCAGGCTTCGCCCCTGCTGTCCATATTCAGCAGGATCTGCGAGGGTCTGCGTTCTTAAAAACCTGGGCCTAAAACTGGGCTTATGCCAAAGACTGTTTCTTTATGTTCTACAATAACTAACCTTCCAATTGTACACCTTGTTTTACATTCCTCTACTCCTGGAGTGTTTTTGGCAGAACTTCTATTCTTACAAGCTAGACATCATAACAATAGCAGAACCCATTTTGGTGATCAATAGAACCATTTACAAGAAGGTTCTATATAAGTATGCTAAATGTTCCAAATAGAACTTGTTGTTTTGAAGGGGACCCATTTTCTTTTTCTAAAAAACCTTTAAATGTTTTAAATGTGTGCACATCTAAAGAAACAGACACATTTAAAAAGATGGTTCCACAATTGAACTCTGTTTAGAACCATGAGTTCTACAAAGAAACTTCTAATGCAAACTGCTTGCATGGTTCATTGAATGGTGAAATGGTTCTTCAGAAAAAGGCTTCTATTGTTACATTCTAAAAACAGCAGAACACTTTTGGGTGCGAAATAGAACCGTTTTAAAAAAGGTTCTATGTGGAACCATATATAGACAGATATAGAACTCATGGCTCTAAAAGGGAACCACTCCCCTTGTGACAGAACTTTTGAAGAAATATCTATATTTAAGAGTGTGCATATTAAGATAATATTTGATATTAAGAAACACACTACAATTAAAAAAGATGGTTTCTGAGGTTTCTTTGGTAAAAAGTATGGTTCTACAGAGAACTATGAGTTCTTCATACAACCTTTTTTTATGCTAAAAAAATATAAATAAAATAAAATATTATTTCTAATAAAAAAATATTCTATTGTTACAAGTTTGATTTTAAAACAATAGCAGAACACTTTCTGGTGCTATATAGAACCATTTAAAAGCTTCTATGTAGAACCTTATACAGCAAATTCTTTATTAATCTAAAGAACCAAAGGACGATACAAAGTATGCAATGGTTCCATATAGAACTCAAGTTTCTAAAAGGAAACCAATACTTTTACTAAACAACCCTTAAGAAAAAAAAGTTTATAAAAAAAAGTTCAATGTAGAATCATATACTACACCCCATGCGCTATATAAATCTGAAGAACCGTTTAAGCAAGTGCATGGTTCCATATAGAACTTTTGGTTTCTAAGCAAACCATTTCCTTTATCCAAGAAACTATGAAGAACCATCTTTTTAACAGTGTGCAAACTTGGATAACACGATTACATCTCAATTAATTGGACAATTGGACATCACAATTAAAAATTATGGTTATTCTTATTATGGTCTTTCTTTAGTACAGGCAATGGTTCTATTTAGAACCACAAGTTCAATATATAATAAAATTTCTATGTAAAATGGAGGGGAACGTGCTATGTATGGTTCTAAACTGAATCTTTTTGAAATGGTTCTATATGGCACCAAAAAGGGTTCTGTTATTGGTTTGATGTCTGACCCTTTTTCTAAAGAACCAGTTCACAGTGCACAGAACCACGTAAGCATGAAATTGTTCTGTGTAGAACTCATGCTTCCAAATAGAACCATAGTCTTTACTAAAGAACCCTTGATAACCCATCTTTAATCTCTTCTCTTATTTTAATTGTGATGTGTTTCTTAAAATAAAGTATTATCCAAATTGGTCTGGTTGCACTTATAAAAAAGATAGGCCTTTTAGGGTTCCTTAGTAAATGGGATTGTTCTATTTAGAACCATTTAGAACCATACTGAACAAAGACCTCATTGTAACACCAATATAATATGTGGTTAATCAATCACACATATATACATATACATTAGGCTGCTTTTACTACACAGACCAATCCAATCAGAGCCCGTTAGCTTGTTTCTTTGTTTCTCAACAGTTCATAAACGTGAAATTATACTCACTTCAGTTTCAGCTGACACAGATTTTTCTCTTCCTGCAGCCGTTTAGTTTCATTTTTGGCTGTGTGTGTCTTGCTGTATATAGGGAAGTATGTGGGACGTCCCATCTAGGCTGAATTCCACAAAACTCTGAACAAACGACCTGTAGAAACCATACCTGTAAGCCATGTACACTGAGCTGTCCAGAGAGACACTTCATTCTGTTTAACCAAGGAAAAAAGTTCATATTTAACAGTTCATATACAGTGTATATAAGATAAGATAAACCTTTATTAGTCCCGCAGTGGGGGAAATTCACAGAGTTACAACAGCAAAGCAAGAGATAGCAAAGCACTTTGTACAAACAACAGATAAATAAACAGTACAGTATATACAATATAAATAATTCATAATAAGTCAAGAACTCTTAAGATTGTTTTTACAAATAATTATAATTTACAAATATACACTGTTCTGCCATTGACAGAGTTTAGTAGTAACACTTTCTGTTTATGGTTTTTGTTCAGTTCAGTTCCGGAAAACTGGTTATTCTGCATGTTTTGTTGGGTTTTTTTGCACGATGCACTGATAATCAATGGAATTCAACTATGACGCAAACTATGACATTCTTTGAGAAACATCTTTTCTGGAGCTTTGGCTGCGCTTTGCTTTACAGTTCTGTAATAAGAGAGTCATAAAATTGTGGTTCACCTTTAATTATATGTCAATTATTTAGTTGTTAATAAATAATAAACCAGTAATGACAGAGGTAGTAAATAAGTATTTAAAGGTTGTGATGGCTATACCAAGCTAAGGATTACATGCTTATTTTATGGTTGTTCATGAATCAATGACTAACTGAGGTGGTAATGTGTAATGACCTTTATGCTGTTATCATCATCCCAGTTGACTGTCAGACTTTACGGTTGTCTGCTAAACTGCATTGTGGTGATATCTAAAGTGCATGTTATCAGTAGAGATGGTGGGACTGATCAGTTGTATGTCAGTATCGGTCAGTTGGTATTTCCAAGATTAACATTTAGTTACTCAGACATAAGATATTCTGTGATCTTATGGACACACATAATATAATAATGTAAGTGTTTCTATGTCAATATAGTATCATGTTAATATTATATATACTATAACCAGTAGCGAACCCTGACCCTTAAGCCTTGGGGGCAGGACATGGGCTTCCATCGGGACTACTAGCTAGCGGTGGTAGCCTAGCGCTAGCTAGCTGTTTCTCCAGCTAGCATTGTCACAGTGGGCGGAAATTATAATACAGTGAAGCCTGCCCACTTAGAGGAAAGATATGATTCGTTAATTTTACTGTTATTTGAAATTGGTATCGCGCTGAATTATAACTGCCTGGCCCCCTCTGAACATGAACAGCGGGACCACCATTCACCAACATTCTGCAGAGGCATCACAGTTCTTATAGTGGGAGGCACAGGCCTGCAGGCTTCCACTTAACCCCTCACGTTCCAACACAGATTGAATAGACACGTTTGAATAATTTATTTGTCTATATTTTTGTAATTGTTTAGATGTTGATTGTCAAACTGTAAGTAGAGAAAATAAAATTATATATATATATATATATATATATATATATATATATATATATATATATATATATATATATATATATAAAGAATATTTGTAAAGAATATGTAAAGAATATTTTAGGCCCTCTGAGAGGCGTAGAGGGCCATGACGGTTCCCCACTGTTATAAACCATAGAAAGTTGTTTCTATTTTCATTTTTTACATGGGCACGTGTATAGATGCTACCCAAATCTATTTATTAGGTACTTCCCACAGAAACGCCTTGTGGTTTCATATCCTTTTCAGTCATTTCTGTCTTCTTCTGAGACAGATCTGGAGAAATTAATGAATAAATGAATGAGAGATTGAATGAAGAGCTTTCAGTGACAAGCTTTAGTTGCTTAACTTTTTAGGAGCCTTCATAATCTTTCAGCTGAGGCCGAAAGTGGAAGCAAAAGTCTGACTGCTGAGCCTGAAGCTGTTTAGATAACGTGTATGCAGGAAAGACACCAGCTTACAGGAAGTGAGAGAAAAAAAAGGTGCACGTCATTTCTCAGAAGTGGAGTCCATAAACGTATGAAGTTCTCTGCGACAAGAGAGAGGAACTGTCCCTGATCTGTGGCTGTAAGAATCATAAATGCCCCACCTTAAGGCACGTTGAGAGACAAAGGTCAGCCAGATTCATCTGAAAGACGGTGGGAGTCTTTGTGCACAGCCCGAGCAAAGTCTAGGTAAGACTTAAGGAGGTTGAGCCGAGTAGAGAAGATTATCGCAGCACATTAACGATTATCTGAAATTTGTGTTATTTGTCTTTCCCTGTTTGTTATGAATGCGTGGAACGTCATGTCCCATGCTGGCCTGATAATAAGACCAGGAGATTTTAGAGTCAGACAAGTGGTTTTAGGTATGAAGCTGTGAATATGGGCTGAATCTAATCTTTCAATCAATACCACATTCATAGTTTTTAGCAGACCAGAAAGTATTTTACTATCATTTATGGGTCGTCCTGCCAAACGGGTTCAAAGCCAGACTTCAGACTTTGAACTGGTCTTGAACTTTAGATGGAAGTCCTTCAGCTTTGAGTGACCTTATACCTTAATTAGGTCTATTTTGTTCAAACTACTGATTGAACATTCCATCTACCCAGAAATTGTGGTGCTGAGGCTTCAGCAGTGTGGAAATATTTGGTTTAAGAATTCTTCTTCTGGATAACTGGCAATATTTACAGCTAGTAATCTAAGAAGACCCAACTACGTGGTCCAATTTGCTACTGCACCACCGTGAGGCAGACCAGCGCTGCTCTATCCAAGAATGACAGAAGTGAAGTGTAGGCAAAGCAGCTAAACAATTACAGCATTACGTCAAGCCAGGCTTCAGACTTTAAACTGGTCTTGGAATTTTGATGAAAGTCCTACAGCTTTGAGTGACCTTAAACCTTAATTAGGTCTATTTTGTTCAAACTACTGATTGAACATTCCATTTCTTGTGGCATTCCACCCTGAGGCAGACCAGTGCTGCTTTAGCCAAGAATAAGAAACACGGAAGTGAAGTGTAGGCAAAGCAGCTAAACAGTTATGTCGAGCCAGACTTTGAACTGGTTTGGGACTTTAGACGAAAGTCCTTCAGCTTTGAGTGTCTTTATACCTTAATTAGGTCTATTTGGTTCAAACTAATGATTGACGCTTTAATAGTGTCTAAATGTATATTTAACCATTAATCTAATTGCTGCTTTGACTGCTCAGTACTTAAATCTAATGCTAAATCAAGATTGCTGCTGAAGGAACTGAAAACATTCATACAAACTATGAACGGGGCGTCCAGGAAAAATCTCAAACAACACTTTGTTCTGCAAACTGGAGCTCAAGATATGATCTACTTCTTTCACATAAGATATTCATGTTACTTTATATTGTAACAGTATCTGTTCTAATGATACCCGGTGTTCTTGCTGGTGAGGATAAAGACTTTTAACCAATCAGTTTAGGTGCCTCAGAGTTTTTACAGTAGTGTATGTATAACTTGATATTTGTGCTTTACATTGTTTTTCCATTTGTGCAGAATGAACAGATCCGCTTTCAGGAAACACCTCGAGACGAGGTCCGACCATAAAGGCCGGAGGACGTACATCATGTATCATGGCACCACCCTGAAGAACGCACAGAAGATCAAGCAGGAGGGTTTTATCCCGTCCTCTGATGGCATGTTAGGCCCAGGAGTGTACGTCACCCGGAGCTTAAAGAAGGCCTGTGCGTATCCCAAATGTCTGGAGGCGGGTCAAAAGCAAGCTATTCTCCAGCTGAGCGTACGACCAGGCAGGGTAAAAAAGATCAACAGGCAAGGCCATCCTCTGCAGAAGAGCTGGCACGAAGCTGGTTACAACACAGCCTGGGTACCACCCAACTGCGGCATGGTGAAGAGCGGACTGGAGGAGAACTGCGTGTGGAATCCGAATCGAATCCGAGTGCTGGACATCTTAGAAGCAGACAACAGCTCTGATGAGAGCTCGGATGAATACGCATCCTCGGAGGAAAGCATCAGCTCTGAGAGTGAAGATTCCTCTGAGGATTCGTCAGATGAAGATAGAGGTTCTGATGATGACTCTGCAGATGGATATAGAGTTGGCAGTGATGAAGAGGGAGGTTCTGATGATGACTCTGCAGATGGATATAGAGTTGGTAGTGATGAAGAGAGAGGTTCTGATGATGACTATGCAGATGGATACAGAGTTGGCAGTGATGAAGAGAGAGGTTCTGATGATGACTCTGCAGATGGATATAGAGTTGGCAGTGATGAAGAGAGAGGTTCTGATGATGACTCTGCAGATGGATATAGAGTTGGCAGTGATGAAGAGAAAGGTTCTGATGATGGCTCTGCAGATGGATATAGAGTTGGCAGTGATGAAGAGAAAGGTTCTGATGATGACTCTGCAGATGGATATAGAGGTGGCAGTGATGAAGAGAGAGGTTCTGATGATGACTCTGCAGATGGATATAGAGTTGGCAGTGATGAAGAGGGAGGTTCTGATGATGACTCTGCAGATGGATATAGAGTTGGCAGTGATGAAGAGGGAGGTTCTGATGATGACTCTGCAGATGGATATACATTTGGCAGTGATGGAGAGAGAGGTTCTGATTATAACTCTGCAGATGGATATACAGTTGGCAGTGATGAAGACTAATGTTGCCTTTTGTAAAGTAAATAAAACACATGCCATGACTTCAAGTTTTGATTGTTTCTTTAAACGTTTATTGAAGTGTTTGATTCTTACATTATTATTCACTGCTATTTAGTAATGTTGTAGTAAAGACCCCTGAATGGGGAGGCCACATCAAGACTAAGACCTTATAGTAGCTGAGCTTGATTCAAGAAAGAATTATTGATTATTTTCTAAAAAAATGTTACACGTTGGCTTACTGAGCTTGTTAGTCCCTAACCAATCAAATTGGCCAATCAGTTATCTGCACATATAATCTACCAAAAGGAAGCCTGCCTATGGTACGTTTGTGATGAACACCAGAGGCACTTATGTTCCTGTCAATCTCCTCCCATTTCTGCTTCTTCTCTTCATTTGTTCAGTTTTTCTCTATGTCCATGGCTGGTTTGAAAGGGTAATAGTGTGTCGGTTTACAGGCTTGGCATATAGACAACAATTGTAAGTGAAATGTTTTTTTGTTTTGTTTTTTACATAAAAATAATGTACATACTTATTTGTTGTTCTTTTTTATCAGAATTGTTTACATAATGATACTTTTGTGGCATTATAATGAGGAAACCTATGTAAATCGGTGGTTCAGTTTTCAACTGGCAGTGCCTATTCAGCTAAGAAAGCTTTTGGGAAACACTTGGGGTTCTTAAAGCTACGTTGTTCATAAAGTTGTTCGTAAATACCTAAGATCAATCAATCAACCTTGATTTTCACTCGATATTACATTGGGGGAGATCCTCGTTTACAATGTAGCATCACAATTTTAACAAAAAGGGTTTGAAAATAAATAAATTTTAATACGAGTACTTAAAATATAAAATAAACAATATAGGCAGAATAACAAAATAAAGTAAAATAAATCATAAAACTAATTAAAACTTAATAAGAAACTAAAACTATGAGTCAAAATAACAAATAAATAAAAGATAGCTATAAATATAGTTGTAAAACTCAAAATAGTCAAATAACTAATAAAAAATGATAATAATAAAAGAGTAATAAAAATCAAGATAAAATAATAGTAAAAGGAAATAAAAAAGTAAAAAAAATCTAGTAGGAGCAACTCATGATGTTAATAAAACACTCTATGCCAAAAACCAAACAAAATTATATTTAGTCAGCTTAATTTCAAATTAAATACACTTCAATTGTTATGAGTTGTTGCAAGATAATACAGTTAATGTCACTGCTGTCTAAATAAAACCGTCAAAATCTCAGAAACAAGAATTTTACAGTCAAAGGAAAAAAAAATGTTTTACTTTTAATGTGAGTCCATGTAACAAGACTCAACCGGATCAACCACCCAGGAGAGTTCAGCCCCAACACACCTGGCTCATGTAGTCAACAAAATACATAAAATGTTCAGAAGTGTGTTTCAGTAGTGACAGTCCTTAATGTTTCCAGATTTTCAGACTTTTGGGCCACATTTGCTTCAAAACATTGAGATCTAACTGCTCACCATGTGGCCATGAGGGACAGGGATGTAGTCTGGCTTCCTGCTCTACAATGCAATGTGGGTGTGGGTAAAAATAAGGCTCCGCCTACCAACAAAAAACATTGTAGTGACTTGAGAACTTTTTTTTTTACTTTATTTAAAAACAAAACTCATGATAAAACTAGTGAAATCAAATAACATGATGAAATTTCAGAGTTGTTGGTCCACCTTGTGAATGTAAAGTCAGAAACAACAGCTCCAGCTATAAAGAACCGTCTCTAACATCCCACAGCCCTTGTCTGTCTTTCTTCCTCCTTTTGTTTACTTTGTCTTTTGTCTCACTGTGTGATTTAGTTGTTGTTTTGATCTGTATCTCCTCTCTTTTTTTGCCTTCTTGTTATCAGTGTTACCTGTGTTTAGTCTGCAGGCCTGCCCTCGCGTTAGCTCCAGGTGAATTTTCTTTGCTTTGTGTATTTATATCCCTAGTTGTTGGCTTTGTGTTGTATTTCTGCGTGTTTTACCATCACGCTCCATGTCTGTATTTTGTTTTATGGGTTTTGTGGAATCATGATTGGGATTAAATTAGTCCTGCCTCTTTGTTTCCCTCATTGTTTTTTTTTAAAGGTGTGATTTATGTAATACGTGATAAACACAGCTCACTCCTGGGCTACATACTCTGCAAGTGCTTCAAAATTAAGTGCAATAGAACTCCTGACAACTTGCCTGGATTTATTAATAGCAGCGAACTACAAGGAAATAAGTTATTATAATTTAACTGTTTATGTTTAAAGAAGAACCACTTTCAGTTCTCTAAAGAAAGAACCATTACTTAATATCATGTTTCTGCTCTAGTTTAGGGGTTCTTCTTCTTAGGAGGTTCAGAAATAGTTGTTTTCATGCTTCCTAACAATGTTTTTCCGAAGAACCGTCTATTGAAAGGTTCTCTATGCAAAGGTGTCAAAAGTATTTCACATTCATTACTCAGGAAGAAGTATAGATACTAGGGTTTAAAAATACTTCTGTAGAAGTTGAAGTATCAACTCAAGCTTTTTACTCCAGTAAAAGTGTAAAAGTACTCCTTTCAGAACTACTTAAAGTATAAAAGTAATGTAATGTAAATGTAATGTAAAAATTCCGCTAAGGACCAAAGCTTAGGCCACACCACAGGGGTCTATAGTGTACTAGCCCACCTCCCCAAAAACCCCATTCTTCAAAAGCCATAATGATTATAATGTTATATTAAAATGTTAATGTTAAGTTGGGATGCGCTAGGCTTCCTGTTTCAGTAAGGAGTAGAAAGTACTGATAATGGAGTGTAAATGTAAGAAGTAGAAAGTACAGATAATTGAGTGTAAATGTAAGGAGTAGAAGTAAAAAGTCAGCTGAAAAATAATTACTCCAGTAAAGTATAAATAACTAACATTTCTACTTAAGTAAGGTAACAAAGTATTTGTACTTCATTACTTGAAACCTCTGTCTCTATGGAACCAAAAGTGGTTATTCTGTGACACATTCTATGACTCATGAATAAGAAGCACACTTAACCCTTTGATGCACAGCCTGGGTCAAAAGTAACTCGAGCATTTTATTTTCTGTATCTTTGCAATAAATTAATTTCATCATTCAAGCTTCCATGAATTCCTCCATTGACTTGTTTTTGATCATCACAAATCCTGATTTCAGTTTTATCTCTTTACTTTCTTAATAAAAATCAGTTTTGAATCACTGCCTTCTAACACACAACATGGCTCAGAATGAACCCTCGTGTTCACAACGGAATCTGATAGGAACTTGTGATGTTTGTAAACATTAGCAGTCAGAGACATATTTACAAAAACTGTTTTTGTTGTAATGAAGTAAATAAATAAGAATTAAAATAATGATTTAAGGCCAAAAACTAGATTTGTAATGAACATGTGGAACATTAAATAATGAAATAAGCTGATTTGCATAGATATACCAAAGAGATACTCAGCAATACATATAATAACATAGGAAATGAATACGAGCCATGTTGTGCATTAGATAGGGGTTTGCTTAGCTTGTGCATCAAAGGGTTAAGAACATTACTAGTATAGCTGAAATCTACAGGCAGTAGTAGCAGTAATTTTGATCACACTTTATATTACATGTCTCTAATAAGTGTGTAGTTACACATGCACAACTACTGATGTAGCCACTGTTACAGGTGAATTACAGCCATACAGCGTATGTAATTACACATGTGTAGCAATTTCTACTTAGCCTATGTTGTAACTATATAAGTGTTTCTTACTATAACTGTTGCGGCGTATTCTCCCTCATGTAATTATACATTACTAATGCAGACCTGCCAACCTTTACACATTTTGCGTAGCAGATACGCATTTAGACGTTAAACTACGCTGCTACGATTAATCACTTCAAAATACGAGAAAAGTCATTGATGGATTTGAGTTCAACTGCATTCGCGCTCTAGGTAACTCGTCTATGGGTATAACCGCACTGGCCAGCAACCTGTTGGGAAAAGACTTTGACCAATCATAGCGCTAGTTTAAACTTCTCAAACTGGCTAATAGCGGAGAGCCAGAGAGCTGCCAGAACGAAAGTAATGTATGCTATTAAATGTTCATAATAATAATAACAGATATCAGTCCAGGGTCTATTCAGGCAATAGTAAAATTTTATATTAATCACAAACTGTTTAATTTTCTGTTGCCAAATGTTAATGCAACAAGTACTGTTTTTGAAATGTACATTTTCTCTGTACATTAGGTATTAGGATTATTTATGCTGCAATGTTTTGTAATTTAGAGTGATATTATTTTATTGTCCTGAAAGAACAGTTAATATTGTCTAGAAATTAGAGGTTTATTGTTATTTATAATGTCCAATGTATTTAAGAAATGTAGAGATTTTCAGTTACCATATGCCAAATGTCTTGGTAAAAAAACATTGGAACATGTTCCAAAATTTGAAGTGTATGAAAGCACAGAAAACTGAAATATATATCTTTTCATTAAAAGAGTTCTTGTTTTCTTCATAGTCTCCTTGTATGTTAAATAGATAGATATGGTGGTGAAGTAAGTGGGTACTATGTGCTTAGTTTCGAGTGGTGATCATCGAGCATGTGAACTCAATCAATACTGATCAGCAAATGTACCTGACCTCGTGCCACCCCACCGCAAGAAGTTGCTACTCAAAAAAAAAAGGTTGGCAGGTCTGATAATGATGTGGGTGTAACTGCATTTGTAATAAGACTGGAACAGCAGGTTGTTTCCAGAATTCTTATCCAGAGAAAAGGTTGTGTGTAATCATTAACATTAAGATAATATTTACACTGGACATTTTCTAAATGCTGTTACACGGTAAATAGTTTCGGTTTTAAACAATCATGTAACACACCAGCAGCAGGTGACCACTTCTAATAGAAGAAAGCTATAGATAAATAATCAAATGCATCGTATTACATTACTCCCAAAATAAATTAATAAACAAGTGTAATTACATACTCTGTACTGCTGTAATCCATCAGTAGCAGTGGCTACATCACTTTTAGTTACGTTGACGTTGCATGTGTGTTTCATGTGTAACTACACAGTTATTAGAGACACTTATTATATAGATATACATTTTGGAAATACACCTAATATATAATTTTCTGTATTTTCTCAAGCCACAAACATCTCAGTGTCACTACTGGAACAAAAATACCTGCTCAATGGATCATGACATACGTCAGTGTGTTTGTTCAACCCTTTCCAAGCTTCTCCTTGTGGAAATAACCCAGTATTATTTACAGTTCTCATCTAATACCTGCTTTGACTGCTCAGTACTTCAATAAGCTAAATCAGCGTTTCTCAAAGTGTGGGGTTTTGCAGGTGGGGCGCAAGGAATCGGAAGAAATGACAATTTTTAAGCCTGTCTTTTCAATGTCTGTTTTGCCAATAAAAAGGGCCGAGGGTGCAGCGTGCATTAGCCCCGGATGTCAGCGGAACGATATAAACAGTACAATAGGGCAGTAAAGGTGCGTATAACGTTTAAGGTTGCAAAATGGACAAATTTGTTACAAGGACCACAAAAGTTGGCGATTGCGCACTAACAGAGAAAGAGAAGACAGATGGGCCAAATCAATCAAAAAGTCAACCAAAAAGAAAGTATGATGAAGCATATCTGCTTTTGGATTCACTGTAGCTGAGGTGGGGGGTGAAGAGCGACCCATGTGTGTTCTGTGTCTTAGACAACTGGCAGCAGACAGTATGAGGCCTAACAAATTGCGCAGACACTTGGAGACCTCACACCCAACTTATGTTGATAAGCCCATCATTTTTTTCCAACAAAAACTCGCAGAATACCGTCAGCAGGAAAAGCGAATGGTAAAGGCTACGTCAGTGAATAGTAAAGCACAAATGGCATCATACAGAGTCGCATATAGAGTTGCCCAGTGCAAAAAACCACACACAATAGTTGAGCAACTTATTCTCCCCGCTGCTGTTGACATGGTGTCAGTAATGCTTGATGAGACTAGCGCTGCGAAGTTGAAAACAATCCCGCTATCAAACGACACAATTGCGAGGCGTATTTGCGACATTTCCAATGATATTGAAGCACAACTCATTGAAAAACTGAAAGAGAATCGTTTTGCAATACAAGTGGACGAAGCCACAGACAGCAGTAAAAACTGTTTGTTTATTTTGTATGTCCGCTTTGTAAATTCGGAGTCACTGACAATGAGTGAGGATTTGCTCTTTTGCAAATCGGTGCAAACAAGAGCCACAGCTGAGGAGCTCTTCAAGATTATGGACAGCTACTTCACAGAACATGGCTTGAAATGGGGGAATTGTGTGGGGGTTTGCTCTGATGGTGCACAGACTATGGCAGGGAAAAGGAAAGGACTGCAGGCATTGATCAAGAGGGCTGCACCAGACACGCAATGGACGCACTGCATCATCCCTAGGGAATCAGTGGCTTCCAAGCAGCTCAGCCCTGAACTGAACGAGGTTTTAAGGCAGCGGACAAATTTTGTGATCAACCATTTCTGATGAAACTGGCTTATCTCAGTGACGTATTTGCAAAGCTGAATGAATTAAATCTTCAGCTTTAAGGCAGAGACAAGCACCTACCTCACCTAGCGGACAAGATCACTGCATTCATCCGAAAGCTCGAAGTATGGGGGAGGCGCCTCGATCAAGGAAATACTGATGTCTTTGAGAATCTGACTGAAGTTGCTGAAACAGTTGATTCTGGAAGGTAGGTGTTTTGATATTTTTTATACTCTTATATTGTAGGCTACATATTATATGCTATACATACTAATTCTAGTGGACTGTTGTCAAACAGACTTGTGCTTTATATGCAATGACAAATTAAGTATTTTATGTCTTTCTGCAGCACCAGCTGATTTTAGCTTTGCTACTGAGGAACAGCTGATTGAGATGACATCTGACTCCACCCTGAGACTAAGATTTACATCTGAGACCCTCAGTTCTGGCTTGGAGTGGAAAGGGAGTATCCACTCATTGGGCAGAGAGCTGTGGACATTCTTCTTCCCCTTGCCACATCCTATCTCTGTGAGATTGGCTTTTCAGCTGTTGTTTCACTGAAAACAAAGTACAGGTCTCAGCTTAACGTTGAGCATGATTTGGCAGTATCAAGCATGCAACCCCGTTTTGAAAAGATTTGTAGTGCAAAACAAGCTCATTGCAGTCACTGATGCTGTGATAAGGCGTAGTCATTTGTATACTTGCCTCAGTTTAATTTTGCACAGATTAAAAAAAGTGACTAAACCAAATTTAACTAGTAGGCCAATTTTATGTATATTTGAATTTTTGAACATTGATGTTAATGATGTCTACTGATTTAGAGACAGAATTTGACAATACACTTACTGATTAGATGAAGGGTTTTAACAATCAGCTTAGGTGCCTCAGACTATGTTTGGATAGCTGGTGTCAGTGGTACCTTATTGATAACACTTCCTATGAATCCCGTTTTCATAATGTATTATATGTGCATTTCCTGTATGGGGTACAAAACCCCTTTGGGGTCTATCTACACAGTCTTGGTCTTGAATCAAGCTCAGCTACTATGATGTCTTAGTCTTGATGTGGACTCTTCACTAAACATTACTAAATAGTAAATAATAATATAAGAATTAAACACTTCAATAAAAGTTTCAACAAACAATCAAAACTTGAAGGCATGGCATGTGTTTTATTTACTTTACAAAAGGCAACATTAGTCTTCATTACTGCCAAATCTATATCCATCTGCAGAGTCATCATCAGGATCTCTCTCTTCACCACTGCCAAATCTATATCCATCTGCAGAGTCATCATCAGAACCTCTATCTTCATCACTGCCAACTGTATGTCCATCTGCAGAGTCATCATCAGAACCTTTATCTTCATCACTGTCAACTGTATGTCCATTTGCAGAGTCATCATCAGAACCTCTCTCTTCATCACTGCCAACTCTATATCCATCTGCAGAGTCATCATCAGAACCTCTGTCTTCATCACTGCCAACTCTATATCCATCTGCAGAGTCATCATCAGAACCTCTACTGTCGAGTGCCCAGAGGAATCTTCACCGGAGCTTTCACCCTCAGACCTGCTGCTTTCCTCCGAGCTCTCCTCAGAGCTGTTGTCTTCTTCTACAATGTCCAGCAGTCGGATTCGTTTGGGATTCCACACACAGTTCTCCTGCAGTCCGCTCTTCACCATGCCGCACTTGGGTGGTACCCAGGCTGTGTCGTGACCCTTCTCGTGCCAGCTCTTCTGCAGAGGATGACCTTGCCTGTTGATCTTTTTAACCCTCCCTGGTCGTACACTCACCTGGAGAATAGCTCGCGTTTGATCTGGCTTTAGACGTTTGGGATACGCACAGGCCTTTCTTAAGCTCCGGGTGACGTACACTCCAGGGCCTAACATGCCATCAGAGGACGGGATAAAACCCTTCTGCTTGATCTTCTGTGCGTTCTCCAGGGTGGTGCCATGATACATGATGTACGTTCTCCGGCCCTCATTGTCAGACCTCGTCTCGAGGTGTTTCCTGAAAGATGATTTGCTCATTCTGCACAAGTGGAAAAAACAATGTAAAGCACAAATATATCAAGTTATGCTCTGTTTGAAAGTTAGAAAAAATACTGTCAGAACAAATCCTTGAACCTCACTACTATTTGCATACACTACTATGCAAAACCTAAGCTGATAGTTTAAAAACCTTTATCTATTCAGTAAGTGTATCTTCACCAGTAAGAACACCAGATATGATTAGGACAGATGTAAATAATCATAAATAATCATAAATACAATACAAAACAGCATAATTATCTTAGTAGATCATATCTTGAGCTCCAGTTTGAAGAACAAAGTGTCAGTTCCAGACATTGTATAAATGTATTCAGTTCCTTCAGAGCAATCTTGATTTAGCTTAATGAAGTACTGAGCAGTCAAAGAAGGTATTAGATGAGAACTGTAAATAATACTGGGTTGTTTCCACAAGGAGAAGATTGGAAGGGGTTAAATAAACACAGTGACATATGTAAAAACACTATTTACTCTATTATCTGTTTGCTTCCAGTCTGGAAAAACAACTTTTTAAATATAATAATGTCCCCAAGTGCCTAAAACTATTGCACACTGCTGTAGTTATTTCTTTAGTAACTAATGAAGTCATGAAATAACTTAAGTTTGGGAGTATGACCAAACTCGTCCTCTCCATTGTTATACTCTCTATATAAACCACTCCTCTGCCCTCACCTTCTTGTGACGAATATGGCACCCAACCTCCCCAGCTCCTGCCTCTCTTCCAAAATCTTACCCACATTTTGCTTGGCAAGTGAGGCCCTGGCTTCAAATCCCAGCAGCCAAAGCCACAGAGAACTCCCCCAAGTTTCTCCTTCTTTGCCCTACCTTAGTGGTCCGCACTTCGCAAAATGATGGTAGGAGATCAATCTTACATTTGGGACCAGGGGTCTCAGAGATCACAAGAGTACCACATGCTGAGTACACGGTCAAAACATGATTCCAATGAAGTGGGTCACGGATTGCACAGACTTTTGGGTGGGACTATAAAAGGGGGAATGGTCATCGATTAAACAAGAGTGAGCCGATATGCAATTGTAGCTCTCCGCTGGTGAGGAGCTCATGTAGCAGATTAAAGCTACATTCTTCAATCCTGAGGCATTTGGTTTGGTGATTTATTCAGTATCCAAGAATACTTCATCAACGATGTCAAATGAAGAGTTTCACCAGGAGTACAAGGAGTGCCTCTGCCAGATGCACCATGACCTGGAGGAGATGATTCAACTGCAGCAGTTTTGAAATACTGGCATTAATTAGAATCGATTACGATAATGTTTACCTGAGTACACACGCCAACTAAACTGAAACCTAGTTCATTTCTAGTTCAGACATGTCTGCTGAACTAGCTTGCTTGATCTTCATACCTCTTGTGTCACCGCCCCTGGCATCCGCATACTTTGATGCCAGAGCTGGGATGGTGCTGCTCTTTCCAGCCCAGAAGAAACGTTTTACATGTTTTTATTTTTCAAATGAAGGATTAGAACAGTCCCGCTTCACATTCACATCAAACTAGACATTTTAATTGAAAATGTAATGAATTAAGTTAAAGTTTTCAGGAACTTTACCAGCTAGAAAAAGAAAAAAAAACTCCAGGCCAAATTTAGAAAGTCTGAAGCAGAACAATTATTCTATTCCAATAACCACAAACACTTCCGTACAGTAGCATTATAATTCTTACAAATAAAAGTACATACATAAACCTCAGGCTGTTTTTACAGCAAAGAACGTAAACAATGAAATCAGTGCCAACACTGTTTCTCAAGTTAATTAACGTCAACTCATACTCACTTCTGTCTCAGCTAACGCAGATCCTTCTCCTCCTTCAGCTGTTAGGTTTCATTTTCGACTGCGTGCGTCTTGTTGTATTTACAGACGAGTGTGGGACGTCCCACAGGTTACGCCAAGGCTGTGGTGATGCCCTCAATGGGTGTGCCGTCAGTAGAGATGGCAGACTTGCTTAGCTGTGTGTCGGCCAATATTCAGCCCCAGTATGTGATCAATACATGACCCAGCAAAGTAAGCGGACCAATGAACGTTGAACTCCTTGTCTCCGCCCTCTTGTTACACTCCTTACCTGTCCTTAGTTTGTGTCCCAGGCGTTTCCTGTTTCCTGCTATACCTCTCGTTTCCTCCGTGTGGTTATCTCTTATTGTTGTTGTAATGTGTTTATGATGTTACTCTGTCTTTGTTTAAATAGTTAAATTAAGATCTTTTTAGATAGTATGTCTGTTTTGCTACACCCTGGACTATGATAAAAGACGTCTGCACCAGTGGCGGCTGGTGCAAAAATAATTGAGGCGGGGCGCAAACAAACCAACAAATTAAAAACAAACAATTAAAACAAAGATTCAAAAACAGCACTATTTGAACATGAATTTTGACCTCCTTTCCTCCTGGCCTGCAAATTTCTCAATTACATTCTTGTTGAAGTCAATCATCTCTGTAACTAGTCTTTTCTCATTTGAGAACATTTCCATAAACAACTGGAGTAAGCCCCCAGCACCACAACAGGCTTTGAACTCTTCTTTGCTGTAGATCAGACTAAGCTCTGTCTTCAGTTTACCTTGACAGAGCACCGGACAGGCTTTCAAGGTGTTGCTCAGTGCATCTTTAGGAAATGCTGTGTTGTATTGTTCAAACCCGTTTGTCTATAGAAGAGCAGGAAAAGACCCAGATGTAACCCACACACTACCTATAAGAGTGGGTGTGTCTGGGCAGAGAGCTGCGCCCTGTGGAAACTCTAAACCAACCAATTAAAAGCCACCACAGATCACCTGCTTGCCAAAAGTTGATGCACCTACATACACTCTCATTAGACTGGCGTCCTGCACACAGGAAGTGTGAGCAATTAAATACCCTTATATATTGAAAGAATTATATATTCTTTTAATATATTTTAACATGGATATTAGACACAATAAAACTAAATGATGTCCTAATTATTTTGCAGTTTATAATAAACTTATTTTAATATCTGAACGATTTTAAGGGGGCGGCACCCCAGTGCCCTCTATTGGCCAGCCGCCACTGGTCTGCATGCGTATCCACTTCATTTGTCTGCCGCAACATTACATAAAATGTATGAGCTGTATTTAGTCACTTATTTATTAAATATTCTATAGTCTTTATACATTTCACACATTTCAGTGCACGTTGAGTCAAGTTGTGGTTAATGGCCAAGACATTAAACTAATGAAGGTGTTTAACTGGCTAGTTAGCTGCCTTCAATTGCATGTCCTGTAGTAGATATAGCTGTACGGTGTCAGCTGGGCTGGTATGGAGAGTAGCTAGGCGGCTAGTGAGCTAGCTCTTGCTAGCTAACTGGCTAAATAGAAAATAGATAGGTCATGTCATGTTTCTATGGTTGTGATAATGGCTGGCTACAAAGTTCTCATTACCTTTGTGAAAGAAGATAACTAGCTAGCTAGCTTTCTGATCACAGCCTATATCTTACATGTAAACTAAGCTAGCTAATGGAGTCTGAAGAGAGCACAAACTCTGTAGGGTAGTTGCCTGTTTTCTCAACCATTCATTATTGCATTGCATAATGCATTATGTTTATCTTATTTTTAAGTTAATTTCAAAAGAAAGAAAAAGAAGGACACTACAGACCCAGAAAGCAGTGGCCTGGAGAGAAGCCCAGAAACAGCTGGCTCGTAAACCAACAGTCTAGAAACATCTGGCTTGCAAACCACCAGTCCAAAAACAGCTGGGCCACAACTTACCAATCCAGAAACAACTGGTCTGCAAACCACAAGCCTTGAAACAGCTGGCTCGCAAGCCACCAGTCTAGAAACAGCTGGCCCGCAAGCCACCAGTCTAAAAACAGCTGGCCCCCAAGCCACCAGTCTAGAAACAGCTGGCCCGCAAACCACCAGTCTAGAAACAGCTGGCTCGCAAACCACCAGTCCAGAAACAGCTGGCTCGCAAACCACCAGTCCAGAAACATAAAAATTAATTAAAAAATAAATATTATATTGATTAATACCATCAATCTCCTGCTGTGGGATGCACTGCAGTCAGCATGGCTCCAGATACCTGTGACAATCCACCGGCACTGTATTGAGTCTCCCAGTCCGCCTAGCTGCTGTCTGTGCTGCACACGGTGGTTACTCTGGATATTAGCTTTATATATATTATAAAGACCTCAGTGTCACGGCTGGACTGAGATTCGTCCACCAACTTTTAAAACTATTTAGATAACAGGGTTCTGTGGGCGGCGTCCTGTGTCCACTGATGAAGGACTAGAGGAAGCAGCAGATGAGCTACTGTCTCTGACTTTACATCTACAAGGTGGACCAGCAAGATAAGAGTGTCTAAAAGAGTGGACAGTAAGTGGACACACACATCAGCACAACACACGCTAGCACACCACCACCATCATTGACACTGCAGTACTTAGAATGACCCACCTTCTTAATAGTACCTGCTCTGTGGTGCTCCTGTGGGGGTCCTGATCATTAAAGAACAGACCAATAAAGTATAAAGTGCTCCTATATGGTCAGTGGAGCTGATATAATGGACAGTGAGAGTAGATAGAAGGAGGTGTACATGGATGGATACTAATCCTGAACACACTGAACTGAAACTGCTGGATGAATGAATTCTATGGCTCCTTTAATATTTCTCATAGAGTCTCTATGTCTGCGTCGAAGGAGACAGAAGCAAAAATGAGCTGGGTAAAGTTCTGGTGCTGCAGAGGGGGAGATTAGGACACAGAGAATGGGAGACAGAAGTAGAACAGACTGAGAAGAAAGAGAGAGGAAAGAGGAGAGAGATTGTGGGGGAAAGCGTCACGTGAGGCTGTAGAGAGGGAGACTCCACTAGAGGAGAACGTGACTGTGCTGATGGAGGAAGTCGAGACCGAGCCGGTGGACATCAACACACACACTGAGCAGCTTCTGAGTGAGTAGATGAGTCGACATCACTATAATTAACAGTAGTTACTGAACAAGTCAGTGATTTTCAGTACATACGGAATAAATCAGAACAGTTACTGAATAATCACTGAAGACACTAAATTCAGTAATATGTAAATAAATCACAGGAGATACTCTGGTGGTTGTCCAATCAGAACAGCTTGAATGAACTGACCAATCAAAGCAAACTGAGTTTAGTGGAAGGCTGGGTTTAAGGACCTTTTTGTTTTTGTTAGATAGGGTTAAGTTTAGGGTCAATGTTAAGAGGTTAGGGTTAAGTGTAGGGTTAATGTTAATATTAGGTAGGGTTAAGTGTAGGGTTGATGTTAATGTTAGGTAGGGTTAAGTGTAGGGTTCATGTTAGGTAGAGTTAAGTTTATGGTTAATGTTAATGTTAGGTTGGGTTAAGTGTAGGGTTAATGTAAATGTTAGGTAAGGTTAAGTTTATGGTTAATGTTAATGTTAGGTTGGGTTAAGTGTAGGGTTAATGTTAGGTAGGGTTAGGTGCAGGGTGAATGTTAATGTTAGGTAGGGTTAAGTGTAGGGTTAATGTTAATTTTTGGTAGTGTTAAGTTTAGGGTTAATGTTAGTGTTAGGTAGGATTAAGTTTAGGGTTAATGTTAATGTTAGGTAGGGTTAAGTGTAGGGTTAATGTTAAGGTTACTCTGTGTTAGTTGTGGTATATGTATTTTATTTATTAATATTATTTAATATGTAATAAAAACAGGAATTTAACTGATTATAAACTCTAATCTGTCTAAATGATCAAATTCTTTATAAAATAGGCATCAATACTGAGACGACTACTGAGCTGCTGGAGTCTGAAAATGCTGGACCACCCTCTAGCACCCCTCTGGGTGAGTAGGAGAACCTGTTATCATGATGAACATCATTATATCTCTACATTAACAGAACAAATGCTGATATTATTCATTCTGATATGAATATTAAACCAGGAGAACAGAGAGCTTCTGGGACCAGTGAGTTCCTGTAGATCCTCCAGAGGGACGTTGCTGGAGGAGCAGTGGTGGGCCAGCATCTGGGTGAGTAAGAGAATCAATATTGGATATTGTGATAATGACCCAGCTGGACAGATGTTGATATTTATTGATGTTCAAACAGAAAACCAGACCTGCAAGCACACTAAGGAGGAGACAGAAACGCTGCTGGAGGAACCTACAACCAGCAGCACATCTCTGGGTGAGCAGAACAACCTATTAGCATCATGCAAACTCTGAATTGTACAGCATTGGAAAAGGTTGAGGACACAGGAGTAGAAACTCAAGTTACTAAGACTCTGGTGTCCTCCCACATAGATTACACTGTCCAGTCCTTTGGTAAGTAATGCAAATGACCTGTGGAAATATATAAAGTATGAAAATAACACAGCTGGATGACTGACAGTGTTTATTAATGTGAAAGATGACGAGAAGATAATGACTTTGGTGAGGGTGGTCTCTGCAGCAGAGGCGTTCAGGTACCTGCAGGAGAACTTGAAAGAATCTGACCTTCAGAACCTCGAGTTTCCTCTAGGTGAGTAAAAAAAGGACTCACTACAAAAACTACATTTCAGGCAAAAGCAGAAACATTAATATCTTAATATCTCTTAACATCTCACTCTTACTAAATATCTTCTACATACATTAGTGAACAACACCAGCGGAGTGATCGAGGCCGCCTGCGAGGTTGTTTACGTCCTGCTGCAGAGACATGCGTTTTCACCAGCACCTGAGTGAGTAAAGCACATAAACACTAAATATTAAAGATGATACGGGACCCGTATGTTTTTTATCTGGCCTGTATGGGTTTCACGTAGGCATGTAGGGGCTTTATTATTGGTGATACATGGAGCCCAATTGAGTAATAACCTTTGGCCCCATTTGGATTACCGTGCCACCCCAATTAGGCTACTGTTGGGAGCCCATTTATGGGACTGATTTGGGCCCAAGCCGGTTTACCATTCTGGGCCACAAGTGGGTTACAATTGTGGGCCCCAGTAGAGCTACAGTTGTAGGCACCATTTGGGTCACTGTCATGGGGCTCAGTTAGGCTACATTAGTGATCCCAGCAGTTACAGTTTTTTCAGTTCTGACTGTGGGACCAATGGTTGATTGTTCACATGGGCCCTACTTGCAATCCATATCATTGTTATTGGCCCACATGGGCAAGCACACACACAATCTTTGTGGGCCCCAACCAGGTTGCCCCAAGGGGACCCAATCGGCAGCGCATGTTTGACCTATGTGGGGCCCACATGGACATGTTGGCTGGGTCAGTAGATTTTAAGGAGTAAATATCAGATCTGCTGATACTCAGAGCTTCAATATCAGGATCAGCATCTTCACCAGGTTCTGTGATGATGTAGCAGCTGAACATCTGCTGATATTTATTTCTATTAAATCAGTAAACAAGGTGAGAGTCATGACTACAGTTCCTTGGTATGCTGATGTTGGTTAACAAAACATCTGAACAGCATCCAAGGACTCAACAGCACAGCTCTGGGTGAGTAACAGAAACCAGAACCTTCTCTGACACCAGAGCAGCAGAATACACTAGGCTGGCGTTGGTCCATTACAGCAGATATAACTATATCAATTGACGATGACCACTAAAACTCAGTCAGGCACCATTTGGTGATGTAACCTGATGATCAGAACCCACCATAATATGACTGAACATCTGCTGATCCTTTCAGAACCAGGAACTAAGTTACAGTCCAGGATGGGGGTGGATGCAGAGGCTGAGACCCTGCATAAGATCTTCTACCCTCACCTGGACATGCTGTATACCCAGCTTGGTAAGTACCGGAAATGATTAGCGCAAATATATGATGAGTGAAAATTATGCAGCTGGAAAACTGACAGTGTATATCAACGTGAATCCAGTGGATGAGATGCTGACGGGGCTGTTGGTCCAGTAGGCTGCCAACGCCCTGATATACCTCCGAAAGGTGAACGGAGAACCTCCAGGTGAGTCATCATAATAACATTAAGGTAAAAGTAAGAATCATGTTTAATGTTAACATGAACCTGTATTCATTCATTCTACAAGTGAACAACAACAAGTCCAAGATAGCCATCACCACCAAGGCTTTGGATTCTCTCCTGGAGTAGCCTGTCACTGGGAGGGACCAGGATCTGAGTGAGTAAAGCAAATAAGCACCAAAAACTAAAGATCGAGCCCATGTGGTAATAGCTGGTGGTATCAGAATGATATCAGTAAAACGAGCTGATCATCTTTAGAGCTTAAAAAGTAGTAACATCAGATCAGCTGATACTCAAGGTATGTTACTGAACGTTCTGCTGAGAGTCTACAGGCTTTATTAGTGTAATACAGTGTTCAGGTATGTTACTGAACGTTCTGCTGAAAGTCTACAGGCTTTATTAGTGTAATACAGTGTTCAGGTATGTTGCTGAACGTTCTGCTGAGAGTCTACAGGCTTTATTATTGTTTCTGTTTCTCTGATAATGACATGTACACGTTTGTAGGAATCTGCTGAACACTGATGTACTCAATACTAAACACTGCTGTCTGTACTAGACTGGTAAAGCTTTCTGTTACAGAACCCTACATTCTAGCCATTAACCAGGTAAGTGTGAAGTACGAACTCAGGAACATCAGAAGAACCTCCAAGTAGCAGGAAGGTAAATGAGCTGAACGGTAGTACAAAGACAGAGCAGTTCATATAGTATGTGCTCAAGCTTCCAACTGTGGTTGAGGTCTCGGGGGAGCTCCCTGGTGGAAACGGTGACTATGCAGTGACATGTATATCAATATATATTGTTTAACCTATGTATGTATGTATCTATCTATGTGTGAACATATGTTCTTATTCTAAACTCAACCTGATCCAGTTTAGAAAGTGTGTTTTTAGTATTAATCAGTTCTACAAGTGTTCTGCTTTGCAGTCATGAACATGTAGGTAGCTTGTAATTGTACCGAAGGTAGTTTCACATGTGGTCTGATGTGAACGGAGCCCAGCCACCGTTACTCTGCGTTGTGTTGAATAAAGAGTATTCTCTGACCTCTAATGCTGGTACCAAAACTAGAATCATTTATTTCTCTGAACGTACGAGACAGAAAGCAGTGAGTAATAGCATCCAGCCTTGTGTCTGCCTACATTAGCCTGGCTCTCCTGCAGTGCTCTCAGCCAACTTAGAGTATACAACATGAGAGATGTTAACAGTTGTTGTAACTTTGTCTTTGCCATCAGAATGAAGAGGGAGACCAGTTCAGAGTAAAAGCTTTTATTCTTAGGTCTGCAGTTCCGACGTTCTCTTGAGCTCTCAAGCCCTGGTCTCAATGGTGTCTCCGACTGCGTTGTCTTCTATTGGCCTGTCTTCCTGCTCCTTCTGGCCCATGTGGTACACCTGGCCACATTGTAATTCTCTGGGTAGACAGTGGTTCCTGAATACAAAGTTCCCTAAAATAAGTCCAGGGTTTGTGTGAAGCCCTATGTGGCAGGGGTCCCAAAAGCCCTGACCTTCCCACAGGCTCTGCTGTATTCTGTAGGCCATCATACGCTTCAAACTAATGCAATAGTGTGTAAAAAAAAAAAAAAACAGTTTTTCACATGTATTAGCACATAATAATAAAATAAAAGCTCATTTGTAATATATATTTATTAATACCATATGAACTTAATCTTATATTCCATATTTTTAATGAACTCCCTTTTTACTGCATGTATTTTTGGTATTTCTATATGAAACACTCTTAAAAATGACAAACCTTTCAACAAGTGGAGCGATTATAAAGCATATCTGAATGTATAAGACAGAAAACAGGGATAAATAGCATCCAGCCTCTGTCTGCCTGCGTTAGCCTCTGTGTAACCCTAACATCACAGAAAAGGCGGGAGAGGAATTAGCACTGCACATAGCACCGGCAGCTATAGCTTGCTAACAATTCTCACATTTACACACGAAAATTCCGCTAAAAATACATAACATCCGTCTTTAAAACACCCAGATTATGAAACTGGAAGGCATTTCACTCAGTATTTTACTATTTTTAACACATTTGAACGCTCTATAAAACGTTTTTAATCACTGTTAACTAAAGCCAAACTTTTACCAACAGCTCTCCTGCAGCTCTCTCAGCTCTGAGGAGAGACTAGCTGATGCAACAGATGACGCGCTAGCCCCGCCCCAACGGGAAAACGGAGGAAATAAAATAATATTGATAAAATAATAAAATTATAAAATTATAAAAATAAAATTAAAAAAACATTTAACACATTTGCTTTTTAATTCAGTTTTAAAAAAATCCAGCACATAGAAAAGGAAGATTTTGTGTGAAAAGTATATTAACTAAATAACATAAAAGTTAATCCTCTCAAATATCATCACATTTAAATTTTTACACGTCTATCTGTAGAAAAAAAAACTTTCTGGGTCATTATTACAAATATCACAAGCGTTCATCACTCAAATACAACAGAACACATAAACAGCCCCTCTCTCACACACACTCCTGATATTTATTCTTCCCAAAAGTTTCCACACACACACACTTTGTGGTTATTTATTTTTTTAATCATAAATCATATAATAAATGCATAATCTTTTGGGAGTGTTAATGGTGCCTGTCCCTTCATGAGTGATCAGGGAATGACTTCCTGATATCTGGAACCCACAGACATCATTCTGATACAGCTTGATCTTAATTTGATCTGTCCATAGATGGACTGGCTTTTTTAGATGTTTTTTAGTCTAATCTGGGGTTTCTGTTTTTGAGGCTGGTTAATGGTTTGCACCTTGTGGTCTTCTCTTCATTATAGACTTAGACACACCTACTTCCTGGAGAGTGTTCTTCACTTGGGTGGATGTTTTTTTTGGGAAGGAATTTTTCTTCACCATGGAAAGGATTCTGGGATCATTCACCACCAATGTCTTCCGAGGACGTCCAGGTCTTTTTGAGTTCCTGAGCTCACCAGTGCGCTCTTTTTCCCCAGAATGTAATAAACTGTTAATGTGGCCACTTCTAACATTTCCGTTATCTCTCTGATGGATTTCTTTTCTTTTTTTTTCAGCCTGACAATGGCCTGTTTCACTTCTATTGAGAGCTCCTTTGACTGCATGTTGTGGGTTCACAGCAACAGCTTCCAAATGCCAAAAAAAGGAAATGCCACACTCAACTCCAGACCTTTTACCTGCTTAATTGATGACAGATTAATGAGGACAAAGCCCAGGAAACAGCTTTTGAGAAAGTTGTCCAATTACTTTGGACCCTTGAAAAAGAGGAAGCTACATATTAAAGAGCTGTCATTCCTTAACCCTTCCTCCAATACAGTGGGCCATAAGGAGGAGGAATTACAGCTTGATACTGATGAAATAATGGTTGATTTGGAGGAAATGCAGGTATTATGTACAAAATAGCATCACACATTCTGTTTCTTAAATCATTTTATTTTTTATTGGAAGATTTACAACTACAACTGCTTCAGGATACACTGGGCTGTGATGTTGCAGAACCCAAATCCACAGCATCTCATGATTGGGCTTTAAGACAAATCTTATCTGAAGATCGCTGGCGGGAAGCAAGACTCCTAAACTCTTTGACAGTTTGCTAGCTTCAGAGCATGTACATCATGGTCCTTGTGACCACTGTAACCTAAAAGAAGCAGTTATCAGGCCAAAACCCCGCTTCTGTGGGAATTGTAACACATGCATATATCAATATTTTGTTTTTAACAGCAGAGAGATTCTTGTAGATGAGTTCTACAAACCTATACCAACAATATCAACTGTAGTGCAAGACCTCTGTGGCCAAAATGTCATGTATGAACAAGGTACTTAAACCTAAAAAAACATTACAAAAAAAAAAAATCTTCATTATTTTTATAGTTAATATATATTTTTCCTTTCTACTAGCACGTTTGCTGGCCATTGCACAACCTGACCAAATCTGTGACCCTTGAAACCTGTCCGTTACACTGGGCGATCAGTTGTACCCATGTGTATAAATGGTATGTAGAATTTGCAATGCTTTGTATTAGGGGTGTAACGATACACTCTGCTCATGATTCGATTCGATTCATGATACTGAGATCACAATTCGATTTTCTCACGATATTTTAAACAAATATGAATGAAGAAAATGATTGCATTTTTTCTGAAAAATAAACAATGCTCATTTTCTCTCTATATATATAATATTTGTGGAATACTTTCACAAGTTCTTCACAGCTCCAGATGACCTCTGAACAGATGATCCACTTGTGTTGCAACATGTGATTGAAGACCTATTCTTGGGCATAATCAAGACAGACCTGCTATCTGTGAATCAGCAAATAGTGGTAGGTCATGGTGGGACTGTAGTTGAAGAAGAAGATGAAGACCCGCATGATGTCTCCACAAATGCTTCTACAGATGATGAATTCTAGATTCTATTCTATTCTATTCTATTATGTTTTTTTTACTGATAAAGGAAAAACAAAGCTTAGACTTAGGAATGGCATTTCTAACAAACACATGGTATAGAACAATGGAATTTGGCATACAAAACTGAGCAATGAAAGATATGAGAAAGAAGTCACATCTGGTAGATCATGCACTACCACATAGGAATGGTAATAAACAGGTTTTTAACACAAAGTTTATTTTCATCCCTTCACGTAAAGTTGTAAAGTAACATAGGTAACTTCTAAATCTATTGTATGTGACCAAAAAACATCTCACCTTAGGTGGCATGACTAAAACTTAGAGGCCACAGGAGCTGTTCAGGCAGGATGAAGGAAGGAGAGCAATGACAGAGAGCAAAGGGTAAAGACAGAAGAGGCTAAGCAGACTAGGTCTTGGGTCTAGCTTGTTATAGCCTCTTAGCTTCGCACCCAAAGCCAGATACGGCTTTCAATAGATTGGAGTAATCTGTGATAGAACTGCAAAATATCAGAGAAACTCAGGAACCATTTTCTTCAAACATATGGCGACTCTTAGCTGTGTCATTACCCACTACACTATGGAAACTTCATTTCTGTGTAATGGGGCATGATGCCATGCTTTTCATGTCTTTTACGCTTACTGATATGACACCAGCAAGTCAAGGAATTCAGTGTTTTATGCCATTATTGACATTATTGACTGACACCAGGTTTGTTAGCATTTAAAAAGTTATTCTGAGCTGCAGGACTTAGACGTCTGCAGCCATAAGCATATTGGACCTTTCATGCCTAGCTCCCCACAGGTAGACCCCAACTGTTATCCTTCATACATATGAATGTGACACATTTCCACCAATGTACCAATGCCATGTCACACACTAAAATGGGCTTCGATGATGAGTATCGGAGAAAAATGAAATCACACCTCGCACTCTCAAAGTGTGTAGTGCCCACTTAAACTTTCACTGTTACAATCTTGAATTGCTTCATAGAAATACAGACTTTCTGCAAATATATATGCATATAATGTATGCAATGATCTTTTTTATATACAATTTAATTAAATATTTTCAGCTCCAGTGTTAATGAAACATGTTCATTACATTGCAATATACGCCATGAGACCAGGTTGACTAAGAGTCTACATTCTGACTCGACTTTTAGAGGCACAAATGACACGTAGCCTACACACGTCATTTGAGAAGCAGCTACGTGTGTTTTAAAGCTCTCACGGTATCGAGAACAGTCTTAAGTCTCTACACTGGGCGATTAAGAAATGGTTAGCAATGAGACTTTTCAAGTGACACTACTGAAAGAAACATGTTACACGTGTTAATAATTTTAAAATAAGATTAGAAACACAAGTAAACAGGTGCTGTCTTGCTGCTGTGTTGATGAAGCTCTACGGGATGTTTGATCTTTAAGGTCTCGTGTATAGCAGTTGTACTGTTGTGATCATCTCCACTGTGCAGAGCTGACAGAGCACCACACTGTTGTGTTGGTGTGTGAAACACTCCCACAAATTTAGATGTACGTGAGCGATTGTAGCTCGAGCTCGCGCTCCGGATAAATCCATGCTTTCAGTTGGCGGCCATCTTTGCGACGCATTGGCACACGTTATGCAAATCGACGGAATTTCGTAATCGATTACGCCGACGCATCGCCCCAGCCCTACATAAACCATAATAAAATTTGGGGTAGTTGTCACAATTTCCATTTCTTACATTGGCACATGTCCAGATGCTACTTATATATCCACACGTAAGCCTGTGGTTACAGATCCAGTTCTATACACAGGTCTGGAGGAATAAATCAATATATTCTAATAGCACACTTTAGCTGCATAAATGCTCAACATACCTTCAAAAGCTTGCAGTTTAGGCCAAATGTGAAAGGAAAAGTCTGAATGCTAAGCCTGACATCAGCTTACTGTAAGAGAAAGATAAACAGAAGGCTATAAAAGGTAAGGAACCATCATTAGTGATTACGAGGGATCATAAAGTTGCTAAGTGAAAGTGAGAGTTTCTAAATCACATACAAACAGCAGAGGATTTAAAAGTCACTTGACTTTAAAGGCGGAAAGAATTAAAAGCAGAATCTCTTGTAAACAAAGGTCGACCAGATTCATCTGAAAGACGCTGGAAGTCTTTGTGAACATCCAGACCAAAGTCCAGGTAATGATTAATTTGTAATGAAAATGAAATAATTGTCGTTTCTCTGATTTATTTGTCGTTCACTGTTTGTTATGGCTGTGTTGAACATTATGACCCACACTGAGCTGTTAATATGGCTTTAAGCTATGAAGCTATGAATATGTGTTGATTCGAATCTTAATCAATACCACATTCATTTTTCTAAGCAGACCAGATGGTTTTTTAAAGATTTTGTTATGATTTATGGATTGGATTCCCGGTCTGGGTCGTTCTGTGTGGAGTGTGTATGTTCTCCCCGTGCTTGAGTGGGTTTCCTACGAGTACTCCAGTTTCCTCCCACAGTCCAAACACATGCATGTTAGGTTGATCAGTCACTCTAACTTGGCCGTAGGTGTGAGTATGTGAGTGTGTGTTGGCCATGCGATGCACTGGCGACCTGTCCATGGTGTACTCCGGCTTCGCCCGATGACACTAAGATTGGCTCCAGCCCATGACCTCGACTAGCGCGATAAAGCAGAAGATGGTGGATGGATGGTTAAGACTATTTATAATGTTATATTCATGTTGTGTGAGTATTGTTACTGGGAAAGTGTTATGAGGCTCAAAGGCAGACGCCCAGCACGAGTCAACCAAAGTAATAAATTTACACATAAGGAAGAGAAAGACTGTGCTGCTGCACAGTTCGTGTTCCTCTAGTCCTTCATCAGTGGTCACAGGACGCCGCCCACAGGACACTGTTGGCTGGATCGTTTTGGTTGGTGGACTGTTCTCAGTCCAGCAGTGACACTGAGGTGACCCAACAAGGTAAGAGTGTCTAATAGAGTTGACAGTGAGTGGATGCGGTGCACTGCAGTGTATGATGAATGACCCACCACCCAAAAAAGTGGTCCTGTAGGGATCCTGGTCATTAAAGAACAAGGTAACAAAGTATACAGAGAATCAAATGAACTACAGTCTGTAATTGTAGAACTACAAAGTGCTTCTATATGATAGGTGGGGCTGACAGGTCAGTTCAGCTGTCTGACTCTTCTTCTGTGAAGCCATGCTGCTGTGATGGTTGCAGTATGTGGTTTAGCTTGTCTTGCTGAAATATGCAAGGACTTCCCTGAAAGAGACCCTGTCTGGATGGATATGATGTTCTAGAACCTCTGTATACTTTTCAGCATTGATAGAGTCTGTCCAGATGTGTAAGCTGCTCATGCTATAGACACTAATGCAACCCCATACCTTCAGAGATACAAGCTCTGGAACTGTGCATTGATAACAAGCTAGTTGGTCTCTTTCTCCTCTTGAGCATGGCATCTGTGGTTTCCACAAATTAATAAAAAAAATGTGATTTATCTGACGACAGAACAGTTTTCCCTTTTGCCTCAGTCCATTAAAAATGAGCTTTGGCCCCCAGAAGACGACGGCACTTGTGGATTGTAATGACATATGACTTCCACTTTGCACAATGCAGATATTTGCCATATTTGATATCTGTGCTTTACATTGTTTTTCCACTTGTGCAGAATGAGCAGATCATCTTTCAAGAAACACCTCGAGACGAGGTCTGACCATGAGGGCCGGAGGACGTACCCGCTGTACCACCCTGGAGAACGCACAGAAGATCAAGCAGGAGGGTTTTGTCCCGTCCTCTGGCGGCATGTTAGGCCCAGGAGTGTACGTCACCCGGAGCTTAAAGAAGGCCTGTGCGTATCCCAAATGTCTGGAGGCGGGTCAAAAGCAAGCTATTCTCCAGCTAAGCGTACAACCAGGCAGGGTTAAAGAGATCAACAGGCAAGGCCATCCTCTGCAGAAGAGCTGGCACGAGAAGCGTTACGACACGGCCTGGGTACCACCCAAGTGCGGCATGGTGAGGAGCGGACTGCAGGAGAACTGCGTGTGGGATCCGGAACGAATCCGAGTGCTGGACATCTTACAAGAAGACAAACAGCTCTGAGGAGAGCTTGGACGAATACACATCCTCGGAGGAAAGCAGCAGTTCTGAGAGTAAAAGCTCCAGTAAAGATTCCTCTGAGGACTCGTCAGATGAAGAGGGAGGTTCTGAGGACGACTCTGCAAATGAATATAGAGTTGGCAGTGATGAAGATTCCTCTGAGGACTCGTCAGATGAAGAGAGAGGTTCTGATGATGAATCTGTAGATGGATATAGAGTTGGCAGTGATGAAGATTCCTCTGAGGACTCGTCAGATGAAGAGAGAGGTTCTGATGATGAATCTGCAGATGGATATAGAGTTGGCAGTGATGAAGACGGATTGTGTTGCATTTTGTAAATGCAAATAAAACACATGCCATGACTTTTGATTGTTTGTTTAAACTTTTATCGAAGTGTTTGATTCTTACATTATTATTCACTGCTATTTAGTAATGTTGCAGTGAAGACCCCTGAAGGGGAGTCCACAACAAGACCAAGACTTTATAGTAGCTGAGCTTGATTCAAGACAGAGACAGAGACTTTGTAGATGTAAGGTGTATATATACACTACCGCTCAAAAGTTTGGGATCACAGTGAAATGTTCTTGTTTTCAATGGAGTAGTCTTCCTTCCTTAACACAACAATGGACTGACGGGTCTCTAAAGAAAGTTGTTTCTTTCTGGTCATTTTGAGTCTGTCAGAAATCCATCAACTGCTGATTCTCAGATACTAAACTAACCTAGAATGTTGTGCCCCCTTTTATACTCACTTATTAGTAGAATGTTTTTCAGCTGTGCATCACAATTGAGCAAGAGTGTCCTAACAACCCATTAGCCCAATAACATCCTTAACTTGGATTGGCGGCCGTACCGGGAGATTTAGGCAGAGGACTGAGAATTGCTGATAATAGGACTATGTGCAAAATAAGCCTCTATACAAAAATAGACTTTAATACAAACATTTTTATTCTTTAAAAATCATCTGATACACTTAAATTAATTGTGGAATGTGCAATATTGTTTGTGAATTGCATGAATTGCATGAAAATTGCATTAAATTAAATTCTAAAGTGATCCTAAACTTTGGAGCTGTAGTGTATGTACATAGTCAGTAGAGGTAATCAGGGCGTAGTCCAGCTCCCAGTTACTTAGTAACTTCAGTTACTAGTAAAGGGAACAGTTCTATTTTGAACTGTTTAGAACCTTACTCAACAATGACCTCAATAAAAATCTAAAATAAAATTTGCAGTTTTCCATTCACATCAAAGTTACTAGACACTTTAATTATTAAACATAATTAATTCATTACAATTCACAGAAACTTGACCGACTAGAAAAAGATATATAAAAAAAAACTCATCGTTAAATTTATAACAAGATCTTTGAAGCTCTGAATGAAAATGTGATTATTCTATTCCAACAACTACACATACAGTAACTTAATTATTCTTACACATACAATCATATACATATACCTCAGGCTGCTTCTACTGCACAGAATGCAAACAATGAAATTAGAACTAAAACTGTTTCTCAACAGTTAATTATTAAACTCATACTCACTCCTGTATCAGTTACACAGATCAATCTCCTCCTGCAGCTGTTTACTTTCATTTTCGGCTGTGTGTGGGACGTCCCACAGACAAGAGTGTAGGAGTGGATTTGACATTAGGAGAACACATTTGCTAATATAAATCAAAGCCTACCCTATCCCCAATAAGCTGATTCCACTGTAGGTAAGGTAGTAAAGTAAAACTGTATTTATAGTGATGTAGAACAACATTTGTGGAATTACAGTAAATTACAAATAAATAAAGAAAATACAACATTATCTGTACGTCTGTTTATTATTACTTAAATCCAATTAAAGATCACTTTACAAACTAAACTAAACAACATACTCCACATTACATGGTACTGCTGTCAGAAAACTTTTAAATGATGTTTTGTCTGGATTATATATATATATATATATATATATATATATATATATATATATATATATATATATAACTTTCTTTGGTGGCATAAAGCTGAAATGAAATGCTAAAATAAATGTAAGTTAAGATTTCCTGACAAGACTAACAGTACTGTAAGACAGTAAGGCTGTGTCCCAGACAGCACACTCTGGAACATTACATACTGCACTACTGAAAGCACTTCCAATGCTGGCATACTTTTATTTATTCGTTCATTTATTTATTTGATTTATTATATTTGATTTTTTTCTGTGTTTAGCAGTCTGCAGTTTGGGACGTGGCCAGAGAGTAATGTAAGTTTTCGTTTCAGAGTGCTTTCTGACTAAAGTTAATATAAACGTTAGCTAACCCAAACCCTCCTAGTCCGTTACCATAACAACAATACTAAAGCTGTTTTATTGTAGTATATATGGTCATTGTTGTTATTTATTGCTCTCATCACTGACCTCGAGTTTAAAGCTGGTGCGAGCTACCCGACGCCCCAGCGAGGCGAGCTCGGGTCAGTAAAGCTGCTGACTGCAGGATATTTCTGAACAGGCATCTCAACACAAGCCTTAACTAAGTGAAAGACCCAGACCACCTAACAACCAGAGCCAGTTGCCAACAACAAACACCACTCTAAGGCTGCCAAAATGAGCTTTTAAAATAAAAGTTTTTAAAATAAATAGTTTCCGCTTTTTCTGTGGTTTCATCCCTCATTCCTTGCACAGTCTAATCTAATCTAAGTTTCCTTCAGGAAATACACTACTAGGAAATACATCTAGTTAATTTAATAATAATAATAATAATAATAATAATTATTATTATTATTATTATTATTATTATTATTATTATTATTGTTATTATGTAATATTAGTATTCTTATTACCTTTCTGTTGTTTTGCCTTACAAGTTTTTTCATAGGTCAGTAGGTGCAGGTTTTTTTTTGTGACCTCTAATAATTAGGTGGTTATTATGTCAATATCATAATCCCGTAATAAAATGTGAGGTAGTTTTCATTTTATACATTGGCACATGTCTCAACACTATATATGTCTGTTTATTATGTACCTACCAGATAAACCTGCTTTGTGGTTACATATACGGTTCTATACATTCTGTTGTCTCAGATAGGTCTGGAGGAATGACTGGATGAATAAATGAATGGATGAATGAACAAATTGCGCACTCTAGCTGCATATATGCTCAACATGCCTTCAAAAGCTTGCAGTTTAAGCCAAAAGTGAAAGGAATGCTAAGCCTGACACCAGCTTACAGTAAGAGAAAGAAAGGTCTGAAGGCCGCTGGGAAAAGGGGCGGGACTGTCATTAGTGATTACAAGGGATCATAAAGTTGATAAGTGAATGTAAGAAGTTCTACATCACGGCACTTTGAGACACTACATATGAACAGCAGAGGATTTATAAGTCTCTTGAATTTAAAGAGAAAAGAATAAAAAGCAGAATCTGTTGAAAACAACGGTCGACCAGATTCATCTCAGAGACGGTGGAAGTCTTTATGAACGTCCCGAGCAAAGTCTAGGTAAGTCTTCAGTACGTTGAGCCAAGTAAGAGTAATATATATACTATATATTATTTCATGTGTCTTTGAAAATAACATCTAATAAATATCATTCCAGTTTGTTTTAAGAGCACATTCATACTTCAGTAAAAGTATTTCTGATGTATAACTTTAAAAAAAGTGTATTAAATTGGTAAATGTAAAAGGTAAGTGTATTAAATTGAAATACCTTTCAAAAATACTTCAGTACATTTTAGTTGCAACAGAACTCAAACTAACCAGTAATTAATTATTGGTATAGATACCCAAGAGTATCTAAAATAGATTACAGGTATAGTAGAATTGCTAAAGTTACTGATTTTCTACACCTTTTCAGTTTAGAACAGGAATGTGCTCGTAGGCCTAGAAGATGTTTTTCAACATTAAATTAATTTAATGAATTTAAATTGAACATAATGTAAGTGTTTAAGTACACACCAATACTTGTTTTATTTGTTGAATGTATTAAAGGCTCTGTTCAGACCATCACTCAAAATCTGATTGCTGATAGTCTGAACAGTAAGCAAATACAACCCCGATTCCAAAAAAGCTGGGACACTGTGTAAAATTGACATAAATGTAAATCAAAACAGAATGCAATGATTTGCAGACCTCATAGACCCATATTTGATTGACAAAAGAACATAGACCTTGTATCAGATGGGTCATGGGTCATGTCTACAAGATTCATTTAGATAGCGTCACCACATTCAAACCAATAAGCAGTGAGTTTAAAGACTTCTAAACTTTACTTCAGCCATATTGCAAATCAAACAGGTCTCAGATGTAGAGACTTTCAACTGGAGTCAGACATGCTACTCTGGGAGACTATAAGAGAACTGATAGTTGACAGTTTGTTGTGCAGTTCATTTCCAAACCATGTTATTCACAGCTACAGACAATGTTAGCCTGCTGTATGCTGAGCGCCAAAGCCTAGCACCGCCATTAACGTTATGATGGACTGATATTATGTACTGTAGATGGTGGGATAGCCAATGTCGTCGCAATTTATGTCCAAGAACATTTTGCTGAAATTCTTCCACAATTTTTAGCTCCTCTTGCTGTTTTGTATTAGTACCACTTACTTTTCCAGCCTTTTGTTGCCCCGTCCCAACTTTCTTGAGCTGTGTTGCAGCCAACAAGTCCTAAATGAGTTTATATTTTTCGAGAAATGTTAAAAATGAATTCAAAGTCGAGAAAGAAAACAGTGAAAAGCGGAACGTCGGCAGCTACGGCTAGTGAACTGCCGCTACAGAAGTTAGCTCTACTGCTGAGGTAAACAATGATTACATTCCTCTGGTTTCGTCTTCTCTGAGCTACAGCTCGACACCGTCTGATACATAATCAGATAAAAACGCAGATCAGTCTAAAGTCTAAATCTGTCAGTAAACTGAGCTTTTAAATTAATAGCAGGACTTTTACGGTGGTGCTCTGACGTTTTGCATCACAGGATGCTGGCAATATGGTGGACGTAGTACGCCTGAGCTTGTGTGGCTACTAAAACTCTCCTACTGAAATTACCTACTAGTCTGCCGCTCGAGCAGTACGTACTGACTCTAATCTAGTACCTACCGACTAGTACGTGATTTCGGGCACACCTAATGATTTGCCCATGCAGTGATCATGCTTGGTTTTAATGCAGCGCCACCTGCAGGCCTGTGGATCATGAGCATTCTATACTGACCTCTATTTAATCTACTAAGAGAACTTTTGATGTTTAACAAAAATACTCAGCAGCAAAATTAATTGCATTTATATTCAATCATTTTCAAATTACTAAAGAAACTAAGAACTTATATAAAAGGTTTATTCTGAGAGCAGCCAAGTATATTTCAAGTGTAAACCTTCAACAGAGCTTAAAATTATATTTGTGCTTTACATTGTTTTTCCACTTGTGCAGAATGAGCAGATCCTCTTTCAGGAAACGTCTCGAGACGAGGTCTGACCATGAGGGCAGGAGGGCGTACATCATGTATCATGGCACCACCCTGGAGAACGCACTGAAGATCAAGCAGGAGGGTTTTGTCCCGTCCTCTGGCGGCATGCTAGGCCCAGGAGTGTACGTAACCCGGAGCTTAAAGAAGGCCTGTGCGTATCCCAAATGTCTGGAGGCGGGTCAAACGCAAGCTATTCTCCAGCTGAGCGTACGACCAGGCAGGGTAAAAAAGATCAACAGGCAAGGCCATCCTCTGCAGAAGAGCTGGCACGAGGCAGGTTACGACACGGCCTGGGTACCACCCAAGTGCGGCATGGTGAGGAGCGGACTGCAGGAGAACTGCGTGTGGAATCCGGAATGCATCCAAGTGCTGGACATCTTAAAAGAAGACAGCAGCTCTGAGGATAGCTCGGATGAATACGCAACCTTGGAGGAAAGCAGCAGGTTTGAGAATGAAAGCTCCGGTGAAGATGCCTCTGAGGACTCGTCTGATGAAGAGAGAGGTTCTGATGATGACTCTGCAGATGGATATAGAGTTGGCAGTGATGATGAGAGAGGTTCTGATGATGAGTCTGCAGATGGATATAGAGTTAGCTGTGATGAAGTGAGAGGTTCAGATGATGACTCTGCAGATGGATATAGAGTTGGCAGTGATGATGAGAGAGGTTCTGATGATGAGTCTGCAGATAGATATAGAGTTAGCTGTGATGAAGTGAGAGGTTCAGATGATGACTCTGCAGATGGATATAGAGTTAGCTGTGATGAAGTGAGAGGTTCAGATGATGACTCTGCAGATGGATATAGAGTTGGCAGTGATGAAATTGCCTCTAAGTACTCTGATAATGACTATACTATCGAACACACAGACAGCAGTGACAAATGCAGATTGTGTTGCTTTATGTGAAGCAAATAAAAGTTGATTGTTTATATAAAGGTTTTGAAGGAGTGTTGATTAAATAAAATGTATGTTTGATAGTTACATTAGTGTTTGTGCCTTTATGTAGTAGAGTTGTATTCAAAAAATATAGAGCTTAAGACATTGAATCAGAACCAAGACATTGTAGTAGTCGAGTTAGAGTCAAGTTTGACATTATTTAGTAGTCCAAGGTGAATAAAGACCTATAGTTCAGTAGTAGTTGAGTCTGAGTAAAGACTGAGACTTTGTAGTAGTTGAGTCTGAGTAAAAACTGAGACTGTAGTAGTTGAGTCTGAGTAAAAACTGAAACAGTGTAGTAGTTAAGTATGAGTAAAAACTAAGACACTTTAGTAGTTGAGTATGAGTAAAGACTGAGTTGTGTAGTAGTTGAGTCTGAGTAAAAACTGAGACTGTGTGAGTTTTAATAAAGACTGAGCCTTTGTATTAGGCGAGTCAAGATTTGGATTTTGTAATAGTTGAGTCTGAGTGAAAACTAAGATTGTCTAGTAGTTGAGTCTCAGTGAAGTCTCCTTACTATAGTTAATGACGAGTTAATGTCAAGCTACATCCTGAAGATTCATTACTGTAAAACCAGTGAGTTGAGAACAGGCCAGAATGATCCTCCAGATCAGTGTGTATTTGACTATTCATCAATACTGAATATCATTGTATTATATTTCATCGCTGTCTGAAGAAAAAGGTATCTCCAAAACAAAAATTTTAGATGTGAAAAAATACACATTCCATCATTTTTATCAGGTGAGGAATGGCTTGCAGTGCTTGTCTGGTCAACTCTTGCCCACAACCAGGACGGTGGTCTGGTCTTCTGTCATGAGGCTGGAGGAGGAAGAGGAGTATTTACTGAGGTTGTCTGTGGATCAATATCTCCTGATTTAGTGGATATGAGTGTTTTTTACAATTGTTTATGGACTATATACTATATCTCTTATACTATAGTAAACAAGTGAACTGAGATAAACCTCTGAATGATGGGATACACGAGTTAGACTATGCAAAGAGGAACTCAGAAGAACATTGTGAGCAATCCTGCTTAGCGCCACAAGAGGTTCCTGTCCCCTATATACTAATTAGCCTAGAACACACTACACCTGTCTCTCATCACCCACTCTCTACAAGACCCCCTCACCACCACAGTGCCTGGTATTGTTTGTACCACCCAAATAAGCCTCTTGTTATCTACCCAGCCACACCCAGCCACACCACCCCCAGCGTCAGCCTGTCAAACGAGGCCGGGCTATCTTGTGGCTCACCACACGTGTTCACTAACTCTACCATTTCGTTAGGGTCTCTGAACAATTTCTGTTCTTGCAGGAAACCAACGCCTAGAATCTCCTGTACGAGCCCCCCTGGTTTCCTGGCTATCACACCTCTGCAGAGCCCAGTACATTGCTCATTGCATTTTTCAATAAAACAGCCTGCTTATGGATCGTACCTTTGCTTCTGAGTCTTGAGAATCATTACAAACATACAGAGATGTGTTCGGTCGGAGAATCACAGTTCATGCTGGTAAAATACTGTTAAATGTGAAGAAAGTCTTTCTTTGTTTTTCTTCACGCATCACACAACATATCTGTATCCAAAAATAAACCTCTAAAACATCTGAGTCAAAGTTGGTGGGAAGGTGTGGGCGGAAGAGAGTGGTTTCCCGCCCGTGCTTGAGTGGAGAAAGACACTTCCACACTGGGAGAGGATTGACAGATAACTAGGCCCAAATCACCAGGTTATCAGCAGTTGGGCACAAAGGTTGACTTCATGTTTTTTTATACTTTCAAACTCCTCTAAAGCTGCTTTGTGACAACATGGTTGTAAAAAGCGCAATACAAATAAACTTGACCTGACCTGCCCCAATTTGTACTGGATAAGATACTGCACTGGGAGCCAGTGAAGGTGATTTAGGGTCGGAGTATTATGCTCCCAAAATCTTTTATGGATCAGCCAAAGGTGTCCGAAGTATTCGCATTCATTACTCAGGTAGAAGTATAGATACTAGGGTTTAAAAATACTTCTGTAGAAGTTAAAATATCAACTCAAGCTTTTTCTCCAGTAAAAGTTTAAAAGTACTGCTTTAAAAACTACTTAAAGTATAAAAGTAAAAGTAATGTAAGGGAAAAAATGTTGTTAAGGACAAAAGCTTAGGCCGCACCACATGGGTTTATAGTGCACTAGTCCACCTCCCCCAAAAACCCCATTCTTCTAAAAGCCATAATGACTATAATGTTATATTAAAATGTTAATATTGATAAATTTGGAATGTGCTAGGCTTCCTGTTTCAGCCGCATATACGTCCATTGAAAATGAATGTAGTTTAGTACAATGTAAATATATTAAAGAAGCATATCTGTGTACTACTGAGCATTAACATGTGTTTCATGGAGCCGAAGATATGATGACTAGTTGTCTATAAGTATTGTAATGGTGCAGAAAGTCAAACTTCAAAGACATTAATAATCTTTAATTAGAATGTAAATGTACGTGAATGAAAACAAGCTGAAATGAAATAGGGGTAACGAGGCTATTTTTAAAATGTAAGGAGTAGAAAGTACAGATAATGGAGTGTAAATGTAAGGAGTAGAAAGTACTGATAATGGAGTGTAAATGTAAGGAGTAGAAAGTCCTGATAATGGAGTGTAAATGTAAGGAGTAGAAAGTACTGATAATGGTGTGTAAATGTAAGGAGTAGAAAGTACTGATAATGGAGTGTAAATGTAAGGAGTAGAAAGTACAGATAATGGTGTGTAAATGTAAGGAGTAGAAAGTACAGAGAATGGAGTGTAAATGTAAGGAGTAGAAGGTACAGATAATGGAGTGTAAATGTAAGGAGTAGAAAGTACTGAAAATGGAGTGTAAATGTAAGGAGTAGAAAGTACTGATAATGGTTTATAAATGTAAGGAGTAGAAAGTACAGATAATGGAGTGTAAATGTAAGGAGTAGAAAGTACAGATAATGGAGTGTAAATGTAAGGAGTAGAAGGTACAGATAATGGTGTGTAAATTTAAGAAGTAGCAATAAAAAGTCAGCTGAAGAATAATTACTCCAGTAAAGTACAAATAACCAACATTTCTACTTAAGTAAGGTAAAAAAAAGTATTTGTACTTTGTTACTTGACACCTCTGGGACCAGCACCCTAGCAGCAGAATTCTAAACATACTGCAGCCAGCTCAGTAGTGCAGTAGTCCAAGCTGGGTGTTACCAAAGCATGGATTTTAATGTGGGAATCAAATGATAGTGTAGAGTCAAAAATGTGTGGTGTCTCACTATAAATCCTTCTTAGAATTATAATTATAATGCTAATGGCCCCAGACTTTGTATTATTTAAGCCCAGGACGTTCTCCATCATCCAAGCCCTTACTTCCGCCAAACAACTCAACAAGGCAGAAGGTGGCAAGGTTCAGTGTAAATATATATCTGAACATCATCAGCAAACCAATGAAACTGCAGCCCATGATGCCTAATGATGACACCAAGTGACACAAGACACAAGGTCTATGCAGCCCCATGACAGCGGCACTCTAACCACAGTGTTGGCCACCTCATCGCTGTAAGTGCATTTATTTCAAGGCAAAACATCAGCAAAGGTAGCAAACCCAGCAACTCTTTCCTGTAAAGCTCTTCACAGGCTACATATATAGGCCAAGAAGACGCCATCACTTTAAATCAGGCAGCTGAACCAGTAAAAGCAGCAAGACTGTCCGGCTTCCTTCTACCGAGTTCGAGTGCACAATTTTAGCCACATGCTTTTAAAGGGAACCCCGGCTGGTAACACATGTGAGCCTTAATATGGTGCAATGACTCTAAATTATTAAGACACGTTGTAAAAAAAATCACAAAAAGTAACAGATTTATTTGATTTTCTGTTAAATGACGCTGCCTGTAGGTCGTCATTGTTGTAACTACTGACATGCCCAGCGGGTGGTGACGTCAAATGGTTGCAGTAAACCGGCCGTCACGCTTGGGCACAGCTAGCTAGCTAGACACGGCTACTGTTCAGCCTTTGAAGTTTGAGCTAGAACGCAACATTTCTCACATTAGCGGTGACAATACACACCAAGAGAGGCGTGGAGGAGAGAGTGGACACAGTGCTGGAGTTGTTGTGAAACTGTGTGTTGGTGTTGACAGAGAAGGAGAGTGTCTGTTAAAGGAGCTCCGCTTTCTAGCAGGAAACATTCACGCTCAGTAAACAGCTAGAGACACTGAACGGGAGTTTCTCTTAGCTTCCACACTCGTTTATTAGTGAAGTAGTATGTTCACTACTAAGGCTGTACGTTCATGTTCAGGATCCGCAAACGAGGGAGAAGCAGCTGACACTAACAGTAAATGTTGTTGGTGGGACGGCAGAAGAAAATCCAGCGCATGTTCAAGGTTCTTCGCACGGTTCTCGCTCCACAATCTGGGGCTTTTGGACTTCCTGTGTGGGGAAACTGTGGCACTGCATTGTGTTTTAGTCTACGCTTAAAACCAACAGCCTCCGCCAAGTCTCTCACCAGTGGTGGTCTACTGAATGACTCATACGCATCAGGACTGATATCACAAGAGCAGAGCGGTGGGTCTTACGGTAACTGTGTTGGTCCACACGCTGCTTCACTAACTATTCTCCTTGTTTATGTTTGTGAAAGCTGTTTAGACTAATATCAGTCTTCCCACTGCCTTTCACTGAAATAACATCAACAAAACAATGTACATGGTTTTCTTTAAGCTATGTTAGTAACTAACATTCACTCCTTCCAACCGCAGTCCAGTTTAGCACTGCAACCATCTGATGCCATCTACCCAGCAGGCATTGCACGTCAGAAATAATGGCTGTGTCCAATATGTTAAATACTTAGAATAAAAGCGCTAATTTATAAATAAATCTGCTACTTTTGTGATTTTTTGCAACGTGACTTAACAATTTAGAGTCACTACACCATATTAAGGCTTACAAGGCTTACACCCGGGGTTTCCTTTAAGAGATAAGCAGGATCGGAAGCAAATTTGCTCGGGGTTCACAAATCGTCTCTCAAATGCTATTTGAGAACTGTTCCATGATGCCATCCGTGTATGCCTCGCAGACGCCCAAAACATACCAAGCAGGCTACAACTCGTACAGAACGCAGCAGCTCGGATCCTAACAAAACAAGTAACAGCTCATATTACTTTAGAATAAGTCCTGTACTTGTCTATGAAGTTCTAAACAGAGAACCTGGAGAGACTCTCTCAGTTATTCTGCTTCTAAACTGTGGAGCTCAATTCTAAGTTTTAATTAGACAGTTGAGTTCAGTGCTCACTTTTGAGAAACAATCAAAAAAATAATTAAATTAAAACTTGGTCCTTTTTGAACTGGCTTATTTAGACTGATGAAAACTGACTGTAAAGCACTTTGAGCTGGTATTAAAAGTGCTGTATAAATAAGATTATTATTATTATTATTATTATTATTATTAAATGTCTGAATCTGTTAGTGAGTCCAGTACCTGTAGTGTGTAAAGTATTGTGACCTGGCTGGCAGTGACAAGCTACAGCCAATCAGAGCGCAAGACTTATATTTACATCCTGCTCTGTAGATAGGGGGCGGGGTCAGCAGTGTGTTTGGGCATGCGCAGTGAATGCAGTGGGTCGTGGAGTGGTGAGGGTCTGCTATGACTGTGAGACTGAGCAGTGTGAGTGTAGTGGGTCGTGGAGTGGTGAGGGTCTGCTCTGACTGTGAGACTGAGCACTGTGAGTGTAGTGGGTCGTGGAGTGGTGAGGGTCTGCTCTGACTGTGAGACTGAGCACTGTGAGTGTAGTGGGTCGTGGAGTGGTGATGGTCTGCTCTGACTGTGAGACTGAGCACTGTGAGTGTAGTGGGTCGTGGAGTGGTGAGGGTCTGCTCTGACTGTGAGACTGAGCACTGTGAGTGTAGTGGGTCGTGGAGTGGTGAGGGTCTGCTCTGACTGTGAGACTGAGCACTGTGAGTGTAGTGGGTCGTGGAGTGGTGAGGGTCTGCTCTGACTGTGAGACTGAATACTGTGAGTGTAGTGGGTCGTGGAGTGGTGAGGGTCTGCTCTGACTGTGAGACTGAGCACTGTGAGTGTAGTGGGTCGTGGAGTGGTGAGGGTCTGCTCTGACTGTGAGACTGAGCACTGTGAGTGTAGTGGGTCGTGGAGTGGTGAGGGTCTGCTCTGACTGTGAGACTGAGCACTGTGAGTGTTGGGGGATGTGGAGTGGTGAGGGTCTACTCTGACTGTGAGACTGAGCACTGTGAGTGTAGTGGGTCGTGGAGTGGTGAGGGTCTGCTCTGACTGTGAGACTGAGCACTGTAAGTGTAGTGGGTCGTGGAGTGGTGAGGGTCTGCTCTGACTGTGAGACTGAGCACTGTGAGTGTAGTGGGTCGTGGAGTGGTGAGGGTCTGCTCTGACTGTGAGACTGAGTACTGTAAGTGTTGGGGGGCGTGGAGTGCTGAGGGTCTGCTCTGACTGTGAGACTGAGCACTGTAAGTGTAGTGGGTCGTGGAGTGGTGAGGGTCTGCTCTGACTGTGAGACTGAGCACTGTAAGTGTAGTGGGTCGTGGAGTGGTGAGGGTCTGCTCTGACTGTGAGACTGAGCACTGTGAGTGTAGTGGGTCGTGGAGTGGTGAGGGTCTGCTCTGACTGTGAGACTGAGCACTGTAAGTGTAGTGGGTCATGGATTGGTGAGGGTCTGCTCTGACTGTGAGGCTGAGCACTGTGAGTGTAGTGGGTGGTGGAGTGGTGAGGGTCTGCTCTGACTGTGAGGCTGAGCACTGTGAGTGTAGTGGGTCGTGGAGTGGTGAGGGTCTGCTCTGACTGTGAGACTGAGCACTGTGAGTGTAGTGAAGGCGTGGAGTGGTGAGGGTCTGCTCTGACTGTGAGACTGAGCACTGTGAGTGTAGTGGATCGTGGAGTGGTGAGGGTCTGCTCTGACTGTGAGACTGAGCACTGTAAGTGTAGTGGGTCGTGGAGTGGTGAGGGTCTGCTCTGACTGTGAGACTGAGCACTGTGAGTGTAGTGGGTCGTGGAGTGGTGAGGGTCTGCTCTGACTGTGAGACTGAGCACTGTGAGTGTAGTGGGTCGGGGAGTGGTGAGGGTTTGCTCTGACTGTGAGACTGAGCACTGTGAGTGTTGGGGGATGTGGAGTGGTGAGGGTCTGCTCTGACTGTGAGACTGAGCACTTTGAGTGTAATGGGTTGTGGAGTGGTGAGGGTCTGCTCTGACTGTAAGACTGGGCACTTTGAGTGTAGTGGGTTGTGGAGTGGTGAGGGTCTGCTCTGACTGTGAGACTGAGCACTGTGAGTTTTGGGGGACGTGGAGTGGTGAGGGTCTGCTCTGACTGTAAGACTGAGCAGTGTGAGTGTAGTGGGTCGTGGAGTGGTGAGGGTCTGCTCTGACTGTGAGACTGAGCATTGTGAGTGTAGTGGGTCGTGGAGTGGTGAGGGTCTGCGCTGACTGTGAGACTGAGCACTTTGAGTGTAGTGGGTTGTGGAGTGGTGAGGGTCTGCTTTGACTGTGAGACTGGGCACTTTGAGTGTAGTGGGTTGTGGAGTGGTGAGGGTCTGCTCTGACTGTGAGACTGAGCACTGTGAGTTTTGGGGGACGTGGAGTGGTGAGGGTCTGCTCTGACTGTGAGACTGAGCAGTGTGAGTGTAGTGGGTCGTGGAGTGGTGAGGGTCTGCTCTGACTGTGAGACTGAGCACTGTGAGTGTAGTGGGTCGTGGAGTGGTGAGAGTCTGCTCTGACTGTGAGACTGAGCACTGTGAGTGTAGTGGGTCGTGGAGTGGTGAGGGTCTGCTCTGACTGTGAGACTGAGCACTGTGAGTGTAGTGGGTCGTGGAGTGGTGAGGGTCTGCTCTGACTGTGAGACTGAGCACTGTGAGTGTAGTGGGTCGTGGAGTGGTGAGGGTCTGCTCTGACTGTGAGACTGAGTACTGTAAGTGTTGGGGGGCGTGGAGTGGTGAGGGTCTGCTCTGACTGTGAGACTGAGCACTGTGAGTGTAGTGGGTCGTGGAGTGGTGAGGGTCTGCTCTGACTGTGAGACTGAGTACTGTAAGTGTTGGGGGCGTGAAGTGGTGCGGGTCTGCTCTAAGTGTGAGACTAGAGGGTCTGTAAAGTTGCTAAATACAACAACAAAGTCGCTAAGTTGGCAACACTGTGTGTGACCCCCTATCACTGCCACGTAGAGGGGGTCAAACCACAATGACTTCAGGATTTCTGATTACAGTCACTGCGTAGTGTAGCATGAAACGTACAGAGATCTGATGATTACGTGATGGCTCTGGATTAAGCTAAAGCATACTGCCACAGCGACCATGGATATTTTTATTTTCCAGTATATCTTCTGCGGGATGATGGTGTAGTGGTTAGCACTGTCTCCTCAAAGCAAGACAATCCGGGTTGGATTCCTGGTCCAGGTCGTTCTGTGTGGAGTGGGATTCCTTCGGGTTCTCCGGTTTCCTCCCACAGTCCAAACACATGCATGTTAGGTTGATCACTCACTCTAAACTGCCCATAGGTGTGAGTGTGTGTTGGACATGTGATACCCTCCCTCCCCTTCCACCGACCACCAGACACTTCTGCTAAATATCTGGAGCCTCAAATTCAAAAGAACATTAACTCACAGCTTAACACCTGAAAGCTGGACCGAAGCACCAAAACAGCTGCTAAGCTGTGATTGGAGAAGTAAATGAAGCAGATGTGGAAATCGCCAGGATTATGATTGGCCAAAAAACAGTAACTAATATAACACTTGGTCCTTTTTCAGCTGTGCTGCTAGTAAAGTTCCCGGTATGAGTCAAAACAGCTGTTTAGAGTTGATCTCAGGACATGAGCCCATAAAACCCAAAGGATGATGCAGGCCTGGGAGAATAATCCTCAGGATGGGGATGTGGTGACACCTGGGCGTGTTTCACCAAACAGGATTTCTCGGTTAAGCTGGATTACTTAATAGCACTTTGAGTGTGAAGCTGTAAAACTATTGTTCCGTGTTATTTCAGGGGAGGACAAGCTCGTCTCACCCACACGCCTAACATACAACTGCACAATCAATTAGAAACTAATAGAAAATCACAGCAGGCCACAGCAGATGCAGCCATAGGTTCTGGCAAAGGCTTGTGAGCTACTGCTGCTATAAAATCCCCCAAAAGATGATTTAAACATTTAAACAAGTACAAAAATAGAACATATACTATGTTAATTAAGACAAGCCTCAAGTTTTCAGACAGTGGATAGGTTTGTACATTTTAAAGCTTTAATATTAAACCACAGAGGTAGGATTTTCACAACATGGTATGTGGAAATGTTCAGATGTTCAGACCACCACATAGCAGATATTATGTGGGTGGTGGTGTAGTTTCACCACTGCAGTGACTCTGACATGGTGCTGGTGTGAGTGGATCAGACACAGCAGAGCTGCTGGAATATAAAACACATCAGTGTCACTGCTGTACTGAGAATAGTCCACCAACCTGTGAGCACTGATGAAGGACCACTGATGAAGGACTAGAGGAAGACAAACTCTGTGGCAACAGATGAGCTACTGTCTCTGACTTTACATCTACAAGGTGGACCAGCAAGGTAGGCATGTCTAATAGAGTGGACAGTGGGTGGACACAGTGTTTGAAAACTCCAACAGAAACACCACCACGTTAGTGTTACTGAAGTGCTGAGAATGATCCAGCACCCAAATAATACCTGCTCTGAGGGGTCACTAATATGCGGGCCACAGTCCGGACCCACACTGATAAACTATTGAGAATGATTTAATTTAGACTGTGTTTATTTTAAGAGGCACAGCTTTTCTCGTCTATACAGTCTACCGGCTTTACGGTGCAGTGAACTCAGAGACCAATCGCGTGCGCTGTTCACCAAAGGAGTTCCTCAGCCAATCATATCTGTGCACATTGGGGTGTGCGGCGCGCACACAGGTGAGGTATGAAGAGCGAAGCAGCAGCCGGAGACTAAAGTGAGTCAGAAAGAATAACGAGCTCTAAAAACAGAAAACTGAACAGAGAAAACTGACTGTTTAACAGGAACGGTTCTGGAATGGACCTGCTCGTCTAGTTTTGGAGAATACCGCTCTGTACAACCAACATGTCAATCTGTGAGGCTGAGATAACAAGAAGATACAGGTTTTATTTACTTTCTCTTTAAATAAAAGATGCACTTTTCTTCAAAAGCATTCAGGTTTTTGTTATTGTAGCCCTTGTTTTTACTTGAAGTAAGAAAAAACATTTATTTAGAGCTTTATAATTAATTCAGTTCAGCATTTAAACAGTAAATGTACTGAAATATAATGAACAATTTGTGTGATGTGTTGGTCTTAGTTGCTGATGGTATAAGATGCTGATACTAGACTACTTCAGTTTACAGGATCTGGTACTGAATCATAAATTAGAAAAGATGACGGTCCGGACCTTAGCCTGAGGAAATCTCCTCTAACTGGACCATACTGAACTCTAATTAAATACCCCTGGTGTAGAACTACAAAGTGCTCCTATATGGTAATTGGAGCTGGTTAAATGAACAGACAGGGTGGTTCTAATATTATGGCTGGTGGGTATATGGGTTATGTATTATGAATTATGAATGTCTGTTTAAAACCTTGTTATTCTTAATTGATATACACAACATACAAACCTGTAGAGTACGTTTTACACACCATATAACAGCATTGCTTTACTAGTAAGCTGTGCTTAGCAGACCTTTACCAGTAGATGGCGATGTTGTACTTTGTCTGTAAAAGGAGAAACGAGAGAGGTAAGAGGTTTATTTCAGACTCTATGGGTATGTCTGAATTGTTTTTTTTCCTTTTGCACCAGCTTTCCTGCATTTTGCAGCCATATGGCTACATATGCTAGTCAGCTCTGCCTGTTTACTTAGAGGCCATGATCTATTGAGATGACCTTTAAGCCCCTGTCTTAGATTTTACATCTTTCCTGGAACCTAATTTGGGAACTAATTCATAAACTTTTTCATAAACTGCATATTTGACTGCACGTGACTGACCGCTCCTTGTAGTTCAGCTCCAAATGGCCGTTGACTGTGTTGGGGTCCAACGTCAGATGGCAGGCATCTGAAACACACGGTGGGTTTAGAAATCTGCAATCCACTCATGTACAGGTAAACTGTAACACTACCTTCGCCTATCCATGTATAAGTAAACTGTAACACTACCTTCACCTACCTGTGTACAGGTAAACTGTAACATTGCCTTCACCTACCTGTGTACTGGTTAACTGTAACACCACCTTCACCTACCTGTGTACATGGAAACTGTACATAACTTCATAACTGCTAAACAGCAAATTAAAACAAAACAGATGAACCAATACTTTATAAAAATATATTGATTATATTTCATTTCTAATGCTGTTATTTAAATAGGTTTGATGTTTTTTTTATTTAATTTTATGCTTATACATGCAACAGGCAATTTATTTCACTATATAGACTAACTAAAAAATAAACAGATGGCAGTTCGCAACCACTTTCTGGGAGGATAACAGCACAAATACAATGACAACACATTAAAAACCAACATTCATAAATTATGACAGATATTTACTTCATTCTACCAAGAAAAGTGTGACTGAGCATTTACAGTCATTTAACTTGCTAGAACTGGAACTTGAGAAGATAAAACTTTCAGAAGCCCAACAATCCCAGCACTGAACAAATACACAGCCATTTACTAGATTATAATAATGATATTTTCCATAATTATCAGTATCTCATAATTGTGACTAACAAAACAACAACAAGAATCAATTGTTATGACTTGGCATCTCATAATTTTTTGTCCATGATAAAACAGTCAATCATTATTATAATTAAAATGATCAGAATCTTGCTTATTGGTATGAGATACAGAGACAAGTCTTTTAGTTAAGTATGGCTTTCAGATTTTCAGATTTCTATGGATGTAAGAAAATATCTCAATATCATATTTAGTGATACTGTATCGATTATTAATAGTTTACATGCAAAGATTCCACGAACCTGCTGTTTAAAACAAGAGAAGGTACTCAACTTTGGGTTCTCAACATGCTTCCCCCTCAATCAGCTGACTGCAGTCGCTCACCATGCTGTGATGACCAGCTCTTCTCTCGCTCCGCCACTCATGCTGGAAGACCTCGCCTCCTTCCCTCCTGCTGCTTTGTGGATGGTTGCATTTACACTCTACCTGCGGAGCTGCAACCCTTGCCATCAGTCAATGGATTCGCCCCCCTACCGACGTCTGCAGTCTAAACCTTCCCGCACCGTTTTCATGCCACGCTCACGTATAGCTCCGAGTCGGCTTCCGCGTGCAACCCCTCTCTCTCTCTAACTGTGTTGCTAGTGTCAGAAATTCGCCTTCAGGAATCAGAAGTCAGGAGACCTTCAGCATTGACTTATTGAGTTTATTGACACACACAGGAATGTATAGCTCAGCTCAGTCGATCAGAACCAGTCTGGGGTGTCAACATTAAGGGGGGTTGATATGTCTCCACCTTGTGGGGTGATTATTATCTCTTTAATGACAGGAGACAAAGGGTCATTTCAATACAAACAAAGGAAGAGGGTGATCAACACTCTGAAGAAAGAGGGTAGTATGAGATGATAAGACTCCACAAAAACCAAGCACATATAATGAGAATTATTTCTCTCACTATGGAAACAATAAAATCCCCACTTCTCCCAGGTGCGGTCACCCAGTGACACCCTCCCCCAGTTCCCTGGTGGCCGACCCGGATTTGTCCGCTGGGACAGTTTGATTTCAGGGCCTACTCCCTCTACTAAAAAACCATGGGCCACAGGAAACCGACCCCACTGTTCAGTTACCTCTGGGTCCTTAGTCGAAGGTGGTTCTTTAGGGACAACAGCGTATCTCAGACAGGGGTGCAGGTGTGGAGAGTGGAGCGTCCACTCTGTACCCAACTTCCCCTCTGGCCTAATGATATAGACTGGGACACCCTTAGTCTAAGAGCATCAGCGTTAGTGTGATTACGGCCTGTTCGATACTTTGTTAGGTAGTCATAATTGGCCAGCTTAGACACCCACCTCTGTTCAACAGCTCCCAGCTTTGTAGTACTCAAGTGGACCAGAGGGTTATTATCTGTGATCACAACAAATTTGGCACCCCACAAATAATCTTTAAATTTCTCAGTCTATTTCAGAGTAAGGAGCTATAGTTAGAGTCATTCCTCTCAGCTGGGTGCAAACACGTACTTGCATAGGCTATAACTCACTCCCTGCTCTCTTGTTGTTGAGATGCCATGGTTGCTGGCATCTGTTTAGACCAGAAAGCACTGGGTAAAATCTATGGTGCTATGGTGTAACTCCTGCTTTAACTGGTGAAAGGCTGCTTTACATTCTGGAATCCAATTTACAAGATTGGAAGTTTTTCCTCTACACCGACCTGTGCCTGCCAGCAGTCCATTTTTAAGGCTGTTTTTTGAAAAGTCTTTAATAAATCGCCTATAATACCCAACAAATCCCAAAGAGGATTGTACCTGCTTAACCGTCTTGGGAGTAGGCCATTCCTTGACTGAGGAGATCTTCTCAGGATCAGGGTAGACACCTTCTCCACTTACACAATGTTCTTGAAACTTGACTTCCCTCAGAAATAAATAGCACTTGTCAGGCTACAGAGACCAAAACACTGTTTCTAGATGGGCCAGTAGATTCTGCCAACTGGCCACTTAAACGCCTCTGCATCAGTCTCTGAAATGTAGCAAAAGGCATAAGCTCCCACTCATAAAGTCCAAGCAATGTAGTCAATGCAGTCTGTTCAAGGTCACACTTATCCATCTGGACCTGCCAGTACCCACTTAGGATGTTTTACCATATCTGTACATCCATAGTCCTTGTTTAAAGCTGCTGGAGCTGTTGGTCTTTGTCCAATTCTTCACCCTGTAATTACTGAAACTCTAGTCGTTCAGGCAACTCACCCCCGAAGGGGCTGAAACACTGGCCCAACTGAACAATGCCCACTTCCACAATTCCAGGACCCACCTCCATCAGTACCACATCCTTCTGTTCTTGTACCTGTTGTGGGTCCAACATGGACACTCGAGCCAACTTACGATGCCTGTAAAGACACACAGGGAAGGGGTTACGGTTTTGGACTCTCACAGGGACATGGCCACGCTAAAATACAGCAATGGCTCTTGCAACTCCAACACTCCGGTTCTCCCCAAAGGGTTCAACGAGGATGCAATTTCCTTGATACTCTGTCCGTCCTGGTAATTTAGTCCACAGCAAAGCCTCATTGGTAGCAGGTATAGTCACCACATAAAGGCAGGCGACATGGGTAGTGTCACATCTCCTCTGCTGAGACAAAACAAAACTTTAATTTGATGACGGTCAATGAACACATGTTCCCATTCCTTACCCAAAGTACTGGTCTGTGACTGTGCAGACAACCCTTCTGGCTGTTTAAAAACGCTGGAACACAATGCCCGAAATCTGCCCAATATGTCTCTTGTTCTCTCCCAAGGACCTCTTAACAACTTTAAAATTAGGCTTCTGGGTAGATACCATAAGAGTAAATTGGGCTGTATGACATTTTATACACTATATTGTGTATAAGTATTCGCTTTCTGCCTTCACATGCATACGAACTTGAGAGACATCCCATTCTTAAGTCATATGGTTTAATTTGATGCCGGCCTAATCTTCTGGGTTTAGGAGAGTGTTTATGGGAATTTATGACCGTTCTTCCAAAAGTGCATTTGTGAAGTCAGACACTGCTGCTGGACGAGAAGGCCTGGCTCACAGTCTCCGCTGTAATTTATCCCAATAGTGTTCTATAGGGTTAAGATCAGGACTCTGTGCAGGCCAGTCAAGTTCTTCCACACCAAACTCACTCCTCCATCTCTTTATTAATCTTGCTTTGTGTACTTGTGCACAGTCCCCAAACTGTTCCAACAAAAGTTTACTAAAATCTCTTGGTCTGCTGAAGCATTAAGAGTTCCTTTCACTGGACTTCTGAAAAACAATCCCATACGATAACCCGCCCTCCACCAAACTTCATACTTGGCACAATGCAGACAGACAAGTATCTTTCTCCTGGCAACTGCCAAACCCAGACTCATCCATCATGTTGCCAGGTGGAGAAGCGTAATTGGTCACTCCAGAGAACTGCTCCAGAGTCCAGTGGTGGCGTGCTTTACACCACTGCACTTGGTGATGTAAGGTTTGGATGCAGCTGCTCAGTCATGGAAACCCATTTCGTGAAGCTCTCTACGCTCTGTTCTTGAGCTGATCTTAAGGCCACATGAAGTTTGGAGGTCTGTAGTGATTGACTCAGAAGAAAGTTGGTGACCTCTGTGCACTATGCTCCTTAGCATCCGCTGACCTCGCTCTGTCATTGTACGTGGCTACCACTTTGTGGCTGAGTTGCTGTCGTTCCCAATCACTTCCACTTTGTTATAACAACACTGACAGTCAACTGTAGAATATTTAGTAGTAAGGAAAGTTAATGACTAGACTGGTTGCACAGGTGGCGTCCTATCACGGTACCATGCTGGACATACTTTCATGAATGTGTGTAGAAGCAGTTTGCATGCCTAGGTGATTTATAGGTTTTATACAGTACATCTGTGGCCATGGAAGTGATTAGAACACTTGAATTTATTGATTTGGATGGAAGCGTGAATACTTTTGGCAATATAGCGTATCTTATATTCCGGTTGCTGCTACTGTTGCTGTTCTTTCTTCTTTTTCTTTCAGCTTTTCCTTTTTCAGGGGTTGCCACAGCGAGTCATCCTCCTTCATCTCAATTTCTCTGTGTCCTCTGTCCTTACACCAACTACCTCCATGTCCTGTCTAACTGCATCCATATATCTCCTCTTTGGCCTTCCTCCTTGTCTTTTTCCTGGCAGCTGCATTTCTAACATCCTTCTACCAATATACCCACTGTCCCTCCTCTGGACATGTCCAAACCGTCTCAGTCTGGCCTCTATAACTTTATCTCCTAGTTGTTTAACCTGTGCTGTCCCCCTGATGATCACATTCCTAACTTCATCCATCCTCCCAAGGAGAGCCTCAACATCTTCCGCTCTGTCATGTCCAGTTCTTTCTCTTGTCTTTCAGTCAATGCCACTGTCTCCAAACCATGCAACACGGCTGGCCTCACCACTGTCTTGTAAACTTTTTCTTTGACCTCTACTGCCACCCTTTTGTCACAAATCACTCTTGAAACTTTTCTCCCTGCTCTTCATCCTGCCTGGGCTCTCTTCTTGACTTCTTTACCACACTCCCCATTTTCCTGGACAGTCAACCCTAAGTACTTGAAGTCCTGCACCTTTGTGACATCTGCTCCTTGTAGCCTAACTGTTCCACTTGTCTCCCTCCCATTCATGTTCTCTGTCTTGTTATGGCTGACTTTCATTCCTCTTTTTAAGTGCATATCTTCACCTCTCCAAGTTATCTTCCACCTGTTCCCTGTTCTCACCACAGATCACAATATCATCTGCAAACATGGGGATTCTTGCCTAACCTGGTCGGTCCATCACCAGAGCAAACAAGAAGGGGCTCAGAGTCGATCCTTGTTGTAGACCCAGCTCCACCTTACAACTCACTCCTACATCACATCTCACCACTGTTCTGCATGTCTTTTAACAGTCTGACATACTTCTCTGCTAATCCTGATTTCCTCATACAACACCACAGCTCCTCCCTTGGCACTCTGTCATACGCTTTTTCTAAATCAACAAAGGCACAGTGCAGTTCTTTCTGACCCTCTCTGTACTTCTCAACACCCTCAAAAAGCTAAGTTGGCATCTGTGGTGCTCTTTCTTGGCATGAAACCATAATGCTTCTGACAAATAGTTATCTTTTGTCTAGCTTTCACAACTGTCTCTCAGATCTTCATTGTGTGTCAACTTAATTCCCCTGTCACTGTTACAACTCTGTACATCACCCTTGTTTATAAAAATGGGCACCAGCCCACTTCTCCTCCATTCCTCTGGCATTTTCTCACTCTCAACAATGCCGTTGAATAATTGAGTTGGAAGCCTCACTGCCATCTCTCCTAGACATTTTCAAACCTTCACTTGTATGTCATCACGTCCAACTGCCTTCCCTTTCTTCATCCTCTTCAAAGCTTTCTGAACTTCATTCTCACAGATCATTCCCACTTCCTGATCCACAGTTTCAATGACCTCTACTCTTCTTTCTCTTTTATTCTCTTCATTCATTAGCTCCTCAAAGTACTCCTTCCATCTTCTCATCACACTCTCCTCACGTGTTAGAACATTACCATTCCTATCTTTTCCAAATCTAACCTGCTGCACATCCTTCCCAGCCCGATTCCTCTGTCTGGCCAATCTATACAAGTCTTTCTCACCTTCTTTGGTGTCCAATCTCCCATACAACTCATATCATATGCCTTCACTATTCCACCACCAGGTTCCCTTTTTTATCTTTTCTCTGTCCAGATGTCACACCAATTACCTTCCAACCTGTCTCTCTAATCACTGTTGCTGTAGTAGCCCAGTCATCTGGGAGCTTGTTCTTACCACCCAGAGCCTTTAACAGCTCCTCTCTGAACTCTTTACCACATTCTTCCTTCCTCAGTTTCCACCCTTTCGTCATCTTCTCTGGTTTGACTTTTTTCCTCTTCTTTACAATAACAGTCATTCCACACACCACCATCCGATGCTGTTTGGCCACGCTCTCTCCTGCCACAACCTTACAGTCCCCAATCTTCATCAGGTTTCCTCTTCTACACAGAATGTAGTCTACTCGTTTACTCCCCTCTCCACTCTTATAGGTCACCCTGTGTTCCTCCTTTTCTTGCAAATAAGTGTTAAATACAAACATTTCCATCCTCTTGGCAAAATCTACCACCATCTGTCCTTCATGGTTCACTTCCTCATCTTCTCTGTGTCCTTCACCAACATGTCCATTTAGGTCTGCTCGGATCACCACTCTCTCCTCCCCGGGAATACTTTCAATCCTTCCAAAACTTCTCTTTTTCCTCTTCCTCTAACCTGTGGAGCATGACCACTGACAACATTCAACATCATACCTTCTACTTCTACCTTCAGGCACATCACCCTACCTGACACTTGTTTCACCTCTACTATGTTCTTTGCTAACTTTTTGTCCACACCATGGTAAAACAGTTTAAACCCTGTTCCAATCCTGCAAGCCTTGCTGCACTTCCACTTCTTTCTTGGACATGTAAAACATCTACCTTCCCTCTCTGCATCATGTCATCCAGCTCTCTACCTTTGCCTGTCATTGTTTCTACATTTAGTCCTACACTCTTGGATTTCATCCTCCCTTTCTGTCCCTTCCTGATAAATTTCCCTCCTTGTGGTCTTCGACGAACAGTAGCACAGTTTCCGCTGGCACCCTGTTTGTCAACAGCACCGGTAGCGGTCATTGTTAACCCGGGCCTCGACCGATCCAGTATGGTGTCACTTGAACTCGCATGTTTGTTTTGGCAAACGATTTACGTTGGATGCCCTTCCTGACACAACCTTCACCATACAGCTGGGCTTGGGACCGGCACAAAAGATAATGGCTTGTGTTCCCTAGGGACTGGTTTAATATAGTTGCCATAATAAGCCGCCGTTATGAGAAGCTGGCCAGTAGGAAGCCAGTTACAGCATCACTCATAGCTTTTGGCTTAATTAAATTATAATCATTTATCAATTTAATGTATATACACCGATCAGCCATAACATTAAAACCACCTCCTTGTATCTACATACATTGTCCATTATATCAGCTCCACAGCTCCACTATAGTTCAACTATTACAGACTGTAGTACATCTGATTCTTTGTATAGTTTGTTAGGCCCCTTTCACCCTGTTCTTCAAAGATCAGGAGCCCCAAAGGACCACCACAGAGCAGACATTATTTGGTTGGTGGGTCATTCTCAGCATTGCAGTGGTGTGTCAGTGTGTGTTGTGCTGGTATGAGTGGATAAGAGACAGCAGTCCACTCCCTGTCCACTCTATTAGACACACCTACCTTGCTGGTCCACCATGTAAATGTAAAATCAGAGAAAGTAGCTTATCATTTGCTGCACCGTTGGTGTTGGTCATATTCTAGTCCATCAGTGGTCACAGGACACTGTCCACAGGACACTGATGGCTGGATGTTGCTGGTTGGTGGACTATTTTCAGTCCAGCAGTGAGTTGTTTAAACCTGCTCACACCAGTGCAACATACACTAACACACCACCACCACCATGTCAGTGTCACTGCAGTGCTGGGAATGATCCACCTCCCTAATATTACCTGCTCTGTGGTGGTCCTGACCATTAAAGAACAGGGTGAAAGGCCATAAACTATGCATGCAGAGAAACAGATGGACTACAGTCTGTAAGTGTAGAACTACAAAGTGCTCCTATATTGTAAGTGGAGTTGATAAGATGGACAGTGTGAGGTGATACATGGTTTTAATGCTTTGGCTGATCTGTGTAAATTGTTATAATATGTATAAAGTAATATCCCATTCTAAATTTACAGGCATTACTATGGAGTTGTCCCCCTTGGCAGTTATAAGAGCTTCCACTCTTCCTGGAAAACTTTCTACAGTATTTTTAAATGTGTCTGTGAGATTGTGGCTAAGGGTCTTCGGCCAACCCCTAAAAAAACACCCCCATAGCATTATCCTACCTCCACCAACTTTACAGTCCACACAGTGCAGTCAGGCAGGAAATGTTCTCCTGGCATTCTTTAAACCCGGACATCAGACTGCCAGATAGAGGAACGTGTTTGGTCACTCCACAGAACATGTGTCCACTGCTTCAGAGTCTAGTGGTAGCACTATACACCACTCCATCCAATGCTCAGCCTTGTCTTTCAAGCTGCCAATAGAAAACATACACTGATAAGGTGCTGAGAGTAAATGAAATATGGAGGAGCCAAGAATTTGGCTCGTCAGATAAAGTCTGAATTTGACATCCTTAATTGTTGACCACTCCTAATTATCTGGGCAAAACATTTAAACAATAAGCACATCGGAACTGGACTGAGGCTCTAGTGGAAACGTGTATTGTGGTCTGACCAGTCGATCTTTCAGATTCTTGACAAAAAAACTGCCAACTTTATAAAAAGTTTATGTACAGTGTTCAATGTAGAGAAGAATATACTAATCACTGCTTCCTGTTTTTATTAGCATTTCACACATTGTTCCAACATTTGTAAATTTGGGTTTATGTGTCATATGAATAAATGTTCTGTAGAAAGCACCACCAAAAATATCTACTTGGAGTAATTAAGTGGTCAATATAAACATACAAAGCAGTTCAATGTAATAAATTACGTTCAAGCCGGAAAGTAAAAAGTAAACACGCCGAGGAGAAAACTACAGCTTTAGCTAAAGTTCTGCCAGGAAGACGCCAATGCTATGCCATTCTTCCATTCATTATTTTAACCAATCTGAAGAACCATAAGCATACAAATAATTCCATATAGAACTTCTGTTTTTAAAAGGAAACCATTCCCTTTATCAAAGAACCACTGAAGAACCATCTTTATTAGCAGTGTACACATCACAAATAAAAAACATGGTTATTCAAGGTAAGTGCAGGCAAGGGTTCTGTTTAGAACCACAGGTTCCAAAGAACCCTTTCTCTATTTCACCATGCACAGAGCCACTTAAGCATGAAATGGTTCTATGTGGCCCTCATGGTTCTAAATAGAACCATTGCCTTTGCTAAAGGACCCTTGAATTGTGAAATACCCTTTTTAATTGTGATGTGTTTCTTAAAGTAAGGTGTCCAAATTTGTCCGGTTGCCCTTATTAAAAAATGGGTTTTTAAGGGTTCCTTAGTAAATGGGATTGTTCTATTTAGAACCATTTAGAACCATACTGAACAAATACCTCATTAAAATCCCATTATGTGTTTATATTCCAATAGAAGCAGTTTACTATACATTCATATCAGTGGTACTACACATTTGAATTTAATTCAGTTCAGTAACTTAATCATTCTTACACACATTTATACATATACCTTAGGCTGCTTTTCCTGCACAGAACAATCCAATCACAACCAGTTAGATAAATAAACAGTACAGTTTATACAATATAAATAATAAAAAGTCAAGAACTCCTCATATTGTATTTACTAATAATTGCATGTTGCTTCCTAATTGCACAGGGGGAATGGAAAAATATTATATGTTATGTTACACTGAAAAAAAATTGTTTTCTGTAAGTGTGTGGTGTTAAAGTGTGTTTGTAGTCCGCTGTGTATATGTGGTCTCCTGGAAGCAGTGCTGGTTGTAGAGTGTAACAGCAGCAGGAAGGAAGGACCTGCCATACCGCTCCATCACACACTTGCGGTGAAGCAGCCTGTCACTGAAGGAGCTGCCCAGTGCTGCTAGAGTCTTATGCATGGGGTGGGAGTCATTCTTCAGCATGGATGCTAGCTTGGCTAACATCCTCCTGTCTGCCACCACCTGCACTGGGTCTAGTGCTTCCCCAACAGACCACTCCGTAAAAGATGGCAGATGCCATCACTGTGTCAAAGAAGGTCCTTGGGAGTTTTCTGATTAACCTGAACAAACAACCTGTTGAAACCATACATATAAGACCTATACACTGAGCTGTCCAGTGGGCACTTCATTCTGTTCAACTAATGCTGACCGTACACTAGAAGACTTTTAAAAGACTGTGAAAATACATTTAATAGACTAAAGTCTGACACCCTCTCACATCTAAAAACTAGTCACAGACTTTTAGTCACAGACTAGTCACAGGCTACGATTTTACAAAGACTGGGGGTCTTTCAGAGTCACTATTTACAAGACTGAGAAAAAGACTGACTTAAACCTGCAGTCTTGACCACCTCACACTAAACCATCGAGGTCAGCATAAGGAAAATATAAATATATATAAATATATATATTTATATATAGTGTAATATATATATTACACTGTTCTGCCCTTAACAGAGCTTAGTAGTATTCTGGTTGAGGGACCTTCTTCAGAGAATAACTGCTTCAACTATGACATTCTTTGAGAAACATCTTTCTCTGGAGCTTTGATAGCACTTTGCTTAACAGATCTGTAATAAGAGAGTAAATAAAGTGGTCATACTTTGGTAATAACAAGTTGAGGTTCACTCTTAATTACAATTCAATTATTTAGTTGTTAATAAATAATAAAAAAAACAGTAATTACAGAGGTAGTAAACACGTAATTAAAGGTTGTGATGGTTATACTATCCTAAGAATTACATGCTTATTTTATGGTTGTTAATAAATCATATGTGAGTAATTGCCGTGGTAACAAACGTGTAATAAAATGTGTAATATCACTATTTATGCTGTAATCACTATCACAGTTGACTCTCAGACTGTACTTCTTCCTGCTAAACTGTATTGTGATGATACCTACAGTGTATGTTATTAGTAAAGATGGTGGGACTGGTGGTTGTGTGTCTGTATCAGTCAGTTGGTATTTCCAATATTTACAGCTGATCATTAATATTCTGTTGTCTTATATACATAACGGACACATATAATAAAGTGTTTCTATATTAATATAGTATCATGTTAATATCATAAACCATAAAAGGTTTTACTAATTCCATTTTTTACATTGGCACGTGTAGATGCTATTCAAGTCTATTCAAGTTTATTAGGTACTTCCCACATAAACGTCTTGTAGTTACATGTCAGGTTCAGTAATTACTGTCTTCATCTTCTGAGACAGATCTGGAGAAATGAATGTATAAACAAATGAGTGAATAAATGAAGAGCTTTCAAATGCAAGCTTTAGCTGCAGAAACTCATAAATTCCGAAACCGGAAGGAAAAGTTTGACCGCTGAGGCTGAAGTTGTTTAGATAAGAGATAATCACACAATAACACCAACTTACAGCTTACAGGAAGTAAGAAAAAAAAAAGAATGATTTCTCAGAAGCAGAGTCTATAAGTGTAAATGTACTCCCCTGTCTGCGACAAGGGGGAGTAACTGTCCCTGATCTGTGGCTGTAAAAATCATAAATGTTCTACTTTACAGCACTTTGAGAGACAGAGGTCAAGCAGATACATCTGAAAGACGGTGGAAGTCTTTGTGAACATCCTGAGCAATGTCTAGGTAAGACTTCTGGACGTTGAGCCAAGTAAGAGGATTATTTGTAATGAAAACCAGAGAATTGTTGTCCTATTTGTGTTATTTGTCTTTCCCTGTTTGTTATGAATGCGTGGAACATTATGTCCCATGCTGGCCTATTAATAAGACCTGGAGATTTCAGAGTAAGACAAGTGGTTTTAGGTATGAAGCTGTCAATATAAGCTGATTTTAATTTTTAATTTTCAATCAATACCACGTTCATGTTTGTAAGCAGACCAGAAAGTATTTACTACCATGTATGTTTCGTTCTGCCAAACGGGTTCAAAGCTAGACTTCAGACTTTAAACTGGTCTTGGACTTTAGATAGTCCTACAGCTTTGAGTGACCTTCAACCCTAATTAGGGATATTTAGTTCAACCTAATGACCGAACATTCTATTTTGTGGCTGGCATTACCACCTACCCAGTGTGTGGTACCCAGTGTGAAAGTCCCATGTTGGCTGTTTTTTTGTTCATTCACCATAAACTGTGAAAAAAAATGAGGCGTTCAAATTACTTAAAAAATTAAGGCAATAGTTAAAATATACTTTAATAAATTATCACAGTAAAACTAGAATCACTTGTTGAGTCAACTTAAGCATAAAAATATTTAGAAACAATGAAAACAATTTTATTGTGTGCATTTTAAATAAAATTTTGCTTTGGGTTACAATCAGTTTTTACAGTGTAGCTGCACTGATGCTAGCTTTAATAGCATATAGATGTTGGGTTTAAGAATTCTTTTTCTAGAAAATTGGACATATATACAGCTATTAAACTAAGAAAACCCAACTAGGTGATCCAATTTGCTACTGCACCACTGTGAGGCAGACCACTGCTGCTGTAGCCAAGAATAAGGAGCTCAGAATGAAGTGTAGGCGAAGCAGCTAAACAATGACAGCATTATGTAAAGTTTATTTGCAAGAATCTTCAAGGATTTTGATTTATTCAGGGCATCTATGCGGTTTATTAGGGAGTCTTGGACCCTCGGTGCCCCCTATATTTTGTCCCTTTAATCTACCAAAAACAAATGTTTCAGTAGTGACTGTTTCAGTGGTGACAATTTTTAGTCCAATCTGATCACTTGGAATAGCAGTGAGGACAGTCTTCTTAAAGGCTTTAATTTCAGTGCTGTTTTGGTGAACTTATAGCACTAAAGTGTAACTTAAATCTACTGAATCTGACTTATGATGTTATAATAAAACACTCTAAGCCAAACACATTTATATTTAATAATTGCTTGTTTCCAAACTAAATACACTTTAATTGTTGTGATTAAATTGTGTATTGTTGTTTCAAAATAATACATTGATGTCGCTGCTGTCTGAACAAAATGGTCAAAATCTCAGAAATTATAACGAAAGGACAAAAAACTTGCTTTACTTTTAATGTAAGTCAACGTAAGCACACTTTTTACATTTGTGGAGATCTACCAAGTGGGAGAGTTCAGCCCCAACACACCTGATTCATATATTTAGTAATGGCTGTTTTGGTGGTGACAAGTTGAGATTATTTTAAACAGAACCCAAAAATGCTAGTCGGTACATTAATACCGAATACAGCTTTTAGTGGCCGTGCCCAGATATAATCACCATGTATATCTTTAAAACACATAAAAAGTTCCCAGATTTTGTTTTATTTTGAGGCACATTTGCTTCAAACCATTGATATCACCATGTGGCAATGAGAGACAGGGATGCAGTCTGGCTTCTTGCTCTACAATGCAATGTGGGCGTGGAAAAATTAAGGACAAAAAAATTAAAAAACTTAGGACAGTTTTGTTTTATTACTTTACTTAAAAACTTAACTCCTGATAAAACTAATTAAATAAAAATGATGATTTTCACATGATGAAATTTCAGAGTTGTTGGTCCACCTTGTGTATGTAAAGTTCAGCTCCAAAACGGCTCCAGCTATAAAGAACCGTCTCTACCATCCTGTCTTGTCCAGCCCTTTTCTGTTTTTGTTTCTGATTTTGTTTATCTTGTGTCTCACTGTGATATAGTTGTTGTTTTGATCTGTGTCTCCTCCCCTTAACAGCGTTGCCTGTGTTTAGTCTGCAGGCCCACCCTCGCGTTAGCTCCAGGTGATTTTTCTTTGCTTTGTGTATTTTTACCTCTAGTTGTTGGCCTTGTTTTGTGTGTTTTGTGTTCTTGGTTTTGTTGGCTTGAATGAGAATGAATCTCCCTCTTTGTCTCCCTCTTCATCTTCATCCTTTTGTAGGAGTGTAATTTATGAATGATAAACACACATTAATACCTCACTCCTGGGGCACATACTCTGTTAGTGCTTTAAAATTAAGTGCAATAGAATTTAACTACAGACAACTTGCCTGGATTCATTAATAGCAGCAAACTACAAGAAAATAAGTCATTAAAATTTGACTGTTTAGATATAAAGACCTGCAGTGAGGAACCACTTTCAGTTCTCTAAAGAAACAGCCTTCACATAATATGATGTTTCTGTACCAGTTCCTAGGACATTCAGAAATAGTTGTTTTCATGCTTACTAAAAATCTGAAGAACTATCTACTGAAAGGTTCTTTATGGAACCAAAGTGCTTCTTCTATAGACAAACACTTATGAATAAGAAGCATACTTAACTCTTTGATGCACAACCTGGGTCCCGATTTATATATGCTATATATTATATATCGATTATTTATATTTATCATATTATATTTTTTCAATAAATGAATTTCATCATTCAAACTAACATGAATTCCTTAAGTTACTTCACCTCTGCATTTGTAATTAGACTGGAACAGCAGCTTGTTTCCAGAATTCTTATCCAGAGAGAAGAGGGTGTGTGTAATAATTAACATTAAGACAATATTTACTCTGGAAATAGAACAGAAAAAGCGCTGTAACACACCAGCAGCAGATGAGCACTTCCAAAAGAAGAAAGCTTTAGATAAATAATCAAATGCATCACATTACATTATTCACAAAGTAATTAATAAACATGTGTAACTACATATGCTGTACTGCTGAAATCCATCAGTAACAGTGGCTACAACAGTACTAGTTACATTGATGTTGCATGTTTGGTTCATGTGTATGTGTTTTCTGTAGCTTTATTGTTACATAAGTTCCAGTTCAGAACAGAAAAGTGCTTGTAGGTGTAGAAGATGTATTTCAACATTATTTAAACAGAATTATGGTATAACTATATTGTTTTTTGTTTTCTGCCAGATTTTTGCTGTCCCGCAGTTTTAAAACACCATTCCAACTCAAGATTGTCCGGTCTGATTGTGTGATTCAGGCCTATATACAGCTTTTTGATTGGACGTACAGATTCTAGAAAATCAAAGATATATTCTCAAAGAGAATGAATAGGATGGAAAAATGAACGCCAATCTACTAACTTCTGCTCAACCAACAGACACCGTTTCACATACCCTGACTCAGGACAGACCCCCGACCACAAATCTAGTGTTGGTTCGACCCACACTCTTCTGTTTGTCGTTTTTTTTATCGTTTCCCCCCATAAAGTCCTATTCGAATTCGAAAGACCCAAACATGGTTTTGTTTAACCTACAGCCATCAAATGGCCTTTACTTACTCAGGGCAGATCCACAAGCTCAACCCACATTCCTCTATGCTCCTCTTGCTGTGACTTGTTGCAAAACAATAAATTGAATGTCAGTGTTTTCTGAACAAAACCAGTTCCCAAATGAAAGAGGAAAGGAAAAATCTCGTATCACTCTGGTCTTCGAGATCTACCACCCAGGAGAGTTCAGCCCCAACACACTTGGCTCGATAGTCAGTTGCCCATGGAGGCCTTGATTAGCCGGACCAAGTGTGTTAGAGAAGGGTCAGAGCTAAACTCCGCAGGGTGGTAGATCTTCAGGACCAGGATTGAACTCCCTGTTCAAAGTCATATTGGTTTATTATTTTCTTTATCTATTCTATTCTATTCTATTCTATTTAAATTACAGTCCTGTGTAAAAGTTTTAGGCACTTGAGGACATAATTATATTTAAGCTATTTTTCTAGAAAGGAAACTTTAATTGACTTATTAGTACAGTATTAATACAGTAAGTAGTGCTTTTACATACATCAGTGTGTTTGTTTAACCCTTTCCAAGCTTCTCCTTATGGAATCAACCCAGTATTATTTACAGTCCTCATCTAATACCTGCTTTGACTGCTCAGTACTTCATTAGGCTAAATCAAGATTGCTGCTGAAGGAACTGAATACATTTTTACAATGTCTGGGGCGTCCAGGAGAAATCTGGAACTACACTTTGTTCTTCAAACTGGAGCTCAAGATATGATCTACTCCTTTTACAATAAGATATTTATGTTACTTTGTATTGTATTTATTTGCATCTGCTCTAATCATATCTGGTGTTCTTACTGGTGAAGATACATTTATTGATAAGATAAAGACTTAAACAATCAGCTTTGGTGTCTCAGACTTTTGCACAGTAGAGTATGTCTAAAGAGATTTTGTTCTGACAGTATTTTTTTCAAGTGTAAACTTTCAACAGAGCATAACTTGATATATCTGTGCTTTACATTGTTTTTCTACTTGTGCAGAATGAGCAGATCATCTTTCAGGAAACGCCTCGAGACGAGGTCCGACCATCAGGGCAGGAGGACGTACATCATGTATCATGGCACCACCCTGAAGAACGCACAGAAGATCGAGCAGGATGGTTTTATCCCGTCCTCTGGCGGCATGTTAGGCCCAGGAGTGTACGTCACCCGGAGCTTAAGAAAGGCCTGTGCGTATCCCAAATGTCTGGAGGCGGGTCAAAAGCAAGCCATTCTCCAGCTGAGTGTACGACCAGGCAGGGTTAAAAAGATCAACAGGCAAGGCCATCCTCTGCAGAAAAGCTGGCATGAGGCAGGTTACGACACGGCCTGGGTACCACCCAAGTGCGGCATGGTGAAGAGCGGACTGGAGGAGAACTGCGTGTGGGATCCGGAACGCATCCAAGTGCTGGATATCATAGAAGGAGACAGCAGCTCTGCCAATGAAAGCTTCAATGAAGATTCCTCTGAGGGCTCGTCAGATGAAGAGAGCGGTTCTGATGATGACTCTGCAGATGAATAAACAGTTGGCAGTAACGATTGCAGATTGTGTTGCCTTGTGTAAAGCAAATAAAACACATGCCATGACTTCGGTTTTGATTGTTTGTTTAACGACTTAACTCGCCCTGGCCTGCCGACGGGCCAGGAATCAAAAATAAATATATTTAAGGATATATCTGAAGATCTACAGTACCACCAAAGACAATCAAGGTACCATATAAAAGCTTAGAATCTCTATGTTTCGGTCGTTTTGCCATTTTTTCTTTATTGTCATTCAGAAAATAAATATTTTGGTCAAAAACTAGCGTTAGTATGACAAAACGAACATTTTTATTTTTCGTAAAGCCATCTTTTGGCCAATCTGGACATATTACACATCAAACGAACGGGGAAACCCTCAGGATTACGATGGTGTAAGCTATTATACTCTGAAATGTAGCAGTATTTAAATAAAAAATAAAGAATAGCTTTTCCGATGCGTAAAGGCTCTCAGCCGCCACAGGGACACACCACCAAAACCGCAATAAAACCGCGACATACGTCAGAGTGTCAGTTTCAAAACGAGACCAAACTTGTGTTTTTCCATCAATCCGATCGTTAATAATCCGCCATTTTGTGGAAGGAGTACTCCGGAGATCCGACAGGTCAGAATAAAAGCCTTCGAATTAAAAAATGTATTAAAATATCTTCCAGTTCAAAATCCGCATTTTCGCCACTTCCCCTTATAGTCCCGCCCTTCCTCTTTCCAAAAACGTGTCAACCAAGTCTGTGGACCAATCAGGTGCGGAGATATCTGGACGTGTAACCGAGAAGGTGGGTGGGTTAGGAAAACGGGTGGGTTTTTGAGACTCAGCGCGCGTTCAGTGTGCAGAGAGGAAACGCGCCACGCAGGAGATACACAGACACAAAACAACGATCAAAACATTAACTATGAACCCTAAACAAAGTCCCAAACCAAAGAAAACGATATTTTATGATGTTTAAGAGTGATTAGTAAAGCTCAAAAGGAAGAGTAGCGGCGGCGATCCACTGAAATCGGGCAGCAGAGAGAGTTTTACACCAGATGAACAGCTCCAAACGATACCAAAATAAAAGTACAGTCTGAGGATATAAACTGACTGTGTTTTTTCCAAGAAGATAATTTAGTTATGGACTTATAATAAACATGTAAATTATGGTAAAAATGGCCTAAAAATCATACATGACATTATATTGTCAAGGAAAGTGAATAAACACATTTTTAAATGTGGGAGTTATGAGAATATAACATATACACATATATACATATTTTTTTGCAGTAAAATCAGCTGTTTTCATTTTGGGGAGGTTGGGGGACCTTGGACACCCCAGTAGACCAGTGGGGGGGACCCCCTGTTCACTCTCTACTCCAGCTTGAATAACTTCAAATCAGTAAAAGAAATCAACTCCAATTTTTTTTCTGGTTTCTGGACACATGCAGAAACACTTTTCTAAAGGAAAAACTCTGGGGACACATAAACTCTATTTTTGGTAGGCACTAAAATTTAAATTTTAAAATAAAAATTAGAAAAGTTTTTTTGTTGTTTTCAGCATATTTGGAGCATTCCAGATTAATTTCAATGCCTTTTAGTGCTTCTAGTACATATTTGAAGGCTTTTCAGGAACATTACATCTTGAAAATTACACTAATTTATGCAGTGTTTCACTGAAAAGCTTCAAGATTTGGGTATGTATTTTCAGGCGGAAATTGGTAAAAAGGGGGGTACGGTTAAGAGGTTAAACTTTTAATTAACCTTTTAACATGCCCAAATCAAAAATAAATATATTCAACAATATATCTCAAGATCTACAGTTCCAACAAAGACAACCAAGGTATCACAAGAAAGCTTAGAATCTCTACTTTTTGGCCATATATATATATATATATACATTTCCGAACCCGGGACACTTTCCAGTTGAATGGTGGTCATTCCTTGATTCCTTAAATAATTTTCTCTTTCAGTGACCAGACCATATTTAGAACTAGGTTACGCATAGAAAAAACAATTTGAGTTTAATGGGCTGCTGCTTGGAGACAGAGGGTATGTGTGCAAAAGAAACCTGCTGACTCCTTTTCCAGACCCACAGCCAGGACCACCGAGTTGGTTCAGTGTGGCTCATACAAAAACTAGGGTCAGGATAGAAATGACCTTTGGGATTCTGAAGTCACGATTCATCTGTTTGAGACAGTAAAGCCAGCCAGGGCATGTGACATAATTGTGTCTTGTGCAGTGCTGCACAATATAGCCAACTCTGTTCCCGGAGGGAGCCTAAGAACACAGTTCAGTAGTTCACTAAGTTCAAAGTCAGCTGAGGACCGGCGGGCGCTGGGGGAAAGCTCTCTGCTAGGCCGAGCACAGACACAATGTCCGATGGCCAAACCAACCTCACAGCCTGGAGACCCGTGAAGAAGAGACACCAGGAGTGACCTCAGACGACAGGAGGTTGGTGTTCAGGCAGATCGGCGAGTCTAGTGGTCTTGAGGACTACAGGGACGACGGCAGGTCCCCGCTGTGGAGAGATGGCGTTACTGGACTAATTGGGAAGCCGGCTAGACACTGACTTGAGAGACGAGCAGAGATAAGGTGTAGACCCTCAGCAGAATGTTCAGTAACATACCTGAACACTGTATTACACTAATAAACCCTGTAGACTCTCAGTAGATCATTCAGTAACATACCTGAACATTGTATTACACTAATAAAGCCTGTAGACTCGCAGCAGAATGTTCAGTAACATACCTGAACACTGTATTACACTAATAAAGAATAAAGAGCACATTTTAATATTTTGTATAAATATATATATATATATATATATATATATATATATATATATATATATATATATATATATATATATATATATATATTATTGTATTTGTATATATATAAATATATGTTTTTAGAAAAATATAAATATGTATAAATATATATATTTTATTATTATTTTATATTTGCTGATGTGTGGGTGTGGGGAGCGAGGGTTGGGGTGATTTTAGGAGGTGGGGGTGATTTGGAGGAGGTCTGTCATCATGTTGCCACCAGTCCGGTCTCTTGCCTCTTGGTCCTCCTCCACGTCTCCCTCTTCCTCCAAAACCATATCTCCCTCCTTGTGGAGGAGCGCACTCGTTATTAGTACGGTGACGGCATCCTCTTGGGTTAGGTGTCCACTGATCAGTGGACTCGTGTCTTGGCTGGTGTCTGGGTCTGTTGTGATTCTGCCTCCTCTGATCTGTGTCCTCCTCTCTCGTCTGGTGACGCGGCACTCTCGGACAAGTTGGTGGTCCCTGGTGCCGCTGCCACTGGTGTCGGGGTCCGTGTGGGGCCTCTTGACGTGGAGGAGGAGGAGGTCTTACCCCAGAACAGCCTCGACTCATTCTGCCTCTGTGAGCTACAAATGCAGTTACACTCATGTTAGTATCAGTGTGTAGTTACTGTAGAAGAAGAACTTCTGGTCTCCTGAAGAACGTTCTAATGGAAGCTTCTATGTTAAACAGATGAGCATGAAGAACCTTGTAGAAGCTCCACTACCAGTTTATGTCTAGAGCTGTATCTCCAACCCAAGATCTGAGGAAGTACCTTTATTTGTAAGAGTGTATGTTCATGTAAACACAATCTGAGATCTGTTTTCTTTACTCACCCCGAGACGTCTGAGGCAGCTGAGGCGGCTCCATATTTGCTGGCCTCCTGTTCCGATGATTGTTGGTGAATTCAGCCTGATCAACAGCTTCCTTCACCTTCTCGGTCTGGTCTCCTGCTGTAACATGAAGAAACATCAACTGCTGTCCAGATCCATCACTGTGGTTGGACCTGACTATGGTGTTTGTGTTGCTCACATACAACCTGGACTCAGAGTCACTTCGTAAAATGACCCCGAGCAGAATTAGTATTAGTAGTAGAGTTCAGATGAATATTAATAACTAACTAATAAATCCTGACGAAACATTAGCAGTTCTTTAGACATTCACAGTTATTATAATGATCATCAAGCTACTAGGTTCTTCTACTCACCCAGACATCCACAGTAGGATCGTCTGGAGTGGTCCAGCAGGGCCGGCAGCAGCTTCACGATGTCCCGGTAATGAGGAACCGAGGACATCAGTAGAAGATAGTCGTTAACTGATTTAATAGAAATAAATATTAGCAGTTGTTCAGCTGAGTATTCATCACAGAACCTAGTAGATGGTGATACTGATATTGAAGACTTGAGTATCAGCTGATCTGATGTTACTAATTAAGCTCTAAAGACGATCAGCTCTTTCTGCTCATATCAGTCTGATACCACCAGCTGTTACCACATGGGCTCCATCTTTAGTTTCTGGTGTTCATTAGCTTTACTCACTCAGATGCTGGTCCCTCTCAGTGACCAGCTCCTCCAGGATGGTATCCAAAGCCTCAATGATGACGGCCTTCCTGGACTTGTTGTTGTTCACTAGTTCATTTAGAAAGAATGAATGAATACAGGTTCATGTTAACATTAAACATGATTCCTACTTTTACCTGAATGTTATTATGATGACTCACCTGGAGGTTCTCTGCTCATCTTTCTGAGGTACATCAGGGCGTCAGCAACCAATTGGACCATCAGCCCCGTCAGCATCTCATCCACTGGATTCACATTGATACACACTGTCAGTTTTCCAGCTGCATCATTTTCACTCTTCATATATTTGCACTTACCATTTCCGGTACTTACCAAGGTGTGCATAGGTCCCATTGAGGTGAGGGTAGAAGATCTTCTGCAGGGCCTCAACCTCTGCATCCACCCCCACCTCGGCCTGTAGCTCAGTTCCTGGTTCTGAAAGGATCAGCAGATGTTCAGTCATATTATGGTGGGTTCTGATCATCAAGTCACATCACCAAATGGTGCCTGACTGAGTTTGAGTGGTCATCATCAACTGATATAGTTCTATCTACTGGAATGGACCAACGCCAGCCTAGTTTATTCTGCTACCCTGGTGTCAGAGAAGGTTCTGGATCCTGTTACTTACCCAGAGCTGTGCTGAAGTTTCCTCGGATGCTGTTGAGATGTTTGTCTAACAGCAATCCGACATCAGCATAAGCAGGAACTGTTCTCATCACTCTGAGCACCTTGTTAACTGATTTAATAGAAATAAATATCAGCAGATGTTCATCTGCTACATCATCACAGAACCTGGTAAAGATGCTGATACTGATATTGAAGCTCTAAGTATCAGCAGATCTGATATTTTTTCTTTAAAATCTACTGACCCAGCAAACATGTCCATGTGGACCCCAAATATCTCAAAGATGGGCTGCTAATTAGGTCCCCTTGGGGCAACCTCATTGCGGTCCACAAAGATTGGTCCATTGCCTTCATATGGGCCCTGTGTGTGTTTGTCAGTGTGGATCAATAACTTGGGCCGTTCCGGACTGCAAGATGGGCCCATGTGAACAATCAACCATGTGAACAGTCCCATAACTGGGCCCCCAACAGTAGCTTAAGTGGGGCTCACAACTGTAACCCAAATGGGGCAAAAAGTTATAACCCAGCGGGGCTCCATGTATCACCAATTATAAGGCCCCTACAAGCCCACGTGAAAGCCATACAGGCCAGATAAGAACCATACGGGCCCCACATGGACATGCTGGCTGTGAAGTCTTTAGTATCACCTTTAATATTTAGTGTTTATGTGCTTTACTCACTCAGGTGCTGGTCAGCTGAGGCCGCAAGTCTCTGCAGCAGCACATAGACGACCTCGCAGGCGGCCTCGACCACTCCGCTGGTGTTGTTCACTAATGTATGTAGAAGATATTCAGTAAGAGTGAGATGTCAAGAGATATTAAGATATTCATGTTTCTGCTTTTGCCTGAATGTAGTTTTTGTAGTGAGTCCTTCTTTTACTCACCCGGAGGGAACTCGAGGTCCTGCAGCTCAGATACAGTCAGGTTCTCCTGCAGGTATCTGAATGAGTCTGCTGCAGCGATCATCCTCACCACTGTCATCATCGGTCGGTAGTCTTTCACAATAATAAACACTGTCAGTCGTCCAGCTGTGTTATTTTCATACTTGATATATTTCCGCAGGTCATTTCCGTTACTTACCGAAGGACTGGACAGTGTAGTCCATGTTGGAGGACACTACGGTCTTAGGAACCTGAGGTTCTTCTCCTGTGTCCTCAACTTTCTCCATGACCGGAGCTCCTGATTCAGATTCTAAGAAGATCAGCAGATGTTCAGTAACATTATATTATGGTCAGTTCTGATGGTCCTTGTCAAGTCAGAAAATTATGACATCACCAAATCTTAACTAGTGCCTGATGAAGTTCAGGTGGTCTTCATTAACTTGTTCATTTATTACATCAACAGGACTGGACTGTGTGCTGGAGTGGACCAACAGCAGCCGGTTTGTTCTGGTAAGGTTCTCCAATGCTGTACAATTCAGAGTTAGCATGAGGCTAATAGGTTGTTCTACTCACCCAGAGATGTGCTGCTGGTTAGAGGTTCCTCCAGCAGCATTTCTTTTCTGGTCTCCTCCTCAGTGTGCTCGCAGGTCGTCGTCTGGTTTTCTGTTTGAACATCAATAAATATTAACATCTGTCCAGCTGGGTTGTTATCACAATATCCAAACGTTTGATTCTTTTACTCACCCAGATGCTGGTCCACCACAGCTCCTCCAGCAACGTCTCTCGGCAGGATCTCCAGGAGCTCACAGGTCCCAGGAGCTCTCTGTTCTCCTCCTTTAATATTCATATCAGAATGAATAATATTAGCATTAGTTCTGTTCATGTAGAGATATAATGATGTTTATCATGATAACAGGTTCTCCTACTCACCCAGAGGGGTGCTAGAGGGTGGTCCAGCATTTTGAGACTCCAGCAGCTCAGGAGCCGTCTTAGTATTGACACCTATTTAATTTAGAATTCAATCATTTAGACAGATTAGAGTTTATATTCAGTTAAATTCCTGTTTTTATTAAATATTAATTAATATTAATAAATAAAATACATACACCACAACTAACACAGAGTGACCTTAACATTAACCCTACACTTAAATCTACCAAACATTAACATTAACCCTACACTAAACCCTACCTAACATTAACATTAACCCTACACTTAACCCTAACTAACATTAACATAACCCTACACTTAACCCTACCTAACCTTAACATTAACCCTACTTAACATTAACATTCAGAGGCCAGAGTGCTCTGATTGGTCAGTTCCCCCACTCTGTTCTGATTGGCCAACCACCAGAGTGCTTGAAACAGGTTTATGACCCACCCCTACACTAAAGGAAAGTGTATCCAGCGCTGTACTCTGATTTATTCAGTGATTAGTATGAATTATGAATTATATGACGTCGACTCATCTACTCACTTAGAAGCTGCTCAGTGTGTGTGTTGATGTCCACCGGCTCTGTCTCGGCTTCCTCCATCAGCACAGTCACATTCTTCTCTAGAGGAGTCTCCTTTTCTTCATCACCATGTGATGAGTTTCTCCTTAAACTCCTCTTTCTCTCTCTCCTCCTCCTCTTTCCTCTCTTTTTCTTCTCAATCTGTGCTCCATCTGGCCTGCTGTGCTCCTCCTCTCTCTCACTCTCTGTATCTCCTCCTTTGCAACACAAGAACTTTCTCCAGCTCATGTTTGCTTCTAACTCCTTCGACGCTTCAGCACAGACTGATTTGATGCTGAGACACGCGCGGAACTTCCTACATCTTCACCTTTATGACATCACACGGCCTCTATAGTGACATCATAGTGGAATGTTGAACACTCTGTGACGGTCTCTGTTGGTAAATGAATGTGAGGCTACAGTTAATGGTCTTCATGTAGTGAATCATAGCGACGCTGCTGTGTTTACTCCTCACTTCTCAGATTTGAGCAGTTCATGTGAATCAGACTGACAACTTGCTGTAGCTTCATTTCATCACCTCACAGAACACCATTAATAGAGACTCTATGAGAAATATTAAAGGAGCCATAGAATTCATTTATCCAGCAGTTTCAATTCAGTGTGTTCAGGATTAGTATCCATCCATGTACACCAACCTGACACTTTATTAGGTACACCTCCTTCTATCTATACTCACTGTCCATTATATCAGCTCCACTGACCATATAGGAGCATTTCATACTTTACTACCCTGTTCTTTAATGATCAGGACCCCCACAGGACCAACTGGGTTCAAATTTGGGGAATTAGTGGTCCAGGGTAGTGAGACATTTCTAGCTGTATGTTGTGTCTCATTGTCTTGCTGGAAGATCCCATCTGCCCCAGAGAAGACAATCAGCATGTAAGGTGTACGTGATCTACAAGGATGGATTCAGGCCCAAATCAGGTGGGAGTGTCTTCCACATGGATGAGTGGGTCCAGAGAACGTCATGAAAACATTCCCCAGACTCTGACACCCACATGCTCATAATAATGTGACTTGAATGTGCGATATCTGCTCTGTGGTGGTCCTGTGGGGGTCCTGATCAATCAGATGAACTACAGTCTGTAAGTGTAGCTCCTATATGGTCAGTGGAGCTGATACAGTGGACAGTGAGTATTGATAGAAGGAGGTGAACCTGATTAAGTGGTGGGTGGGTGTGTGTTTGGTAGCTACATGTAAATGTATCATTTGATTAATTAGCACAGCGGCTCCAGATTAATCCCTAATTAATGTCTGATCAGTTTTTAACTGTTTTATCAAAACAAGTAATTTTCATTTTCACACAGTAGTTGTTGATGTTCAGTTATTAAGCAAATCTTGAAAATGGGTATAGAAGTGGTCTTACAGAGAAGAACAGAAGAAGATGCTGAAAGCTGTATCTGAAAACACCTCAACACTGAAAACCTCCAAGTTAATCCAACGTGATCATCACACAGTAAAAAAGTGCCACTGCAGAACAGTGAAGGTGCTCAGACACGTGTGGAACACAAGAATCAGAAATGGAGAACTCTGGAACTCCGAAGAACCAAAAGATGAGCTGCAGTAACACCAACGTCATCCAATGAGAAGATATCTAAAGCTTTGGATTTAGAGAAATGAAGAAAACAACTCGTGTCCTCAATGAAAATAACAGAGAAATGAGGATGAAGAGGGTTAAAAATACATGAAGACTAAATCAGGTGATATTTACTGACCAGTGCTGTGTAACATCAGCTGGATCTGATAGATGGGCTACTTTCTGGGTTGTGATTGGTCATTCTGCTCTAAAGAGACTCCGGTATTAAGGTGGTGGTGGTGGTGTCGTGTCTGGGCCGGTATCACTGATGATGAACTTATTGTCCCTCTTCGTTTGCAGGATGGAGTGATACTGAACTCACATAACCAACATCAATAGAACAGCTTCCTTCATCTTCACAATATTGCTGATTTAAGAAATGCACTGTTTCTACAGGAAGCAGAAGAGCTAGTTCAGCTGGAGGTGATCTCCTGTCTTAACAAGCTTCAGTTAGTCCAGATTTCTACAGCCAGAGTCTTTACAGGAACTTTAAAGTGACTACATTGACTATATATATTGATTATTGATATGGACTGTATCAGCCCAGTTTGATCTGCTCTACCTTGTTTGCCAGTTAAATGACACATTGAGTATGAAACTCTACTACTTACTATCGTGGAGAAAATTCCTTCCATTAAAGAAAGACCTCGTCTATAAGATCTCCAAGCAGCTTGATGTTCCTGTTACTACAGTTGCACATATGGTTCAGAAGTTTAGGGTCTACAGTACTCTAGCCCAACTCCCTGGACGTGAAGGTAAGAAAAAAACTGAAGACAAATTGAAGAGACTGATAATACGAAGGCTGGTCTACCTTGTAGATGTAAAGTCAGAGACAGTAGCTCATCTGCTGCTGCACAGTTTGTGTTCTCTAGTCCTTCATCAGTGGACACAGGATGCCGCCCACAGGACACTGCTGTCTGGATAGTTTTGGTTGGTGGATTATTCTCAGTCCAGCATTGACACTGAGGCGTCTGATCCACTCACACCAGCACAACAACACACCACCACCATGTCAGTATCACTGCAGCTTCCTCCATCTCCTGTAGAAGAGGTACATATTGGTGGGGTTGGAACTTAGATCCTCCACCTCACTGTTGAAAAGAACTCCTCAATAGGATAGAGGAACGGAGAGTTTGGTGGGAGGTGAAGCAACAACAAACTGTGGGTGTTCAGTCAACCAGGGGTGCGTTAGCAGTCTACATGGTTTGAACGATGCAGATACGATGCAAGCGTTTCCCAAAACCATAGTTGGAGCTATCGAGGTAACCATCGTTGGTAACTGCCCACCTGTCCTGACGAATACTGTTGGAGGACTGACCACCAGTACCCCCTTGTTACCTTGTAACCTCTTCATCTATGTCATCTGCTGCACCTTGATTGCATTACTGTATCATCCAAATGTAGCACGTGTGCAGCTTCTCTCCTTTTAGTTCATTCTGTTTATAATCAGATCTGTCAGTCACCAGCTGCACTCTAAACACTCCATATCCTCTATACTAACCCAGACCAGAACTAACTCAGTCTCTGTACTAACCTAAACCAGAACTAACTCAGTCTCTGTACTAACCCAAACCAGAACTAAGTCTGTTTTTCTCTCTCTGAGGTAATAACCGCCCACCGGTCCCGTCGAATGCTGTTGGAGGTCCGACTGCCAGAGCCTCCTCATCACCTGGCACCAAACAGCTCTCCTCTCTCTGCTACACCTCGACTCCTCTGTACTAACCCAAACCAGAACTAACTTTGTTTTTCGTTTTTCTCTCTCTCTCTCTCTCTCTCTCTCTCTCTCTTTCTCTGAGGTAATAACCACCCACCTGTCCCGCCGAAAACTGTAAAAGACAGACCACCAGGGCCCCCCGTCACCTGGCTCCAACCAACGCCCCTCTCCATTTGTGCCATTTGCTCCACCTTGACTGCATCACAGTATCACCCACCTGATGTAGCACCTGTACAGCTTTTAAAGCTTTTACCTTTAAACTCAGCTTTAGTTATACTTCAAGTACTGTTCGACCAGAGGAGGATGGGTCTCCCCTTGTGAGTCTGGTTCCTCCCAAGGTTTCTTCCTCCAGTTGAGGGAGTTTTTCCTTGCCACTGTTGCCTCTGGCTTGCTCACAAGGGATAAAGTGTGTGATTTTATGTTTTTCATGCTTTAAAATTCCTGTAAAGCTGCTTTGTGACAACACTGTTTTAAAAAGTGCTATACAAATAAACTTGACTTGATTTGACTTGACTAAGCGATACAGGCATTTCCCAAAAACCATAGTTCCACCGAACATTCACAAACACTGTGGTTAAGCTGTGTAGCTGGAACAACAGTTGAGACCTGTGGTTAGAGGTAGAGATGAAGGGATCGATCGGCTATGTATCAGTATCGGCAGACTTTAAATTAAAATATGTAATCAGCAATCAGCCGATATTTCTCCAATGTAGCCGATCCCGAGAGCCGATCGATGGCAGTAAACAAATTAGCCTAATTTCTGTATTTACAGCTAGCGTTTCATCCAGGAAGAGGAGCCCTCCGGGAAACCCCCTCCGGCCAGCTCCCTGCAATTCCTATCTGAACCACTAGGTGGAAATACATACCCTTTCATTTTCAACAGACTGACTAAAGCAGCGGCCTCGCGTGAACAGTTTATGGTGTTCACGGCATGTGCTAAGAGAAAACATGTCGTCCGTCTGGCAGTGTTTAGCGTATGTGACTCAGACTCATCCAGGACGTTTAGTAAAATTAGTAAAATCAGTGTGTCTCGTTTGAGGACCAAGACAAAGACATTTAACACTATTAATCTGATATGACACTTAAGAGTACACCACACAACTGAATACAGTGAGTATCAGCAAACAGCAGAGCTAGCACACACAGCTAGCACAAAACTAATTACCCAGAACACCGTGCAGACCAGATCTGACTGGTACGAACAGAACGGCAGCAACAATTCAAGATTTAATGATTACAGATTTTAGTTTAAAATAACAAAGTCTGTGTTTAATGACTACAGTTTTTACTGCATGTATTTAATTAGCTATTTAATTAATTTTTGGTTTTAAATTAAGGGTCTAAATGTAATGATAGCAGTATTGGGGATATTTGTTTGATTTACTTTGTTTATTTACTGCTAATGTTGTTAAAAAATATTAAGCTGTTTTAAATGAGCTTGTTAAAAATGGTAATAAACCAGTTTCTACCATGTTTCGTGACTTGCTTGCGCTAATAACTACATGTAGCTGTAAGCCCCGCCTTTTTCTCTGCTCGAAAACATTAAAAGCCTTGCGAATGGAACATTGGTCTTAAACTGCCTCTAAATCCTTACAGTGTCTGCAGTTAACCTTTTGTGTCCTCTTTCCTCCAGGACAGCTAGATCCTCTCCACCTGCCCCGTGGCTGACTGAAGTCCTACGCAGCAACCGAAGAGAGCTAAGGAAGGCAGAAAGGAAGTCCCAGCTTACACTCCTATCAGGCTCTACTCTACAAGTTCTTAATGAAGGTTACTGCTGCCAAGTCATCCTTCTACAAGGACAAACTGGAAGCATCATCATCTGATCTACGCAAGCTCTTTAGTATTTTCTCCTCTCTTCTCAAACCCCCCTCTCCCTCACCACACTCTTCCCTTACCCCGGAGGATTTTGTCACCTTCTTTGAGGGGTTTTCGTTTTCCTCTTGCTCCACTTCCCTCACCAATACTCATCCTCTTGCCAATAATTCCTTAACATGCTTCTCTCCTCTTTCCACAGATGAGGTCCTACAGCTACATAAATCCAGCAACCCGACCACCTGCCCACTGGATCCCATTCCATCCACACTCTTCCAGACAGTCTCCATGGATCTGCTGCCCTTCATCACGTTCATCATAAACAGCTCCTTGTCATCAGGACGGGTCCCTGTCGCATGAAAGACTGCCAGAGTGGTTCCAATTCTAAAGAAGCCCACACTGGACGGCTCAGACATCTGCAACTACCGGCCCGTATCACTCCTTTCTTTTCTATGAAAAATTCTTGAGCGTGCTGTATATAACCAACTGTCTCTCTTTCTCACCCAGAATCTGCTCCAGTACCCCAACCAGTCCGGCTTCAAACCAGCGCACTCAACAGAAACAGCCCCCATGGTGGTGACTGAGAAGCTCCAGACTGCAAGATCATCCAAACTGTTATCGGTTCTAATCCTTTTGGACCTCTCTGCAGCTTTCGACACGGTGAATCACAAGATCCTCCTATCCGTTCTCACTGACCTGGGAATCGCGGGCTCTGCATGGAAGTGGTTTGAGTCCTATCTAGAGGGGCGGTCTTACCAGGTAACATGAAGACGGTCTACATCTGCTCTTTGTAGGCTCCTTACTGGCGTCCCTCAAGGCTCTGTGCTAGGTCCTCTCCTCTTTTCACTCTACATCCATTCTCTTGGTGATGTTATTACCTCATGGTTTCTCTTACCACTGCTATGCTGATGACACTCAACTAATGCTTTCCTTCCCACCGTCTGATACTCAGGTTTGCAGTCGTATCTCTGCATGTCTGACTGACATCTCTTCATGGATGACAGCTCATCATCTGAAGCTCAATCCCAGCAAGACTGATCTGCTGTTCATTCCTAGAACTACATCCTCAGCAGGATCTTGCCATCTCATTTGAGAACTCTTTGATTGTTCCATCTAAAGATGCAAGAAACCTTGGGGTGACTCTGGATGACCAGTTATAGTTCTCAACTCATACTATGAACCTGACTCGGTCATGCAGATACATTCTCCACAACATCAGACGCATCCAACCCTTCCTCTCTCAGGAGGCCTCCCAGGTGCTCGTCCAGTCTCTTGTCATTTCTAAGGCTCAACTACTGCAACTCGCTCCTGGCTGGTCTTCCTCTGCAGGCCATCAGGCTCTTACAACTGATCCAGAATGCAGCAGCACGGCTCGTCTTCAATCTTCCCAGGTTCACTCATGTCACTTCACTGGCTTCCTGTAGCTGCTCACATTCAATTTAAAGTTCTGATGCCTGCAAAGCCAAGAATGGACCAGCTCCTCCTGATCTTATGGCAATGGTCAAAAGTCATTCATGGAAGACACGCAACAAGACACTTCTCTGTCCTGGCACCCAGATGGTGGAACAAACTTCCTCGTACTGTCCAAACAGCGAACTCTCTCGCGGTCTCAAAAACACTGATCGGTCTATCTCCAGTTAGAGGCTTTAGTTTCTGGGTATTAGGTCATCAGAGGAGGCAGTCTAAAGAAGCATGTCAGTAAACTGAAAATAAACATCAATCTTTTAGTACAAACTTTTAGATCCCAAATACTTTGAACGTGCAGTTCTATATGTGTTCATGATTGTATTTCTGGGTTTCTAAGTGTGTAAGCTGTGTAACATACACCAAACTACGCTCTCTCAACATTATTTCACCTTCAAGATTCTACCCTGGGGCAACCGGTGGAGCAGGAGGTGGTTAAATAAATATGTATGTCAGGGGTTTGGTTCAAAACGGTGGCATGGTAGGTTGTAGGTTAAATCATTCCAGCAGGAAACTTGCCTTAGCTCTGAATATGGAGAGCTTGTGGTCATGCTGTGAAGCTTATTGTAAGCCAGTAGGCTGTGTATGTTTTAGAATGGGGAAGGATGTTGTTCACCTACTGGTGACTGTGCTATGGTAGAAATCTGAACATGTACATACTGGGTTGCCAGTGAGAGAATAAATGTGAAAGGGTTCAACCTACAAGTGAAAGTGATGATGATGATGAAATAGACCTAGTGGAGGAAGAAGCTGTGGGCACAAAGAACGGGTGTGGGTGGGGTGGTGGGCAGGATTATGGACCAAACCTATTTTTTAATAATTGCTGTTGTATTTGTTAGCATTCCATCATGTGTTAGACATTCAGCATCTTCAGTATCTTCTACAAAGACCTTTCAGCAACTGCACACTTGTTTTCAGGACCATGTTGTGCAGCAGTGCTGTAACCACAACCACAGTTCCACATGTGGTGAGGTGCACCAGCAGACTTGCTCAGACACCGGAAACACTGCTTCCACAACTCAATGGCCCTCTCCACGACGCCTGACGTTCTGGTGTGAGCTCTGTTGTTATCTCTCTTCGGCCTCTGTGTTGGGCTGCTGCATGGGTGTAAGCAGGTAGGGGTGCAAAGGGTAGCCACTGTCACCTAAAAGCCAGCAGCTCTTAAAGCCACCACCTTCTGCCACCTGGCAGAGAGCAGAGGTGCTGCAATGTCTGTGAATACACCCTAAGAATCAGAGACCACCTGGACATTCGAAATATGGTAGCCCTCCCGGCAGAGGTATGCCGCCTCACTGTCGGATGGTCTCACGATTCACACCAATGACCTGGAGAACATCAGCAATGCCCTGGAAGCCTTGGTTGAGTCTGAAGACGCTCTCTGGGGTGGTTGGGAAGCTCATCCTCTCATGAAGCTGTAACAGTGCCTGAGTTACGGCTGTTACAGCTCTACTGATGGATGCTTACAGCTGGACTTAAGGCATGGTTATGCTGAGTGGCCCTCACTAGATGAGGGTGAACTAAATCATTGAACTCTTAGACAGTTGGCCGAGAGAGGAGATAGGACTTCATGGGGTTTGAAGGTGGTCCGTATGAATGCATTCACACACACCACCTCACTGCGGCACCTGTAACGATGGTTTAATGCAATGATGTTATGTAACGCTGCCGCTGTGCTAAGGGCCTCACATGCTGCCACAGCATTTATAAGGAACAGGAAACACCTGGAGTTAATTGATAGGCAGATTTCACTGGTGGGCATATGTATCCAGAAAGAACTGTGATTGGTAGCATTTATGGTAAGTGCATGTAATGTTTAGGATATTTAAATGAGCCATTATTAAGTCCAGGCATGTTAAATACTTTATATACACCTAGTATTAGTAATTCATATCTCATCATGTTTGTTTTCTATCTGAGGTTTCAGAACTATGAGTGATTGTGCAGGCTGGTGGATACGTTTAAATGAACACCTGAAGCTGAACACTGTATTACACAAATAAAGCCTGTAGATTCTCAGCAGAACGTTAAGTAACATACCTGAACACTTTATTACACTAAAAAAACCTGTAGACTCTCAGCAGAACATTCAGAAACATACCTTAACAATGTATTACACTAATAAAGCCAGTAGACTCTCAGCAAAATGTTCAGTAACATACCTGAACACTGTATTACACTAATAAAGCCTGTAGACTCTCAGCAAAACGTTCAGTAACATACCTGAACACTGTATTACACTAATGAAGAATAAAGAGTTGTAGCATATTTTAATATTTTGTATATATATATATGTATTATTTTATTCATTTGTATATAAATACATGTTTTTAAAAATATGAATATATATAAATATATATGATATAAAAATGATATTATACTATAAATATAAAATATATTTGCTGATGTGTGGGTGTGGAGAGCGATGGTTGGGGTGACTTTAGGAGGTGGGGGTGATTTGGAGGAGGTTCACGGACGTCTGTCATCATGTTGCCACCAGTCCGGTCTCTTGCCTCTTGGTCCTCCTCCACGTCTCCCTCTTCCTCCAAAACCATCTCTCTCTCCTCGATGAGGAGCGCACTCGTCATTAGGACGGTGACGGCATCCTCTTGAAATAGGTGTCCTCTGATCAGTGGACTCGTGTCTTGGTTGGTGTCGGGGTCTGTTGTGCCTCTGCCTCCTCTGATCTGTGGCCTCCTCTCTCATCTGCTGTGGCGGCACTCTAGGACAAGTTGGTGGTCCTTGGTGCCGCTGCCACTGGTGTCTATGTCCTTGTTGGAGGTCTTGCCGTGGAGGAGGAGGAGGTCTTACCCCAGAACAGCCTCGACTCATTCTGCCTCTGTGAGCTACAAATGCAGTTACACTCATGTTAGTATCAGTGTGTAGTTACTGTAGAACGTTCTAATGGAAGCTTTTATGTTAAACAGAAGAGCATGAAGAACCTTATACTAGCTCCACTACCAGTGAAAGTTTATCTCTAGAGCCGTATCTCCAACCCAAGATCAGAGGAAGTACCTTTATTTGTAAGAGTGTACGTTCATGTAAACACAATCTGAGATCTGTTTTCTTTACTCACCCCGAGACGGCTGAGACAGCTGAGGTGGCTGAATATTTGCTGGCCTCCTGTTCAGATGAATGTTGGTGGATTCAGCCGGAGCAACAGCTTCCTCCACCCTCTCAGTCTGATCTCCTGCTGTAACATGAAGAAACATCAACAGCTGTCCAGACTATAGTCAGCTGACCTGACTATGGTGTTTGTGTTGCTCACATACAAACTGGACTCAGAGTCACCTCGTAAAATGACCCCGAGCAGAATTAGTATGAGTTCAGATGAGTTATAATAACTAACTAATAAATCCTGATGAAACATTAGCAGTTCTTTAGACATTCACAGTTATTATGATGATCATCAAGCTACTAGGTTCTTCTACTCACCCAGACATCCACAGTAGGATCGTCTGGAGTGGTCCAGTACGGCCGGCAGCAGCTTCACAATGTCCCGGTAATGAGGAACCGAGGACATCAGTAGAAGATAGTCGTTAACTGATTTAATAGAAATAAATATTAGCAGTTGTTCAGCTGAGTATTCATCACAGAACCTAGTAAATATGGTGATACTGATATTGAAGACTTGAGTATCAGCTGATCTAATGTTACTAATTAAGCTCTAAAGATGATCAGCTCTTTCTGCTCATATCAGTCTGATACCACCAGCTGTTACCACATGGGCTCCATCTTTAGTTTCTGGTGCTCATTAGCTTTACTCACTCAGATGCTGGTCCCTCTCAGTGACCAGCTCCTCCAGGATGGTATCCAAAGCCTCAATGATGACGGCCTTCCTGGACTTGTTGTTGTTCACTAGTTCATTTAGAAAGAATGAATGAATACAGGTTCATGTTAACATTAAACATGATTCCTACTTTTACCTGAATGTTATTATGATGACTCACCTGGAGGTTCTCTGCTCATCTTTCTGAGGTACATCAGGGCGTCAGCAACCAATTGGACCATCAGCCCCGTCAGCATCTCATCCACTGGATTCACATTGATACACACTGTCAGTTTTCCAGCTGCATCATTTTCACTCTTCATATATTTGCACTGACCATTTCCGGTACTTACCAAGGTGTGCATAGGTCCCATTGAGGTGAGGGTAGAAGATCTTATGCAGGGCCTCAACCTCTGCATCCACCCCCACCTCGGCCTGTAGCTCAGTTCCTGAATCTGAAAGGATCAGCAGATGTTCAGTCATATTATGGTGGGTTCTGATCATCAAGTCACATCACCAAATGGTGATTTTGAGTTGAGTTTGAGTGGTCATCATCAACTAATATAGTTCTATCTGCTGGAATGGACCAATGCCAGCCTACTCTATTCTGCTGCCCTGGTGTCAGAGAAGATTCTGGTTTCTGTTACTCACCCAGAGCTGTGCCGTAGTGTCCTCGGATGCTGTTAAGATGTTTCATTAACAGCAATCCAACCTCTGCATAAGCAGGAACTGTAGTCATCACACTCAGCACCTTGTTAACTGATTTAATAGAAATAAATATCAGCAGATGTTCAGCCGCTACATCATCACAGAACCTGGTAAAGATGCTGATCCTGATATTGAAGCTCTGAGTATCAGCAGATCTGATGTTTCTTCTTTAAAATCTACTGACCCAGCAAACATATCCAAGGGGGCAAAACAGGTTGCCCACGTTGAGGGGTGTTTCTCAACGTGGGCCAATAACTTGGGCAATAAATCAACCATGTGAACAGTCCCATAACTGGGCCCCCAACAGTAGCCTAAGTGAGGCTCACAACTGTAACCCAAATGGGGCATAAAGTTATAACCCAGCGGGGCTCCATGTATCAACAATCATAAGGCCCCTACAAGCCCACGTGAAAGCCATACAGGCCAGATAAGAACCATACGAGCCCCACATGGACATGCTGGCTGTGAAGTCTTTAGTATGATCTTTAATATTTAGTGTTTATGTGCATTACTCACTCAGGTGCTTGTCAGATGAGGACGCAAGTCTCTGCAGCAGCACGTAGACGACCTCGCAGGCGGCCTCGACCACTCCGCTGGTGTTGTTCACTAATGTATGTACAAGATATTCAGTAAGAGTGAGATGTTGAGAGATATTAAGATATTCATGTTTCTGCTTTTGCCTGCATGTAGTTTTTGTAGTGAGTCCTTCTTTTACTCACCCGGAGGGAACTCGAGGTCCTGCAGCTCAGATACCGTCAGGTTCTCCTGCAGGTATCTGAATGAGTCTGCTGCAGCGATCATCCTCACCACTGTCATCATCGGTCGGTAGTCTTTCACAATAATAAACACTGTCAGTCGTCCAGCTGTGTTATTTTCATACTTGATATATTTCCACAGGTCATTTCCATTACCTACCGAAGGACTGGACAGTGTAGTCCATGTTGGAGGACACTAGGGTCTTAGTAACCTGAGGTTCTTCTCCTGTGTCCTCAACTTTCTCCATGACCGGAGCTCCTGATTTAGATTCTAAGAAGATCAGCAGATGTTCAGTAATGTTATGGTCAGTTCTGGTGGTCCTTGTCAAGTCAGAAAATGATGACATCACCAAATCTTAACTAGTGCCTAATGAAGTTCAGGTGGTCTTCATTAACTTGTTCATTCATTACATCAACAGGACTGGTATGTGTGCTGGAGTGGACCAACAGCAGCCGGTTTGTTCTGGTAATGTTCTCCAATGCTGTACAATTCAGAGTTAGCATGATGCTAATAGTTTATTCTGCTCACCCAGAGATGTGCTGCTGGTTGGAGGTTCCTCCAGCCGCATTTCAGTTCTGGTCTCCTCCTCAGTGTGCTCACAGGTCGTCGTCTGGTTTTCTGTTTGAACATCAATAAATATCAACATCTGTCCAGCTGGGTCGTTATCACAATGTCCAACGTTTGATTCTTTTACTCACCCAGATGCTGGTCCACCACTGCTCCTCCAGCAACGTCCCTCGGCAGGATCTCCAAGAGCTCACTGGTCCCAGGAGCTCTCTGTTCTCCTGCTTTAATATTCATATCAGAATGAATAATATCAGCATTTGTTCTGTTAATGTAGAGATAGAATGATGTTCATCATGATAACAGTTTCTCCTACTCACCCAGAGGGGTGCTAGAGGGTGGTCCAGCATCTTCAGACTGTAGCAGCTCTGACGCCGTCTCAGTATTGACGCCTATTTAATTTAGAATTGAATCGTTTAGACAGATTAGAGTTTATAGTCAGTTCAATTCCTGTTTTTATTAAATATGAAATAATATTAATAAAAAAATACATACACCACAACTAACACAGAGTAACCTTAACATTAACCCTACACTTAACCCTACCTAACGTTAACATTAACCCTACACGTAACCCTACCTAACAATAAAATTAACCCTACACCTAACCTTACCTAACATTAAAATTTAACCTAAACTTAGTCTACCTAACATTAACATTAACCCTAAACTTAAGCCTACCTAATGTTAACATTAACCCTACACTTGACCCTTACCAAACATTAACATTAACCCTACACTTAACCCTACCAAACATTAACATGAACCCTACACTTAACCCTACCAAACATTAACATGAACCCTAAACTGAGCTTAACCCCTTAAGAAGTTACTCTCCCTCTGTCTGAAACACTTTGTTAGAGCTCCTGTTTCTTTAAGCCGGCCTCCCACTGAGCCCAGTGTGCTCTGATATGTCAGTTCCCCCACTCTGTTCTGATTGGTCAACCACCAGAGTGCTTGAAACAGGTTTAAGTCCCAACCCTACACTAAAGGAAAGTGTATCCAGCGCTGTACTCTGATTTATTCAGTGATTAGTATGAATTATTAAGTATCTGCTGTGATTTATTCACATATTACTCTGAATTTAGTGTCTATAGTGAATTATTCAGTGATTATTCAGTAACTGTTCTGATTTATTCAGTATGTACTGACAATCATTGACTTGTTCAGTAAATACTGTTAATTATAGTGACGTTGACTCATCTACTCACTCAGAAGCTGCTCTGTGTGTGTGTTGATGTCCACCGGCTCTGTCACGGCTTCCTCCATCAGCACAGTCACATTCTCCTCTAGAGGAGTCTCCTTCTTTTCATCACCATGTGATGATTCCCTCCTTAAACTCCTCTTTTTCTCTCTCTTCCTCCTCTTTCCTCTCTTTTTCTTCTCAGTCTGTGCTCCTTCTGTCCTGCTGTGCTCCTCCTCTCTCTCACTCTCCGTATCTCCTCCTTTGCAACACAAGAACTTACTCCAGCTCATGTTTGCTTCTAACTCCTTCGACGCTTCAGCACAGACTGATTTGACGCTGAGACACGTGCGGAACTTCCTACAGCTTCACCTTTATGACATCACACGGCCTCTATAATGAGATCACAGTGGAATGTTGAACTCTCTGTGAAGGTCTCTGTTGGTAAATGAATGTGAGGCTACAGTTAATGGTCTTCATGTAGTGAATCATAGCGACGCTGCTGTGTTTACTCCTCACTTCTCAGATTTGAGCAGTTCATGTGAATCAGACTGACAACTTGCTGTAGCTTAATTTCATCACCTCACAGAACACCATCCATAGAGACTCTATGAGAAATATTAAAGGAGCCATAGAATTCATTCATCCAGCAGTTTCAATTCAGTGTGTTCAGGATTAGTATCCATCCATGTACACCAACCTGACACTTTATTATGTACACCTCCTTCTATCTATACTCACTGTTCATTATATCAGCTCCGCTTTACTGTATCCTCCAGAGTCACCAGCTATACTCTGAAACGCTTCTCATCCTCTGTACTAACCCAAACCAGAACTAACGGTCTCTTTTCTATTTCCAAAGTAATAACAGCCCACCTGTCCCACTGAATACTGTAAAGAACTGGCCACCAGGGCCCCCACTGTCACCTGGCAGCAACCAGCTCGCCTCTCCATTCATACCATTTCAGAATCAGAATCAGAAATACTTTATTGATCCCAGGGGGAAATTGCAGTTATTGCAGTAGCAGCCGGTTGTGTAGAAGAATAAACACTCTAATAATAATTTACAACATAAAAGAAATTTGTCATATGTACACATATATAAGTCTTATAATACAATAGAAGAATAAAATGTAAAGTGACTGTGGCTATAGTAATAAGTACAGATATACTGTATACAGCAGTAAGAGTTTAGAAGTAGGAAAGCAGAAAAACATTTAGAAGTAGAAAAACATTTGAGTTGTTGCACACAATTAAATTATAGTTCTACTGGTATCACTGTACATGTGAAAGGTGTCGTACGTTAAGGGAGGAGTTATAAAGTCTGATAGCCACTGGTAGGAATGACCTCCTGTGGCGTTCTGTAGTGCATGTTGGCTGAATGAGTCTCTCACTGAATGTGCTCCTGTGTCTCATCACTGTGTGATAAAGAGGGTGGGAGCCCCCTTATCCATGATGGCCTGCAGCTTAGACAGTGTCCTCCTCTCAGACACTGCCGTCAGCGAGTCCAGCTCGCCACCCACAACATCACTGGCTCTGCGGATCAGTTTATTAAGTCTGTTGGCATCTGCCACCCTCAGCCTGCTGCCCCAGCATGCAACAGCGTATAGGATGGCACTGGCAACTACAGACTCATAAAAGATCCTCAGCATAGTCTTGCAGATCTTGAAGGACCTCAGATGCCTCAGAAAATAGAGACGACTTTGGCCCTTCTTGTAGAAGGCATCAGTGTTCTTAGCCCAGTCCAGTTTATTGTCAATGTGCACACACAGATATTTATAGTCCTCCACAGTGTCCACACTGACCCCCCTGATGGAAACAGGGGTCACCTGCGTTTTGTCCCTCCTCAGGTCCACCACCAGCTCCTTTGTCTTTGTCCCATTGAGCTGCAGATGGTTCAGCTCACACCACGCAACAAAGTCATTCACCGTCGCCATGTACTCATCCTCATCACCCCTGCTGATACATCCAACTAGTGCAGAGTCATCAGAGAACTTCTGAAGGTGGCAGGTCTCTGTGCAGTAGTTGAAATCAGTGGTGTAGAGGGTGAAGAGGAAGGGCGAGAGGACAGTTCCCTGCGGTGCTCCAGTGTTGCTGACCACTTTGTCTGACACACAGTGCTGCAGACGTACATATTGTGGTCTGCCAGTCAGGTAGTCAACAATCCAGGACACGAGGGGGGCGTCTACCTGCATCACGTTCAGGTAGGCTTAATGGTGTTAAATGCACTGGAGAAGTCAAAGAACATGATCCTCACAGTGCTGCCTGGCTTATCCAGGTGAGCGTAGACTCGGTTCAGCAGGTAGATGATGGCATCCTCAACTCCCAGATGAGGCTGGTGGGCGAACTGGAGGGGGTCTAGAAGTGGCTGGACCATGGGCCGGAGCTGATCCAGGAAAAGTCTCTCCATGGTCTTCATGATGTGGGACGTCAGTGCCACTGGCCTGTAGTCCTTGATTTCACTGGGCCGCGTAGTCTTTGGCACAGGAGCAATGCAGGATGTCTTCCACATCACAGGGACCCTCTGGAGACTCAGGCTCATGTTGAAGACATGCTGCAGGACTCTGCAAGTTGGGCGGCACAGGCTTCAAGCACCCTGGGGGGGACACCATTAGGGCCTGCAGCCTTGTTCGTGTGGAGTCTCTGCAGCTGTCTTCTCACCTGGTCAGCTGTGAGATTCACTGTAGAGGTGACTGGTGGAGGAGGAGAGGAGGTGTGAAGTGGACTATCACAGGAGGGTGGGAGGCTATCAGGGAGGGGGAGGGAGTGGAGTGGGCTGTTGAGGCCTGGCAGCAGAGGAGTCAGGGAGGGGGAGGTCAGGGCTTGCAGTGTCAAATCTTTTAAAAAACAAATTTAACTGGTTGGCCCTGTCCACACTGCCCTCTACTACCCTGTTGTTGCTGGACCTGAAGCCAGTGATAGTTCTCATACCACTCCAAACATCCCTCATGTTGTTCTGCTGGAGTTTCCACTCCAGCTTCCTGCTATATCTGTTCTTAGCCTCCCTGCTCTAAATCATTCTCACCTCCTCCCGGTCTCCAGCTCTGAAAGCCCTCTTCTTCTTGTTGAGGAGGGCTTTAATGTCTCTTGTTGCCCACTGCTTGTTGTTTGGGTAACATTTAACAGTCCTGGTTGGGACAGTGGAGTCCACACAGAAATTGATGTAGTCTGTGATGCACTCTGTGAGCCCGTCAATGTCCTTTCCATGAGGCTCATAGAGTGCTGTCCAGTCTGTAGTCTCAAAGCAGTCCTGCAGCACTTCAGAAGTCTCCTCTGACCATCTCCTCACTGTCCTCGTGGTCACAGGCTGACTCTTCACCTGAGGCACATACTTTGGGCTAAGGCTGACCAAGTTATGATCAGATCCACCCAGAGGGGGGAGGGGGGAGCAGCTGTATGCATCCTTAACATTAGCATACAGCAGGTCCAGTGTTCTCTCCTCTCTGGTGGGACAGTCCACATACTGAGTGAAGTTTGGTAATGTCCTGGCCATAGTGACGTGGTTGAAGTCACCTGATATGGCAATAAAGGCAGTCGGGTGTTGAGTTTGGAGACGCGCTATGGTGGAGTGAATGACGTCACACGCCGACGTCGGGTTTGCAGAGGGGGGGATATAAACAGCCACGACAACAACATGGGAAACTACGGCGGCAAAGAATATGGCCTGAGTCCAACAGCCAACAGCTCAATGTCCGGACAACAGATACGCTGCTTGATGGTAATGTGACCAGGAGAGCACCAGCACAGCCAGCCCCCCCCCTCCGCTTACCGCTCTCGGTGCAGTCCCAGTCGGCCCGAACAGTCTGAAATCCAGCGATTGAAACGTTCTCATCTGTGGAATGTTCTGGTGTAGCCACGTCTCCGAAAATCACATTAAACTACACTGCCGGTACTCCTTCTCACTTGTGGCTAACGCTGTTAGCTCGTCCATCTTATTAGCCAGTGATTTCAATTTCCGGTCGGTGGCGCGTTAACACGCAGCGGCCGCTCTTGGTCCGAGAATTGGTGCTTTTTGTGTTATTGTTTGTGAATATTCTCGTCCATCTCTGCAAATATGTGCATCGGAACACCAGTGCACATATCCTACCACCGCCAGACCCTGCTTCAGTGGAGAAATCAGCCTACAAACAATCTTTCGGACGAAGTTCTGCAGACGCTACAAGAGCTCAGCCTGCTACAAGACCCAGGCCTGCAGTCCGCGGCGTTTCCTGATGGCGGAGCCCGGCGGAAGTGTCATCGCAAGCGGTGCGAGCGAAAGCGGAAGCGCGGTAAGAGAGCCGGGGTTCGCGCGAGGCTAAAGGCTAGCCCTAGCCGCCCGGCTATACCATCGCTATTCCTCGCAAACGTCTGCTCCCTCGATAATAAACTGGACTGCATTCGACTCCAGCGAGCGACCCAGCGAGAGTTCAGAGACTGCTGTGCTCTAGTCTTTGTGGAATCGTGGCTCAGCGACAGTATTCCAGACAGCGCCATTCAGCTAGACGGGCTAGCCTCGTTCAGAGCGGATAGGAGCGCGGCTCTGTCCGGGAAGACCCGCGGTGGAGGCGTGTGTGTTTACATGAACACAGAATGGTGCAACAACGCTGTGACTGTCGCCAAGCACTGCTCTCCGCTGGTGGAGTTCGTCATAGTTAAGTGCAGACCTTTTTATTTAGTACGGGAATTCTCCGCCGTGCTGATAGCCGCCGTGTACATACCGCCTAGCGCTAGCGCTAATGCTAAAGAGGCACTGTGGGAGCTGCACGGGGGCGTCAGTGATCTGCAGACCAGACACCCAGACGCACTGTTCATTGTCGCCGGAGATTTTAACCACGCTAATCTCCAGTCAGTCCTCCCTAAATTCCATCAGCATGTGGACTTTGCCACGAGAGGAGCGAACGCGTTGGACCTTGTTTACACAAACATACCCAGCGCGTACCGGGCGGAGCCCCGCCCCCACCTCGCGTTCTCGGACCACATGTCTGTGTATCTGACTCCAGCTTACACACCCCTCATCAGACGCTCCAGACCAGTTCAGAAGCAGGTGAAAACCTGGCCGGCAGGAGCCATCTCTGCCCTTCAGGACTGTTTTGAGTGCACTGCATGGGACGTGTTCAGGGAGGCTGCGACTGAAGGCGACTCTGTTAACTTGGAGGAGTACACAGCATCAGTCACTGGCTACATCAGCAAGTGTATTGATGATGTCACTGTCTCCAAGACCATCACCATATGCCCAAACCAGAAGCCGTGGATGACTCCTGAGGTGCGTGCGCTACTGAGGACCCGCGACTCGGCCTTCAGAGTGGGTGACAAGGCGGCCCTAAGGAGAGCAAGAGCCAAATTGTCACGAGCCACCCGAGAGGCAAAGCGCGCTCACGCCCAGAGGATCCACAACCACTTCCAGGACACGGGTGACACGCGGCGCATGTGGCAGGGCATCCAGGAAATCACACACTACAGGACAATGCCACCGTCCTGTGACAGTGATGCCTTCCTCCCCGATGCCCTTAACGACTTTTATGCACGGTTTGAGGCACAGAACAACACGTTGGTGAGCAAGATCACACCCAAGCCAGACGAGCAGGCGCTGTGCCTGACTGCAGTGGACGTGAGGAAAACTCTGCGCAGAGTCAACCCACGGAAAGCTGCAGGACCAGACAACATCCCTGGCAGAGTGCTCAGAGAGTGTGCAGACCAGTTGACAGATGTTCTCACGGACATCTTCAACGTCTCCCTGCGCAGCTCCACTGTCCCAACGTGCCTCAAGACCACCACCATCATCCCCGTGCCGAAGAAGTCCACTGTGTCCTGCCTCAATGACTACCGTCCCGTAGCTCTCACGCCCATCATCATGAAGTGCTTCGAGAGGCTAGTCATGAGGAACATCAAAACCCAACTGCCCTCTTCATTGGACCCCTTGCAATTTGCATATCGTCCCAACCGCTCCACGGACGATGCCATCACCACCACCCTTCACCTCTCCCTTACCCACCTGGAGAAGAAGGACACCTACGTCAGAATGCTGTTCATAGACTTCAGTTCAGCATTCAACACCATCATCCCGCAGAATCTCACCAGGAAGTTAAGCCTGCTGGGCCTCAACACCCCCCTGTGCAACTGGATCCTGGACTTCCTGACAGGGAGGCCCCAGTTAGTCCGGTTCGGGAACAGCAGCTCCAGCACCATCACCATGAACACTGGGGCACCCCAGGGCAGTGTACTGAGTCCTCTGTTGTTCACCCTGCTGACTCATGACTGTGTTGCGAAACACAGTTCTAACAGCATCATAAAGTTCGCCGATGATACAACTGTGCTGGGTCTCATCAGCAAAGGCGACGAGTCAGCATACAGGGAGGAGGTACAGCAGCTGACAGACTGGTGTACAGTCAACAACCTTCACTGGAATGTAGAGAAGACCAAGGAAATGGTTGTTGACTTCAGGAAATCAAGACCGGACCACTCTCCGCTTAACATCAACGGCTCCTCTGTGGAGATCGTTAAGAGCACCAAGTTCCTTGGTGTCCACCTAGCGGAGAACCTCACCTGGTCCCTGAACACCAGCTCTACAGCCAAGAAAGCCCAGCAGCGTCTCTACTTCCTCCGGAAGCTGAGAAAGGCCCGTCTCCCTCCACCCATCCTCACCCTCTTCTATAGGGGAACCATAGAGAGCATCCTAAGCAGCTGCATCACTGCTTGGTTTGGGACCTGCACAGCCTCTGACCGCAAGTCCCTCCAACGCATTGTGAGGACAGCTGAGAGGATCATCGGAGTCTCTCTCCCCTCCGTCTTGGACATTTACACCACCCGCTGCATCCGCAAAGCAACCAGCATTGTGGATGACCCCACCCACCCTTCACACAGACTGTTCTCCCTCCTGCCATCAGGAAGAAGGTACCGCAGCGTCCGGTCCAACACGACCAGACTCTGCAACAGCTTCTTCCCCCAAGCCATCAGACTTCTCAACACAACTCAACGTCTGAACTGATATCTTTCTCCAACCATTTACCCCAGATAAAAAAGGGAAGCATTTTTTGCACAAAGCATTGCACTAACAACTTTACTACCTCACTGGACTCTATTTATTACACATTGCACAATTTGCACACAACCAGTAATTATTTATTATTCTCTGTCTGTACTGTGTTGTGTTGTCTGTCCGTACTTGTTTGTTTGTGTTGCACTTGTGTCTGTATGCACTGTCTATGTTGCACCATGGTCCTGGAGGAGCGTTGTTTCGTTTCACTGTGTACTCTGTATGTAGTTGAAATGACAATAAAAACCCACTTGACTTGACTTGACTTGATCTAACGTTGCCCATGACGAGAGTGGGAAGACGCAGCTTATATCCCTTTTTTACGCTGTTTACTTCCTCCTCTACATCCCCTGTGCGTCCATCTCCAAAGCTCCTCGGGGATGTTAGCGGTCCTGGTCTCCATGCCGGCCGGCTTCAGCGTGATCAGCTGATCCCGAGTGTAAACAAAGGGGCCATGCCGTTGCGCCGCGGTGCACCAGCAGAGTGAAAGTAGAACTTTCACAGCGAACAAACTGACCAAAACTTTCTCTAATAGCATGATTCGAGAGGGCACAGCTTCACTAAGTTACTTTGTAAAAATAAATAATATTATTAAGATGAACTATAGTTAAAGAGAAAAAAAGAATACACAACCGGGAGCTACTGCAAAGGCTGAATGCACTTTCACACATGCGAAATATGTCATGTCATGGACATATCTGCCTCCACCCCAATACAGTAAAGGAGAGATCATTTAAAAACTTAAACTAACTGTTTTGTCTCTCAGGCTGCCCCTTCCCTTGGTAGCCCATCATTGAACAATAGTTACAGCTTTGTTGGTTCTACTGTTTGTGGTCAGTGAAATTAGCACAAAACACAGAAATGTCAGGCATATTTGTTAAAACTAGGACATATAAACCCTAAATAATCTTAAGTGTGTGTATTATCTTCCAGACCACCGAGCCATCAGCTATTAGGTGCCTTGCCTTGAGGGGACTTCCAGTCATTCTTGGGGACCATGCAAAGTTCTTCAGAAGCAGCTCTGTGAGTAGTTTTTCTTCTCTCTCTCTCTCTCTCTCTCTCTCAGATGTTTTGTTTGCTTGAATCACTTTTGAGATGTTGGTGCTGTTGAGATGTTGGTGCTGTTGTTCCACCATGTCACGCGATCACACAGGTTTGTTGACGGTGGAGTGGGGGGATCCCAGTGTCTCAGGGTGCTTTCATGTCCATGTTACCTTCTGGATCTCTCCTTTTAGTTTAGGCTGTTATAGTTAGATCTGCCAGAGTCTCCAACCACACTCTAAAATTCTGAATATCATATTCTCTACAGTCATACTCCTGAGCCCAACTAACTTTCTCTCTTTACTCTTCCTGAGGTAACGACTGTCCTCCTGTCTGTTGAACGCTGTTGAAGGACTGACCATCAGGGCCTCCTCCCCACCATCACCAGCCAGCTCACCTGTCCATCTGTGTCAACTGCTAGACCCTCAGTTACATCACTGTGCCATCCAGATGCTCCAGCATTGAGATAGGGTGGGACTGTTTCAGCTCACGCCCACTTTACATAAAGCCTCAGTCATAGACTGCCTCAGTCAGAGACTGCCTCAGTCATATACTGCCTCTACCTGTGCAGCTTCGAAAGCTTTGCTATCCAGATTTCAAACAGAGACTCTTTTCTTTGGTATTTATTTTAATAAACTGTAAATACTGTTTGTCCAGAGGAGGACGGGTCTCCCCTTGTGAGTTTGGTTCCTCCCAAGGTTTCTTCCTCCAGTCTGAGGGAGGTGTTCTTGCCACTGTTGCCTCTGGCCTGCTCACAGAGGGATATCTGTTGTAACTGTCTGTTTTCAGAACTCTGTAAAGCTGCTTTGAGACAACATTGTTGTAAAAAGTGCTATATAAATAAACTTGACTTGACTTTACTCAATAATACAGAAAAAGTAAAAACATACTATGAGTGCGCTTGGGAAAGACAGAATGAAACAGGATAATTGCTTTTGCCAAATATTGTAAGTAAAATAGCAGCTCACTGTCTTAGAAACAGCAGTGACAAAATGGTAAGAGTTGAAAATGTTGTATTTGATTAATAAATATATGAGAAAGACAATGGAATATGCAGTATGAAGATAAAAACACATGGCTAAACTGACTAATGATAAGCAAGCTAAGATACGACTGTTGTCTGGAAGTAAAACTCGTTAGCACAAAACCAAAGAACAGACCTAGTATCAAGATATTTGGAAATAGTGGTGAGAAGAAGTTGTAGTTCTTCATAACACACTTTACCACAACCATTCTGAAGGTTACTTACAGGACATAAATATTTAGAGAAAAATTGTATTTGACTTTTTAGGTATTTCACTCTGTAGAATCTTGATGATGCAGACATCCTGGATGTTCCAGTGGGGGTCCTCTGCTTTGAAGACATTGGCGCCCAAAACCATTAATCGTCTCTACTGAACCCTTCAAAGGTCAGGATCATCCTAGAGGGAATTCTTGTAATGGATGAACTTAGCAATCTACCTCAGGCAATGTGCCTCTTGCTTGATTTGGTCTATGCACTCCATTTAGAGTACCCAAAGAGCATGAACAACACATTCAGCTTCATTCAGCAGATTATGTTGAACTTAGGCCAAAGTGAGCTTTCACCCAAACTAGAAAAGTTAAAGAATGACCTTGTAGTGTAGGAAATATTTATGATCATTGCACTTATAATGTGAAGTGCCTGTTTATTTTGTGGCATTAATACACTGAAAACTTTCTGCTGCTACAGCTTGTGCTCCATATTGTTAAATATATTGTACAACACCATGCTGTGTTTGCAGCTGAATCTAGGCTTGTATTCAGAAAAATATGTTGTCTAGTCTGTACAATGTTTCATTTTGAAAGTTTAAATACATGTATTTCACCCAAAATTCATTCTTGTCATGTGTCCATTTTGTGAAAATGTTGTTGCAGTGATGTAATTTTCAATAAAATCAAAGTAAATTTAACTGCTGTTTCAGTATTTTGTCATAGGAAAACACTGAATACAGTTCAAGCTTTATTACGGAGGCTATTTTTTAATTTTACACAACTTAATTTTGATTCACATTTGATAACAGAAAACTCAATGTGGCCTTGAATTAACTGGTAAGTATGATTGATTTTACAAGATATTTTAAGTACAAACAATTTAGATTTCATTGTATTCAACTCAAATGATTACTTCCAGTCTATTTGACATTTAAGTTCATTGTACTTAAACCATATGATTTCTCTAGTAAGCATTACTTAATTTTTTTAAGGAAATCACTCAAACTCTTTACGTACAATCAACTTATCTGTGTTTACAGTGTACTGACTAGAGGCCTGATGCTGGGCTGTACCTCACTACAGGCTGGGCACCTGATGGTGGGCTGAACCACTACTGCCTGAAGGCCTGATTCTGGGCTTTACCTCACTACTGATTGAAGGCCTGATGCTGGGCTGTTGCTCACTACTGGCTAAAGACCTGATGCTGGGTTGTATTTCACTACTGGTTGAAGGCCTGATTCTGGGCTGTACCTCACTACTGGCTGAAGGCCTAATTCTGGGCTTTACCTCACTACTGATTGAAGGCCTGATTCTGGGCTGTACCTCACTACTGGCTGAAGGCCTAATTCTGGGCTGTACCTCACTACTGGCTGAAGGCCTAATTCTGGGCTGTACCTCACTACTGGTTGAAGGCCTGATGCTGGGCTTTACCTTACTACTGACTGAGCACCTGATCATGTGGCATCGCTTTAATACTGATTGCTTGGTCAGTGCTTGAATGTACCTCATGTTTCAACCACTGTTGTATCTTTTGGCAGCTCTACTATTTGTGTGTTTACTTCCTGTTCTCTTGTTCCAGGTGTAGCCTGTCAGCGTGTGATTACCTGTGACGTCTCCCTGTTCCTGATTGGTTGTCGGGTTCTCAGCCTTCTTTTAAAAACGAATTAAAGTTCAGCGGTTCTCCACACTGCTGTGATTTATCTGCTTTGATTGTGATTAGTGAGCCAACCATAGCTTGTTCTTTGACTACATTTGTGTATTGCCCCTTTCGCCCTGTCTGCTGTTTGTAAATAAACTGTATATACATTACTTCTTCTACATATTGTGGGAGGTGTGTAGTAGGGTGTTTGACAGCATTTGGGTTTGTGTGTTGACTTGTTCTCCTGGTTATCACTAGTGAGGGAGTGAATGAGTTTTGTTTCACTTTGTTTTGGGAGGGTAAGGTGGTCTCTCTCTCTTTCTCTCAGTTAGGACTCTTTTGTTTGTTGTGTTGGTTCTGTCAACTCCTAAAGCTTAAACACGCTGCTCAATAAAAAGAAACTTAACGAGAAATGACAGTTGTCTCATTAGCCTCTCTGCTCCGGTCGGACTCTAGACCCGGCCGTAACAGAACTGGGGGCTCGTCCGGGATGCTTTTGCTGGTTCTTGGTCTGGTTGCTCGTTCTGCTGTGCTTGTCTGGTGCTTTTGCTCTTTGTGGTGGTGGTGGGGGGTGTTCTTATTGTTCAGTATGGCTGAATTCGAGTTGGATAAGTTTACTATTTTCTCACGTTAGAACAATTAGAGCGTTGTCATGGAGACGACCTATTGCTAATATATGCTTTTTTCACATATTGGTACGGCGTAGCTCGGTGAAGCGGGAGATTAAACAGGTTCTGTACGCGCAGCTTGTTGAGCAACAGATCTTACCGGAGGGTGATCGGAGTCCACGGGTGTTGCATCTCAGCTGGGGGTTTCTGGCGGTTCTTCTGCTTTACCGTGTACCAGCTGCTGCTCTGCTCCTCCAGTGTTCGGTGGTTTGCTGTTGTCTGACACTTTATGCTGTTTGGTGTATCGATTCAGAATCAGACATGGTGTCACGATCCATCTGCAAGACTTTATCAACTCAACAGAGATAAGAAATGTGAAACAAGCTTCTAAACTTATTCAAGTCAAGTTTATTTATATAGCGCTTTTACAACCATGTTGTCTCAAAGCAGCTTTACAGAGTTTTAAAACAAACAGTTACAACATATATCCCCCTGTGAGCAAGCCAGAGGCAACGGTGGCAAGAACAACTCCCTCAGACTGGAGGAAGAAACCTTAGGAGGAACCAAGACTTACTAGGGGAGACCCGTCCTCCTCTGGTCAAATAGTATTTACAGTTTAAAAAATTAACACCAAAGAAAAAAGTCTCTGTTTGAAATCTTGATAGCAGAAGTAAGGTGTAGACCCTCAGCAGAACGTTCAGTAACATACCTGAACACTGGATTACACTAATAAAGCCTGTGGACTCTCAGCAAAACGTTCAGTAACATACCTGAACACTGTATTACATTAATAAAGCCTGTAGACTCTCAGCAGAACGTTCAGTAACATACCTAAACACAGTATTACACTAATAAAGCCTGTAGACTCTCAGCAGAACGTTAATTCACGGCTCATACACACTGGAAAACACTGAAAAAAGGGTATTTTATGTCCCTTTTGGAAGGTTTAACAGCATTTTAAACTTTTAATCAGTTTTTGAGAATGTTGATTCGGCATGAGTTCAGAACGCACACTCACTCTGGAAGAGTGCAAGGTAGGGAGTAAAAAGGGAGCGGGAGTAGGGAGAGGGAGAGGGAAATGTGGGAGGAGTCAATGCACAAGCTCTACAGAATGGCTCAGCTATAGGATGCTTATTTCTATAGGGTTACAACTGTATTACACTAATAAAGCCTGTAGACTCTCAGCAGAACATTCAGTAACATACCTGAACACTGTATTACACTAATAAAGCCTGTAGACTCTCAGCAGAACGTTCAGTAACATACCTGAACACTGTATTACACTAATAAAGCCTGTAGACTCTCAGCAGAATGTTCAGTAACATACCTGAACACTGGATTACACTAATAAAGCCTGTAGACCCTCAGCAGAACGTTCAGTAACATACCTGAACACTGGATTACACTAATAATGCCTGTAGACTCTCAGCAGAACGTTCAGTAACATACCTGAACACTGTATTACACTAACAAATAAAGAGTTGTAGCATATTTCAATGTTTTTTTATTATTTTTATATTTGTGGGTGTGGGGAGAGATGGTTGGGCTGATTTTAGGACGTGGGGTGATTTCAGGACATGGGTGTTGATTTCAGGACGTTGGGTTAATTCAGGACGTTGGGTTGATCGTAGGACGTTGGATTGATTTGAAGACGTTGGGAAGAATGGAAGATGTTGGGGTGATTGGAAGACATTGGGTTGATTTGAGGGCGTTGGGATGATTCAGGACGTTGGGGTGATTGGAGGACATTGGGTTGATTTGAGGGCATTGGGGTGATTGGAGGACATTGGGGTGATTTCAGGATGTGGGGTGATTTCAGGACGTGGGGCTGATTAGGACGAGGTTTGGTTGGTTTGTGAATGTGGCTTTGATGTTTTCATGATTATATTCTATCATCGTGTTGCCACCACTCAGGTCTCGTCCGCCTCCGTCCTCCTCCACGTCTCCATTGTCCTCCAGAACCCTCTACCTCTCCTCGTGGAGGAGCACACTCTTTGTTAGGACTGTGAGAGGCTCCTCTTGGGTTCGGGGTCTGGGTCTGGGGTCCGGGTCGGTGGGTTTTGTGCCTCCCCTGATCAGTGGCCTCCTCGTGCAGTGGGTGTCTCGGTGCTCTAGGACGTGTGCTCTGTCCTGGGTGCCTCTGCGTCCACTCTACTGCCTGGTGTCTCGGTCCCTGTAGGCCCCGTGGACGCGGAGGACAGACCCCAGGACAGTCTCTGTTCACTCTGTGAACTACAAATGCAGTTACACTCATGTTAGTATCAGTGTGTAGTTATTGTAGAAGAAGAACTTCTGGTCTCCTGAAGAACGTTCTAATGGAAGCTTCTATGGAAAACAGATGTGTGAGCATGAAGAACCTTGTAGAAGCTCCACTACCAGTGAAAGTTCATCTCTAGAGCCGTGTATCCAACCCAAGATCTGAGGAAGTACCTTTATTTGTAAGAGTGTATGTTCATGTAAACACAATCTGAGATCTGTTTTCATTACTCACCCCGAGACGACTGAGGCTGCTGAGGCAGCTGAGGCGGCTGAGGCGGCTGAGGCGGCTGAATGTTATGAGCCGTCTTCTTCAGATGAAGTTTACTAGATTCCGCCGGAGCCCTAGCTTCCTCTACCTTCTTGGTCTGGTCTCGTGCTGTAACATGAAGAAACATCAACAGCTGTCCAGATCCATCACTGTGGTTGGACCTGACTATGGCGTTTGTGTTGCTCACATACAAACTGGACTCAGTGTCTCCTCGTAAAACGAGCCCGAGCAGAATTAGTATGAGTTCAGATGAATATTAATAACTAACTAAAAAATCCTGATGAAACATTAGCAGTTCTTCAGACGTTCACAGTTATTATGATGATCATCAAGCTGCTAGGTTGTTCTACTTACCCAGACATCCACAGTAGTAGAGTCTGGCATGGTCCAGCATGGACGCCAGCTGCTCTACGATGTCCTCGTACTCCGGAGCGGAGGACATTAGGTGGAGAAAGTCGTGAACTGATTTAATAGAAATAAATATTAGCAGTTGTTTAGCTGAGTCTTCATCACAGAACCTAGTAAAGATGGTGATCCTGATATTGAAGACTTGAGGATCAGCTGATCTGATGTTACTACTTCTTAAGCTCTAAAGATGATCAGCTCTTTCTGCTCATATCAGTCTGAGACCACCAGCTGTTACCACATGGTCTCCATCTTTAGATTCTGGTGCTTGTTGGCTTTACTCACTCAGATCCTGGTCCCTCCCCGAGACGAGTTCCTCCAGGAGAATGTCCAAGGACGAGAAGACGATGGCCGTCCTGGACTTGTTGTTGTTCACTAGTTCATTTAGAAAGAATGAATGAAAACAGCTTCATGTTAACATTAAACATGATTCCTACTTTCACCTGAATGTTACTATGATGACTCACCTGGAGGTTCTCCGGTCACTCTCCGGATGTAGATCAGGGCATCGGCAGCTAGCTGGACCATTAGCCCCGTCAACATCTCGTCCACTGGATTCACATTGATACACACTGTCAGTTTTCCAGCTGCATCGTTTTTACTCTTCAGATATTTGTACTGAGCGTTTCCGGTACTTACCAAGGTGAGTATACGTTGCATCAAGGTGGGGGAAGAAGATCTTCTGCAGGGTCTCCACCTCTGCATCCACCCCCACCTCGGTTTGTAGATTAGTTCCTGAATCTGAAAGGATCAGCAGATGTTCAGTCATATTATGGTGGGTTCTGATCATAAAGTCACATGACCAAATGGTGCCTGACTGAGTTTGAGTGCTCATCGTCAAATGATATAGTTCTATCTGCTGGAATGGACCAACGCCAGCCTACTCTATTCTACTGCCCTGGTGTCAGAGAAGGTTCTGGGTTCTGTTACTCACCCAGAGCTGTGCTGATGGGGCCTCGGATGCTGTCCAGGTGTTTCTTTACCAGCGATCCAAGTTCAGCATACTCAGGAACTTTGTGCATCACTCTCAGCACCTTGTTGACTGATTTAATAGAAATAAACATCAGCAGATGTTCAGCTGCTACATCATCACAGAACCTGGTGAAGATGCTGATATTGAAGCTCTGAATATAAGCAGATCTGATATTTCTTCTTTAAGATCTACTGACCCGGCCAACATGTCCATGTGGACCCCACATGGGTTAAAGATGGAGCTGTCGATTGGGTCGTCTCGTTTTGTCCATTGTCTTCATATGGACCCTTTGTGTGTTTATCAATGTGGACCAATAACTCGCAAGATGGGCCCATGTGAACAATTGACCTTGTGAACAGTCCCATAACTGAGCCCCCAACAGTAGCCTAAGTGGGGCTCCCAACTGTAACCCAAAAGGGGCACAAACGTTATAACCCAGCGGGGCTCCATGTATCACCAATCATAAGGCCCCTACAAGCCTACGTGAAAGCCATACAGGCCAGATAAGAACCATACAGGCCCCACATGGACATGTTGTCTGTGAAGTGTTTAGTATCACCTTTAATATTTAGTGTTTATGTGCTTTACTCACTCAGGTGCTGGTCAGGTGAGGACGCTAGTCTCCGCAGCAGAGTGTGCACAACCTGGCAGGCGGCCTCGAGCACGGCGTTGGTGTTGTTCGCTGATGTTTGTAGAAGATATTCAGTGAGAGTGAGATGTTGAGAGATATTCAGATATTAATGTTTCTGATTTTGTCTGAATGTAGTTTTTGTAGTGAATCCTGCCTTACTCACCCGGAGGGAACTCGAGGTCCTGCAGGTCAGGTTCCTTCAGGTTCTCCCTCAGGTACCTGAACGCCTCTGCTGCAGAGACCACCCTGACCACAGTCATCATCTCCTGGTCGTCTTTCACATTAATAAACACTGTCAGTCGTCCAGCTGTGTTATTTTCATACTTGATATATTTTCACAGGTCATTTCTGTTACTTACCGAAGGACTGGACAGGGTCCTTCACAAGGGAGGACCACAGGGTCTTAGGAACTGGAGTCACTACCCCTGTGTCCTCAACCGTCTCCAAGACAGGAGCTCCTGAGTCAGATTCTAAGAAGATCAGCAGATGTTCAGTAAGGTTATGGTCAGTTCTGATGGTCCTTGTCAAGTCAGAAAATGATGACATCACCAAATCTTAACTAGTGCCCGATGGAGTTCAGGTGGTCTTCATTAATTTGTTCATTTATTACATCAACAGGACTGGACTGCGTGCTTGAGTGGACCAACAGCAGCTGGTTTGTTCTGGTAATGTTCTCCAATGCTGTACAGTTCAGAGTTAGCATGATGCTAATAGGGTGTTCTGCTCACCCAGAGATGTGCTGGAGGTTGGAGGTTCCTCCAGCAGCGTTTGTGATCTGGTCTCCTCTTCAGTGTGCTCGCTGGTCTGGTCTTCTGTTTGAACATCAATAAATATCAACATCTGTCCAGCTGGGTCGTTATCACAATATCCAAGGTTTGATTCTTTTACTCACCCAGATGCTGGTCCACCACTGCTCCCTCTGCAGGATCTCCAGGAGCTCACTATTCTCAGGAGCTCTCTGTTCTCCTGCTTTAATATTCATATCAGAATGAATAATATCAGAATTTTTTCTTTTAATGTAGAGATACAATGATGTTCATCATGATAACAGGTTCTCCTACTCACCCAGAGGGGTGCTAGAGGGTGGTCCAGCATCTTCAGACTGCAGCAGCTCAGGAGCCGTCTCAGTATTGACGCCTATTTAATTTAGAATTGAATCGTTTAGACAGATTAGCGTTAATATTCAGTTCAATTTCTGTTTTTATTAAATATTAAATAATATTAATAAAAAAATACATACACCACAACTAACACAGAGTAACCTCAACATTAACCCTACACTTACCCCTACCTAACGTTAACATTAACCCTACACTTAACCCTACCTAACATTAACCCTACACTTAACCCTACCTAACATCAACATTAACCCTACACTTAACCCTACCTAACATTAACATTAACCCTACACTTAACCCTACCTAAGATTAACATTAAGCCTACACTTAACCCTACAAAACATTAACATTAACCTTACACTTAACCCTACCTAACATTAACATTAACCCAACACTTAACACTACCTAACATTAGCATTAAAATGAACCCTACACTTAACCATACCTAACATTAACATTAACCCTACACTTAACACTAACTAACATTAACATTAACCCTACACATAACACTACGTAACCATAACCCTACATTTTACACTACCTAACATTAACATTAACCCTACACCTAACCCTACCTAATATTAACCCTACCTAACATTAACCCTACCTAAAATTAACATTAACATTTATCCTGCTCTGATTGGTCAGTTCCCTCACTCTATTCTGATTGGTGAACCACCAGAGTTCTTGAAATTGGTTAAGTCCCACCCCTAAACTAAAGGAGAGTGTATCCAGCGCTGTACTCTGATTTATTCAGTATTTACTGAGAATCACTGACTTGTTCAGTAACTACTGTTAATTATAGTGACGTCGACTCATCTACTCACTCAGAAGCTGCTCAGTCTCTGTGCTGATGTCCACCGGCTCTGTCTCGGCTTCCTCCATCAGCACAGTCTTGCTCTCCACTAGTGGAGTCTCCCTCTCCTCCTCCTCTTTCCTCCACTGTCTCTCTCTCCTCCTCCTCCTTCCTATCTCTTTCTTCTCTATCTGTGCTCCCTCTGTCCTCCTGTGCTCCTCCTCTCTCTCACTCTCTGAATCTCTTCCTCCACAACACCAAAACTTTCTCCAGCTCATTTTGTCTTCTATCCTCTTTCACGCTTCAGCACAGACTGATCTGACGCTGAGACACGCGGAACGTCGTACCTCTTCAGCTTTATGACGTCACACGGTCTCTGTTGTGACATCACAGCGGAATGTTGAACACTCTGTGAAGGTCTCTGCTGGTAAATGACTGTAAGGCTACAGTTAAACACTATTTTTTATTGATTTTACATTCATAAATTATTCAAGAATAAAAATACAAACAAAGATATAATACCTATATGTAAATTCATCATCATCATTGTAAAAACTATAATACACAACTATTAATAAAAATAAATAAATACAATTAAAATTAAAATAAACATACATACCCATATACATACATACATACAATAAACAAACAAAAAAATAATAATAATAAGAGTAATAATACTCTCATCATCAACAATTATTTATTTCTAAACAGTTTTGCACCCATATGTTCAAGAAATTCCAATAATGCCTGCCACACAATTTCAAATTCCACCGACCTTCCCCTAGTTATATCAGTCAGTCTCTCCAATGCAGTACAGGAGGCCATCTCCCTCACCATACATGTACTGAGGGTACATCTCCATTTCTCCAGAACAGAGCTATCAGTCTCCTAGCCTGTAGAAGAGCAGAGTCAATTAGAGTCATCTGTTTTTATTAAGGATGAAGTCTTCTGTGTATACGCCCAGAACACAAAGCTTGTCTTGGAGAGGAATCTTCACTCGTGTAATCTCAGATAAGGATTGAACTATTATTATTTTCTAATATTCCTGGAATGTAGAGCAGGTCCACATGCAATCAAACAAAGTTCACTTTCTTCTTTACATTTAACATCAGTATCTGGAATGCCAGGAGACCACCGGTTCAGTTTAACAGGGGGGACGTAGGTTCTCCTCAGTCATTTGTATTGGAGCAGTCTCAGTCTTGTAGTAGTAGATAGTTTTTGTCTTTTCTCCTTCAGTCTCTTGTAGATCTTCCTGTACGTCTAGTCTCCAGTCCTCCGATTATCAAACCAGGATTCTTTATCATATGACACCAGAGCTGCAGAGTGAAGTCAAATTTGGTTTCTTCCTGGAAGCACTTCCTCCCAGCGCCTGCAGAGGTCGCAGTCTCCGGAATACTAGGTAGCTCCGAACCCACATACCTACTGCACACTCACTCTCATTGTCATCACACACAAGGATGGATTAAAGATAGTATGGATAACACACCCCTCGTGACCAAGGGCCCTCTAATGGTAGGCCCTGCACTTCTCTAGGGCCCCCTGGTAGGGGCTCTCATAACCAGGGCCCTATAAAATAATGCCCCACTCTTTCCGAGGACCCCAAATAGCCAGAAGTCCAAGTCAGAGCAGTGCCACATCACCTTTTCCATATTCATAAGGGGCCCAAAAGCATGGCTAGGGCCTAAAAGCATGGCTAGGGCCCCTAAAAGCATGATTAAGGTCCAAAAGCATGGCTAGGGGCCCCAATAGCATGGCTACAGCCCCCAACAGGACCTGGGGTCAAAGTCCCAAAATTTCAGAGGATCATTAAAATGGAGGGCCCTCAGAATAATATATTGTATTGTAAATGTTGATAGGTATCGCAAAATGTTTTGGGCCACTGATCTCAAGGGCCCCAGGGTGCTGGCCCTACTGGCCCATTCAGTAATCCAGCCGTGATCACACACACCTGACAGTCATTACCGCTAACGACAGTAGCTCGTTGTTTGTAACAGCTCCTTACCGTTTCTGTGGTCTGACGAGCCTCCCCATAGGTCCAGCCTAACCCTTTCATCTCCACAGTGGGGTCCTGCCGTTCTCCCTTGAACCCTCGAGGCCTGCCCGAGCACTCACCTCCTGTCGTCTGAACTCACCCCTGGTGTCTCTACCCCACAGGCCTCCATGCTGTGAGGTTGGTGTGACCACCGGACAGTTTAGCTCGCTCCTGCTAGCGAGCGTTCTCCCGGCTCCCGCCGCTCCTCAAGTGGGTCTAGAAACTAGCGAAGATAAACTGTGTTCTTACGCTCCCCCCGGGAACAGAGGGAGTGGTGTAACCCCCCACAGGGGTCCTCTCCTGGCGAGCTCAGGAACGACGCAAGGACTAACCTCTGTTAGTTTTAACTGTTCAGACAGGCCTAGCTCCTGGTTCTCTCTCCTGTCAACCACTGTTCAGACAGGAGAACCACTCCTGGGGTCCCTGGTGCAAATTCGGCGTCGCCCCATATGGGTGTGAATCAGGAGATTGTAGGTGTATCAAGTTAAGTTTATTTTAAAAATTATCAAACCGCGCGAGAAAAAAAAATAAAGACAGTTTGAGTGTGTTTATGAAAATTGTTCGTGCGGTTCCTCTTTCTGTTCTTGTGAGTTTCACATTTGCACTCACGAGTGAAACATTTATGTGCTACACTGTTAACCCTTAATTAGTTTCTGTGTAAAGACTTTGTGTACTGATTGCCTAAGAACTAAGGTTTTATTGCATTACTTAAAATGTTCTAGTATGTTCTACTATTTTAAAAGAATAACTGAGTACGCTAATATTTTAAGTTAAAAAAACTTAAAACATCAGGTTTTAGCTTGGACCACGCCCCTGTAGCACCTTGCCAGATTCTCATTGGTCAGTTCAATCTAGACTAGTTTAAGTTGTTTAGTGGAGCTTGTAAAGGTTTCACTGTGAGATTTGGTATTTTCTGTGTTTAACTTCTTTTCCTCGGACAGAAACTCTGTAGTGCTGGGATTTCTCTACAGTGGACATTGTCTCCATTGTTATCTGTTGTAGAGGACTACAATTAATCACGGCACCATTTTCCTCTTTTTCACATTCTGGAACTTGGTGAGTGGTTTTCATATTCAAGTGATATAACACTGTTGTTCTGTAGATGCTTATCTAAAGTTAAACACAGTAAATTAATTATTTTAATAAGTTTTAGTGTAATTTTAATGTGTACCCTACATTTAAGATTTATTGTGAGCCAAACAGTGTTCTAACTGGACAAATTAGCCTGTCCAGTCCTAGCCTGTGCTGATTCTCATAGTAGTTTGGTCGAGGTTAACAGTTTACATTAGTCAGTTCTATGTTTTGGGCTCTATGGTTAATATCAGGCATTACCAACTATACAGTGAAATGTACTGGAAATGCAAATATTGTCCAAAATGTGCAAAACATTTCTTTCATGAAAAATTAGGCTTTTGTCATATAAACACGTCAAGTGAGCACAGGTCAGCTGGTGGTGCCAAGTCCAAAATCCAATTTTATAAAGAGAACTGTTCTTTATAGGTCTTTCTTGGCTTGGAATATGCTTCCTATAAACAACAGGCAAACAATGAATACATTTACTTTAAAAAGTTATTGAAAGAAAATTTCTTTAAGCTTAAATGATTGTAGGATGTTCTCTGTCTTTTTAATTTTTAAAGTCTGCTGTTTTTGATTCTTATGTTGATTGTTTATTTGGATTGATTTTGTCTTGGTGTGGACCCCAGGAAGACTAGCAATCACATTGTGGAAGCTAATGGGGATCCAAATAAAGAATAAAGAATAAAGAAAAGAGAGCACAGCTTTTCAAACATTACAGGCAAAAACATGGAAGTTATGCAAGAGCTGAGCCTTTTCCTTGTTTGCATCAGGAATGTCTATGTACATTTATGTCTCTCAGTGCACTAAACACTCATTCATGCTCTGCTCTGAAAATTAGGATTTTATCATCTGTGGAACATACACTTAAAGATCAATCACAATGTTAACTGCCCCTATAAAGACTGTAACTTAGAGAGCCGTGTATATACCCCACTTTCAATGCACACAAAAGTAAAGAACACAGAGAGCATACTTGGAAGCATTTCAAACCTGAAATCGTTCAGAATTAACAGTGAAGCCTGGGATGAAGTAGCTCTTAAACATGAGTGTTACGTGCTGGTCTCTAAGACGCTAGGAGTACGGTGATAAAAACCTGATGGACAGGTGAAAAGGGTAGAGAGAGACGGATACAACACAGCTATTTGCAGTATCTTTTAGTTTTACTTCACATACTTTTTTGTTGGGACATAACATGCCCAGCGATACACAAACACTGAAACAGGTCTTTAAACAAAAACAAGTAGAACAAAAAAAAGTGTCTCCAGCTAGCTCCCCAGCCAAACCCACGGTGGACACAGACGCTGCCAAAGAAATGAACAAAACAAAACTACTGCCCCTGCCTTACCAAACCCTTACCCTAACAAAAAAATACATGGGTCGGCACCCGCCTCTTACCTATTGTGTGTAGACGATTAATAACTATCAGAAATGTATAGACACGCCCACTTGCAAAATACTAAAGCTGTGAAAGGAGTGAAATAGTAAAAGCAGTGTGTGCTACATATAAACATTGTTATTCACCACCTGAATTTAATTATGCGCTATGTAACCTGACTGACATTTCTGAGCTTCCAGAGACCAACCATCCAGATTATTCCTGTGCTTGACCTCACACCAGTGTCATCATTTGAGGCAAGCAGTGATGCAGGTAGCCAGACAGACACAGAGATCTTACCTACTACATCTACTACATCTGTGCAGAGACAGAGACCTTACCTATTACATCTACTACATCTATGCAGAAACAGAGATCTTACCTACTACATCTACTACATATGTGCAGAGACAGAGATCATGGCCATCGATATTTGACGTTACCAAGTTTTCTGTAGATGTAGAACACAGACTGTGCCAAGACAACTTAAAGTATCACAAGGAAGGAACTTACCTCAAAGTAACGAAAGAGCTCAAGCACGACATCCTTGAGAAGTTGGCAGAAACCATGTATGGCTATAAAGCATATCCAACAAAAGAAGAGTTTGAAGCTGTTGCAGGAGCCTTGGTGGGTGAACACCCTTGTCTTAAAGAGCAAGGTTCATCATCTGGCTGTGAAGGCTGGAAGAACAGTCTTAAATTCAAAATGCAATTACAGAACAACAATGCACCAGCTAGGATGCTTGGAGGTCACAATTAATGGTGGTAAACATTGAAAACCAAATGCTGATGGAGAACCTCCACACAAAAATATCAAAAAACCTAGGAAAGGAGGAATGGATGACTCTAGACTTGAGGAAGCCAGAGAAGTCATGGTCAGTGAAAGGATGAAGAAAAAGCCAAATGCAGTCTTATTTGAAAAGAGATGGACATCACATTTGCTCTTAGAAGAAAGGAAGTTGTGAAGGATAAGCCTGACATTAGTCAGATGGTCCAGCGTTGGCCAGCTCTCTTCACAGAAAGCCAGGTTTGTGTAACTTTCCCACTTATGTATTTACTTATTTACTAGCTTAGCGGCATTACATAATGTTGGACGACATTATCAAAGAGAATAGTCATTGGTGTTATTGTGACTGACATAACAATCTGGCTTGTTTTGTATTTCTCAGGTTTACTTGGAGTTTAACAGGGTTGTTGGCAGAAATCTGAAAGAAGAATTCTTTAAAAGACTTGATGCCTTGTGTCCAGTCCTGTTAGAAAACTTCAAGAAGAAGAGAGGTCTGACTGGCCAGATATTAACAGACTTATTACAACAGACAAAGGTGAGTTTATATTTCTGTTTTTCTTTTGCTTATTCTTATGGGTTTAGTTACAGTTGGTTAAACGGTTGGTTCTGAAATCCCACCAAATGATCTGACAGATCAGTGTGGTAACTCAACATGCACACACTTTTGGATAAGGTTTTCAAAAGATTAAGATGTCTGTCATTGACATATCTGCCTCCACCCCAATACAGTAAAGGAGAGATCATTTAAAAACTTAAACTAATTGTTTTTTCTCTCAGGCTGCCCCTTCCCTTGGTAGCCCATCAACACACTAAATATACTGCAGATGCTGGAGATGTACAATAATTACAGCTTTATTCGTTCTACTGTTTGTGGTCAGTGAAATTAGCACAAAACACAGAAATGTCAGAGGCATATTTGTTAAAACTAGGACATATAAACCCTAAACAATCTTAAGTTTGTGTATTATCTTCCAGACCACCGAGCCATCAAAGTTCTTCAGAAGCAGCTCTGTGAGTAGTTTTTCTTCTCTCTCTCTCTCTCTCTCTCTCTCTCTCTCTCTCTCTCTCTCTCTCTCTCTCTCTCTCAGATGTTTTGTTTGCTTGAATCACTTTTGAGATGTTGGTGCTGTTGAGATGTTGGTGCTGTTGAGATGTAGGTGCTGTTGTTCCACTACTTCACGCGATGACACAGGTTTGTTGATGGTGGAGTGGGGGGATCCCAGTGTCTCAGGGTGCTCTCAGGTCCATGTTACCTTCTGGTTCTCTCCTTTTAGTATAGGCTGTTATAGTTAGGCCTGCCGGAGTCTCCAGCCACACTCTAAACTTCTGAATATTCATATTCTCTACAGTTATACTCCTGAGCCCAACTAACTTTCTCTCTTTACTCTTCCTGAGGTAACGACTGTCCTCCTGTCTGTTGAACGCTGTTGAAGGACTGACCATGAGGGCCTTCTCCCCACCATCACCAGCCAGCTCACCTGTCCATCTGTGTCTACTGCTACACCCTCAGTTACATCACTGTGCCATCCAGATGCTCCAGCATTGAGATAGGATGGGACTGTTTCAGCTCACGCCCCCTTTACACAAAGCCTCAGTCATAGACTGCCTCAGTCAGAGACTGCCTCAGTCAGAGACTGCTTCTACCTGTGCAGCATCTAAAGCTTTGCTATCCAGAATTCAAAGAGAGACTCTTTTCTTTGGAGTTTAGTTCATTAAACTAGTAAATACTGGTTGACCAGAGGAGGACGGGTCTACCCTTGTGAGTTTGGTTCCTCCCAAGGTTTCTTTCTCCAGTCTAAGGGAGGTGTTCTTGCCACTGTTGCCTCTGACTTGCTCACAGTGGGATATATGTTATAACTGTCTGTTTCCAAAACTCTGTAAAGCCACTTTGAGACAACATGGTTGTAAAAAGCGCAATATAAATAAACTTGACTTGACTTGACTTTACTCAATATTACAGAAAAAGTAAAAAAATACTGTGAGTGCGCTTGGGAAAGACAGAATGAAACAGGATAATTGCTTTTGCCAAATATTGTAAGTAAAATAGCAGCACATTGTCTTAGAAACAGCAGTGACAAAATGGTAAGAGTTGAAAATGTTGTATTTGATTAATGCATATATGAGAAAGACAATGGAATATGCAGTATGAAGATAAAACACATGGCTAAACTGACTAATGATAAGCAAGCTAAGATACGACTGTTGTCTGGAAGTAAAACTCGTTAGCACAAAACCAAAGAACAGACCTAGTATCAAGATCTTTGGAAACAGTGGTGAGAAGAAGTTGTAGTTCTTCATAACACACTTTACCACAACCATTCTGAAGGTTACTTACAGGACATAAATATTTAGAGAAAAATTGTATTTGACTTTTTAGGTATTTCACTCTGTAGAATCTTGATGATGCAGACATCCTGGATGTTCCAGTGGGGGTCCTCTGCTTTGAAGACATTGGCGCCCAAAACCATTTATCGTCTCTACTGAACCCTTCAAAGGTCAGGATCATTCTAGAGGACACTCTTGAAATGGATGAACTTACCAATCTACCTCAGGCAATGTGCCTCTTGCTTGATTTGGTCTATGCACTCCATTTAGAGTACCCAAAGAGCATGAACAACACATTCAGCTTCATTCAGCAGATTATGTTGAACTTAGGCCAAAGTGAGCTTTCACCCAAACTAGAAAAGTTAAAGAATGACCTTGTAGTGAAATATTTATGATCATTGCACTTATAATGTGAAGTGCCTGTTTATTTTGTGGCATTATTAGACCGAAAATGTTCTGCTGCTACAGCTTGTGCTCCATATTGTTAAATATATTTTACAACACCATGCTGTGTTAGTTGCATTTCTTTTATTTTGCAGCTGAATCTAGGCTTGTATTCAGAAAAATATGTTGTCTAGCCCATACAATGTTTCATTTTGAAAGTTTAAATACATATATGTCACCCAAAATTCATTCTTGTCATGTGTCCATTTTGTGAAAATGTTGTTGCAGTGATGTAATTTTCAATAAAATCAAAGTAAATTTAACTGCTGTTTGAGTATTTTGTCATAGGAAAACATTGAATACAGTTCAAGCTTCATTATGAAGGCTATTTTTTAATTTTACACAACTTAATTTGATTCACATTTGATAACAGAAAACTCAATGTGGCCTTGAATTAACTGGTCAGTATGATTGAGTACAAACAATTTAGATTTCAATGTATTCAACTCAAATGATTTCTTCTTCTATTTGGCATTTAACTTCGTTGTACTTAAACCATATGATTTCTCTAGTAAGCATTACTTAAATATTTTAAGGCAATCACTCAAACTCTTTACGTACAATCAACTTATCTGGGTTTACAGTGTACTGGCTAGAGGCCTGATGCAGGGCTGTACCTCTACTGACTAAAGGCCTGATTCTGGGTTTTACCTCACTACTGATTGAAGGCCTGATCCGGGGCTGGACCTCACTACTGATTGAAAGCCTGATTCTGGGCTGTACCTCACTACTGATTGAAGGCCTTATCCGGGGCTGTACCTCACTACTGATTGAAGGCCTGATGCTGGGCTGTTGCTCACTACTGGCTAAAGACCTGATGCTGGGATGTACCTCACTACTGGCTGAAGGCCTAATTCTGGGCTGTACCTCACTACTGGCTGAAGGCCTGATTCTGGGCTGTACCTCACTACTGGTTGAAGGCCTGATTCTGGGCTGTACCTCACTACTGGTTGAAGGCCTGATGCTGGGCTTTACCTCACTACTGACTGAAGACCTGATCATATGGCATCGCTTTAATACTGATTGCTTGGTCAGTGCTTGAATGTACCTCATGTTTCAACCACTGTTGTATCTTTTGGCAGCTCTACTATTTGTGTGTTTACTTCCTGTTCTCTTGTTCCAGGTGTAGCCTGTCAGCGTGTGATTACCTGTGACGTCTCCCTGTTCCTGATTGGTTGTCGGGTTCTAAGCCTTCTTTTAAAAACGAATTCAAGTTCAGCGGATCTCCACACTGCTGTGATTTCTCTGCTTTGATTGTGATTAGTGAGCCGACCATAGCTCGTTCTTTGACTACATTTGTGTATTGCCCCTTTTGCCCTGTCTGCTGTTTGTAAATAAACTGTATATACATTACTTCTTCTACATATTGTGGGAGGTGTGTAGTAGGGTGTTTGACAGCATTTGGGTTTGTGTGTTGACTTGTTCTCCTGGTTATCACTAGTGAGGGAGTGAGTGAGTTTTGTTTCACTTTGTTTTGGGAGGGTAAGGTGGTCTCTCTCTCTTTCTCTCAGTTAGGACTCTTTTGTTTGTTGTGTTGGTTCTGTCAACTCCTGAAGCTTAAACACGCTGCTCAATAAAAAGAAACTTAACGAGAAATGACAGTTGTCTCATTAGCCTCTCTGCTCCGGTCGGACTCTAGACCCGGCCGTAACAGAACTGGGGGCTCGTCCGGGATGCTTTTGCTGGTTCCTGGTCTGGTTGCTCGTTCTGCTGTGCTTGTCTGGTGCTTTTGCTCTTTGTGGTGGTGGTGGGGGCTGTTCTTATTGTTCAGTATGGCTGAATTCGAGTTGGATAAGTTTACTATTTTCTCACGTTAGAACAATTTGAGCGTTGTCATGGAGATGACCTATTCTGTACACGCAGCTTGTTGAGCAACAGATCTTACTGGAGGGTGATCGGAGTCCACGGGTGTTGCATCTCAGCTGGGGGTTTCTGGCGGTTCTTCTGCGGGGGAATCCAAGGTTGTACCCGAAACTTAGCGTACCTGAAGCCTAGTGTTTCCTCCTCGGTTAAGTTTGTTTTCATACAGGCCAAAACCGAAAATACGCCCCAATAAACCATGTAAGCACGTCATCTCCTCTGATTGGTCAGAGCTATCTGGCGTGCGAGCAAGAAAGTAAACACAGGTAGAAGATCCGGTTTCTGAAACTTCTGCACATTTCTTGTAGAGCGTATCACGGAGCAGCGGCAGAGTCAGCATCTGTTCATAGCTGTAATAATAATCTGATAATATACCTGCACTACAGTCCACCTGCAGAACACCCAGCTCACTCCAAATATCAAGTAGACAACATCCCTCACTGCTAGTCCAAGACAGACCTCGCTTCTTTGTCCTCGCCCTGTTAGCTGCTACAGTTCTCCAGTTCTCTGTTTACGCCATCTGACGCATCCCATAATGCAAAGCACACCTGGCTGCAGGAGATGTTTAGATCAGACTTGTGGAGTACACCTAATACTTGGATCAGATCAAGGTCGAATCACGTTCTCACCACAAAATAACCGCTCCGGAGTGTGATCCCAGTTTTAACACCTGTCAAGACAAACCGCACCAACGGTGCAAACGAACCAGAGTCTGTTTTAACCGGACTCACTAGTGCTGGTGTAAAAACACCCTCAGTAAACTCATCTGAGTAGAGGGTTCTGGAGTGGATTTTATTTTCACTTATAGTCAGTTTAATGATTTTAATCTGCTTTACCACGTACCAGCTGCTGCTCTGCTCCTCCAGTGTTCGGTGGTTTGCTGTTGTCTGACACTTTATGCTGTTTGGTGTATCGATTCAGAATCAGACATGGTGTCACGATCCATACGCAAGATTTTATCAACTCAACAGAGACAAGAAATGTGAAACAAGCTTCTAAACTTATTTAAGTCAAGTTTATTTGTCTAGCGCTTTTTACAACCATGTTGTCTCAAAGCAGCTTTACAGAGTTTTGAAAACAGACAGTTACAACATATATCCCCTGTGAGCAAGCCAGAGGCAACAGTGGCAAGAACACCTCCCTCAGACTGGAGGAAGAAACCTTAGGAGGAACCAAGAATTACTAGGGGAAACCCGTCCTCCTCTGGTCAAATAGTATTTACAGTTTAAAAAACTTAACACCGAAGAAAAAAGTCTTTGTTTGAAATCTTGATAGCAGAGGTAAGGTGTAGACCCTCAGCAGAACGTTCAGTAACATACCTGAACACTATATTACACTAATAAAGCCTGTAGACTCTCAGCAGAAGGTTCAGTAACATACCTGAACACTGGATGACACTAATAAAGCCTGTAGACTCTCAACAGAAGGTTCAGTAACATACCTGAACACTGTATTACACTAATAAAGCCTGTAGACTCTCAGCAGAGCGTTCAGTAACATACCTGAACACTGTATTACACTAACAAAGCCTGTAGACTCTCAGCAGAACGTTCAGTAACATACCTGAACACTGTATTACACTAATAAGGCATGTAGACTCTCAGCAGAACGTTCATTAACATACCTGAACACTGTATTACACTAATAAAGCATGTAGACTCTCAGCAGAACGTTCAGTAACATACCTGAACAATGTATTACACTAATAAAGCCTGTAGACTCTCAGCAGAACGTTCATTAACATACCTGAACACTGTATTACACTAATAAAGCATGTAGACTCTCAGCAGAACGTTCAGTAACATACCTGAACAATGTATTACACTAATAAAGCCTGTAGACTCTCAGCAGAACGTTCAGAAACATACCTGAACACTGTATTACACTAATAAAGCCTGTAGACTCTCAGCAGAACATTCAGAAACATACCTGAACACTATATTACACTAATAAAGAATAAAGAGTTGTAGCATATTTTAATATTTTGTATATATAAATTATTTTATTTATTTGTATATAAATATATGTTTTTAAAAATATGAATATGTATAAATATATATGATATAAAAATAATATTATAATATAAATATCAAAAATATTTTCTGATTTGTGGGTGTGGAGAGCGAGGGTTGGGGTGATTTTAGGAGGTTGGGGTGATTTGGAGGATGTTCACGGACGTCTGTCATCTTGTTGCCACCAGTCCGGTCTCTTCCCTCTTCGTCCTCCTCCACGTCTCCCTCTTCCTCCAAAACCATCTCTCTCTCCTCGTGGAGTAGCGCACTCGTCATTAGGACGGTGACGGCATCCTCTTGGATTTGGTGTCCACTGATCAGTGGACTCGTGTCTTGGCTGGTGTCGGGGTCTGTTGTGCCTCTGCCTCCTCTGATCTGTGGCCTCCTCTCTCATCTGCTGTGGGGGCACTCTAGGACATGTTGGTGGTCCTTGGTGCCGCTGCCACTGGTGTCTGTGTCCGTGTTGGAGGTCTAGCTGTGGAGGAGGAGGTCTAACCCAGGAACAGCCTTGACTCATTCTGCCTCTGTGAGCTACAAATGCAGTTAAACTCATGTTAGTATCAGTGTGTAATTACTGTAGAAGAAAAACTTCTGGTCTCCTGAAGAATGTTCTAATGGAAGCTTCTATGTTAAACTGATGAGCATGAAGAACTTTGTAGAAGCTCCACTACCAGTGAAAGTTTATCTCTAGAGCCGTATCTCCAACCCAAGATCTGAGGAATCTGAAGAGTGTACGTTCATGTAAACACAATCTGAGATCTGTTTTCTTTACTCACCCTGAGACGTCTGAGGCGGCTGAGGTGGCTGAATATTTGCTGGCCTCCTGTTCAGATGATTATTGGTGGATTCAGCCGGAGCAACAGCTTCCTCCACCCTCTCAGTCTGATCTCCTGCTGTAACATGAAGAAACATCAACAGCTGTCCACATCCATTCAGATGTTCAGATGAATATTAATAACTAACTAATGAAACATTAGCAGTTCTTCAGACGTTCACAGCTATTATGATGATCATCAAGCTGCTAGGTTCTTCTACTCACCCAGACATCCACAGTAATAGAGTCTGGCGTGGTCCAGCATGGACGCCAGCTGCTCCACGATGTCCTCGTAGTCCGGAGCCGAGGACATTAGGTGGAGAAAGTCGTGAACTGATTTAATAGAAATAAATATTAGCAGTTGTTCAGCTGAGTCTTCATCACAGAACCTAGTAAAGATGGTGATACTAATATTGAAGACTTGAGGATCAGCTGATCTGATCTTACTCCTTCTTAATCTCTAAAGATGATCATCTCTTTCTGCTCATATCAGTCTGAGATCACCAGCTGTTACCACATGGGCTCCATCTTTAGTTTCTGGTGCTCATTAGCTTTACTCACTAAGATCCTGGTCCCTCTCTGCAACGAGTTCCTCCAGGAGAATGTCCAAGGACGAGAAGACGATGGCCGTCCTGGAGTTGATGTTGTTGCTCACTAGTTCATTTAGAAAGAATGAATGAAAACAGCTTCATGTTAACATTAAACATGATTACTACTTTTACCTGAATGTTATTATGATGACTCACCTGGAGGTTCTCCATTCAGTCTCCGGATGTAGATCAGGGCATCGGCAGCCAGCTGGACCATTAGCCCCGTCAACATCTCGTCCACTGGATTCACATTGATACACACTGTCAGTTTTCCAGCTGCATCGTTTTTACTCTTCAGATATTTGTACTGAGTGTTTCCGGTACTTACCAAGCTGAGTGTACGTTGCATCAAGGTGGGGGAAAAAGATCTTCTGCAGGGGCTCCACCTCTGCATCCACCCCCACCTCAGCCTGTAGATTAGTTCCTGAATCTGAAAGGATCAGCAGATGTTCAGTCATGTTATGGTGAGTTCTGATCATTAATTCACATGACCAAATGTTGCCTGACTGAGTTTGAGTGGTCATCGTCAACTGATCTCGTTCTATCTGCTGGAATGGACCAACACCAGCCTAGTTCATTCTGCTGCCCTGGTGTCAGAGAAGGTTCTAGTTTCAGTTACTCACCTAGAGCTGTGCTGATGGTCCCTCGGATGTTGTCCAGATGTTTCTTTACCAGCGATCCAAGTTCAGCATACTCAGGAACTGTGTGCATCACTCTGAGCACCTTGTTGACTGATTTAATAGAAATAAACATCAGCAGATGTTCAGCTGCTACATCATCACAGAACCTGGTGAAGATGCTGATCCTGATATTGAAGCTATGAGTATCAGCAGGTCTGATATTTCTTCTTTAAGATCTACTGACCCAGCCAACATGTCCATGTGGCCCCACAAGGGTTAAAGATGGAGCTGTCGATTGGGTCGCCTCGGGGCAACCTGGTTGGGGCCCCACAAAGATTTGTCCATTGTCTTCATATGGACCCTTTGTGTGTTTATCAATGTGGACGAATAACTCGCAAGATAGGCCCATGTGAACAATTGGCCATGTGAACAGTCCCATAACTGAGTCCCCAACAGTAGCCTAAGTGGGGATCCCAACTGTAACCCAAATGGGGCACAAACGTTATAACCCAGCGGGGCTCCATGTATCACCAATCATAAAGCCCCTCCAAGCCCATGTGAAAGCCATACAGGCCAGATAAGAACCATACAGGCCCCACATGGACATGTTGTCTGTGAAGTGTTTAGTATCATCTTTAATATTTAGGGTTTATGTGCTTTACTCACTCAGGTGCTGGTCAGGTGAGGACGCTAGTCTCCGCAGCAGAGTGTGCACAACCTGGCAGGCGGCCTCGAGCACGGCGTTGGTGTTGTTCGCTGATGTTTGTAGAAGATATTCAGTGAGAGTGAGATGTTGAGAGATATTAAGATATTAATGTTTCTGATTTTGTCTGAATGTAGTTTTTATAGTGAGTCCTTCTTTTACTCACCCGGAGGGAACTCGAGGTCCTGCAGGTCAGGTTCCTTCAGGTTGTCCCACAGGTACCTGAACGCCTCTGCTGCAGAGACCACCCTGACCACAGTCATCATCTCCTGGTCGTCTTTCACATTAATAAACACTGTCAGTCGTCCAGCTGTGTTATTTTCATACTTGATATATTTTCACAGGTCATTTCTGTTACTTACCGAAGGACTGGACAGGGTCATTTACAAGGGATGACCACAGGGTCTTAGGAACTGGAGTCACTACCCCTGTGTCCTCAACCGTCTCCAAGACCGGAGCTCCTGAGTCAGATTCTAAGAAGATCAGCAGATGTTCAGTAAGGTTATGGTCAGTTCTGATGGTCCTTGTCAAGTCAGAAAAAGACATCACCAAATCTTAACTAGTGCCTGATGGAGTTCAGGTGGTCTTCATTAATTTGTTCATTTATTACATCAACAGGACTGGACTGTGTGCTGGAGTGGACCAACAGCAGCTGGTTTGTTCTGGTAATGTTCTCCAATGCTGTACAATTCAGAGTTAGCATGATGCTAATAGGTTGTTCTGCTCACCCAGAGATGTGCTGGAGGTTGGAGGTTCCTCCAGCAGCGTTTGTGATCTGGTCTCCTCCTCAGTGTGCTCGCTGTTCTGGTCTTCTGTTTGGACATCAATAAATATCAACATCTGTCCAGCTGGGTCGTTATCACAATATCCAACGTTTGATACTTTTACTCACCCAGATGCTGGACCACCACTGCTCCTCCAGCAACGTCCCTCTGCAGGATCTCCAGGAGCTCACTGGACTCAGGAGCTCTCAGTTCTCCTGCTTTAATATTCATATAAGAATGAATAATAATAGCATTTGTTCTGTTAATGTAGAGATAGAATGATGTTCATCATGATAACAGTTTCGTCTACTCACCCAGAGGGGTGCTAGAGGGTGGTCCAGCATAATCAGACTGCAGCAGCTCGGTCGCCGTCTTGGTATTGACGCCTATTTAATTTAGAATTTAATCATTTAGACAGATTAGAGTTTATATTCAGTTAAATTCCTGTTTGTATTAAATATTAATTAATATTAATAAATAAAATACATACACCACAACTAACACAGAGTAACCTTTACATTAACCCTACACTTAACCCTATCTAACAATAACATTAACCCTACACTTAACCCTAACTAACATTGACATTAACCCTACACTTAACCCTACCATTAACATTAACCCTACACGTAACCCTACCTAATATTAACATTAACCCTACCTAACATTATCCCTACACTTAACCCTACCTAACAATAAAATTAGCCCTACACCTAACCTAACCTAACAATACAATTTACCCTACACCTAACCTTACCTAACAATAAAATTAACCCTACACCTAACCTTACCTAACATTAACATTAACCCTAAACTTAAGCCTACCTAATATTAACATTAACCGTACACTTGACCCTTACCAAACATTAACATTAACCCTACACTTAACCCTACCAAACATTAACATGAACCCTAAACTGAGCTTAACCCCTTGAGAAGGTACTCTGCCTCTGTCTGAAACACTTTGTTAGAGCTCCTGTTTCTTTAAGCCGGCCTCCCACTGAGCCCAGTGTGCTCTGATTGGTTAGTCCCCCCACTCTGTTCTGACTGGTCAACCACCAGAGTGCTTGAAACAGGTTTAAGTCCCACCCCTACACTAAAGGAAAGTGTATCCAGCGCTGTACTCTGATTTATTCAGTGATTAGTATGAATTAATAAGTATCTGCTGTGATTTGTTCACATATTACTCTGAATTTAGTGTCTACAGTGAATTATTCAGTGATTATTCAGTAACTGTTCTGATTTATTCAGTATGTATTGACAATCATTGACTTGTTCAGTAACTACTGTTAATTACAGTGACGTCGACTCATCTACTCACTCAGAAGCTGCTCAGTGTGTGTGTTGTCCATCAGCACAGTTTTGTTCTCCTCTAGAGGAGTCTCCTTTTCTTCATCACCACGTGATGATTCCCTCCTTAAACTTCTCTTTCTCTCTCTCCTCCTTCTCTTTCCTCTCTTTTTCTTCTCAATCTGTGCTCCTTCTGGCCTGCTGTGCTCCTCCTCTCTCTCACTCTCCGTATCTCCTCCTCTGCAACACAAGAACTTACTCCAGCTCATGTTTGCTTCTAACTCCTTCGACGCTTCAGCACAGACTGATTTGACGCTGAGACACGTGCGGAACTTCCTACAGCTTCACCTTTATGACATCACACGGCCTCTATAGTGACATCACAGCGGAATGTTCAACACTGTGAAGGTCTCTGTTGGTAAATGAATGTGAGGCTACAGTTAATGGTCTTCATGTAGTGAATCATAGCGACGCTGCTGTGTTTACTCCTCACTTCTCAGATTTGAGCAGTTCATGTGAATCAGACTGACAACTTGCTTTATTTCATCACCTCACAGAACACCATTCAGAGAGACTCTATGAGAAACATTAAAGGAGCCATAGAATTCATTCATCCAGCAGTTTCAATTCAGTGTGTTCAGGATTAGTATCCATCCATGTACACCAACCTGACACTTTATCAGGTACACCTCCTTCTATCTATACTCACTGTCCATTATATCAGCTCCACTGACCAAATAGGAGCACTTCATAATTTATTACCCTGTTCTTTAACGATCAGGACCCCCACAGGACCACCACAGAGCAGGTATTATGAGGGTGGTGGGTCATTCTCAGCACTGATCCACTTACACCAGCACATCACACTAACACACTACCACCACTTAAATGCAATGCAGTGCTGAGAATGATCCACCACCCAAATACACAGTGGAGTCACATTCTTATTACCACCACCTAATTTCCATAGTAACCAACGTGTACAGCACAGACAGCAGCTAGACGGACTGGGAGACTCAATAAGGTCCTGGTAGGTGGTCACAGGTGTTTGGAGTAATGCTGACTGCAGTGCATACCACAGCTGCTGGAGGAAGCATGGGGGAGGATCCATAGAGGCACCATCCAGGTGGTCGCACAGATGGGTTGAGCATCAGACTCTGACACCCACATGCTCATGATAATGTGACTTGAATGTGCGATATCTGCTCTGTGGTGGTCCTGTGGGGGTCCTGATCATTAAATAACAGATTAATAAAGTATACAGAGAATCAGATGAACTACAGTCTGTAAGTGTAGCTCCTATGTGGTCAGTGGAGCTGATACAGTGGACAGTGAGTGTTGATAGAAGGAGGTGAACCTGATTAAGTGGTGGATGGGTGTGTGTTTGGTAGCTACATGTAAATGTATCATTTGATTAATTAGCACAGCTGCTCCAGATTACTCCCTAATTAACGTCTGATCCGTTTCTTTAACTGTTTTATCAAAACAAGTTATTTTTATTTTCACACAGTAGCTGTTGACGTTCAGTTATTAAGCGAATCTTAAAAATGGGTATAGAAGTGGTCTTACAGAGAAGAACAGAAGAAGATGCTAAAAGCTGTATCTGAAAACACCTCAACACTGAAAACCTCCAAGTTAATCCAACATGATCATCACACAGTAAAGAAGTTCCACTGCAGAACAGTGAAGGTGCTCAGACACGTGTGGAACACAAGATTCAGAAATGTAGAGCTCTGGAACTCAGAAGAACCAAAAAATGAGCTGCAGTAACACCAACGTCATCCAGTGAGACGATATCTAAAGCTTTGGATTTGGAGAAATGAAGAAAACGACTCGTGTCCTCAATTAAAATAACAGAATGAAGATGAAGAGGGTTAAAAATGCATGAAGACTAAATCAGGTGATATTTACTGACCAGTGCTGTGTAGCATTAGCTGGATCTGATAGATGGGCTACTTTCTGGGTTGTGATTGGTCATTCTGCTCTAAAGAGACGAAGAGTATGAAGGTGGTGGTGGTGGTGTCATGTTTGGGCCGGTATCACTGATGATGAACTTATTGTCCCTCTTCGTTTGCAGGATGGAGTGATACTGAACTCACATAACCAACATCAATAGAACAGCTTCCTTCATCTTCACAATTTTGCTGATTCAAGAAATGCACTGTTTCTACAGGAAGCAGAAGAGGTAGTTCAGCTGGAGGTGATCTCCTGTCTTAACAAGCTTCAGTTAGTCCAGATTTCTACAGCCAGAGTCTTTACAGGAACTTTAAAGTGACTACATTAACTATATATTGATTATTGATATTGACTATATCAGCCCAGTTTGATCTGCTCTACATTGTTTGCCAGTTAAATGACACATTGAGTATGAAACTCTACTACTCACTGACGTGGAGAAAATTCCTTCCATTAAAGAAAGACCTCACCTATAAGATCTCCAAGTAGCTTGATGTTCCTGTTACTACAGTTGCACATATGGTTCAGAAGTTTAGGGTCTACAGTACTCTAGCCCAACTCCCTGGACGTGAAGGTAAGAAAAAACTGAAGACAAATTGAAGAGACTGATAATACGAAGGCTGGTCCACCTTGTAGATGTAAAGTCAGAGACAGTAGCTCATCTGCTGCTGCACAGTTTGTGTTCTCTAGTCCTTCATTAGTGGACACAGGATGCCGCCCACAGGACACTACTGTCTGGATAGTTTTGGTTGGTGGATTATTCTCAGTCCAGCATTGACACTGAGGCGTCTGATCCACTCACACCAGCACAACAACACACCACCACCACCATGTCAGTATCACTGCAGTGATGAGAATGATCCACCTCCCTAATAGTATCTGCTCTGTGGTGGTCTTGTGGGGGTTCTGACCATTAGTGAACAGGGCAAACAATGTATTCAGAGAATCAGATGAACTACAGTCTGGAAGAGTAGAACTATAAAGTGCTCCTGTATGATTGGTGAATGTAACAAAATAGGCTTGCAACTTAAAATCAACAAATAAACGAGGCTGCGTCTCGTCTCCTCTGACCTCTACACCTCCTCAACATCACAGGGAATGTCCTGTATGGCTAGACAGCGAGGGAAGAAGCTTCTGGAGTGACGAATCCAGCCCTGGCATGCTCCCTCATCAACGTCCCCACAAGCTTCCTCCATCTCCTGTAGAAAAGGTACATATTGGTGGGGTTGGAACTTAGATCCTCCACCTCCATGTTGAAAAAGAATAGGATAGAGGAACGGAGAGTTTGGTGGAAGGTAAAGCAACATCAAACTGTGGGTGTTCAGTCAACCAGGGGTGCGTTAGCAGCATTAGCAGTCTACATGGTTTGAACGATGCAGATACGATGCAAGCGTTTCCCAAAACCATAGTTGGAACTATTGAGGTAACCATGTTGGTAACTTACATAGTCTGAACCATCGTTAAGCAACACAGGCGTTTCCCAAAAACCATAATTCCATCGAACGTTCACAAACACTGTGGTTAAGCTGTGTAGCTGGAACAACAGTTGTAGACCTGTGGTTAGAGGTAGAGATGAAGGGATTGATCGGCTATGTATCAGTATCGGCAGACTTTTAATTAAAATATGTGATCAGCAATCAGCCGATATTTCTCCAATGTAGCCGATCCCAAGAGCCGATCGATGGCAGTAAACAAACAAGCCTAATTTCTGTATTTACAGCTAGCGGTTCTTCCAGGAAGAGGAGCCCTCTGTGAAACCCCCTCCGGCCAGCTCCCTGCAATTCCTATCTGAACCACTAGGTGGAAATACATACCCTTTCATTTTCAACAGACTGACTAAAGCAGCGGCCTCGCGAGAACAGTTTATGGTGTTCACGGCATGTGCTAAGAGAAAACAAGTCGTCCGTCTGGCAGTGTTTAGCGTATGTGACTCAGACTCATCCAGGACGTTTAGTAAAATTAGTAAAATCAGTGTGTCTCGTTGGAGAACCAAGACAAAGACATTTAACACTATTAATCTGATACGACACTTAAGAGTACACCACACAACTGAATACAGTGAGTATCAGCAAACAGCAGAGCTAGCACGCACAGCTAGCACAAAACTAATAACCCAGGACACCATGCAGACCAGATCTGACTGGTACGAACAGAACAGCAGCAACAATTCAAGATCTACATTTAATGATTACAGATTTTAGTTTAAAATAACAGAGTCTGCTTTTAATGACTACAGTTTTTACTGCATGTATTTAATTAGCTTTTTTAGTTTTAAATTAAGGGTCTAAATGTAATGATAGCAGTATTGGGGATATTTGTTTGATTTATTTTGTTTATTTACTGCTAATGTTGTTAAAAATATTAAGCTGTTTCACATAAGCTTGATTAAAAATGGTAATAAACCAGTTTCTACCATGTTTCGTGACTTGCTTGCGCTAATAACTGCATGTAGCTGTAAGCCCCGCCTTTTTCACTGCTCAAAAACATTAAAAGCCTTGCAAATGGAACATTGGTCTTAAACTGCCTCTAAAAAACTGCCTCAGTAGCCTACATGTAACTACATGTCTGCAGTTAACCTTTTGTGTCCTCTTTCCTCCAGGACAGCTAGATCCTCTCCACCTGCCCCGTGGCTGACTGAAGTCCTACGCAGCAACCGGAGAGAGCTAAGGAAGGCAGAAAGGAAGTGGAGGAAGTCCCAGCTTACACTCCTATCAGGCTCTACTATACTTAATGGAGGTTACTGCTGCCAAGTCATCCTTCTACAAGGACAAACTGGAAGCATCATCATCTGACCTACGCAAGCTCTTTAGTATTTTCTCCTCTCTTCTCAAACCCCCCTCTCCCTCACCACACTCTTCCCTTACCCCGGAGGATTTTGTCACCTTCTTTTAGGAGTTTTCGTTTTCCTCTTGCTCCACTTCCCTCACCAATACTCATCCTCTTGCCAATAATTCCTTAACATGCTTCTCTCCTCTTTCCACAGATGAGGTCCTACAGCTACTTAAATCCAGCAACCCGACCACCTGCCCACTGGATCCCATTCCATCCACACTCTTCCAGACAGTCTCCATGGATCTGCTGCCCTTCATCACGTTCATCATAAACAGCTCCTTGTCATCAGGACGGGTCCCTGCCGCAATAAAGACTGCCAGAGTGGTTCCAATTCTGAAGAAGCCCACACTGGACGGCTCAGACATCTGCAACTACCATCCGGTATCACTCCTTTCTTTTCTATCAAAAATTCTTGAGCGTGCTGTATATAACCAACTGTCTCTCTTTCTCACCCAGAATCTGCTCCAGGACCCCAACCAGTCCGGCTTCAAACCAGCGCACTCAACAGAAACAGCCCTCATGGCGGTGACTGAGAAGTTCCAGACTGCAAGATCATCCAAACTGTTATCGGTTCTAATCCCTTTGGACCTCTCTGCAGCTTTCGACACGGTGAACCACGAGATCCTTCTATCCGTCCTCACTGACCAGGGAATCGCAGGCTCTGCATGGAAGTGGTTTGAGTCCTATCTAGAGGGGCGGTCTTACCAGGTAACATGAAGACGGTCTACATCTGCTCTTTGTAGGCTCCTTACTGGCGTTCCTCAAGGCTCTGTGCTAGGTCCTCTCCTCTTTTCACTCTGCATCCGTTCTCTTGGTGATGTTATTACCTCTCATGGTTTCTCTTACCACTGCTATGCTGATGACACTCAACTAATGCTTTCCTTCCCACCGTCTGATACTCAGGTTTGCAGTCGTATCTCTGCATGTCTGACTGACATCTCTTCATGGATGACAGCTCATCATCTGAAGCTCAATCCCAGCAAGACTGATCTGCTGTTCATTCCTAGAACTACATCCTCAGCAGGATCTTGCCATCTCATTTGAGAACTCTTTGATTGTTCCATCTAAAGATGCAAGAAACCTTGGGGTGACTCTGGATGACCAGTTATAGTTCTCAACTCATACTATGAACCTGACTCGGTCATGCAGATACATTCTCCACAACATCAGACGCATCCAACCCTTCCTCTCTCAGGAGGCCTCCCAGGTGCTCGTCCAGTCTCTTGTCATTTCTAAGGCTCAACTACTGCAACTCGCTCCTGGCTGGTCTTCCTCTGCAGGCCATCAGGCTCTTACAACTGATCCAGAATGCAGCAGCACGGCTCGTCTTCAATCTTCCCAGGTTCACTCATGTCACTTCACTGGCTTCGTGTAGCTGCTCACATTCAATTTAAAGTTCTGATGCCTGCAAAGCCAAGAATGGACCAGCTCCTCCTGATCTTGTGGCAATGGTCAAAAGTCATTCATGGAAGATACGCAACAAGACACTTCTCTGTCCTGGCACCCAGATGGTGGAACGAACTTCCACGTACTGTCCAAACAGCGAACTCTCTCGCGGTCTCAAAAACGCTGATCGGTCTGTCTCCAGTTAGAGGCTTTAGTTTCTGGCTATTAGGTCCTCAGAGGAGGCAGTGTAAAGAAGCATGTCAGTAAACTGAAAATAAACATCAATCTTTTAGTACAAACTTTTAGATCCCAAATACTTTGAACGTGCAGTTCTATATGTGTTCATGATTGTATTTCTGGGTTTCTAAGTGTGTAAGCTGTGTAACATACACCAAACTACGCTCTCTCAACATTATTTCACCTTCAAGATTCTACCCTGGGGCAACCGGTGGAGTAGGAGGTGGTTAAATAAATATGTATGTCAGGGGTTTGGTTCAAAACGGTGGCATGGTAGGTTGTAGGTTAAATCATTCCAGCAGGAAACTTGCCTTAGCTCTGAATATGGAGAGCTTGTGAAGCTGTGAAGCTTATTGTAAGCCAGTAGGCTGTGTATGTTTTAGAATGGGGAAGGATGTTGTTCACCTACTGGTGACTGTGCTATGGTAGAAATCTGAACATGTACATACTGGGTTGCCAGTGAGAGAATAAATGTGAAAGGGTTTAACCTACAAGTGAAAGTGATGATGATGATGAAATAGACCTAGTGGAGAAAGAAGCTGTGGGCACAAAGAACGGGTGTGGGTTGGGTGGTGGGCAGGATTATGGACTAAACCTATTTTTTAATAATTGCTGTTGTATTTGTTAGCATTCCATCATGTGTTAGACATTCAGCATCTTCAGTATCTTCTACAAAGACCTTTCAGCAACTGCACACTTGTTTTCAGGACCATGTTGTGCAGCAGTGCTGTAACCACAACCACAGTTCCACATGTGGTGGGGTGCACCAGCAGACTTGCTCAGACACTGGAAACACTGCTTCCACAACTCAATGGCCCTCTCCACGACGCCTGACGTTCTGGTGTGAGCTCTGTTGTATCTCTCTTCGGCCTCTGTGTTGGGCTGCTGGATGGGTGTAAGCAGGTAGGGGTGCAAATGGTAGCCACTGTCACCTAAAAGCCAGCAGCTCTTAAAGCCACCACCTTCTGCCACCTGGCAGAGAGCAGAGGTGCTGCAATGTCTGTGAATACACCCTAAGAATCAGAGACCACCTGGACATTCGAAATATGGTAGCCCTCCCGGCAGAGGTATGCCGCCTCACTGTCGGATGGTCTCACGATTCACACCAATGACCTGGAGAACATCAGCAATGCCCTGGAAGCCTTGGTTGAGTCTGGAGACGCTCTCTGGGGTGGTTGGGAAGCTCATCCTCTCGTGAAGCTGTAACAGTGCCTGAGTTACGGCTGTTACAGCTCTACTGATGGATGCTTACAGCTGGACTTAAGGCATGGTTTTGCTGAGTGGCCCTCACCAGATGAGGGTGAACTAAATCATTGAACTCTTGGACAGTTGGCCGAGAGAGGAGATAGGACTTCATGGGGTTTGAAGGTGGTCCGTATGAATGCATTCACATACACCACCTCACTGCGGCACCTGTAACGATGGTTTAATGCAATGATGTTATGTAACGCTGCCGCTGTGCTAAGGGCCTCACATGCTGCCACAGCATTTATAAGGAACAGGAAACACCTGGAGTTAATTGATAGGCAGATTTCACTGGTGGGCATATGTATCCAGAAAGAACTGTTATTGGTAGCATATATGGTAAGTGCATGTAATGTTTAGGGTATTTAAATGAGCCGTTATTTAGTCCAGGCATGTTAAATACTTTATATAGACCTAGTATTAGTAATTCATATCTCATCATGTTTATTTTCTATCTGAGGTTTCAGAACTATGAGTGGATATTATGGATACATTGTGCAGGCTGGGGGGATACGTTTAAATGAACACCTGAACCTGAACACTGTATTACACTAATAAAGCCTGTAGACTCTCAGCAGAACGTTCAGTAACATACCTGAACACTTTATTACACTAAAAAAACCTGTAGACTCTCAGCAGAACATTCAGAAACATACCTGAACACTGTATTACACTAATAAAGCCAGTAGACTCTCAGCAAAATGTTCAGTAAAATACCTGAACACTGTATTACACTAATAAAGCGTGTAGACTCTCAGCAGAACATTCAGAAACATACCTGAACACTGTATTACACTAATAAAGCCAGTAGACTCTCAGCAAAATGTTCAGTAACATACCTGAACACTGTATTACACTAATAAAGCGTGTAGACTCTCAGCAGAACGTTCAGAAACATACCTTAACAATGTATTACACTAATAAAGCCTGTAGACTTTCAGCAAAACGTTCAGTAACATACCTGAACATTGTATTACACTAATAAAGCCTGTAGACTCTCAGCAAAACGTTCAGTAACATACCTGAACACTGTATTACACTAATGAAGAATAAAGAGTTGTAGCATATTTTAATATTTTGTATATATATATATTATTTTATTCATTTGTATATAAATATATGTTTTTAAAAATATGAATATATATAAATATATATGATATAAAAATAATATTATACTATAAATATAAAATATATTTGCTGATGAGTGGGTGTGGAGAGCGATGGTTGGGGTGACTTTAGGAGGTGGGGGTGATTTGGAGGAGGTTCACGGACGTCTGTCATCATGTTGCCACCAGTCCGGTCTCTTGCCTCTTGGTCCTCCTCCACGTCTCCCTCTTCCTCCAAAACCATCTCTCTCTCCTCGATGAGGAGCGCACTCGTCATTAGGACGGTGACGGCATTCTCTTGAAATAGGTGTCCTCTGATCAGTGGACTCGTGTCTTGGCTGGTGTCGGGGTCTGTTGTGCCTCTGCCTCCTCTGATCTGTGGCCTCCTCTCTCATCTGCTGTGGCGGCACTCTAGGACAAGTTGGTGGTCCTTGGTGCCGCTGCCACTGGTGTCTGTGTCCTTGTTGGAGGTCTTGCCGTGGAGGAGGAGGAGGTCTTACCCCAGAACAGCCTCGACTCATTCTGCCTCTGTGAGCTACAAATGCAGTTACACTCATGTTAGTATCAGTGTGTAGTTACTGTAGAAGAAGAACTTCTGTTCTCCTGAAGAACGTTCTAATGGAAGCTTTTATGTTAAACAGAAGAGCATGAAGAACCTTGTACTAGCTCCACTACCAGTGAAAGTTTATCTCTAGAGCCGTATCTCCAACCCAAGATCTGAGGAAGTACCTTTATTTGTAAGAGTGTATGTTCATGTAAACACAATCTGAGATCTGTTTTCTTTACTCACCCCGAGACGGCTGAGGCAGCTGAGGTGGCTGAATATTTGCTGGCCTCCTGTTCAGATGAATGTTGGTGGATTCAGCCGGAGCAACAGCTTCCTCCACCCTCTCAGTCTGATCTCCTGCTGTAACATGAAGAAACATCAACAGCTGTCCAGACTATAGTCAGCTGACCTGACTATGGTGTTTGTGTTGCTCACATACAAACTGGACTCAGAGTCACCTCGTAAAATGTTCAGATGAATATTAATAACTAACTAATAAATCCTGATGAAACATTAGCAGTTCTTTAGAAATTCACAGTTATTATGATGATCCTCAAGCTACTAGGTTCTTCTACTCACCCAGACATCCACAGTAGGATCGTCTGGAGTGGTCCAGCAAGGCCGGCAGCAGCTTCACGATGTCCCGGTAATGAGGAACCGAGGACATCAGTAGAAGAAAGTCGTTAACTGATTTAATAGAAATAAATATTAGCAGTTGTTCAGCTAAGTCTGATGTTACTACTTCTTAAGCTCTAAAGATGATCAGCTTATTCTGCTCATATCAGTCTGATACCACCAGCTGTTACCACATGGGCTCCATCTTTAGTGTCTAGTGCTCATTAGCTTTACTCACTCAGATGCTGGTCCCTCTCAGTGACCAGCTCCTCCAGGATGGTATCCAAAGCCTCGATGATGACGGCCTTCCTGGACTTGTTGTTGTTTACTAGTTCATTTAGAAAGAATGAATGAATACAGGTTCATGTTAACATTAAACATGATGCCTACTTTTACCTAAATGTTAATATGATGACTCACCTGGAGGTTCTCTGTGTAGCTGTCGAAGGTACAGCAGGGCGTCAGCAACCAATTGGACCATGAGCCCCGTCAGCATCTCGTCCACTGGATTCACATTGATACACACTGTCAGTTTTCCAGCTGCATCATTTTCACTCTTTATGTATTTGCACTGACCATTTCCGGTACTTACCAAGGTGTGCATAGGTCCCATTGAGGTGAGGGTAGAAGATCTTACGCAGGGCCTCAACCTCTGCATCCACCCCCACCTCGGTCTGTAGCTCAGTTCCTGAATCTGAAAGGATCAGCAGATGTTCAGTCATATTATGGTGGGTTCTGATCATCAAGTCACATCACCAAATGGTGATTTTGAGTTGAGTTTGAGTGGTCATCATCAACTAATATAGTTCTATCTGCTGGAATGAACCAATGCCAGCCTACTCTATTCTGCTGCCCTGGTGTCAGAGAAGATTCTGGTTTCTGTTACTCACCCAGAGCTGTGCCGTAGTGTCCTCGGATGCTGTTAAGATGTTTCATTAACAGCAATCCAACCTCTGCATAAGCAGGAACTGTAGTCATCACACTCAGCACCTTGTTAACTGATTTAATAGAAATAAATATCAGCAGATGTTCAGCCGCTACATCATCACAGAACCTGGTAAAGATGCTGATCCTGATATTGAACCTCTGAGTATCAGCAGATCTGATGTTTCTTCTTTAAAATCTACTGACCCAGCAAACATATCCATATGGACCCCATGTGGGTCCAAGGGGGCAAAACAGGGCCAATAACTTGGGCAATAAATCAACCATGTGAACAGTCCCATAACTGGGCCCCCAACAGTAGCCTAAGTAAGGCTCACAACTGTAACCCAAATGGGGCATAAAGTTATAACCCAGTGGGGCTCCTTGTATCAACAACACAAGTCCCCTACAAGCCCACGTGAAAGCCATACAGTCCAGATAGAAACCATACGGGCCTCACATGGACATGCTGGCTGTGAGGTCTTTAGTATCATCTTTAATATTTAGTGCTTATGTGCTTTACTCACTCAGGTGCTGGTCAGGTGAGGCCGCAAGTCTCTGCAGCAGCACATAGACGACCTCGCAGGCGGCCTCGACCACTCCGCTGGTGTTGTTCACTAATGTATGTAGAAGATATTCAGTAAGAGTGAGATGTTGAGAGATATTAAGATATTCATGTTTCTGCTTTTGCCTGCATGTAGTTTTTGTAGTGAGTCCTTCTTTTACTCACCCGGAGGGAACTCGAGGTCCTGCAGCTCAGATACCGTCAGGTTCTCCTGCAGGTATCTGAATGAGTCTGCTGCAGCGATCATCCTCACCACTGTCATCATCGGTCGGTAGTCTTTCACAATAATAAACACTGTCAGTCGTCCAGCTGTGTTATTTTCATACTTGATATATTTCCACAGGTCATTTCCATTACCTACCGAAGGACTGGACAGTGTAGTCCATGTTGGAGGACACGAGGGTCTTAGGAACCTGAGGTTCTTCTCCTGTGTCCTCAACTTTCTCCATGACCGGAGCTCCTGATTTAGATTCTAAGAAGATCAGCAGATGTTCAGTAACGTTATGGTCAGTTCTGGTGGTCCTTGTCAAGTCAGAAAATGATGACATCACCAAATCTTAACTAGTGCCTAATGAAGTTCAGGTGGTCTTCATTAACTTGTTCATTTATTACATCAACAGGACTGGACTGTGTGCTGGAGTGGACCAACAGCAGCTGGTTTGTTCTGGTAAGGTTCTCCAATGCTGTACAATTCAGAGTTAGCATGATGCTAATAGGTTGTTCTGCTCACCCAGAGATGTGCTGGAGGTTGGAGGTTCCTCCAGCAGCAATTCAGTTCTGGTCTCCTCCTCAGTGTGCTCGCAGGTCGTCGTCTGGTTTTCTGTTTGAACATCAATAAATATTAACATCTGTCCAGCTAGGTCGTTATCACAATATCCAACATTTGATTCTTTTACTCACCCAGATGCTGGACCACCACTGCTCCTCCAGCAACGTCCCTCGGCAGGATCTCCAAGAGCTCACTGGTCCCAGGAGCTCTCTGTTCTCCTGCTTTAATATTCATATCAGAATGAATAATATCAGAATTTTTTCTTTTAATGTAGAGATACAATGATGTTCATCATGATAACAGGTTCTCCTACTCACCCAGAGGGGTGCTAGAGGGTGGTCCAGCATCTTCAGACTGCAGCAGCTCAGGAGCCGTCTCAGTATTGACGCCTATTTAATTTAGAATTGAATCGTTTAGACAGATTAGCGTTAATATTCAGTTCAATTCCTGTTTTTATTAAATATTAAATAATATTAATAAAAAAATACATACACCACAACTAACACAGAGTAACCTCAACATTAACCCTACACTTACCCCTACCTAACGTTAACATTAACCCTACACTTAACCCTACCTAACATTAACCCTACACTTAACCCTACCTAACATCAACATTAACCCTACACTTAACCCTACCTAACATTAACATTAACCCTACACTTAACCCTACCTAAGATTAACATTAACCCTACACTTAACCCTACAAAACATTAACATTAACCTTACACTTAACCCTACCTAACATTAACATTAACCCAACACTTAACACTACCTAACATTAGCATTAAAATGAACCCTACACTTAACCATACCTAACATTAACATTAACCCTACACTTAACACTAACTAACATTAACATTAACCCTACACATAACACTACGTAACCATAACCCTACATTTTACACTACCTAACATTAACATTAACCCTACACCTAACCCTACCTAATATTAACCCTACCTAACATTAACCCTACCTAAAATTAACATAAACAATTTTCCTGCTCTGATTGGTCAGTTCCCTCACTCTATTCTGATTGGTGAACCACCAGAGTTCTTGAAATTGGTCCCACCCCTAAACTAAAGGAGAGTGTATCCAGCGCTGTACTCTGATTTATTCAGTATGTACTGAGAATCACTGACTTGTTCAGTAACTACTGTTAATTATAGTGACGTCGACTCATCTACTCACTCAGAAGCTGCTCAGTCTCTGTGCTGATGTCCACCGGCTCTGTCTCGGCTTCCTCCATCAGCACAGTCTTGCTCTCCACTAGTGGAGTCTCCCTCTCCTCCTCCTCTTTCCTCCACTGTCTCTCTCTCCTCCTCCTCCTTCCTATCTCTTTCTTCTCTATCTGTGCTCCCTCTGTCCTCCTGTGCTCCTCCTCTCTCTCACTCTCTGAATCTCTTCCTCCACAACACCAAAACTTTCTCCAGCTCATTTTGTCTTCTATCCTCTTTCACGCTTCAGCACAGACTGATCTGACGCTGAGACACACGGAACGTCGTACCTCTTCAGCTTTATGACGTCACACGGTCTCTGTTTTGACATCACAGCGGAATGTTGAACACTCTGTGAAGGTCTCTGCTGGTAAATGACTGTAAGGCTACAGTTAAACACTATTTTTATTGATTTTACATTTATAAATTATTCAAGAATAAAAATACAAACAAAGATATAATACCTATATGTAAATTCATCATCATCATTGTAAAAACTATAATACACAACTATTAATGAAAATAAATAAATACAATTAAAATTAAAATAAACATACATACCCATATACATACATACATACAATAAACAAACAAAAAAATAATAATAATAAGAGTTTTGCACCCATATGTTCAAGAAATTCCAATAATGCCTGCCACACAATTTCAAATTCCACCGACCTTCCCCTAGTTATATCAGTCAGTCTCTCCAATGCAGTACAGGAGGCCATCTCCCTCACCATACATGTACTGAGGGTACATCTCCATTTCTCCAGAACAGAGCTATCAGTCTCCTAGCCTGTAGAAGAGCAGAGTCAATTAGAGTCATCTGTTTTTATTAAGGATGAAGTCTTCTGTGTATACGCCCAGAACACAAAGCTTGTCTTGGAGAGGAATCTTCACTCGTGTAATCTCAGATAAGGATTGAACTATTATTATTTTCTAATATTCCTGGAATGTAGAGCAGGTCCACATGCAATCAAACAAAGTTCACTTTCTTCTTTACATTTAACATCAGTATCTGGAATGCCAGGAGACCACCGGTTCAGTTTAACAGGGGGGACGTAGGTTCTCCTCAGTCATTTGTATTGGAGCAGTCTCAGTCTTGTAGTAGTAGATAGTTTTTGTCTTTTCTCCTTCAGTCTCTTTTAGATCTTCCTGTACGTCTAGTCTCCAGTCCTCCGATTATCAAACCAGGATTCTTTATCATATGACACCAGAGCTGCAGAGTGAAGTCAAATTTGGTTTCTTCCTGGAAGCACTTCCTCCCAGCGCCTGCAGAGGTCGCAGTCTCCGGAATACTAGGTAGCTCCGAACCCACATACCTCCTGCACACTCACTCTCATTGTCACCACACACAAGGATGGATTAAAGATAGTATGGATAACACACCCCTCGTGACCAAGGGCCCTCTAATGGTAGGCCCTGCACTTCTCTAGGGCCCCCTGGTAAGGGCTCTCATAACCAGGGCCCTATAAAATAATGCCCCACTCTTTCCGAGGACCCCTAATAGCCAGAAGTCCAAGTCAGAGCAGTGCCACATCACCTTTTCCATATTCATAAGGGGCCCAAAAGCATGGCTAGGGCCTAAAAGCATGGCTAGGGCCCCTAAAAGCATGATTAGGGTCCAAAAGCATGGCTAGGGCCCCAAAAGCATGGCTACAGCCCCCAACAGGACCTTGGGTCAAAATTTCAGAGGATCATTAAAATGGAGGGCCCTCAGAATAATATATTGTATTGTAAATGTTGATAGGTATCGCAAAATGTTTTGGGCCACTGATCTCAAGGGCCCCAGGGTGCTGGCCCCACTGGCCCATTCAGTAATCCAGCCATGATCACACACACCTGACAGTCATTACCGCTAACGACAGTAGCTCGTTGTTCCAGTAGCGTTCTCCCGGCTCCCGCCGCTCCTCAAGTGGGTCTAGAAACTAGCGAAGATAAACTGTGTTCTTACGCTCCCCCCGGGAACAGAGGGAGTGGTGTAACCCCCCACAGGGGTCCTCTCCTGGCGAGCTCAGGAACGACGCAAGGACTAACCTCTGTTAGTTTTAACTGTTCAGACAGGCCTAGCTCCTGGTTCTCTCTCCTGTCAACCACTGTTCAGACAGGAGAACCACTCCTGGGGTCCCTGGTGCAAATTCGGCGTCGCCCCATATGGGTGTGAATCTGGAGATTGTAGGTGTATCAAGTTAAGTTTATTTTAAAAATTATCAAACCGCGCGAGAAAAAAAATAGTTTGAGTGTGTTTATGAAAATTGTTCGTGCGGTTCCTCTTTCTGTTCTTGTGAGTTTCACATTTGCACTCACGAGTGAAACATTTATGTGCTACACTGTGAACCCTTAATTAGTTTCTGTGTAAAGACTTTGTGTACTGATTGCCCAAGAACTAAGGTTTTATTGCATTACTTAAAATGTTCTAGTATGTTCTACTATTTTGAAAGAATAACTGAGTACGCTAATATTTTAAGTTAAAAAAACTTAAAACATCAGGTTTTAGCTTGGACCACGCCCCTGTAGCACCTTGCCAGATTCTCATTGGTCAGTTCAATCTAGACTAGTTTAAGTTGTTTAGTGGAGCTTGTAAAGGTTTGAAGTCTTTTTCTATTTTCACTGTGAGATTTGGTATTTTCTGTGTTTAACTTCTTTCCCTCGGACAGAAACTTTGTAGTGCTGGGATTTCTCTACAGTGGACATTGTCTCCATTGTTATCTGTTGTAGAGGACTACAATTAATCACGGCACCATTTTCCTCTTTTTCACATTCTGGAACTTGGTGAGTGGTTTTCATATTCAAGTGATATAACACTGTTGTTCTGTAGATGCTTATCTAAAGTTAAACACAGTAAATTAATTATTTTAATAAGTTTTAATGTAATTTTAATGTGTACCCTACATTTAAGATTTATTGTGAGCCAAACAGTGTTCTAACTGGACAAATTAGCCTGTCCAGTCCTAGCCTGTGCTGATTCTCATAGTAGTTTGGTCGAGGTTAACAGTTTACATTAGTCAGTTCTATGTTTTGGGCTCTATGGTTAATATCAGGCATTACCAACTATACAGTGAAATGTACTGGAAATGCAAATATTGTCCAAAATGTGCAAAACATTTCTTTCATGAAAAATTTGTTTTTTCAGGCTTTTGTCATATAAGCACACCAAGTGAGCACAGGTCTGCTGGTCATGCCAAGTCCAAAATCCAATTTTATAAAGAGAACTGTTCTTTATAGGTCTTTCTTGGCTCGGAATATGCTTCCTATAAACAACAGGCAGACAATAAATTAATGTACTTTTAAAAAGTTATTGAAAGAAAATTTCTTTAAGCTGATATGATTGTAGGGTGTTCTCTGTCTTTTTAATTTTCAAAGTTTTATTTTTCTTCTGTTCGGATTTTGTCTTCTGTTGCATTTATTTGATTTATGTTGATTCTTATGTTGATTGTTCATTTTGATTGATTTTGCCTTGGTGTGGACCCCAGGAAGACTAGAAACCACATTGTGGAAGCTAATGTGGATCCAAATAAAGAATAAAGAATAAAGAAAAGAGAGCACAGCTTTTCAAACATTACAGACTAAAACATGGAAGTTATGCAAGAGCTGAGCGTTTTCCTTGTTTGCATCAAGAATGTCTATGTACATTTATGTCTCTCAGTGCACTAAACACTCATTCATGCCCTGCTCTGAAAATGAGGATTTTATCATCTGTGGAACATACACTTAAAGATCAATCACAATGTTAACTGCCCCTATAAAGACTGTAACTTCCAGAGCCGTGTATATACCCCACTTTCAATGCACACAAAAGTAAAGAACACAGAGAGCATACTTGGAAACATTTCAAACCTGAAATCGTTCAGAATTAACAGTGAAGCCTGGGATGAAGTAGCTCTTAAACATGACTGTTACATGCTGGTCTCTAAGACGCTAGGGGTACGGTGATAAAAACCCGATGGACAGGTGAAAAGGGTAGAGAGAGACGGATACAACACAGCTATTTGCAGTATCTTTTAGTTTTACTTCACATACTTTTTTTGTTAGGACATAACATGCCCAGCGATACACAAACACAGAAACAGGTCTTTAAACAAAAACAAGTAGAACAAAAAAAAGTGGCTCCAGCTTGCTCCCCAGCCAAACCCACGGTGGACACAGACGCTGCCAAAGAAATGAACAGAACAAAACTACTGCCCCTACCTCACCAAACCCTTACCCTAACAAAAAAATACATGGGTCGACACCCGCCTCTTACCTATTGTGTGTAGAAGATAAATAACTATCAGAAATGTATAGACACGCCCACTTGCAAAATACTAAAGCTGTGAAAGGAGTGAAATATTAAAAGCAGTGTGTGCTACAGATAAACATTGTTATTCACCACCTGAATTGAATTATGCGCTATGTAACCTGACTGACATTTCTGAGCTTCCAGAGACCAACCATCCAGAATATTCCTGTGCTTGACCTCACACCAGTGTCATCATTTGAGGCAAGCAGTGATGCAGGTAGCCAGACAGACACAGAGATCTTACCTACTACATCTACTACATCTGTGCAGAGACAGAGACCTTACCTATTACATCTACTACATCTATGCAGAGACAGAGATCTTACCTACTACATCTACTACATATGTGCAGAGACAGAGATCATGGCCATCGATATTTGACGTTACCAAGTTTTCTGTAGATGTAGAACACAGACTGTGCCAAGACAACTTAAAGTATCACAAGGAAGGAACTTACCTCAAAGTAACGAAAGAGCAACTTCTCAAGCACGACATCCTTGAGAAGTTGGCAGAAACCATGTATGGCTATAAAGCATATCCAACAAAAGAAGAGTTTGAAGCTGTTGCAGGAGCCTTGGTGGGTGAACACCCTTGTCTTAAAGAGCAAGGTTCATCATCTGGCTGTGAAGGCTGGAAGAACAGTCTTAAATTCAAAATGCAATTACAGAACAACAATGCACCAGCTAGGATGCTTGGAGGTCACAATTAATGGTGGTAAACGTTGAAAACCAAATGCTGATGGAGAACCTCCACACAAAAATATCAAAAAACAGAGGAATGGATGACTCTATAATTGAGGAAGCCAGAGAAGTCATGGTCAGTGAAAGGATGAAGAAAAAGCCAAATGCAGTCTTATTTGGAAAGCTCTCTTCACAGAAAGCCAGGTTTGTGTAACTTTCCCACTTATGTATTTACTTATTTACTAGCTTAGCGGCATTACATAATGTTGGACGACATTATCAAAGAGAATAGTCATTGGTGTTATTGTGACTGACATAACAATCTGGCTTGTTTTGTATTTTTCAGGTTTACTTGGAGTTTAACAGGGTTGTTGGCAGAAATCTGAAAGAAGAATTCTTTAAAAGCCTTGATGCCTTGTGTCCAGTCCTGTTAGAAAACTTCAAGAAGAAGAGAGGTCTGACTGGCCAGATATTAACAGACTTATTACAACAGACAAAGGTGAGTTTATATTTCTGTTTTTCTTTTGCTTATTCTTATGGGTTTAGTTACAGTTGGTTAAACGGTTGGTTCTGAAATCCCACCAAATGATCTGACAGATCAGTGTGGTAACTCACCATGCACACACTTTTGGATAAGGTTTTCAAAAGATTAAGATGTCTGTCATTGACATATCTGCCTCCACCCCAATACAGTAAAGGAGAGATCATTTAAAAACTTAAACTAATTGTTTTTTCTCTCAGGCTGCCCCTTCCCTTGGTAGCCCATCAACACACTAAATATACTGCAGATGCTGGAGATGTACAATAATTACAGCTTTATTCGTTCTACTGTTTGTGGTCAGTGAAAATAGCACAAAACACAGAAATGTCAGAGGCATATTTGTTAAAACTAGGACATATAAACCCTAAACAATCTTAAGTGTGTGTATTATCTTCCAGACCACCGAGCCATCAAAGTTCTTCAGAAGCAGCTCTGTGAGTAGTTTTTCTTCTCTTTCTCTCTCTCTCTCTCTCTCTCTCTCTCTCTCTCTCTCTCTCTCTCTCAGATGTTTTGTTTGCTTGAATCACTTTTGAGATGTTGGTGCTGTTGAGATGTTGGTGCTGTTGAGATGTAGGTGCTGTTGTTCCACTACTTCACGCGATGACACAGGTTTGTTGATGGTGGAGTGGGGGGATCCCAGTGTCTCAGGGTGCTCTCAGGTCCATGTTACCTTCTGGTTCTCTCCTTTTAGTATAGGCTGTTATAGTTAGGCCTGCCGGAGTCTCCAGCCACACTCTAAAATTCTGAATATTCATATTCTCTACAGTTATACTCCTGAGCCCAACTAACTTTCTCTCTTTACTCTTCCTGAGGTGTCCTCCTGTCTGTTGAACGCTGTTGAAGGACTGACCATCAGGGCCTCCTCCCCACCATCACCAGCCAGCTCACCTGTCCATCTGTGTCTACTGCTACACCCTCAGTTACATCACTGTGCCATCCAGATGCTCCAGCATTGAGATAGGATGGGACTGTTTCAGCTCACGCCCACTTTACATAAAGCCTCAGTCATAGACTGCCTCAGTCAGAGACTGCCTCAGTCAGAGACTGCTTCTACCTGTGCAGCATCTAAAGCTTTGCTATCCAGAATTCAAAGAGAGACTCTTTTCTTTGGAGTTTAGTTCATTAAACTAGTAAATACTGGTTGACCAGAGGAGGACGGGTCTACCCTTGTGAGTTTGGTTCCTCCCAAGGTTTCTTTCTCCAGTCTAAGGGAGGTGTTCTTGCCACTGTTGCCTCTGACTTGCTCACAGTGGGATATATGTTATAACTGTCTGTTTTCAAAACTCTGTAAAGCCACTTTGAGACAACATGGTTGTAAAAAGCGCAATATAAATAAACTTGACTTGACTTGACTTTACTCAATATTACAGAAAAAGTAAAAAAATACTGTGAGTGCGCTTGGGAAAGACAGAATGAAACAGGATAATTGCTTTTGCCAAATATTGTAAGTAAAATGGCAGCACATTGTCTTAGAAACAGCAGTGACAAAATGGTAAGAGTTGAAAATGTTGTATTTGATTAATGCATATATGAGAAAGACAGTGGAATATGCAGTATGAAGATAAAACACATGGCTAAACTGACTAATGATAAGCAAGCTAAGATACGACTGTTGTCTGGAAGTAAAACTCGTAAAAAACCAAAGAACAGACCTAGTATCAAGATCTTTGGAAACAGTGGTGAGAAGAAGTTGTAGTTCTTCATAACACACTTTACCACAACCATTCTGAAGGTTACTTACAGGACATAAATATTTAGAGAAAAATTGTATTTGACTTTTTTGGTATTTCACTCTGTAGAATCTTGATGATGCAGACATCCTGGATGTTCCAGTGGGGGTCCTCTGCTTTGAAGACATTGGCGCCCAAAACCATTAATCGTCTCTACTGAACCCTTCAAAGGTCAGGATCATCCTAGAGGACACTCTTGAAATGGATGAACTTACCAATCTACCTCAGGCAATGTGCCTCTTGCTTGGTTTGGTCTATGCACTCCATTTAGAGTACCCAAAGAGCATGAACAACACATTCAGCTTCATTCAGCAGCTTATGTTGAACTTAGGCCAAAGTGAGCTTTCACCCAAACTAGAAAAGTTAAAGAATGACCTTGTAGTGAAATATTTATGATCATTGCACTTATAATGTGAAGTGCCTGTTTATTTTGTGGCATTATTAGACCGAAAATGTTCTGCTGCTACAGCACGTGCTCCATATTGTTAAATATATTTTACAACACCATGCTGTGTTAGTTGCATTTCTTTTATTTTGCAGCTGAATCTAGGCTTGTATTCAGAAAAATATGTTGTCTAGCCCATACAATGTTTCATTTTGAAAGTTTAAATACATGTATGTCACCCAAAATTCATTCTTGTCATGTGTCCATTTTGTGAAAATGTTGTTGCAGTGATGTAATTTTCAATAAAATCAAAGTAAATTTAACTGCTGTTTGAGTATTTTGTCATAGGAAAACACTGAATACAGTTCAAGCTTTATTATGAAGGCTATTTTTTAATTTTACACAACTTAATTTTGATTCACATTTGATAACAGAAAACTTAATGTGGCCTTGAATTAACTGGTCAGTATGATTGACTTTACAAGATATTATAAGTACAAACAATTTAGATTTCATTGTATTCAACTCAAATGATTTCTTCTTCTATTTGGCATTTAAGTTCGTTGTACTTAAACCATATGATTTCTCTAGTAAGCATTACTTAAATATTTTAAGGCAATCACTCAAACTCTTTACGTACAATCAACTTATCTGGGTTTACAGTGTACTGGCTAGATGCCTGATGCTGGGCTGTACCTCTACTGACTAAAGGCCTGATTCTGGGTTTTACCTCACTACTGATTGAAGGCCTGATCCGGGGCTGGACCTCACTACTGATTGAAGGCCTGATGCTGGGCTGTACCTCACTACTGATTGAAGGCCTTATCCGGGGCTGTACCTCACTACTGATTGAAGGCCTGATGCTGGGCTGTTGCTCACTACTGGCTAAAGACCTGATGCTGGGATGTACCTCACTACTGGCTGAAGGCCTAATTCTGGGCTGTACCTCACTACTGGCTGAAGGCCTGATTCTGGGCTGTACCTCACTACTGGTTGAAGGCCTGATTCTGGGCTGTACCTCACTACTGGTTGAAGGCCTGATGCTGGGCTTTACCTCACTACTGACTGAAGACCTGATCATGTGGCATCGCTTTAATACTGATTGCTTGGTCAGTGCTTGAATGTACCTCATGTTTCAACCACTGTTGTATCTTTTGGCAGCTCTACTATTTGTGTGTTTACTTCCTGTTCTCTTGTTCCAGGTGTAGCCTGTCAGCGTGTGATTACCTGTGACGTCTCCCTGTTCCTGATTGGTTGTCGGGTTCTAAGCCTTCTTTTAAAAACGAATTCAAGTTCAGCGGTTCTCCACACTGCTGTGATTTCTCTGCTTTGATTGTGATTAGTGAGCCGACCATAGCTCGTTCTTTGACTACATTTGTGTATTGCCCCTTTTGCCCTGTCTGCTGTTTGTAAATAAACTGTATATACATTACTTCTTCTACATATTGTGGGAGGTGTGTAGTAGGGTGTTTGACAGCATTTGGGTTTGTGTGTTGACTTGTTCTCCTGGTTATCACTAGTGAGGGAGTGAGTGAGTTTTGTTTCACTTTGTTTTGGGAGGGTAAGGTGGTCTCTCTCTCTTTCTCTCAGTTAGGGCTCTTTTGTTTGTTGTGTTGGTTCTGTCAACTCCTGAAGCTTAAACACGCTGCTCAATAAAAAGAAACTTAACGAGAAATGACAGTTGTCTCATTAGCCTCTCTGCTCCGGTCGGACTCTAGACCCGGCCGTAACAGAACTGGGGGCTCGTCCGGGATGCTTTTGCTGGTTCTTGGTCTGGTTGCTCGTTCTGCTGTACTTGTCTGGTGCTTTTGCTCTTTGTGGTGGTGGGGGGCTGTTCTTATTGTTCAGTATGGCTGAATTCGAGTTGGATAAGTTTACTATTTTCTCACGTTAGAACAATTTGAGCGTTGTCATGGAGACGACCTATTGCTAATATATGCTTTTTTCACATATCAGTACGGCGTAGCGCGGTGAAGCGGGAGATTAAACGGGTTCTGTACACGCAGCTTGTTGAGCAACAGATCTTACTGGAGGGTTCTTCTGCGGGGGAATCCAAGGTTGTACCCGAAACGTAGCGTACCTGAAGCCTAGTGTTTCCTCCTCGGTTAAGTTTGTTTTCATACAGGCCAAAACCGAAAATATGTCATCTCCTCTGATTGGTCAGAGCTATCTGGCGTGTGAGCAAGAAAGTAAACACAGGTAGAAGATCCGATTTCTGAAACTTCTGCACATTTCTTGTACAGCGTATCACGGAGCAGCGTCAGCGTCAGCATCTGTTCATAGCGGTAATAATAATCTGATAATATACCAAACTTCAGTCCACCTGCAGAACACCCAGCTCACTCCAAATATCAAGTAGACAACGTCCCTCACTGCTAGTCCAAGAGAGACCTCGCTTCATTGTCCTCGCCCTGTTAGCTGCTACAGTTCTCCAGTTCTCTGTTTACGCCATCTGACGCATCCCATAATGCAAAGCACACCTGGCTGCAGGAGATGTTTAGATCAGACTTGTGGAGTACACCTAATACTTGGATCAGATCAAGGTCGAATCACGTTCTCACCACAAAATAACCGCTCCGGAGTGTGATCACAGTTTTAACACCTGTCAAGACAAACCGCACCAACGGTGCAAACGAACCAGAGTCTGTTTTAACCAGACTCACTAGTGCTGGTGTAAAAACACCCTCAGTAAACTCATCTGAGTAGAGGGTTCTGGAGTGGATTCTATTTTCACTTATAGTCAGTTTAATGATTTTAATCTGCTTTACCGCGTACCAGCTGCTGCTCTGCTCCTCCAGTGTTCGGTGGTTTGCTGTTGTCTGACACTTTATGCTGTTTGGTGTATCGATTCAGAATCAGACATGGTGTCACGATCCATACGCAAGACTTTATCAACTCAACAGAGACAAGAAATGTGAAACAAGCTTCTAAACTTATTTAAGTCAAGTTTATTTGTCTAGCGCTTTTTACAACCATGTTGTCTCAAAGCAGCTTTACAGAGTTTTGAAAACAGACAGTTACAACATATATCCCCTGTGAGCAAGCCAAAGGCAACGGTGGCAAGAACACCTCCCTCAGACTGGAGGAAGAAACCTTAGGAGGAACCAAGACTTACTAGGGGAAACCCGTCCTCCTCTGGTCAAATAGTATTTACAGTGTAAAAAACTTAAAACCAAAGAAAAAAGTCTTTGTTTGAAATCTTGATAGCAGAGGTAAGGTGTAGACCCTCAGCAGAACGTTCAGTAACATACCTGAACACTATATTACACTAATAAAGCCTGTAGACTCTCAGCAGAAGGTTCACTAACATACCTGAACACTGGATGACACTAATAAAGCCTGTAGACTCTCAACAGAAGGTTCAGTAACATACCTGAACACTGTATTACACTAATAAAGCCTGTAGACTCTCAGCAGAACGTTCAGTAACATACCTGAACACTGTATTACACTAACAAAGCCTGTAGACTCTCAGCAGAACGTTCACTAACATACCTGAACACTGTATTACACTAATAAAGCATGTAGACTCTCAGCAGAACGTTCACTAACATACCTGAACAATGTATTACACTAATAAAGCCTGTAGACTCTCAGCAGAACGTTCATTAACATACCTGAACACTGTATTACACTAATAAAGCATGTAGACTCTCAGCAGAACGTTCAGTAACATACCTGAACAATGTATTACACTAATAAAGCCTGTAGACTCTCAGCAGAACGTTCAGAAACATACCTGAACACTGTATTACACTAATAAAGCGTGTAGACTCTCAGCAGAACATTCAGAAACATACCTGAACACTATATTACACTAATAAAGAATAAAGAGTTGTAGCATATTTTAATATTTTGTATATATAAATTATTTTATTTATTTGTATATAAATATATGTTTTTAAAAATATGAATATGTATAAATATATATGATATAAAAATAATATTATAATATAAATATCAAAAATATTTTCTGATTTGTGGGTGTGGAGAGCGAGGGTTGGGGTGATTTTAGGAGGTTGGGGTGATTTGGAGGATGTTCACGGACGTCTGTCATCATGTTGCCACCAGTCCGGTCTCTTGCCTCTTCGTCCTCCTCCACGTCTCCCTCTTCCTCCAAAACCATCTCTCTCTCCTCGTGGAGTAGCGCACTCGTCATTAGGACGGTGACGGCATCCTCTTGGATTTGGTGTCCACTGATCAGTGGACTCGTGTCTTGGCTGGTGTCGGGGTCTGTTGTGCCTCTGCCTCCTCTGATCTGTGGCCTCCTCTCTCATCTGTTGTGGGGGCACTCTAGGACATGTTGGTGGTCCTTGGTGCCGCTGCCACTGGTGTCTGTGTCCGTGTTGGAGGTCTAGCCGTGGAGGAGGAGGAGGTCTAACCCAGGAACAGCCTTGACTCATTCTGCCTCTGTGAGCTACAAATGCAGTTACACTCATGTTAGTATCAGTGTGTAATTACTGTAGAAGAAAAACTTCTGTTCTCCTGAAGAATTTTCTAATGGAAGCTTCTATGTTAAACTGATGAGCATGAAGAACTTTGTAGAAGCTCCACTACCAGTGAAAGTTTATCTCTAGAGCCGTATCTCCAACCCAAGATCTGAGGAATCTGAAGAGTGTACGTTCATGTAAACACAATCTGAGATCTGTTTTCTTTACTCACCCTGAGACGTCTGAGGCGGCTGAGGTGGCTGAATATTTGCTGGCCTCCTGTTCAGATGATTGTTGGTGGATTCAGCCGGAGCAACAGCTTCCTCCACCCTCTCAGTCTGATCTCCTGCTGTAACATGAAGAAACATCAACAGCTGTCCACATCCATCACTGTGGTTGGACCTGACTATGGTGTTTGTGTTGCTCACATACAAACTGGACTCCTCGTAAAACGAGCCCGAGCAGAATTAGTATGAGTTCAGATGAAGATTAATAACTAACTAATGAAACATTAGCAGTTCTTCAGACGTTCAAAGCTATTATGATGATCATCAAGCTGCTAGGTTCTTCTACTCACCCAGACATCCACGGTAATAGAGTCTGGCGTGGTCCAGCATGGACGCCAGCTGCTCCACGATGTCCTCATAGTCCGGAGCCGAGGACATTAGGTGGAGAAAGTCGTGAACTGATTTAATAGAAATAAATATTAGCAGTTGTTCAGCTGAGTCTTCATCACAGAACCTAGTAAAGATGGTGATACTGATATTGAAGACTTGAGGATCAGCTGCTCTGATGTTACTACTTCTTAATCTCTAAAGATGATCATCTCTTTCTGCTCATATCAGTCTGAGATCACCAGCTGTTACCACATGGGCTCCATCTTTAGTTTCTGGTGCTCATTAGCTTTACTCACTCAGATCCTGGTCCCTCTCTGCAACGAGTTCCTCCAGGAGAATGTCCAAGGACGAGAAGACGATGGCCGTCCTGGAGTTGATGTTGTTGCTCACTAGTTCATTTAGAAAGAATGAATGAAAACAGCTTCATGATAACATTAAACATGATAACTACTTTTACCTGAATGTTATTATGATGACTCACCTGGAGGTTCTCCATTCGGTCTCCGGATGTAGATCAGGGCATCGGCAGCCAGCTGGACCATTAGCCCCGTCAACATCTCGTCCACTGGATTCACATTGATACACACTGTCAGTTTTCCAGCTGCTTCGTTTTTACTCTTCAGATATTTGTACTGAGTGTTTCCGGTACTTACCAAGCTGAGTGTACGTTGCATCAAGGTGGGGGAAAAAGATCTTCTGCAGGGGCTCCACCTCTGCATCCACCCCCACCTCAGCCTGTAGATTAGTTCCTGAATCTGAAAGGATCAGCAGATGTTCAGTCATGTTATGGTGAGTTCTGATCATTAATTCACATGACCAAATGCTGCCTGACTGAGTTTGAGTGGTCATCGTCAACTGATCTCGTTCTATCTGCTGGAATGGACCAACACCAGCCTAGTTCATTCTGCTGCCCTGGTGTCAGAGAAGGTTCTAGTTTCAGTTACTCACCTAGAGCTGTGCTGATGGTCCCTCGGATGTTGTCCAGATGTTTCTTTACCAGCGATCCAAGTTCAGCATACTCAGGAACTGTGAGCATCACTCTGAGCACCTTGTTGACTGATTTAATAGAAATAAACATCAGCAGATGTTCAGCTGCTACATCATCACAGAACCTGGTGAAGATGCTGATCCTGATATTGAAGCTATGAGTATCAGCAGATCTGATATTTCTTCTTTAAGATCTACTGACCCAGCCAACATGTCCATGTGGCCCCACAAGGGTTAAAGATGGAGCTGTCGATTGGGTCGCCTCGGGGCACCCTGGTTGGGGCCCCACAAAGAATTAGTCCATTGTCTTCATATGGACCCTTTGTGTGTTTATCAATGTGGACGAATAACTCCCAAGATGTACCCATGTGAACAATTGACCATGTGAACAGTCCCATAACTGAGCCCCCAACAGTAGCCTAAGTGGGGCACCCAACTGTAACCCAAATGGGGCACAAACGTTATAACCCAGCGGGGCTCCATGTATCACCAATCATAAGGCCCCTCCAAGCCCACGTGAAAGCCATACAGGCCAGATAAGAACCATACAGGCCCCACATGGACATGTTGTCTGTGAAGTGTTTAGTATCATCTTTAATATTTAGGGTTTATGTGCTTTACTCACTCAGGTGCTGGTCAGGTGAGGACGCTAGTCTCCGCAGCAGAGTGTGCACAACCTGGCAGGCGGCCTCGAGCACGGCGTTGGTGTTGTTCGCTGATGTTTGTAGAAGATATTCAGTGAGAGTGAGATGTTGAGAGATATTAAGATATTAATGTTTCTGATTTTGTCTGAATGTAGTTTTTGTAGTGAGTCCTTCTTTTACTCACCCGGAGGGAACTCGAGGTCCTGCAGGTCAGGTTCCTTCAGGTTGTCCCTCAGGTACCTGAACGCCTCTGCTGCAGAGACCACCCTGACCACAGTCATCATCTCCTGGTCGTCTTTCACATTAATAAACACTGTCAGTCGTCCAGCTGTGTTATTTTCATACTTGATATATTTTCACAGGTCATTTCTGTTACTTACCGAAGGACTGGACAGGGTCATTTACAAGGGAGGACCACAGGGTCTTAGGAACTGGAGTCACTACCCCTGTGTCCTCAACCGTCTCCAAGACCGGAGCTCCTGAGTCAGATTCTAAGAAGATCAGCAGATGTTCAGTAAGGTTATGGTCAGTTCTGATGGTCCTTGTCAAGTCAGAAAAAGACATCACCAAATCTTAACTAGTGCCTGATGGAGTTCAGGTGGTCTTCATTAATTTGTTCATTTATTACATCAACAGGACTGGACTGTGTGCTGGAGTGGACCAACAGCAGCTGGTTTGTTCTGGTAATGTTCTCCAATGCTGTACAATTCAGAGTTAGCATGATGCTAATAGGTTGTTCTGCTCACCCAGAGATGTGCTGGAGATTGGAGGTTCCTCCAGCAGCGTTTGTGATCTGGTCTCCTCCTCAGTGTGCTCGTTGTTCTGGTCTTCTGTTTGAACATCAATAAATATCAACATCTGTCCAGCTGGGTCGTTATCACAATATCCAACGTTTGATACTTTTACTCACCCAGATGCTGGACCACCACTGCTCCTCCAGCAACGTCCCTCTGCAGGATCTCCAGGAGCTCACTGGCCTCAGGAGCTCTCAGTTCTCCTGCTTTAATATTCATATAAGAATGAATAATAATAGCATTTGTTCTGTTAATATAGAGATAGAATGATGTTCATCATGATAACAGTTTCGTCTACTCACCCAGAGGGGTGCTAGAGGGTGGTCCAGCATAATCAGACTGCAGCAGCTCGGTCGCCGTCTTGGTATTGACGCCTATTTAATTTAGAATTTAATCATTTAGACAGATTAGAGTTTATATTCAGTTAAATTCCTTTTTGTATTAAATATTAATTAATATTAATAAATAAAATACATACACCACAACTAACACAGAGTAACCTTTACATTAACCCTACACTTAACCCTATCTAACAATAACATTAACCCTGCACTTAACCCTAACTAACATTGACATTAACCCTACACTTAACCCTACCGTTAACATTAACCCTACACGTAACCCTACCTAATATTAACATTAACCCTACCTAACATTATCCCTACACTTAACCCTACCTAACAATAAAATTAGCCCTACACCTAACCTAACCTAACAATACAATTTACCCTACACCTAACCTTACCTAACAATAAAATTAACCCTACACCTAACCTTACCTAACATTAACATTAACCCTAAACTTAAGCCTACCTAATATTAACATTAACCGTACACTTGACCCTTACCAAACATTAACATTAACCCTACACTTTACCCTACCAAACATTAACATGAACCCTAAACTGAGCTTAAGCCCTTAAGAAGGTACTCTCCCTCTGTCTGAAACACTTTGTTAGAGCTCCTGTTTCTTTAAGCCGGCCTCCCACTGAGCCCAGTGTGCTCTGACTGGTTAGTCCCCCCACTCTGTTCTGACTGGTCAACCACCAGAGTGCTTGAAACAGGTTTAAGTCCCACCCCTACACTAAAGGAAAGTGTATCCAGCACTGTACTCTGATTTATTCAGTGATTAGTATGAATTATTAAGTATCTGCTGTGATTTATTCACATTACTCTGAATTTAGTGTCTACAGTGAATTATTCAGTGATTATTCAGTAACTGTTCTGATTTATTCAGTATGTATTGACAATCATTGACTTGTTCAGTAACTACTGTTAATTACAGTGACGTCGACTCATCTACTCACTCAGAAGCTGCTCAGTGTGTGTGTTGTCCATCAGCACAGTTTTGTTCTCCTCTAGAGGAGTCTCCTTCTCTTCATCACCACGTGATGATTCCCTCCTTAAACTCCTCTTTCTCTCTCTCCTCCTCCTCTTTCCTCTCTTTTTCTTCTCAATCTGTGCTCCTTCTGGCCTGCTGTGCTCCTCCTCTCTCTCACTCTCCGTATCTCCTCCTCTGCAACACAAGAACTTACTCCAGCTCATGTTTGCTTCTAACTCCTTCGACGCTTCAGCACAGACTGATTTGACGCTGAGACACGCGCGGAACTTCCTACAGCTTCACCTTTATGACATCACACGGCCTCTATAGTGACATCACAGCGGAATGTTCAACACTGTGAAGGTCTCTGTTGGTAAATGAATGTGAGGCTACAGTTAATGGTCTTCATGTAGTGAATCATAGCGACGCTGCTGTGTTTACTCCTCACTTCTCAGATTTGAGCAGTTCATGTGAATCAGACTGACAACTTGCTTCATTTCATCACCTCACAGAACACCATTCATAGAGACTCTATGAGAAACATTAAAGGAGCCATAGAATTCATTCATCCAGCAGTTTCAATTCTGTGTGTTCAGGATTAGTATCCATCCATGTACACCAACCTGACACTTTATCAGGTACACCTCCTTCTATCTATACTCACTGTCCATTATATCAGCTCCACTGACCAAATAGGAGCACTTCATAATTTATTACCCTGTTCTTTAACGATCAGGACCCCCACAGGACCACCACAGAGCAGGTATTATGAGGGTGGTGGGTCATTCTCAGCACTGATCCACTTACACCAGCACATCACACTAACACACTACCACCACTTAAATGCAATGCAGTGCTGAGAATGATCCACCACCCAAATACACAGTGGAGTCACATTCTCATGACCACCACCTAATTTCCATAGTAACCACCGTGTGCAGCACAGACAGCAGCTAGACGGACTGGGAGACTCAATAATGTCCTGGTAGGTGGTCACAGGTGTTTGGAGTAATGCTGACTGCAGTGCATCCCACAGCTTCTGGAGGAAGCATGGGGGAGGATCCATAGAGGCACCATCCAGGTGGTCGCACAGATGCTCAACTGGGTTCAAATTTGGGGAATTAGTGGTCCAGGGTAGTGAGACATTTCTAGCTGTATGTTGTGTCTCATTGTCCTGCTGGAAGATCCCATCCGCCCCAGAGAACACAATCAGCATGTATGGTCTACGTGATCTGCAAGGATGGGTTCAGGCCCAAATCAGGTGGGAGTGTCTTCCACATGGATGAGTGGGTCCAGAGAACATCATGAAAACATTCCCCAGACTCTGACACCCACATGCTCATGATAATGTGACTTGAATGTGCAATATCTGCTCTGTGGTGGTCCTGTGGGGGTATAGAAGTGGTCTTACAGAGAAGAACAGAAGAAGATGCTGAAAGCTGTATCTGAAAACACCTCAACACTGAAAACCTCCAAGTTAATCCAACGTGATCATCACACAGTAAATAAGTTCCACTGCAGAACAGTGAAGGTGCTCAGACACGTGTGGAACACAAGATTCAGAAATGTAGAGCTCTGGAACTCAGAAGAACCAAAAAATGAGCTGCAGTAACACCAACGTCATCCAGTGAGACGATATCTAAAGCTTTGGATTTGGAGAAATGAAGAAAACGACTCGTGTCCTCAATTAAAATAACAGAATGAAGATGAAGAGGGTTAAAAATGCATGAAGACTAAATCAGGTGATATTTACTGACCAGTGCTGTGTAGCATTAGCTGGATCTGATAGATGGGCTACTTTCTGGGTTGTGATTGGTCATTCTGCTCTAAAGAGACGAAGAGTATGAAGGTGGTGGTGGTGGTGTCGTGTTTGGGCCGGTATCACTGATGATGAACTTATTGTCCCTCTTCGTTTGCAGGATGGAGTGATACTGAACTCACATAACCAACATCAATAGAACAGCTTCCTTCATCTTCACAATTTTGCTGATTCAAGAAATGCACTGTTTCTACAGGAAGCAGAAGAGGTAGTTCAGCTGGAGGTGATCTCCTGTCTTAACAAGCTTCAGTTAGTCCAGATTTCTACAGCCAGAGTCTTTACAGGAACTTTAAAGTGACTACATTAACTATATATTGATTATTGATATTGACTATATCAGCCCAGTTTGATCTGCTCTACATTGTTTGCCAGTTAAATGACACATTGAGTATGAAACTCTACTACTCACTGACGTGGAGAAAATTCCTTCCATTAAAGAAAGACCTCACCTATAAGATCTCCAAGTAGCTTGATGTTCCTGTTACTACAGTTGCACATATGGTTCAGAAGTTTAGGGTCTACAGTACTCTAGCCCAACTCCCTGGATGTGAAGGTAAGAAAAAACTGAAGACAAATTGAAGAGACTGATAATACGAAGGCTGGTTCACCTTGTAGATGTAAAGTCAGAGACAGTAGCTCATCTGCTGCTGCACAGTTTGTGTTCTCTAGTCCTTCATTAGTGGACACAGGATGCCGCCCACAGGACACTACTGTCTGGATAGTTTTGGTTGGTGGATTATTCTCAGTCCAGCATTGACACTGAGGCGTCTGATCCACTCACACCAGCACAACAACACACCACCACCACCATGTCAGTATCACTGCAGTGATGAGAATGATCCACCTCCCTAATAGTATCTGCTCTGTGGTGGTCTTGTGGGGGTTCTGACCATTAGTGAACAGGGCAAACAATGTATTCAGAGAATCAGATGAACTACAGTCTGGAAGTGTAGAACTATAAAGTGCTCCTGTATGATTGGTGAATGTAACAAAATAGGCTTGCAACTTAAAATCAACAAATAAACGAGGCTGCGTCTCGTCTCCTCTGACCTCTACACCTCCTCAACATCACAGGGAATGTCCTGTATGGCTAGACAGCGAGGGAAGAAGCTTCTGGAGTGACGAATCCAGCCCTGGCATGCTCCCTCATCAATGTCCCCACAAGGTTCCTCCATCTCCTGTAGAAAAGGTACATATTGGTGGGGTTGGAACTTAGATCCTCCACCTCCATGTTGAAAAAGAATAGGATAGAGGAACGGAGAGTTTGGTGGAAGGTAAAGCAACATCAAACTGTGGGTGTTCAGTCAACCAGGGGTGCGTTAGCAGCATTAGCAGTCTACATGGTTTGAACGATGCAGATACGATGCAAGCGTTTCCCAAAACCATAGTTGGAACTATTGAGGTAACCATGTTGGTAACTTACATAGTCTGAACCATCGTTAAGCAACACAGGCGTTTCCCAAAAACCATAGTTCCATCGAACGTTCACAAACACTGTGGTTAAGCTGTGTAGCTGGAACAACAGTTGTAGACCTGTGGTTAGAGGTAGAGATGAAGGGATTGATCGGCTATGTATCAGTATCGGCAGACTTTTAATTAAAATATGTGATCAGCAATCAGCCGATATTTCTCCAATGTAGCCGATCCCAAGAGCCGATCGATGGCAGTAAACAAACAAGCCTAATTTCTGTATTTACAGCTAGCGGTTCTTCCAGGAAGAGGAGCCCTCTGTGAAACCCCCTCCGGCCAGCTCCCTGCAATTCCTATCTTAACCACTAGGTGGAAATACATACCCTTTCATTTTCAACAGACTGACTAAAGCAGCGGCCTCGCGAGAACAGTTTATGGTGTTCACGCATGTGCTAAGAGAAAACATGTCGTCCGTCTGGCAGTGTTTAGCGTATGTGACTCAGACTCATCCAGGACGTTTAGTAAAATTAGTAAAATCAGTGTGTCTCGTTGGAGAACCAAGACAAAGACATTTAACACTATTAATCTGATACGACACTTAAGAGTACACCACACAACTGAATACAGTGAGTATCAGCAAACAGCAGAGCTAGCACGCACAGCTAGCACAAAACTAATAACCCAGGACACCATGCAGACCAGATCTGACTGGTACGAACAGAACAGCAGCAACAATTCAAGATCTACATTTAATGATTACAGATTTTAGTTTAAAATAACAGAGTCTGCTTTTAATGACTACAGTTTTTACTGCATGTATTTAATTAGCTTTTTTAGTTTTAAATTAAGGGTCTAAATGTAATGATAGCAGTATTGGGGATATTTGTTTGATTTACTTTGTTTATTTACTGCTAATGTTGTTAAAAATATTAAGCTGTTTCACATGAGCTTGATTAAAAATGGTAATAAACCAGTTTCTACCATGTTTCGTGACTTGCTTGCGCTAATAACTGCATGTAGCTGTAAGCCCCGCCTTTTTCACTGCTCGAAAACATTAAAAGCCTTGCGAATGGAACATTGGTCTTAAACTGCCTCTAAATCCTTACAGTAGCCTACATGTAACTACATGTCTGCAGTTAACCTTTTGTGTCCTCTTTCCTCCAGGACAGCTAGATCCTCTCCACCTGCCCCGTGGCTGACTGAAGTCCTACGCAGCAACCGGAGAGAGCTAAGGAAGGCAGAAAGGTAGTGGAGGAAGTCCCAGCTTACACTCCTATCAGGCTCTACTATACTTAATGGAGGTTACTGCTGCCAAGTCATCCTTCTACAAGGACAAACTGGAAGCATCATCATCTGACCTACGCAAGCTCTTTAGTATTTTCTCCTCTCTTCTCAAACCCCCCTCTCCCTCACCACACTCTTCCCTTACCCCGGAGGATTTTGTCACCTTCTTTGAGGAGTTTTCGTTTTCCTCTTGCTCCACTTCCCTCACCAATACTCATCCTCTTGCCAATAATTCCTTAACATGCTTCTCTCCTCTTTCCACAGATGAGGTCCTACAGCTACTTAAATCCAGCAACCCGACCACCTGCCCACTGGATCCCATTCCATCCACACTCTTCCAGACAGTCTCCATGGATCTGCTGCCCTTCATCACGTTCATCATAAACAGCTCCTTGTCATCAGGACGGGTCCCTGCCGCAATAAAGACTGCCAGAGTGGTTCCAATTCTGAAGAAGCCCACACTGGACGGCTCAGACATCTGCAACTACCATCCGGTATCACTCCTTTCTTTTCTATCAAAAATTCGTGAGCGTGCTGTATATAACCAACTGTCTCTCTTTCTCACCCAGAATCTGCTCCAGGACCCCAACCAGTCCGGCTTCAAACCAGCGCACTCAACAGAAAGAGCCCTCATGGCGGTGACTGAGAAGCTCCAGACTGCAAGATCATCCAAACTGTTATCGGTTCTAATCCTTTTGGACCTCTCTGCAGCTTTCGACACGGTGAACCACGAGATCCTTCTATCCGTCCTCACTGACCTGGGAATCGCAGGCTCTGCATGGAAGTGGTTTGAGTCCTATCTAGAGGGGCGGTCTTACCAGGTAACATGAAGACGGTCTACATCTGCTCTTTGTAGGCTCCTTACTGGCGTTCCTCAAGGCTCTGTGCTAGGTCCTCTCCTCTTTTCACTCTGCATCCGTTCTCTTGGTGATGTTATTACCTCTCATGGTTTCTCTTACCACTGCTATGCTGATGACACTCAACTAATGCTTTCCTTCCCACCGTCTGATACTCAGGTTTGCAGTCGTATCTCTGCATGTCTGACTGACATCTCTTCATGGATGACAGCTCATCATCTGAAGCTCAATCCCAGCAAGACTGATCTGCTGTTCATTCCTAGAACTACATCCTCAGCAGGATCTTGCCATCTCATTCGAGAACTCTTTAATTGTTCCATCTAAAGATGCAAGAAACCTTGGGGTGACTCTGGATGACCAGTTATAGTTCTCAACTCATACTATGAACCTGACTCGGTCATGCAGATACATTCTCCACAACATCAGACGCATCCAACCCTTCCTCTCTCAGGAGGCCTCCCAGGTGCTCGTCCAGTCTCTTGTCATTTCTAAGGCTCAACTACTGCAACTCGCTCCTAGCTGGTCTTCCTCTGCAGGCCATCAGGCTCTTACAACTGATCCAGAATGCAGCAGCACGGCTCGTCTTCAATCTTCCCAGGTTCACTCATGTCACTTCACTGGCTTCCTGTAGCTGCTCACATTCAATTTAAAGTTCTGATGCCTGCAAAGCCAAGAATGGACCAGCTCCTCCTGATCTTATGGCAATGGTCAAAAGTCATTCATGGAAGATACGCAACAAGACACTTCTCTGTCCTGGCACCCAGATGGTGGAACGAACTTCCACGTACTGTCCAAACAGCGAACTCTCTCGCGGTCTCAAAAACGCTGATCGGTCTATCTCCAGTTAGAGGCTTTAGTTTCTGGGTATTAGGTCCTCAGAGGAGGCAGTCTAAAGAAGCATGTCAGTAAACTGAAAATAAACATCAATCTTTTAGTACAAACTTTTACATCCCAAATACTTTGAACGTGCAGTTCTATATGTGTTCATGATTGTATTTCTGGGTTTCTAAGTGTGTAAGCTGTGTAACATACACCAAACTACGCTCTCTCAACATTATTTCACCTTCAAGATTCTACCCTGGGGCAACCGGTGGAGTAGGAGGTGGTTAAATAAATATGTATGTCAGGGGTTTGGTTCAAAACGGTGGCATGGTAGGTTGTAGGTTAAATCATTCCAGCAGGAAACTTGCCTTAGCTCTGAATATGGAGAGCTTGTGGTCATGCTGTGAAGCTTATTGTAAGCCAGTAGGCTGTGTATGTTTTAGAATGGGGAAAGATGTTGTTCACCTACTGGTGACGGTGCTGTGGTAGAAATCTGAACATGTACATACTGGGTTGCCAGTGAGAGAATAAATGTGAAAGGGTTTAACCTACAAGTGAAAGTGATGATGATGATGAAATAGACCTAGTGGAGGAAGAAGCTGTGGGCACAAAGAACGGGTGTGGGTGGGGTGGTGGGCAGGATTATGGACCAAACCTATTTTTTAATAATTGCTGTTGTATTTGTTAGCATTCCATCATGTGTTAGACATTCAGCATCTTCAGTATCTTCTACAAAGACCTTTCAGCAACTGCACACTTGTTTTCAGGACCATGTTGTGCAGCAGTGCTGTAACCACAACCACAGTTCCACATGTGGTGGGGTGCACCAGCAGACTTGCTCAGACACTGGAAACACTGCTTCCACAACTCAATGGCCCTCTCCACGACACCTGACGTTCTGGTGTGAGCTCTGTTGTATCTCTCTTCGGCCTCTGTGTTGGGCTGCTGGATGGGTGTAAGCAGGTAGGGGTGCAAATGGTAGCCACTGTCACCTAAAAGCCAGCAGCTCTTAAAGCCACCACCTTCTGCCACCTGGCAGAGAGCAGAGGTGCTGCAATGTCTGTGAATACACCCTAAGAATCAGAGACCACGTGAACATTCGAAATATGGTAGCCCTCCCGGCAGAGGTATGCCGCCTCACTGTCGGATGGTCTCACGATTCACACCAATGACCTGGAGAACATCAGCAATGCCCTGGAAGCCTTGGTTGAGTCTGGAGACGCTCTCTGGGGTGGTTGGGAAGCTCATCCTCTCATGAAGCTGTAACAGTGCCTGAGTTACGGCTGTTACAGCTCTACTGATGGATGCTTACAGCTGGACTTAAGGCATGGTTTTGCTGAGTGGCCCTCACCAGATGAGGGTGAACTAAATCATTCATGGGGTTTGAAGGTGGTCCGTATGAATGCATTCACATACACCACCTCACTGCGGCACCTGTAACGATGGTTTAATGCAATGATGTTATGTAACGCTGCCGCTGTGCTAAGGGCCTCACATGCTGCCACAGCATTTATAAGGAACAGGAAACACCTGGAGTTAATTGATAGGCAGATTTCACTGGTGGGCATATGTATCCAGAAAGAACTGTTATTGGTAGCATATATGGTAAGTGCATGTAATGTTTAGGGTATTTAAATGAGCCGTTATTTAGTCCAGGCATGTTAAATACTTTATATACACCTAGTATTAGTAATTCATATCTCATCATGTTTGTTTTCTATCTGAGGTTTCAGAACTATGAGTGATCATTATGGATACATTGTGCAGGCTGGGGGGATACGTTTAAATGAACACCTGAACCTGAACACTGTATTACACTAATAAAGCCTGTAGACTCTCAGCAAAATGTTCAGTAACATACCTGAACACTGTATTACACTAATAAAGCGTGTAGACTCTCAGCAGAACATTCAGAAACATACCTGAACACTGTATTACACTAATAAAGCCAGTAGACTCTCAGCAAAATGTTCAGTAACATACCTGAACACTGTATTACACTAATAAAGCGTGTAGACTCTCAGCAGAACGTTCAGAAACATACCTTAACAATGTATTACACTAATAAAGCCTGTAGACTTTCAGCAAAACGTTCAGTAACAAACCTGAACACTGTATTACACTAATAAAGCCTGTAGACTCTCAGCAAAACGTTCAGTAACATACCTGAACACTGTATTACACTAATGAAGAATAAAGAGTTGTAGCATATTTTAATATTTTGTATATATATATATATATTTTTATTCATTTGTATATACATATATGTTTTTAAAAATATGAATATATATAAATATATATGATATAAAAATAATATTATACTATAAATATAAAATATATTTGCTGATAAGTGGGTGTGGAGAGCGATGGTTGGGGTGACTTTAGGAGGTGGGGGTGATTTGGAGGAGGTTCACGGACGTCTGTCATCATGTTGCCACCAGTCCGGTCTCTTGCCTCTTGGTCCTCCTCCACGTCTCCCTCTTCCTCCAAAACCATCTCTCTCTCCTCGTGGAGGAGCGCACTCGTCATTAGGACGGTGACGGCATCCTCTTGAAATAGGTGTCCTCTGATCAGTGGACTCGTGTCTTGGCTGGTGTCGGGGTCTGTTGTGCCTCTGCCTCCTCTGATCTGTGGCCTCCTCTCTCATCTGCTGTGGCGGCACTTTAGGACAAGTTGGTGGTCCTTGGTGCCGCTGCCACTGGTGTCTGTGTCCTTGTTGGAGGTCTTGCCGTGGAGGAGGAGGAGGTCTTACCCCAGAACAGCCTCGACTCATTCTGCCTCTGTGAGCTACAAATGCAGTTACACTCATGTTAGTATCAGTGTGTAGTTACTGTAGAAGAAGAACTTCTGTTCTCCTGAAGAACGTTCTAATGGAAGCTTTTATGTTAAACAGAAGAGCATGAAGAACCTTGTACTAGCTCCACTACCAGTGAAAGTTTATCTCTAGAGCCATATCTCCAACCCAAGATCTGAGGAAGTACCTTTATTTGTAAGAGTGTATGTTCATGTAAACACAATCTGAGATCTGTTTTCTTTACTCACCCCGAGACGGCTGAGGCAGCTGAGGTGGCTGAATATTTGCTGGCCTCCTGTTCAGATGAATGTTGGTGGATTCAGCCGGAGCAACAGCTTCCTCCACCCTCTCAGTCTGATCTCCTGCTGTAACATTAAGAAACATCAACAGCTGTCCAGACTATAGTCAGCTGACCTGACTATGGTGTTTGTGTTGCTCACATACAAACTGGACTCAGAGTCACCTCGTAAAATGACCCCGAGCTGAATTAGTATGAGTTCAGATGAATATTAATAACTAACTAATAAATCCTGATGAAACATTAGCAGTTCTTTAGACATTCACAGTTATTATGATGATCCTCAAGCTACTAGGTTCTTCTACTCACCCAGACATCCACAGTAGGATAGTCTGGAGTGTTCCAGCAAGGCCGGCAGCAGCTTCACGATGTCCCGGTAATGAGGAACCGAGGACATCAGTAGAAGAAAGTCGTTAACTGATTTAATAGAAATAAATATTAGCAGTTGTTCAGCTAAGTCTGATGTTACTACTTCTTAAGCTCTAAAGATGATCAGCTTATTCTGCTCATATCAGTCTGATACCACCAGCTGTTACCACATGGGCTCCATCTTTAGTGTCTAGTGCTCATTAGCTTTACTCACTCAGATGCTGGTCCCTCTCAGTGACCAGCTCCTCCAGGATGGTATCCAAAGCCTCGATGATGACGGCCTTCCTGGACTTGTTGTTGTTTACTAGTTCATTTAGAAAGAATGAATGAATACAGGTTCATGTTAACATTAAACATGACTCCTACTTTTACCTAAATGTTAATATGATGACTTACCTGGAGGTTCTCTGTGTAGCTGTCGGAGGTACAGCAGGGCGTCAGCAACCAATTGGACCATCAGCCCCGTCAGCATCTCGTCCACTGGATTCACATTGATACACACTGTCAGTTTTCCAGCTGCATCATTTTCACTCTTTATGTATTTGCACTGACCATTTCCGGTACTTACCAAGGTGTGCATAGGTCCCATTGAGGTGAGGGTAGAAGATCTTACGCAGGGCCTCAACCTCTGCATCCACCCCCACCTCGGCCTGTAGCTCAGTTCCTGAATCTGAAAGGATCAGCAGATGTTCAGTCATATTATGGTGGGTTCTGATCATCAAGTCACATCACCAAATGGTGATTTTGAGTTGAGTTTGAGTGGTCATCATCAACTAATATAGTTCTATCTGCTGGAATGAACCAATGCCAGCCTACTCTATTCTGCTGCCCTGGTGTCAGAGAAGATTCTGGTTTCTGTTACTCACCCAGAGCTGTGCCGTAGTGTCCTCGGATGCTGTTAAGATGTTCAATTAACAGCAATCCAACCTCTGCATAAGCAGGAACTGTAGTCATCACACACAGCACCTTGTTAACTGATTTAATAGAAATAAATATCAGCAGATGTTCAGCCGCTACATCATCACAGAACCTGGTAAAGATGCTGATCCTGATATTAACCCTCTGAGTATCAGCAGATCTGATGTTTCTTCTTTAAAATCTACTGACTCAGCAAACATATCCATGTGGACCCCATGTGGGTCCAAGGGGGCAAAACAGGGCCAATAACTTGGGCAATAAATCAACCATGTGAACAGTCCCATAACTGGGCCCCCAACAGTAGCCTAAGTAAGGCTCACAACTGTAACCCAAATGGGGCATAAAGTTATAACCCAGTGGGGCTCCTTGTATCAACAACATAAGTCCCCTACAAGCCCACGTGAAAGCCATACAGTCCAGATAGAAACCATACGGGCCCCACATGGACATGCTGGCTGTGAGGTCTTTAGTATCATCTTTAATATTTAGTGTTTATGTGCTTTACTCACTCAGGTGCTGGTCAGGTGAGGCCGCAAGTCTCTGCAGCAGCACATAGACGACCTCGCAGGCGGCCTCGACCACTCCGCTGGTGTTGTTCACTAATGTATGTAGAAGATATTCAGTAAGAGTGAGATGTTGAGAGATATTAAGATATTCATGTTTCTGCTTTTGCCTGCATGTAGTTTTTGTAGTGAGTCCTTCTTTTACTCACCCGGAGGGAACTCGAGGTCCTGCAGCTCAGATACCGTCAGGTTCTCCTGCAGGTATCTGAATGAGTCTGCTGCAGCGATCATCCTCACCACTGTCATCATCGGTCGGTTGTCTTTCACAATAATAAACACTGTCAGTCGTCCAGCTGTGTTATTTTCATACTTGATATTTCCACAGGTCATTTCCATTACCTACCGAAGGACTGGACAGTGTAGTCCATGTTGGAGGACACTAGGGTCTTAAGAACCTGAGGTTCTTCTCCTGTGTCCTCAACTTTCTCCATGACCGGAGCTCCTGATTTAGATTCTAAGAAGATCAGCAGATGTTCAGTAACGTTATGGTCAGTTCTGGTGGTCCTTGTCAAGTCAGAAAATGATGACATCACCAAATCTTAACTAGTGCCTAATAAAGTTCAGGTGGTCTTCATTAACTTGTTCATTTATTACATCAACAGGACTGGACTGTGTGCTGGAGTGGACCAACAGCAGCTGGTTTGTTCTGGTAAGGTTCTCCAATGCGGTACAATTCAGAGTTAGCATGATGCTAATAGGTTGTTCTGCTCACCCAGAGATGTGCTGGAGGTTGAAGGTTCCTCCAGCAGCAATTCAGTTCTGGTCTCCTCCTCAGTGTGCTCGCAGGTCGTCGTCTGGTTTTCTGTTTGAACATCAATAAATATTAACATCTGTCCAGCTGGGTCGTTCTCACAATATCCAACATTTGATTCTTTTACTCACCCAGATGCTGGACCACCACTGCTCCTCCAGCAACGTCCCTCGGCAGGATCTCCAAGAGCTCACTGGTCCCAGGAGCTCTCTGTTCTCCTGCTTTAATATTCATATAAGAATGAATAATATCAGCATTTGTTCTGTTAATGTAGAGATAGAATGATGTTCATCATGATAACAGTTTCTCCTACTCACCCAGAGGGGTGCTAGAGGGTGGTCCAGCATCTTCAGACTGTAGCAGCTCAGGAGCCGTCTCAGTATTGACGCCTATTTAATTTAGAATTGAATCGTTTAGACAGATTAGAGTTTATAGTCAGTTCAATTCCTGTTTTTATTAAGTATGAAATAATATTAATAAAAAATACATACACCACAACTAACACAGAGTAACTTTAACATTAACCCTACACTTAACCCTACCTAAAGTTAACATTAACCCTACATTTAACCCTACCTAACGTTAACATTAACCTTACACTTAACCTTACCTAACATTAAAATTTACCCTAAACTTAAGCCTACCTAACATTAACATTAACCCTAAACTTAAGCCTACCTAATATTAACATTAACCCTACACTTGACCCTTACCAAACATTAACATTAACCCTACACTTAACCCTACCAAACATTAACATGAACCCTAAACTTAGCTTAACCCCTTAAGAAGGTACTCTCCCTCTGTCTGAAACACTTTGTTAGAGCTCCTGTTTCTTTAAGCCGGCCTCCCACTGAGCCCAGTGTGCTCTGATTTGTCAGTTCCCCCAATCTGTTCTGATTGGTCAACCACCAGAGTGCTTGAAACAGGTTTAAGTCCAACCCCTACACTAAAGGAAAGTGTATCCAGCGCTGTACTCTGATTTATTCAGTGATTAGTATGAATTATTAAGTATCTGCTGTGATTTATTCACATATTACTCTGAATTTAGTGTCTACAGTGAATTATTCAGTGATTATTCAGTAACTGTTCTGATTTATTCAGTATGTACTGACAATCATTGACTTGTTCAGTAACTACTGTTAATTATAGTGACGTCGACTCATCTACTCACTCAGAAGCTGCTCAGTGTGTGTGTTGATGTCCACCGGCTCTGTCTCGGCTTCCTCCATCAGTACAGTTTTGTTCTCCTCTAGAGGAGTCTCCTTCTCTTCATCACCACGTGATGATTCCCTCCTTAAACTCCTCTTTCTCTCTCTCCTCCTCCTCTTTCCTCTCTTTTTCTTCTCAATCTGTGCTCCTTCTGGCCTGCTGTGCTCCTCCTCTCTCTCACTCTCCGTATCTCCTCCTCTGCAACACAAGAATTTACTCCAGCTCATGTTTGCTTCTAACTCCTTCGATGCTTCAGCACAGACTGATTTGACGCTGAGACACGTGCGGAACTTCCTACAGCTTCACCTTTATGACATCACACGGCCTCTATAGTGACATCACAGCGGAATGTTGAACACTCTGTGAAGGTCTCTGTTGGTAAATGAATGTGAGGCTACAGTTAATGGTCTTCATGTAGTGAATCATAGCGACACTGCTGTGCTTACTCCTCACTTCTCAGATTTGAGCAGTTCATGTGAATCTGACTGACAACTTGCTGTAGCTTAATTTCATCACCTCACAGAACACCATCCATAGAGACTCTATGAGAAACATTAAAGGAGCCATAGAATTCATTCATCCAGCAGTTTCAATTCAGTGTGTTCAGGATTAGTATCCATCCATGTACACCAACCTGACACTTTATTAGGTACACCTCCTTCTATCTATACTCATTGTCCATTATATCAGCTCCACTTTACCGTATCCTCCAGATGTAGCACCTGTGCAGCTTCTCTCCTTTTAGTTCACTCTGTTTATAATCAGATCTGTCAGAGTCACCAGCTACACTCTGAAACGCTTCTCATCCTCTGTACTAACCCAAACCAGGACTAACGGTCTCTTTTCTCTTTCCAAAGTAATAAAAGCCCACCTGTCCCACTGAATACTGTAAAGAACTGACCACCAGGGCCCCCACTGTCACCTGGCAGCAACCAGCTCTCCTCTCCATTCGTACCATTTCAGAATCAGAATCAGAGTCAGAAATACTTTATTGATCCCAGGGGGAAATTGCAGTTATTGCAGTAGCAGCCGGTTGTGTAGAAGAATAAACACTCTAATAATAATTTACAACATAAAAGAAATTTGTCATATGTACACATATATAAGTCTTATGATACAATAGAAGAATAAAATGTAATGTGACTGTGGCTTTAGTAATAAGTACAGATATACTGTATGCAGCAGTACGAGTTTAGAAGAAGGAAAGTTATTGCACATTTGAGTTGTTGTACATAATTAAATTATTGTTCTACTAGTATCACTGTGCATGTGAGAGGTGTCGTACGTTAAGGGAGGAGTTATAAAGTCTGATAGCCACTGGTAGGAATGACCTCCTGTGGCGTTCTGTAGTGCATGTTGGCTGAATGAGTCTCTCACTGAATGTGCTCCTGTGTCTCATCACTGTGTGATAAAGAGGGTGGGAGCCCCCTTATCCATGATGGCCTACAGCTTAGACAGCGTCCTCCTCTCAGACACTGCCGTCCAGCTCCACACCCACAACATCACTGGCTCTGCGGATCAGTTTATTAAGTCTGTTGGCATCTGCCACCCTCAGCCTGCTGCCCCAGCATGCAACAGCATATAGGATGGCACTGGCAACTACAGACTCATAAAAGATCCTCAGCATAGTCCTGCAGATGTTGAAGGACCTCAGACGCCTCAGAAAATAGAGACGACTTTGGCCCTTCTTGTAGAAGGCGTCAGTATTCTTAGCCCAGTCCAGTTTATTGTCAATGTGCACACCCAGATATTTATAGTCCTCCACAGTGTCCACACTGACCCCCCTGATGGAAACAGGGGTCACCTGCGTTTTGTCCCTCCTCAGGTCCACCACCAGCTCCTCTGTCTTTGTCACATTGAGCTGCAGGTGGTTCAGCTCACACCACGCAACAAAGTCATTCACCGTCGCCCTGTACTCATCCTCATCACCCCTGCTGATACATCCAACTAGTGCAGAGTCATCAGAGAACTTCTGGAGGTGGCAGGTCTCTGTGCAGTAGTTGAAATCAGTGGTGTAGAGGGTGAAGAGTAAGGGAGAGAGGACAGTTCCCTGCGGGCTCCAGTGTTGCTGACCACTCTGTCTGACACACAGTGCTGCAGACGTAAATACTGTGGTCTGCCATTCAGGTAGTCAACAATCCAGGACACGAGGGGTCGTCTACCTGCATCACGTTCAGCTTGTCACCCAGAAGAGCAGGCTGGATGGTGTTAAATGCACTGGAGAAGTCAAAGAACATGATCCTCACAGTGCTGCCTGGCTTATCCAGGTGAGCGTAGACTCGGTTCAGCAGGTAGATGATGGCATCCTCAACTCCCAGATGAGGCTGGTGGGCGAACTGGAGGGGGTCTAGAAGTGGCTGGACCATGGGCCGGAGCTGATCCAGGACAAGTCTCTCCATGGTCTTCATTATGTGGGACGTCAGTGCCACTGGCCTGTAGTCCTTGATGTCACTGGGCCGCGGAGTCTGTGGGAAGACGCGGCTTATATCCTTCTTTCTCCATAAGCCTCCGTCTCTTCGCCCTCGCTTTCCCCGTGCGCTGTTTAGTTCCTCCTCTACATCCTCTGTGCGTCCATCTCCAAAGCTCCTCGGGGATGTTAGCGGTCCTGGTCTCCATGCCGGCCGGCTTCAGTGTGATCAGCTGATCCCCAGTGTAAACAAAGGGGCCATGCCGTTGCGCCGCGGTGCACCAGTAGAGTGAAAGTAGAACTTTCACAACGAACAAACTGACCAAAACTCTCTCTACTAGCATGATTCGAGAGGGCACAGCTTCACTAAGTTACTTTGTAAAAATAAATATTATAAAGATAAACTATAGTTAAAGAGAAAAAACGAATACACAAGCAAGAGCTACTGCAAAGGCTGCACGCACTTTCGCGCATGTGCACTAATCCACTAATGGAGTGTTTTAGTAAAAAGCTTTGTTGGATTTTATTTAAAAAAACACACTATAGCGTTTGTTCGAAATGTATGGAAAGACAGGTGGCCAGGAAAGCACGGGAAAGTCCTGGCTTTAGTACCCCCAGCAGTGGGGGGCCTTTGATAGCAGGCAATTGTAGGCTCGGGAACAAGATCCTGCGATGTTATCTTTAGACCTTCTAGGCTCGAGAACCGCTCCACACGGACGTTTACGACGTGGCCAGGAGGAGCCCATTTGGCCCAAAGGAAGCAGAAGGACGGACCTATAAAGGGACCATACAGCCTAAACCAAGGCAGACCAGGGTGTGAAATCTCAGAGCAAAGATGGTACCGCAATCCCAAAATAAACAAGATTAAACTCTGAACTGGTCTCCCAAAGAGATTTGGGCTTGTATTTTCAGGCTAAAATTGGAAAAAAGGACTGGAATGTTAAGAAGTTAAACATTTAAACAAGTACAAACTTAGAATATATACTTTTTGTATTTTTGTATATTCATTTTTCAGACAGTGAACAGATTTGTACATTTTAAAGCTTTAATATTAAACCACAGAGGCGGGATTTTCACAGTATGCTATCTGGAAATGTTCAAATGTGCGGACCACCACATAGCAGATATTATATCGGTGGTGGCTTAGTTTCACCACTGCAGTGACCATGACGTGGTGGCGGTGTGTTAGTAAGTGGATCAGACACAGCAGAGCTGCTGGAATTTAAAACACATTAGTGTCACGGCTGGACTGAGAATAGTCAGCCAACCTGTGAGCACTGATGAATGACTAGAGGAACATAACTATTCATAAACTATCTCTAACTTTACGTCTACACGGTGGACCAACAAGGTAGACATGTCTAATAGAGTGGACAGTGGGTGGACACAGTGTTTGAAAACTCCAACAGCAACACACCACCACCACGTCAGTGTTACTGTAGTACTGAGAATGATCCAGCACACAAATAATACCTGCTCTGAGGTGGTCCTGTGGGGGTCCTGACCATTAAAGAACAGTGTAATATAGTATACAGAGAATCAGATGGACTACAGTCTGTAAGTGTAGAACTACAAAGTGTTCCTATATAGTAAATGGAGCTGGTAAAATGGACAGACAGGGTGGTTTTAATGTTATGGCTGGTGGGTATATGGGTTATGTATGGTTTAAAACCATGTTATTCTTAATTGATATACCCAACATACAAACCTGTACAGTATGTTTTACACACCATATAACAGCATTGCTTTACTAGTAAGCTGTGCTTAGCAGACCTTTACCAGTAGATGGCGATGTTGCACTTTGTCTGTAAATGGAGACACATAAGAGAGGTAAGAGGTTTATTTCAGACTCTATGGGTGTGTCTGATTTTTTTTTTTTTTTTACTTTTGCACCAGCTTTCCTGCATTTTGCAGCCATATGGGTACACATGCTACTCAGCTCTGCCTGAGATGACCTTTAAGCCCCTGCCTTAGATTTGACATCTTTCCTGGAACCTAATTTTGGAACTAATTCTTGGTTTTTCATAAACTTGATAAAATCTGATTAAAATGAACCCAAGAAAGCATAAAGGAGCTCAGGCTGATTCGACCTTTAAACTGTTTGTAACATTTCCTATGGAATATTTAAATACATTGTGCTAATAAGAATATTCATACCTCGATATTCCATGGATTTAAAATGTCTGTGATTATGTCCATTTCAAAAGACACTTGGATTTGAAAGGATCGGTTCATTTCCAACAGTATTGGATCTTGAGTTTGTCTTTATCGTTCATTCATTCATGTATCTGGGTGTTGGGCGAGGCTAGAGTCTATCCCAGTGCTCACTGGGAAGAAGGCAGGAAACAACCTGGCCAGGCTGCCATATATCGCAGGACAGACACATACACTCATACCAACTTATCATCTGTAATTCACGCTACTGCATGTTTTTGGACAGTGGGTGGACACAATGTTTGAAAAGTCCAGCAGCACTGCTGTGTCTGATCCACTCTCACCAGCACAAGACACACTAATACACCACCACCACTTCAGTGTCACTGTGGGGTTAAGAATGATTCAGCACCCAATAGTACCTGCTCTGTGGGGGTCCTGATCATTGGAGAACAGGGTAACAAAGTCTACAGAGAAACAGATGGCCTACAGAACTACAGAGTGCTCCTATATGGTAAATGGAACTGATACAAACATACAGATATTCAGACATACTAAAGCTCAGAACGACATGCTTGGAGCTTATATGTATCCTTATAAATATCATGGAAAAGTTGATTAATTACCATAATTCCATTCAAAAAGTTTCATAGATTATAGATTCAGGGCCCACAATATCCCTTTGCTGTTCCCACAATTAATAAATATTGTGTAAGTTTTCTACAGAGGTTGAGCCTAGCAGCTGTTCTTGATGTCGTGCAAACATTTAATGGTCAATCAGCCAATAGAAAGGCTTCAAATTCGTTAGGAATAAAACAGCGTTTCGTTAACTTGAACCGTGAATGGCGGGAAGAGGGAAAAAGACTGATGTGCATCATAGAATTGACTTGCAATATAAGGAACACCTATGGGGTCCCAAAGGCGCGTGCAACTGGGACCGGTGGTCGGACTGAAGACTTCAGTTTGGCGTGTGTGAACCTGGCACTCTTAGGTGCCTGTGTTGGCGTGAACTGTGCCGCTGGGAAGCACACGCTGTTTGTGGTGAACTGGGCTGATATGAAGCAAGTGTCTGCCGTTACCCTCTCCCTGTCTGCTCTCCTCCCCTTGTTGTATGGATTATTGGTTGTAACTCTACAGCTGTTTTAACTCACTTAGTAATCTGTTAGGGGATCTATGTATGCTTCGCTAGCCCCTGAAGTGACTTGTTCTGTTAGAAGTGCTGAGATTTGTAGTGTTCTAGTTTGATAGAGTGTGAATATTTGCATGTTCAAGTGGGGTTGAGTTGAACATGCAAATAGATTGAGTATAGTGTATAGATTGAATTGCTTTTATTTTCTTAGAATGAATTGGCCTTGGGTGCTGCCTAGCCATTTTTTATATTTCTATGTGTTTTATTTCTAATAAAGAGCTTAAATATAAGTTTCGTCCTCAGACTTTGTCTCCCTCTACCCGGACCTCCCCGGTTAAACAAAAGTGGTGGCAGCGACTCCTAAATTAATTATACAGCCTTGCTTGGCGGGGCTCGCCACAAAACTAAAGAACTAAAGTTTTTCCTTCTTCTGTAGTAAAGTTTCCAATGTTGAACAGTATGTACACAGTAAGTGATCAAATAAACCTGATGCTTTACCTCATTCATTTATTCTATTAATATCTATGCAGTAACTTGCTGGGGACCAGTGCTTGGACTCCAACTATTGCCTCATGCTGAGAAAGGTATCTCATCAGAAATAAAGAAACAATGTCATTTGAAACAGACAACACTTTATTAATAATCAGTGTTTTCCTTTTACTCACATTAGCCAATTCTGACAACCATCACAACATAGCTGTTACTATTCTACATTCTTTAATGTCAATCTAACTCCGTCCAGTTCTACTTCTGACTGGTTCCTCTTTTTTAGAGTGGACAAGCAGCCATATGTCAGTCATGTTTGGTCCTACTGTTAGATAAAGTCATCGCTGAGGCTGATTTGAGGAGCTAAAATCATTAAAGACTGCACTGCTGGTTTGTCTTGTTAGCTGAGCGAACACAGAGAGAGATGTTGAGAAGAAATAAAGTGCTACTAAAGCGTTTGAATGAACTATTCCCAAAAAACGGAGTCTGTACATGTAAACATACATACTGAGGATTGTACACGTCCAATATCTTGTGTACAAACATCATATCATTGATCTTTTGCACTGCTAAGCACGGTAACTGATAACGACCTATGAACAGAAAGCTCAGCTCCATTTCTGAAGGTAGAATACAAAACACTGCAAAGCTGATGATGCACACTGGGAGGCGGCTTAGCTCTATTTTACAGTATCTTGCGATCTAAAGCAGCTACGCTAAGCAGATACACAGCAGCTTAACTGAACTATCTTGTCTTTCACCCCAAAGTCCTGGACGCAGCTTCTACGTGCTGGACGGGGCCAGTGGTTCCAAACTGGACAATTTAAAAGTGCAAGTGGGCGACGGCCTCAGGCCCACGTAGAGGGGCTCAGTGAAAGTGGTGCGGAAGGTGTATATGTGGATCATGGTCTCTTTGTTGACTACGTAGTACGAGAGAATGCCTGCGGAATGGTCCAGAAAGACGCCGAGTTTGATCTTCCTCTTCGCCTTGTCTTGGTTTTCAGGGCCTAAATCAAGGGGCTCGGAAAACTTGTCCTTTATGAAGGCTCCGTAGCGGAAAATGAAGGGGTATTCTGCCCCGCATTCTGCACACCAGGCCTTCTGGCTGTTCTTAAAGTCGTCCAGGAAGCTGTTCTCCTTTCTGGGGATGCTGCCGTAGCAGGCGGCCACGAAGCCACGCAGCGGGGCTCCCTCCACCTCCCAGTAGAAGCGCCCTCCGAAGAGGGACTCCTTGCACAGGACCTGCAGCTGGTAGTCGAAGCGCTCGGGGTGAGGCGGGTAAGGCCGAGGCGTGCGGTTGCATTTGTCTTCTCCGGGGCAGAAGCAGGGGGCGTCGCACGTGACTGACCGCTCCTCGTGGTTCAGCTCCAAATGGCCGTTGACTGTGTTGGGTTCCAGTGTTAGATGGCAGGCATCTGAAACACATGGTGGGATTAGGAATCTGCAAACTACACCAGGAATAAGTTCTCAGTGGTGGTTCTTGAATGGTTGGTATATGTAGTGGGTTACACTGCTGCCCTCCACAATGTAGACTGGGGCTGTAATCCACACCTGGGTAACCACCTTATACTATACCAGTAAACGTCTACTGCCTTCACCTACCTATGTACAGGTAAACTGTAACACTACCTTTACCTACCTGTGTACATGTAGACTGTAACACTACCTTAACCTACCTGTGTACATGTAGACTGTATCACTACCTTTACCTACCTGTGTACATGTAGACTGTATCACTACCTTTACCTACCTGTGTACATGTAGACTGTATCACTACCTTTACCTACCTGTGTACATGTAGACTGTATCACTATCTTCACCTACCTGTGTACATGTAGACTGTAACACTACCTTTACCTACCTGTGTACATGTAGACTGTATCACTATCTTCACCTACCTGTGTACATGTAGACTGTAACACTACCTTTACCTACCTGTGTACATGTAGACTGTAACATTACTTTCACCTACCTGTGTACATGTAAATGTAAACACAGACGTGTATGATGGTTTACTTACATCGTAGAAAGTCTGTCCTGGTCTTCGGCATAAAGATCAGTGCTTCTATTTCCTTTGCTAAAAAAGAGAGAACGAGATAAACATGTATATTTAAACAACTAATCAAAATCGACTTTGAGTAATGACAAAATAATAGCAGGATTTACTAGCCATCGTCAGAGTTATGTATATGAAAGAATAACTGCTAAACGGCAAATCAATAAATCAACACAGATGAACCAATACTTAATATATATATATATATATATTGACTTTCATTTCATTTCTAACAAAAAGCTTTTAGGCATGTTTATCATTCGGTTTATCACTTTATACATGCTTATACATGCAACAAACAATTTGTTTTACTATAAAAAAAATTAAATAAAAAAAGGTGGCTGTTAAGAGACCAAGAAGAAGCGTAATAGGACATTTAAGTTCATTTAACTTGCTAGAACTAGAACTTTTAGTAGCCCAACATTCCTAGCACTGAACAAACACACAGCTGTTTACTAGATTATAATAATGACATTTTCCATAATTATCAGTATCTCATGACTTACAACCTCACATTATCTCAGAATTGTGGAAGAAGATCTTCTAATCCAAATTGAGAAATAATGACTTGGTACTGCAATGACAACTTAATACTTTATAACAACAACAACTGTCATAATTATGACTTGGCATCTCATATTTATTTTGATTATCATGAAATAGTCAATCATTATTAGAAGTAAAATGATGAGAATCTTGCTTATTGGTATGAGATACTGAGACTTTTAGTTGAGTATGGCTTTCATACCGCCATGATATATTTCTAGAGGTGTAAGAAAATATATAGAATATCAAGATATCATGTTTAGTGATACTGTATCAATTATTAACAGTTTACATGCGAAGATTCCTGACAGACAGTGAATCATTGTGTGTTGTGATTAACCCTTTGACCACTAGAGGGCAGTGTTGTAATCTATTTTCAGCTCAACTCCCACATAAACAATCAGTGCAGAGGCACAACGCTACTGTAAGTGGTGTGTTTTAATAGTGGGCTATTAATAATCACGATATATCACTGTGCTTGCAACATCGAAGTGTATCACAAAATATTGAATCGTGACCGGTGTATCACGATATGTATCGTATCGCCAGGTTCTTGCCGATACACAGCCCTAGTTATTTCGGGAGCATTTTGGTATTTGAAAGTATCAAGTCATCAATGGGGTCCACCATCGAGAAGTGTGTATAATCGTTGGTCACTGAATATTAAACACATTCAGGCTTTCTGGTCAGCTGAGGCTACACTACAGAACAGTTTTATGAATAAACAGTGAAACACTGAATTAAAGAGATTCTCCACTCACCCCGTTTTGAAAAAGCAGCCAGTTCTGTATTGCAGAATTTCTCCAGACGGTCTCGGACATACGAGACAGTTGTAGAAGCTGCATCAGGTCTGTCCCAGCAGGACTCTGGGGAAGCTTCACACAGCGCCTCAAAGCCCTAGAGAACCAAACAGTGTGAGTAAAATACACCACAGCTTACAAGTACAATAACGTACCAAACAACCCAAAACGGCGGAACATAGTGCCACGAAATCTGCCCGATATGCCTCTCGCTCTAAAATCAGGCCAATTTACTCATCTGGGCAGATGCAGTATTCGCTCGTCTGCCTTCACACACATTAACTGAAGTCCTTAGGGTTTAATATGATGTTGGCCCAACCTTTGCAGCTATAACAGCTTCAACTCTTCTTGGAAGGCTCTTCACACGGTTTAGGAGAGTGTTTATGGGAATGTTTGACTGTTCTTCCTGAAGCACATTGGTGAGGTCAGACGCTGATGTTGGACGAGAAGGTCTGGCTCACAGTCTCCACTCTAATTCATCCCAAATGTGTTCTATCAAGTCAGGACTCTGTGCTGGCCAGTCAAGTTCTTCCACACCAAACTCACCCAGCTGCTTTGTGCACTGGTGGTCAGTAATGTTGGAACAGGAAGGGGCCGTCCCCACAAAGTTGGGAGCATGAAATAGTCCAAAGTCTCTTGGTCTGCTGAAGCATTAAGAGCTCCTCCTCCTGAAAAATAACCCCACACCATAACACTCAGCACAATGCAGTCAGACAAGTACAGTTCTCCTGCCAACCCCCTAAACTTGGCGTCCATCGGATTGCCAGATGGAGAAGCGCGATTGGTCACTCCAGAGAACACGTCTCCACTGCTCTAGAGTCCAGTGGCGGCGTGCTTTACACAACTGCATCCAACGCTTTGCATTGTGCTTGGTGATGTAAGGCTTGGCTTTGCCATGGAAACCCATTCCATGAAGCTCTCTACACTCTGTTCTTAAGCTGATCTGAAGGCCCCATGAAGTTTGGAGCTTTGTAGTGATTGACTCTGCAAAAAGTTGGTGACCTCTGTGCACTATGCTCCTCAGCATCTGCTGACCCGCTCTGTCATTTTACGTGGCTAACACTTGGTAGCTGAGTTGCTGTCGTTCCCAATCACTTCCACTTTGTTAGAACACCACTGACAGTCAACTGTGGAATATTTAGCAGTGAGGAAACTTCACGACTGGACTTGTTGCACAGGTGGCGTCCTATCATGGCACCATGCTGGAGTTCACTGATGTTTCACTAATGTGTGTAGAAGCAGTCTGCATGACTAGGTGCTTGGTTTTATACACCTGTGGCCATAGATGTGATTGGAACACCTGAATTCAATGATTTGGATTGGTGAGGGAAAATACTTAGTATAGTGTATGTCAGGTACTGTTGCTGTTCTTATTTATTATTATTATTATTATTATTATTATTATTATTGTAGCAGCAACTAAATAGCATTCTTCATTGTGTGAAGCAGTTTTAGAGGTTCTCTCCTGCAGCATCTCCTCATGTTACCACACCTCGTAGCTGGAGTCTAAACAACATTTCACTGTTTGCTATATTTATCAAAAACAGCTCACTGTTCCCAGCTTTATAAGGTGTTATATTAAGTTTGCTCTGCGCCTGTTGGAAGGTTTTACAAGCTCATCTGCTCTCATTTGACGTGCTTAGCAGCTTCCTGGTCCAGCAGGCTTGAAACAATAACTCAACGGCAGTCTGAAAGCTGTTCAGAGTAAACAAATCATCACCAAATGAGTAACTTCACAGGAGAGAACAAAAGCATTTTCAATGGAAGTTAATTTAAAGAGGTTTTCTTCTAAGTGGATCTGGAGCATTTCTATTGGCTCGTTCATCATGAAATTTCCACAGGATGTAAAGAGCAGCTACGTTGTGACGGTCACTTTAAGTGTCTAATACTCGTACACAAGAGAGGGTAGGAATGCCAACAGGTATACGCTACTGCCTACTGCTGTTATCCTGGATTGTGATGATGTAGCGTGTGGGTGCTCCCCAGCCCAATAAACAGTCTCCATAGTACCGCAACTGAGTTCTCCTGTGTGTTCCTTGTGGAGGATAGGGCAAGTATCTATCCACCCCTTATCCAAACAGGGAGTATAAGCACAATGCATTTACAAAAAAAATATGTTATATTTTGGTTTAGCGCTGTTTTTGCCTGGACTGCACTTTCGGATTTTCCATGCATCTGGCAACTCTGAGTGATGGCAGCATATCAGCTTTTTCTAACAGAAGATTTCAAACAGAAAGTAGATCTGAATGTAAATGTGTTTATGATGCATCACGTGCCCAAAGCACATCCTAGTTATTACAAAAGGGCTGTGGTAGTATACTCTATGGAATGATATGATATAGATCTCGTGTATGCAGCAGCAGAGGTGAACCTGCTCAGCAGATCTCCCTTTAAATTTATTGCACGGGGGTCAAGGGTGTCACAGTTGCATGTTTTTTGGCACGCGCACCCACATACCACTTACGGCGTGTCAAGTATAAACCTAGGAGTGGCTCCAAAACAACAACAGGGCTACATGTAGTTATTAGCACAAGCAAGTCATGAAACATGGTCTAAACTGATTTATTACCATTTTTAACGAGCTCATATGAAACTGCATAATATTTGTAACAGAATTAACAGTAAATAAACAAATTAAATCAAACAAATATCCCCAATACTGCACTCGTTAAATTTAATTTAAAACTAAAAAAGCTAACAAAATAAATGCAGTCAAACCTGCAGTCATTAAACACAGACTCTGTTATTTTAAACTAAAACTGTATTCATTAAATGTAGATCTTGAAATGCTGCTGCTGTTCTGTTCGTACCGGTCAGATCTGGTCTGCAAGGTGTTCTGGGTTATTAGTTTTGTGTTAGCTGTGCGAGCTTGCTCTGCTGTTTGCTGATACTCACTGTATTCAGCTGTGTGATGCTCTCTTAAGTGCAGTATCAGATTAATAGTGTTAAATGTCTTTGTCTTGGTTCCCCAACGAGACACACTGATTTTACACATTTTAAAAACGCCCTGGATGAGTCTGAGTCACAGCACTGCTGTGAGGCCGCTGCCTTAGTCAGTCTGTGGAAAATGAAAGGGTATGTGTTTCCACCTAGTGGTTCAGATAGGAATTGCAGGGAGCTGGCCGGAGTGGGTTTCAAGGAGGGCTCCTCTTCCTGGATGAGACGCTAGCTGGAAATACAGAAATTAGACTCGCTGGTTTAACGCCATTGATTGGCTCTGGGGATCGGCTAAATTGGAGAAACATTGGCCAATCATACATTTTGATTCAAAATCGGCCCATACCGGTACACAGCCGATCGATCCTTCCATCTCTACTATCTAAGCTGTTTATGCTAAGCTGTTTACGTGTGGCACTGTTTGTGATTGCTGTGATCTGGCAAACTTCTATGTCATGATAGGACATCATGCCAGTATTTAGTTTTACACAGATAAAACTGCCCCCCAGGCTTATATGCTATTTATGAAAACTCTGGACATACACTGATCAGCTATAACATTAAACCCACCTCCTTATATCTACACAGTGTCTATTATATCAGCTCCACTTACCCTATAGGATACCATCATATGATTTACTGCATACACTGTTTACCCCCTTTCCCCTGTTCTTTAATAGTTAGGACCCCCACAGGACCACCACAGGGCACCATTCTCAACACTGCAGTGACACTGACATGGTAGTGGTGTGTTAGTACGCGCTGCTGGAGTTGGGCAGCATCCTGTGACCACTAATGAAGGACTGGACGATGACCAAAACAACATGTGCCATAACAGATGAGCTCACGTCTCTGACTTTACATCTACACGGGGGGGCAGCAGGGTAGGAGTGTCTAATTGAGTGGACAGTGAGTGGACACAGTGTTTAACAGCTCCAGCAGCACTACTGTGTCTGATCCACTTGTACCAGCACATCACCCACTAACACACCACCACCATACCAGTGTCATTGCAATGCTAAGAGTAATCAACTACCCAAATAATATCTGCGCTGTGGTGGTCCTATGGGGGTCCTGATCGTTGAAGAACAGGGTGAAAGTTGATGAACAATGTATGTAGGGAATCAGATGGACTACAGTCTGTAACTGTGGAACTATAAACTGCTCCTATATGGCAAGTGGAGCTGATAACATAGACAATGAGTTTAAATACAAGGATGTGGTTTTAATGTTATGGCTGACGGGTGTGGTACCTTGTTTTACCAAACCTCCACTATTGTTTCTATACAGCTCAAAGAACAACTACGTCCATAGTCTAAATATTTATGGGCCTTATTTTTATCAAAACACTCCAAAAAGAGAACTCTGTAGATAAGGGTTTCTGTTTGGTGTGGATAGTGTGGAACCTGTAAATCTCACTAGCTGTGGTTGGGATGCGGGGGGATGGAGGGGGGCAGGTGAAATGAGGAGAATAAATAAGCTTTTGGCACGCTGGTATTACCTTGAGGAAACGAATGTGGTCGTCTGACCGGGACAGCTGCTGGAGCTCAGCGTCTTTCTTCTTCAGCTCTGCCAGCACCTGCTCCTGTTGGGCCAGAACGCCTTGAGCAGTGCTAACAGCTTTGCTCTCTTCAGCTTTGATTAGCTTCTCCAGGTCGGTCTGCCACTGCTTCACGGCTTTAATCAGGGTGTCGCGTATCAAGCTGCTTTCACCCGCAGCGGCTTTCACCGGGTGCTGTTTGGAAATCCAGCCAAAAAAAAACAGACCCAATATTAAAAAAACCTCCATAACCTTTACACACATTTACAAATGGGATTTTACACTCTTAGCTGGACGGCCAGTGGACCAATCTATTCTAAACCACTTTAAACAACGTCTGCTACTAAACTGATACCAGTACAAAGAAAAGTAATAATTATTGAGTGAGTTTAATCCAGTGTGAATCTGCAGTGTGTGAAGAGTTTACAGTCTGACGGTAATAATTGTGATTTTAATCCAGTGTGAATCTGCAGTGTATTTGGGAGTTTACAGTCTGATGGTAATAATCATAGAGTACATTTAATCCAGTATGAATCTGCAGTGTGTAGAGTTTACAGTCTGAGAGTAATAACTGTGGTGTGATGCATGAATGAAGTATGAATCAGTGTTGTGTAGTGTTTTTTAGTCTTAAAGTAATAATTGTGATTTTAATCCAGTATGAATCTGCAGTGTGTTGAGTTTACAGTCTTACTAGAGTAACTGTGGAGCAGTCCTAATCAAGTATGAACCTACAGTGTGTATAGCGTTTACAGTCTGAGAGAAAGAACTGTGGAGTAATTCTAATCCAGTATGAATCTATGTTGCGTGTTGAGTTTACAGTCCAACAGTAATAATTGTGATTTTATTTCATTATGAAGCTGCAGTGTGTGTAGAGTTTACAGTCTTACGATAGTAACTGTGAAGTGATCCTAATCCAGTATGAATCTGCAGTGTGTTTAGAGTTTATTGTCTTACAATAGTAACTGTGGCACAATACTAATCCAGTATGAATCTGCAGTGTGCGAAGAGTTTACAGTCTTACTATAGTAACTGTGGATCAATCCTAACCCAGTATGAATCTGCAGTGTGTTTAGAGTTTACAGTCTGTAAGTAGTAGCTATGAAGTGATCCTAATCCAGTATGAATCTGTGTTGTGTGTAGTGTTTTCAGTCTGAGAGTAATACTTGTGATTTTAATCCAGTATGAATCTGTGCTGTGAGTAGAGTTTACAGTCTTACGATAGTGTGTGTGCTGTGGAGTAACCCTAATCCAGTATGAACCTACAGTGTGTATAGCGTTTACAGTCTGAGAGAAAGAACTGTGGAGTAACCCTAATCCAGTATGAATCTGCAGTGTGCAAAGAGTTTACAGTCTGTAAGTAGTAGCTATGAAGTGATCCTAATCCAGTATGAATCTGTGTTGTGTGTAGTGTTTTCAGTCTGAGAGTAATACTTGTGATTTTAATCCAGTATGAATCTGTGCTGTGAGTAGAGTTTACAGTCTTACGATAGTGTGTGTGCTGTGGAGTAACCCTAATCCAGTATGAATCTGCAGTGTGCAAAGAGTTTACAGTCTTACTATATTAACTGTGGAGTAACCCTGATCCAGTATGAATCTGCAGTGTGCAAAGAGTTTACAGTCTTACTATATTAACTGTGGAGTAACCCTAATCCAGTATGAAACTGCAGTGTGCAAAGAGTTTACAGTCTTACTATATTAACTGTGGAGTAACCCTAATTCAGTATGAATCTGCAGGGCAGTGTCATTTGGCTGAACCTGGAGCTCAGCATTAGCAGTCCTGCCCTCTTTACACTAATGGAAAAGCCAAATCACTGCGCTGTGACCTTTCATTTCAGGATATCTGCGGGACTTCGAGGAAATTACACCGATACTTTATCTCCTACAAACCCTCTGCAAAAAAACCCCACACGTCTCATAGAACTAATCCAGTCCGACTGCTTAATTGAGCACCTGAAGATGTAGGCGAGTAATTTTCCGGCAATTACTACATATCAACTCAAGGCCAGTTCGAAACTGAATGAAGCAACGTGAGGAAAAAAGATAAAGCTCAATTTGTAGTCCATTCACAGATTCCCAGAGTGAATTACACTTTCGATTATAACGGGAATCCCGCAACCCAACGCAGGAGCAAATCGAGACCTGGCATACTTAATCTGTTATCTATGATGTAATTCAGCGCTCACCTTGTAAGTTCCCACGGTCTGCTTCAGCTCCTTCAGCTCCTTCTCTTTGGTTCTGATCTTCTGCTGGGAGCTCTGCTGCGCTGCTGCTAGCTGTTTCTGCGGAGATCATAATAAACCATAGTAAATCATCAGCTGGGCTCCGGGCACTACTACGCAGGGGTGGGTGGAATTACTGACACGCGCATTTGAAATATGTATGCTAAATACTAAATATTACCCACATCATCTCAGATGATACAACCCACACACAGTTTATACACGAAGGTGTAATTGCATCTGATAATGCTCTTTTAAACCTTTCCGGATAACAAGAAACATGTAAATATTTTTTTTAAAAAAACAAATTCTAATCAGTCAAAACATTAAAACCCCCTCCTTATATCTACACACATTATCCATTTGTAAATGGTGTTCTTTCAAGGTTATTATATCTTATTCAGGATACGACAAAAAAATACATCATATAAAAAGTGGAACAATATAAATATCAGGATTTATAGCCATATATTAAGCATTTAAGTCTGAGTTGGTATCGGTATCGGTACTCGGTATCAGCAGATACCTGAAAAGCTGGTATCGGTAAGGAAAAAGTGGTATCAGTGCATCCCTACTTAATATAGTGAATAGTGGACACAATATAATCATCTGTGGCCTCTATGCAGCAAACATGGCCTCAGTATAGCAAACTGTGGCCTTAATACTATAATTTATGTACTCTACATAGTAACTTGTGGCCTCAGTATAGCAACCTATGACCTCCATATAGTAATTCATCCCCATATGGTAACTTGTGGCCTCAGTAAAGCAATTAATGTACTCAATATAGTAACTTGTGGCCTCGGTATAGCAATTCATGTACTCAATACAGTAACTTGTGGCCTCAGTATAGCAATTCATGTACTCAATACAGTAACTTGTGGCCTCAGTATAGTAAACTATGACCTCCATATAGTAATTCATCCCCATATGGTAACTCGTGGCCTCAGTATAGCAATTCAGGTTCTCAATACAGTATCTTGTGGCCTCAGTATAGCAATTCATGTACTCAATACAGTAACTTGTGGCCTCAGTATAGCAACCTATGATCCCCATATAGTAATTCATCCCCATATGGTAACTTGTGGCCTCAGAATAGCAATTTGTGTTCTCAATACAGTAACTTGTGGCCTCAGTATAACAATTCATGTACTTAATACAGTAACTTGTGGCCTCAGTATAGCAACCTATGATCCCCATATAGTAATTCATCCCCATATGGTAACTTGTGGCCTCAGTATAGCAATTTGTGTTCTCAATACAGTAACTTGTGGCCTCAGTATAACAATTCATGTACTTAATACAGTAACTTGTGGCCTCAGTATAGCAACCTATGATCCCCATATAGTAATTCATCCCCATATGGTAACTTGTGGCCTCAGTATAGCAATTTGTGTTCTCAATACAGTAACTTGTGGTCTCAGTATAACAATTCATGTACTTAATACAGTAACTTGTGGCCTGAGTATAGCAACATATGATCCCCATATAGTAATTCATCCCCATATGGTAACTTGTGGCCTCAGTATAACAATTCATGTACTTAATACGGTAACGTGTGGCCTCAGTATAGCAATTCATGTACTCAATACAGTAACTTGAGGCCTCAGTATAGCAATTCATGTACTCAATACAGTAACTTGTGGCCTCAGTATAGCAATTCATGTACTCAATACAGTAACTTGCGGCCTCAGTATAGCGAACTATGACCTCCATATAGTAATTCATCCCCATATGGTAACTCATGGCCTCAGTATAGCAATTCAGGTTCTCAATACAGTAACTTGTGGCCTCAGTATAGCAAACTATGACCTCCATATAGTAATTCATCCCCATATGGTAACTTGTGGCCTCAGTATAGCAATTCAGGTTCTCAATACAGTATCTTGTGGCCTCAGTATTGCAATTCATGTACTCAATAAAGTAACTTGTGGCCTCAGTTTAGTAACCCATGAACTCCATATAGTAATTCATCCCCATATGGTAACTCGTGGCCTCAGTATAGTAATTCATGTTCTCAATACAGTAACTTGTGGCCTCATTATAGCAATTCATGTTCTCAATACAGCAACTTGTGGCCTCAGTATAGCAACCTATCACCTCCATCAAGTCAAGTGGTCAAGTCAAGTGGGTTTTTATTGTCATTTCAACTACATACAGAGTACACAGTGAAACGAAACAACGTTCCTCCAGGACCATGGTGCAACATAGACAGTGCATACAGACACAAGTGCAACACAAACAAACAAGTACGTACAGACAACACAACACAGTACAGACAGAGAATAATAAATAATTGCTGGTTGTGTGCAAATTGTGCAATGTGTAATAAATAGAGTCCAGTGAGGTAGTAAAGTTATTAGTGCAATGCTTTGTGCAAAAATGCTTCCCTTTTTTTTATCTGGGGTAAATGGTTGGAGAAAGATATCAGTTCAGACGTTGAGTTCAGAAGTCTGATGGCTTGGGGGAAGAAGCTGTTGCAGAGTCTGGTCGTGTTGGACCGGACGCTGCGGTACCTTCTTCCTGATGGCAGGAGGGAGAACAGTCTGTGTGAAGGGTGGGTGGGGTCATCCACAATGCTGGTTGCTTTGCGGATGCAGCGGGTGGTGTAAATGTCCAAGACGGAGGGGAGAGAGACTCCGATGATCCTCTCAGCTGTCCTCACAATGCGTTGGAGGGACTTGCGGTCAGAGGCTGTGCAGGTCCCAAACCAAGCAGTGATGCAGCTGCTTAGGATGCTCTCTATGGTTCCCCTATAGAAGAGGGTGAGGATGGGTGGAGGGAGACGGGTCTTTCTCAGCTTCCGGAGGAAGTAGAGACGCTGCTGGGCTTTCTTGGCTGTAGAGCTGGTGTTCAGGGACCAGGTGAGGTTCTCCGCTAGGTGGACACCAAGGAACTTGGTGCTCTTAACGATCTCCACAGAGGAGCCGTTGATGTTAAGCGGAGAGTGGTCCGGTCTTGATTTCCTGAAGTCAACAACCATTTCCTTGGTCTTCTCTACATTCCAGTGAAGGTTGTTG